>OZ025301.1:199040096-200300096 GCA_964019185.1 Maratus speculifer
ATCATAACAAACAATATTAAATAGGAGACCAAGGGTCCAAAACGTTTTCTTAAGGAGATAGCCGCCATTAAAATTTAGGGACCAAAATTTCAAATAAACATAAAAAACGGAAAAATTGGTCGATTGATTTGCGGTTTTCACTAAAATTATTCTTTATGTCGGCATTTTCTTGAAATTAAATTATAAAGATAAATTTCAAAAAATGCCAATAGAGGGCGCTTTAGACTTTGGAGTAACGAACAACTATTTTTTGCCGGTATGTTTTGCATCTCATTAAATGTTTTCGTAAGTTTACACTCAAACTTAAATTTTGAGCTCAAAATCTGTAGCTGGGAGTTGTTAAGTAACACAAACTGAGCTGTGTTCAGAGGGTTCAAATTTCAAATGATTAAAAAAAACGGAAAAATTGGTCGATTGATTTGCGGTTTTCACTAAAACTATTCTTTATTTAGGTATTTTCGTGAAAATAAATTATAAAGATAAATTTCAAAAAATGCCGATAGAGGGCGCTTTAGACTTTGGAGTAACGAACAACTATTTTTTGCCGAATTGTTTGCATCTCTTTAAATGATTTCGGAAGCTTAGACTTAAACTTGAATTTTGAGCTCAAAATCTGAATAGTAGGGAGTAGTTAAGTAGCATAAACTGAACTGTGGGGGAGGTTCAAATTTAAAGTAATTATAGAAAATGGAAAAATTGGTCGATTCGTTTGCGGTTTGAAATAAAACTATTCTTTATGTCAGTATCTTCTTGAAAAAAATTTTTAAAGAAAAATCTCAAAAAATTCCGTCAGAGGGCGCCTTAAACTTCAGAGTAACCAACAATTCATTTTAACTATTATTTTTTGGTTCTAATTAAATGCTTGCAAAAGCATTTTAAATGTTCTCGGAAGCTTAGATTTAAACTTAAATTTTGAGCTCAAATCCTGAATCGTTATGAGGAGTTAAGAAGCGCAAACTGAAGTGTGGTCAGGCGTTGAAATTTAACCTTCTTTCCTCCTCGAACACAATTCAATTTTTCGCTACTTAAACAATCCCAACGATTCAGAATTTCAGCCCAAAATTTAAGTCTATGCATTTGAAAGCATTTAATGAGATTAAAAAAATAACAGTTAAAAATAGTTTTACGCTACTCCAAAGTCTAAGGCGCCCTCTATCGGCATTTTTGGAAATTTATCTTTAAAAATTATTTTCAAGAAAGTACTGATTGATCAAGAAAACTGCTGATTTAAAAGTTAGTTTTAGCAAAAACCGCAAACGAATCGACCAATTTTTTCCGTTTTTTACAATTATTTGAAATTTGAACCCTCTGAACACAGCTAAGTTTGTCTACTTAACGAATCCCAGCTATTCAGATTTTGAGCTCAAAATTTAAGTTCAAGTCTAAGCTTACGAAAGCATTTAGTAAGATGCAAAAAATAACGCCAAAAAAGAGTGTTTCGTTACTCCAAAGTCTAAAGCGCCCTCTATCGGCATTTTTTGAAATTTATCTTTATAATTTATTTTCACGAAAATACCTAAATAAAGAATAGTTTTAGTGAAAACCGCAAATCAATCGACCAATTTTTCCGTTTTTTATAATCAATTGAAATTTGAACCCTCTGAACACAGCTAAGTTTGTGTTACTTAACCACTCCCAACTACAGATTTTGAGCTCAAAATTTAAGTTTGAGTCTAAGCTTACGAAAACATTTAATGAAATGCAAAAAATACCGGCAAAAAATAGTTGTTCGTTACTCCAAAGTCTAAAGCGCCCTCTATCGGCATTTTTTGAAATTTATCTTTATAATTTAATTTCAAGAAAATGCCGACATAAAGAATAATTTTAGTGAAAACCGCAAATCAATCGACCGATTTTTCCGTTTTTTATGTTTATTTGAAATTTTGGTCCCTAAACTTTAATGGCGGCTATTTCCTTACGAAAACGTTTTGGACCCTTGGTCTCCTATTTAATATTGTTTGTCTTGATGTGTACTATCACCCCTCTTTTATTGTAAAAAAAATTCGGAATCACCCTGCATTTTTATAGGCTTCTAAATAACTTCAACACAAAGTTATCTAATAGAGCTAGTGCTTTTGAAACTCATTCAGATGCTATTATTATTGATATTGAAAAAAATGTTTTAAAAAATGTTTTACATTTATATTGCGTATTATTATTATTATTTTCAGAATTTTTAATACTTTTTAAATAGTCGCCCTCCTTTCTACCACTAAGAACTAGAATCCTAGTAGTAGTATTCAAAACTATTTTCATTTCAATGAATATAGGATGATTTTTAACATATTTTGAAATCACTTGTTTGGAAAGTGTTATACTTTAAAAATCTTATATTAATGGGGTACAAGACATAAAAATCTTCAAATTTTCAAAAAAAATAAAGAAAATCAAACATTGCATTAAAAATCTCTCTCTCTCTCTTTTATAAATTGGAAATAAACCAAAACGAAAAAATTGATATTCCCTTTTCTAATTAAGATAGAAACATTTTTTTTTTTTATACTTAAAAAGATGTTTAAACGATGTTTCTATCTTAATTAGAAAAGGAAATATAAATTTTTTCGTTTTGGTTTATTTTCAAAATCCAGCTTTCAAGCAATGATTGTCATAAAATGACTTCGTGTGAAAATGCGCTTTTCTTCGTGATGGGTTTTTTTTTTTCATAATTTCTCAGATTTAAATCAATATAACTTAAAAACCGCTAAAGATAATTATTTCAAACTTGGAACATGATTTTTTTTATTGTTTCCCTTTAATTTTGATTCAGGGAATTTTAAAAAATATTTACTTTTGAAAATACGATTTTTTAAAATAAAAGTTACATCTTTTTTATTTTTAATTTAAATATTTTTGATTTTTTAACTTAACATTTTAAAAAAGGCTAAGTAAAACTAAAAATTCTGATATATCTGTTTCCTTTAATATAAAATAATTAGAAATTCTACAAATAATATTTTGAGTTGTAACGATTTTAAATTACCCCACTTAAAAAAAATTATTTAAAAAATTTTTAAAAAATTATGTATAACTTTGTTTTATTTTTTTTAAACTTTTTCAGTTGTGCTTCCTGAACACGTCATCATATTTTTCGTCATCTTCTTAAATAAAAAATTGTGAAGTAAAGAATCCAAGACTTAAATAGAAACTACCTGCCAGATAAGGAGATTCCGGCAATAGTTTATTAACACCATGTATTTCAGTTAATGATCTTCTTCTTTTTAACAGTTTTTCTTATTTCACAATGTTCTATGGGGAATAATTTAGAAATATTATAGGTTCAACCTTTAAGATAATAAATACATATTCGAGAAAATTTTAGAAGAAACTTTGACGAACTGTTTTTTTTTTTTTTTTTTTTTTTTTTAACAATTTTTCACTTTTATGGATTTATTTAAGGCAGAGAAAATACTATGCTACGTATAAAGTAGATTATGTATTAACATAGTTTCTCTGTTAACTGCAGTTTAACTGGTGCTAAAGATTTTGATTAAATGAATAAATAACACTCAGTGGTTAAAATATCAAAATACAACAAAGAAGTTTTGCTAAAAAGCATAATTAAAAATCAGTTTATACGCTTCAAATATTATAAAGAATTCGTATTTTTTTTTTTTTTTTTTTTTTTTTTTTAAGAGAATTATGATAATTTTATGCTATGTAAAGATGGTTACAAATGAATGCTCAAAATGTTTACAGTGTGACTTCGAAAATCCGGCAATTTCAAAAATTTGGCATGAAATCATCTTTTCCCTTCTTTTTTCTTTTACACTTTCAAGCTATGGGAGAGTAAAAATAACAATTCTGTATGAATAGAAAATTTCAAGATCGAAAGTTAAACAGCAAAAAAGGAATATTTGACTTTTTTAAAAAAATAAACAATTTATATTACTTGAAACAGATGTAACAAAATTTAAAAATAAATAATATTGACATATCTCGGTTCCAATCTAATAAGAAGCATAATAATATTTAAAAAAAATGCCGAATAAATTTTATTACAAAATTGTAATTTAAAAAATTACAACGACTGTTTGGAAAGTGACAGTTTAAAAGATTAAAATTTTATAGTCTTGTAAATAAATTCTATATTTAAATTAATAATAATAATAAACATCATTTTTAGAATGATCATTACGAGTCCTATATTGCGTAAGTCATGCATTAAACATTAATATTTCTAGACCAACGAAAAAAAACATTAGTTTATAGATATACAATTTTAACTGTTTAAAAGTGTGAATTTTTATTTGCGGGATCAGACTGACTTCTTCCTCCTATTACTTACGACCTGGATTAAACATTAATATTCCTGGATCCAACATAAACCAATTTTAAGTGAAATTTCAGTTTTACAATCTTTGGAACTGCATATTTTTAAACTTCTAAACATCGTACATCTTTAATTTTTACACCAGTGAGTAAAGAAAAAAAAATGCACTTTTAAATTAAATTTGTTTGAAATTTTTATCACAGTTTGTTTTTAAATTTTTTTTTTAAGTTTTTATTACTTCTTTTGTTATTGTGGCAACAGAAGTATTCCATTTTTGGACATTAAATATGGACCAATCAGAAAACGAATAAAATAAAATAAGTTGCCTAATTCAACCAATAAAAAGATTCAGATATACTTCAGATTTACCAATTCTCTACCAAGGACAATAACTATTTTCCGAATAGTTAAAAAATAAAAATACAAATCGTTATTTTTATTATGATTATGGTTCTTATCAGACTGGATCCAAAACATGTCAATGTTATTTAAAAAAAAATAAATAAATTAAGCTCTCTCAAGTAATATAAGTTGTTTATTAAAATGTTTATATAAAAGGTGAGGTCTTAAGGCGCAACACTAAGCACATAAAAAGACCCGGGTGATAATGCAAAGTCTATGGAGGCCTTTTTTTTCAAATATTTCGCCCAAATTTTAATATTTTTACATGATTTTTTTACACAAGATAGCTGAGGACGATCCACAACCGGCCTAGTTTTTACTTTTTCAGTTTTGGTTTCATAATTAAAAAAAAAACTTTAACTTTCGAAACCGGTTTAAACCGGTTCTGAAATTGAAACTATCGTAATATAAAAAATATATAAGCAAAATCGAAAAAGTAAAAACTAGGCCGGTTGTGAATCGTCCTCAGCTATCTTGTGTAAAAAAAATCATGTAAAAATATTAAAATTTGAGAGAGATATTTGAAAAGAATGCTCCCATAGACTTAACATTATCATCCGGGTCTTTCTCTGTGCCTAGTGTGGGGCCTTAAGGGGACAGTGGACCTTTATTTGAGCAAAATCGTCTGTAGCAAAGTCGTCGCAATAAAAGTCTATTTCTTTGGTATAATAATACCAAAACAGTTTTTTCTTATTAAAATATCATTTATGAAGGTTTTAAGAAGTAAATAATGAAGGTAAGTTTATTTATGTACTTTAAATCTATTTTTCTCAAAACTAATTTTTCAGTGTTTTTAGATTTTGGAAATGTTCCTTGCGACGTAATTTTTTATCACTATTTATGAAATTGATAAGGAAGTATATTCCTGATATTGTTTAGAAAGAAATTGTGTAAGCTTTTTAAAATTCGTCTTCATTAAGATAGTCAAATTTGATTTTTTTACTTATTAAAAGGCAAAATTTTGATGAAAATCGATATGGAATTTAGAAAAAAAATCTATAAAATATTAACTATTCAAGAGATTAAAAAAATCTTACACAAATTTGTTTATAATAAAGTTTTAAGAGATAAAAATGCAAAAGCAAGAAAATATCTCAAAAGTTAAAACACGAGGAGCATTTTAAAATTTCGTTTAAAAATTAATTTTTTTAAATAAAAAATTTTAATAAGATTGGAAATTTTTTTGAAGATGTTCTATATGTGCTTTTGGTAAAATGTATATATGCACAAAATTTCAAATTGCTATGATGAAAATTAAGTAAAAAAATATTTAACGTCCACCGTCCCCTTAAAATCTTGTAATTTTAGAATATATTGAATATTTGACATTTTTTTTTTCATTTCTCAGAGGTAATTATTTTCTGAATAAAATTTTCTTTTCACTACACTGTTGCTTAACAACGGGGACATCTTTGACGAATGCATGGCATATTATATGGCAGGACTGAATTTTCTGCTAAAACGACAGCAATTATGAGGAGGAATTTTCAGGATTTCACATTTTTCGCGAAAAGGCCAAAAGTTGCAAGCTTATTAAGCAAGTAAAATCTTAAAATGTTTCAAGTGTCGAAAAAAAGAGATGTATATAATTGGCATTCACAAAAAATGCATAGACAAAAATGCATAACCAGGGAACAATTTGACGGAGAGCGAAATCGCTGACCCTGTGCTAATTAGAACTGCTAATAATGCTAGCTGCATATCAGAAGACGAGGATGAACAACCAGCAGAAGAAAAGGTCTCACTAAAAAATGGCTAAATTTGAATGGAGGATTAATACATGCTTTAGAGAAATAAGACTATCTTTTCGAAATAAATATTCTTCAACTGGATAAAATACAATACAGCTTGTTTAAAAACGGCAAAAAAATCAAAGCAAACAAAATTGACATCGATATTTCCAAAATTACATGAGCAAAAATAATTTCAAACTTTTATTTTTTTCCCTGAAATATAAAAAAAAAATCCGTAAAAATATGTTTTTATCAGCACTTTCGAACAAAATAGATAAGTGTTAATGTATTCGGTTTGACTGTCCGTCTATCTACACTCTAACTCCTGTAAATATACTCAGATTTTCATGCAATTGATAAAGTTTATTTAGAATCAATACCAAAGTATGTTTGGTATTGCATATGAAGTATGTATACTTAATGGTACATTTACTTACAATAACACTCAAAAGAATTCGATTACATTGCGATAGATGAGGGGAAATCGTTAAGAGAATATTTTAATGACATTACGCCATTTCAAATGTATTCAAACTGGTGTAAATTACTGAATTTCACTACAATCACGTTGAAACAGAGAATTATTAGCATTTTTTATCAATTTACAGGGATACACAAGAGAAATCGGTTACATTATTGTCTTTGGGAAATAATATCAGGAGAGTACGTTTTAAAATCAGTATGCACTTATTACATTAAATTAGTTTTCTGCATATTTCTCTTTATATATAAATTCTATACCTCATATACTGGGCTGCACAAAAGTATTTACATTCTCCTTATTAGAGGAAATAGCTGAAAGGGAGTTTCGAGCTTAAATATATCTCTTAAATGAACTAAATTTTGGAATGCATGTTGTTAATAAATGCAGATTTTTATATCATATACAGGGCTGCTAAAAAATTCAGATAATTTTTCGATTGTTGATGAAAACGGCTGAAATTCGATTTTGAAATACGTTATACATTTCAATATCGTGAAATTAAACGCAATATTTTATTTATTTATTTATTTATTTAGACTGGGCAGTTTTGTTACATTTTTTTGAATGTGTTGGAAAATGTTTCATAATCTATGTTTGACGCATGATTTTTTCTTTCTTGTTTAATTTTCTCCTCTTTTTTTACATAATCATCACTCAGTAATGAATTAATTTATGACTAAAGACACTATTAAGAACATAATACTATTTTTGACATTACTACTCTCAATATCCCTTCAAAAATCTGGAATTTTCAAAAGCCTTTGCAGTTATATTGTATTTATCACCAATATATTAACATCCTGTTATTTCTCACAAACGAAATCTTGAAAAAAATGATTGTTAAAAAGACAAGTGGATCAACTATTAAAATAATAAAATGCACTATTTAAATTTAATACTGTTTTTTTAATTGTAATAATACACTTTGTGAAATTCACTGTGAAATAAAAAAAAAACAATGCAGGACACGTTTCGAGGTAAAAAATACAGTTCGTCATCAGCTGAAGCAGATACGTATCAGAGCGGCACAAGGTGAAAGATGAACTGTGACCTTCGACAGTTCATCTTTGACCTTGTGCCCTTAAGGGCACGTGTCTGCTTCACCTGATGGCGAACTATAATGTTTTAAGTAGAAGCGCGTCCTACATTGATTTTATTTTTATTTTATTGTGAATTTGCAAAGTGTATATTTCAGTTATTAGTTATCACTAGTTTATTCGGTGTTTTTTCACTGTTTTTTTTTTTAGCTCACAGACTATCAAAGCCTGGGAGCTTATGTGCCCGTCCGTTCTGTATGTGCGTATGTGCGTAACGAGATAACTCATGATAAAAATGTCCAATTCATTTGAAATTTTGGATATATGTATATTCTGATAAGGCGCTTCCCTGATTAGTTTTTGGAGTTCATTCGAAATGTATAACAGGGGGAACGGGGGCTACTGCCCCTCTCCTTAATTGATATAAATGGGTTTTTCATGCAGAATTATCAGTTTTTGTTCAAAATTTACATGTAGGATTATTCTGATGAAGCACTTCCGTGTTTAGTATAAGGTGTTCATGAAAGACGTTTGTCTTAATAATGGCGTGAGTTGTCACTATATCCTCAATACAATAGTTTTTCTTCATTTCTTATCATTAATCAGAATTAAATAGGAGAGTAAATGGTACTCACCCGATGAATTCTTTTTCATTGAAGTATCCAACAATTAAATCCACCATAGGAGAAGGGAACCGGGCATATTCACATTTTGATCTATACACTGCACTAATTCATCTTGATAAAGACGTATAATATTATTATATGGTGACTGTAAAACACACACACAAATTATTGTATACACACTTCTTCATTTTCTACTTTAATTTTCACACGCGAGAAAAACAAACACAGCAAAAACGTAGTGCTCACATCAAGCTACAAAACAGAGAACAGAATGAATTTAAATCGATACATACATAAATCATAATATAGAAACAATTATTAATAAAAAAGAGTCATTTTGAAAGTTTTGACAGTTTTTGTAAACCTGTAATTGTTCACTCGTAATCACTGTTTCCAAGGTCACTCTAACGAGCACTTAACTTTATTTATGATGCCATGATAATTGTCATTTGTTGCACAACGGAGGAAATTATTTACGAATTGCGCAATGTTTCTATCAACTCCTCCTTAATTTCTGAAGTTGTGTTGTCACTCAGATGCAAGTTCTTCCTGTGAATTTCAAAAAGAGGTTTTGGCAGGGGTTTTGTGAATAAGTCAGCTATCATTATTTTGGTTGGGCAATATACGAGTTTTATTATGCCATCTTGTTTCAGTTGTTTTATGAGATGATATCTAAGTTCTATGTGCTTTGTTTTACTTGAATGTTTTTCAAGCTCTATCATTTTGATAGCCGACTGATTATCCTCGAAGAGTTCTATAGGATATGTTTGTGAGATATTGAGTTCTTCAAGTAAATTCACCAGCCATTTGACTTGATTAGCTGCATTAGCTGCTGAGATGTACTCAGCTTCGGCAGAAGATAAAGCTATGCAGGATTGTTTTTTAGTTGACCAAAGTATGGGATTTTTACCTAGCAAATATACATTACCACTTGTCGATTTTCTTGATTCTGTGTCTCCACCCCAATCAGCGTCCGCGTAGACTTCTAGCGTTGGTTTTGAATTTCCATCTATAACTAGATTAAAGGTTTTTGTTGTGTTAAGATACCTCATGACCCGCTTTACACAGTTCCAATCTTTCATTCTTGGCTTTTCGTTCCTTCGGCTTAAGATGTTGACAGCTGCACAAATGTCAGGTCTGCTCACTGTGGCAAGATATAAGAGTGCACCTATGGCTTGTCTGTACTGTGTGTTGTTTGGTAAAATATTGTCATCATCTTTAAAGTGAGTGTAATTTGTTTCCATGGGTGTACTACATGGTTTTGCTTCTTGTAAATTGAATTTATTAATTAACTCTTCAATTTTTGAAGTTTGGTTAATTAAGTAGCTTTTGTTTAACTTTCGAATGTTCATGGATAAATAATTGCTTACGTCCCCTAAATTCTTTAATTCATACTCTTTATTTAAGTTCGCGATTATTTCCTCAATGGTTTCGTCTTTCCCTGCAATTAAGAGGTCATCAACGTATGTTATTATATAGGTTGTTTCATTATTCCTTTTCTGTGTAAAAAGACATGTGTCAATTTTACTTTGAATGAAATTCATGTTTTTTAGTGTTTCTGTTATTTTATTATGCCACGCTCTCGCGGCTTGCTTAAGTCCGTAGATTGCCTTATTTAATTTACAAACTTTGGTTTCCTGGTTTGGTTCAACGAATCCTTCCGGCTGCGACATGTATATCTCCTCATCAAGTTCCCCATGTAAGAACGCGGTGTTAATATCTATATGCTTAACATTTAAGTTTTGGTGCAATGCCGCTATTAATAATGCTCTTATCGTAGTATACGATACGACCGGTGCGTAGGTTTCGTCGTAATCCTCTCCGAACTTTTGCGTATATCCTTTAGCTACTAAACGTGCCTTATATTTTTGGATTTTTCCGGTATTGTCACGCTTTAATTTGTAAGTCCATTTACAACCTATTATTCTCTTATTCGGTGGAGGATCTACAATTGACCATGTTTTATTTTTTCTTAAAGAATTCATTTCGCTCTCCATGGCTTCTATCCAATTCTGTTTTACCGGAGAGTTTTCCATTAATTTAACTTCCTTATAATCCTTTGGTTCATTAATTTTGTCGTCTTTGACAATATATATAAGCCTATCAGGAGGTACGCCTTTATTTATTCTATCTGAGCGCCTTAGTTCCACAATTTGTTGTTGAGACGCAGATGGTGTTGTTTTTCCGTTCGAAATTTCTATCTCCACGAGATTTTTACAATTGCGTTTTTCGTCTTCATTTTGTTTTTGTTCAATTTCAGGCTTATCATTTACGTATTTGAATTTATTTTCAAGAAATTTTACCGTTCTCGCGATTTTTATTTCATTTCCTCCTACATATATGCGGTATCCCTTAGATTCATTGTCGTATCCCACAAAAATACCTTCAACAGCTTTATTATCTAATTTTTGTCTTCTGGCTTTGTCAATATAAGCGAAGGCTTTGCAGCCAAATACTTTAACGTAACTTAAGTTTGGCTGTCTTTCTGTCCATAATTCATATGGCGTTTTTGCATTAGCTTTTGTAGGCAGTCTATTTTGTAGGTGGTTTGCCGTACAGATTGCTTCCCCCCAGAACTTTAAAGGTAGATTTGATTCATTTAACATTGTCCTAGCCATCTCAACTAACGACCTATTTTTCCGTTCAGCCACCCCATTTTGACTTGCACAATATGGGACTGTATGTTGATGTTTTATCCCATTTGATTTGAGATAATTCTCAATTTCATCTGATGTAAATTCTCCCCCATTATCCGTTCTGATTTCTTTCGGTTTTTCACCAAATTTGTTGCTTATTAGCGCAATGAACTCTTTGAGTTTTTCATAGACTTCACTTTTTCTTTTCAATAGATAGATTATTGTGAATCGCGAGTAGTCATCGATAAAAGTCAAGAAATATGATTTCCCCCCAATCGTGGGTGTCTGAAAAGATCCACAAACATCCAAGTGAATAAGTTGAAGCCTTTTACTTGCTCTATACTGAGCAACTTTCGGATAGGGTTCATCAGTTAATTTCGCCTCAATACACGGTTCGCAATCTATATTATGTTTACAATTGTTTATCTGGATACCTCTTACTAATTCCTTTTGTGTAATTTCTTTAATCGATGTTAGATTTCTGTGTCCTAACCTTCTATGCCATAGTTCTAGACAATTTTTATTGTTGCACGTTTGTGTAATGTTCGCGTGGTTTTTGTTAGCCAACTGGACTTCATAGAGGTTATTTATCTTTTGTGCTTCTAAGCAGATTTCTCCGTTAAGTTTGAAAGAGCATCGGTCATTTTTAAATACAATCTCACATCCGTTTTGGGTTGCTTTGCTGACTGATAGTAAATTCGTTTCGATTTCAGGTACTAGAAGTACATCTTTAAGTGTTATTTTATGAATTTTATTATCCGATGTCAGCGTATTTAAATTTACATCGCCTGAACCGTAAGCGATAAGTTTTTTTCCGTTTGCGATAGTCACGTTTGTTTTTTCCCTCGATTTTATCTCTGTAAACATTGATTCAGAGGATGCAATGTGACTTGAGCTACCGCTATCCACAATGAATGTTTTATTTTCTATCCCTTGTGTTATAAATGCATAATCTTTGTTTTCGCTGTTTCTCCATTTATTGTTTTTTCCTTCATAGCGATTAAACCTGTTATACGATTCCGATGCTTGTTCATTCTTAAAATTGTTTTCACCCCTTTGAAAAACGAGTGATGTAGAATAGTGTTTTTTGTAATTTTTGTTGTGTTGATTTTGTTGTGTTGTGTGTGTTTTGTTTTTATTGTGCCAACATTCTTGTGTGTTATGGCTTCTCATTTTACAAATCGAACAATATTTTGATTCTTTTTTAGCTGGAAACTTTTTCTGAGCTTTAAAAGCTTTCGCTGTATTATCAATACTTTCATAGTTTTCATTTCGACGATTAAACTCGTCAATCAACTTATTTTTAATATATGACGGAGTTAATTGTGCTTCTTCTTTACTTTCGAGAGCAGTAATTAAATTATCGTAAGACTGGGGCAGAGAGCACAGGAGGAGCGCGGAAATGTGGTGATTATCAATTATTTCGCCTATAGCTGCCAAATGATCAACGAGCTCCATTATTTTTGTAATATGATTTATCATATTTCCATTTTCTGCTAATTTTATACTATATAACTTTCTAAGGAGAAACAATTTGCTTGTGAGGTTTGAACTTTCATGGATTTCTTTTAATGCATCCCATGTTTGTCTAGCAGTTTGTAGGTTCTTAACGTGGGTTATCTGTGAATCATCGATAGTTAGGTTTATCAATGCCCGGGCCTTCCTATCATTTTTGGACCATTGATCGGTCAAAGGGGTCGGTGGATTATCGGTTATTACATGGAACAGCTCTTCTTTAGTTAAGAGCATTTCAATTTTAAATTTCCATGTACTGTAATTCGTTGCTGTCAATTTTTCAATTGAATAATTATCTTTTAATGTAGCCATTCTAATCTTATATTTTATTTGTTTTTTTTTATTCAATATTTTTTATTTGTGTGAAATTAGTATATCACTATGTTATCAAGTTGATATATCTTTTTAAATCGTTCTCATAATCATTTAAAGACGTTTGTCTTAATAATGGCGTGAGTTGTCACTATATCCTCAATACAATAGTTTTTCTTCATTTCTTATCATTAATCAGAATTAAATAGGAGAGTAAATGGTACTCACCCGATGAATTCTTTTTCATTGAAGTATCCAACAATTAAATCCACCATAGGAGAAGGGAACCGGGCATATTCACATTTTGATCTATACACTGCACTAATTCATCTTGATAAAGACGTATAATATTATTATATGGTGACTGTAAAACACACACACAAATTATTGTATACACACTTCTTCATTTTCTACTTTAATTTTCACACGCGAGAAAAACAAACACAGCAAAAACGTAGTGCTCACATCAAGCTACAAAACAGAGAACAGAATGAATTTAAATCGATACATACATAAATCATAATATAGAAACAATTATTAATAAAAAAGAGTCATTTTGAAAGTTTTGACAGTTTTTGTAAACCTGTAATTGTTCACTCGTAATCACTGTTTCCAAGGTCACTCTAACGAGCACTTAACTTTATTTATGATGCCATGATAATTGTCATTTGTTGCACAACGGAGGAAATTATTTACGAATTGCGCAATGTTTCTATCAGTTCATTGGATAAGTATAAAGAGGAGTAAACGGGGGGTTCATGCCCCTTCCCTTAATTGAAATAAATATGTTTTTTCAAGCAGAATGATCAGTTTTTCTTCAAAATTTTTATATGGTAAATCATATTCCTGATTATTTTAAGAGGTTCAATGATTAAATATAAAACGGGGAAATGTATGGAGCTGTTCCCCCTCCCCACTCTGTTTTTTTAACGGAACTAACCCTTGAAAATATAAGGCTGTATTATACAATTAGTATGCGTAGCCTGTGAGCTCAATGCCATCAGTTTAACTGGGCAATATTCTTTTTTTTTATGAACAAGGTAATAACACTTGAGCGCCCAAGGTTACTGAATAAGGATGAAAACCATTTTTTTTATTATTATCCACAACTCTTATAGATTTTTTACATTCAATGCAATATTTTTAGACTATAATTGTAGACTAGCAACACAAGAAAAATTTCTTATATGCAAAATACTATAATTTATTCAACCAACATCTTGAAATTTATTTAAACTGATATACTTTCATATTAAGTAAGTGTCAGGCATCAACAGCTCTACAAATTTCTGAAGATTTCGCCACTTACAACAGTATTTTTTTATTTCAGTATTTAAAGCGAGTAGTAACCTGTTAAATGTGCATTTTTTATATTGTTTTATTTATTGTTGAAGTTTTTTAATTTGTGGTATATTAGCAGGTAACAAATTTTGAAATTATTTATATTGAATGCAACTATTATAAATAAATTATATATAAATTATTAATAATAAATTATATGAATTATAAATAAATTTCCATTACAAAATATAAAAAAAAATCTAAATATCTATAAATATGCAATTTTCATGCAAAATGCATTTAAAAGAACATTTTTTTTTGTTTTGTTTTGTTTTGTTTTTGTTTTGTTTAAACAATGTAAATATAAATATATACATATATACATTAGAAGTTTAAAAGATTACTGTGAAAGCGAGAATCTTTGGTCAGTTAGGGACACTCAGGGACATGTTTTTGCTTTATAATATACACTAGCGGCCCGCCCTCGCTTTGCTTCGGGTAGAGCAAGTCGCCCAGTCCCATGTCCAAGGATTAATACCAAGGTAAAAATAAAAAGCTTTTTCTGAGACGGCATTTTAATTATTTTTTAATTAAAAAAACACTTATTGTGACGTAACTATAACAAACATATGCTGTCGCGACATTTTTTGTAGATAATTATACGTACTGCAAAGTCGTAGTATATTATTTTGTTTTATAATTAATAATGTTTGCAGCGCACGCGATGTAAGAATTTTTAAGGTCATTTTTGTACACCTTGGGTTACATTATTGGCATTTTAGTATGGATCCCTATTTTTTTATAATACTAGGGGGGCCCTCCCCCCTGCTCGCTATGCTCGCCAACCCCCCGCGTAATCGCTTCGCGATTCCAAATTATTGGTTACCCCTGCTTGCTGCGCTCGCCAATACCCCATGGTATGAATAAGCAGTTGCAGACCTTTCAAATGGTGTGTCACATGACTGGTGTTGTAAAGAAATTAAAAATGTGTCCCCCTGAGGGGGCAGAGTGGGAGGAGACACAAAAGACATCCATAATATGAATAAGCAGCTGCAGACCTCTCAAATGATATGTCACACGACTGGTGTTGTAAAGAAATTAAAAATGTGCTCCCCTGGGGAGGCAGAGTGGGGGTGACACACAAGACATCTATAAAATGAATAAACAGTTGCAGACCTTTCAAATGATGTGTCACACAATTGGTGTTGTGAAGAAATTACAAAATGCGCCCCCTCTGAGGGCAGAGGGGGGGGTTACACACAAGATATCCATAATATGAATAAGCAGTTGCAGACCTCTCAAATGATGTGTCACACAATTGATGTTGTAAAGAAATTAAAAATGTGCCCCGCTGGGGGGCAGATTGGGGGATGACACACAACATATCCATAATATGAATAAGTAGTTGCAGACCTTTCAAGTGATGTGTCACACAACTGGTGTTGTAAAGAAATTAAAAATGTGACCCCCCCCCTGGGGAGAGCAGAGTGTGGGGGTGACACACAAGACATCCATAATATGGATAAAAAGTTGCAGACCTTTCAAATCTTGTGTAACACGACTGGTGTTGTAAAGAAATTAAAAATGTGTCCCCCCTGGGGAGCAGAATGGGGATAACACACAAGACATCCATTATATGAATAAGCAGTTGCAAACCTCTCAAATGATGTATCAAACGACTGGTGTTGTAAAGAAATTAAAAATTTGGCAAAATATTACAGTTATCGCCAAGTTGGCGTCACTTTTGACAACTAATTTTTGGTCGCCAAATTTGGCGATGTATCGCCAAGTTGGCGACAAACTTGGCTATTGTTGCCGATGGTAACCTTTTCTCTCTTTATGGTAACCCATACGGCGATGCATAGACGGAGCCCTCTCCTGATTGGTCTATTCGACTCATGGAAGGAGTGGACAACCCGGATTCGTTAGTTCCGGAAATCTTCCACATCAGCATCATTCCAAGAGTCATTCCTTTTAAGGCTAGTTTTTTTTTTACTATAGAAGGATAATATAGTTTATGTTCACCGGAAGTAGTGTAGCTGTCCAACGGTGAAAGAATTTTTTGGTACTACTCTGTTATTCCGTCGACCAAGTTCGCCAAATTATACAAATCGCCAAACTAATAGCCAAATTGTACATATTGACGTAATTTTTATTTTAAATAACAAAAAAATAATAATAATAATTAGTAGAATATTAATAAAAATACAAATAAAAAGTCGAAATAAAAATCAATGACATTTTAAACACGCGAATCGTGTTTAATGTCATTGAGTGTGACATTCACGATCATCCATTATTGGCTATTTAATCTTATAGTTTGGCGATAATTTTTTGGTCGAAGGGATAACCTAGTAGTACCGAATTTTTCAAATCCGTCAAGTACTATCGGAGTCTATTCAATTCAAACAAACAAACAATCAAATTTTTCTTCCTTATAATATTGGTATAGATGTGACGTCATTATTTACCGATTTTTAATTAGTTACATATATCCATGCTTCTTGTTCTTTTAAAAAATACTTCAAAATTGTAACTTTTAACAAATACTTCCTATGTTATTTAAAGTATGACATGTTTTTCCAAATCAAATATTTTATTAATAATTTAATTCTTTCTCGTTCACTTTACTTCTAATTATGTCGCCATTTTTCACAGAGAACCTCTTATTAACGTAACCGATATTCGTGCATCTTATATAATGAAATACTTTTTTCCAAGTATGATGTCATTTTTTTTCCTTTGAATTCTTTTTATTTTAATTTCTCACGTGGATACTGTTCAACTGAAAATTAATTGCCGAAGAGAAATTATTCCAGTTTTTGATTTTCTTGGCAACGCGAAAGAAAAATGGTTATTTTTTATCGGGAAAATTTTCATTGATTCTCTATGAAAAATACTGAAATTTTGAATTATTAAGGAAAATATTTGAATAAATCAATTAAAAAATAGCCTATGTTCACTAAAAATAGTGTAGCTTTCCAACGGTGAAAGAATTTTTCAAATCCGTCAAGTAGTTTCGGAGCCTATTCATTTCAAACAAACAAACAAATCTTTCCTCTTTATAATATTAGTATAGATTAAGATTTTTTAAAGTAAGAATCGCCAACGGATATAGCGCTTTTGAAATTTTTTAACATGATAAAAAATATACATCTTTTGAAGTTCTAGCCATGATGTTTTACATCACTTATTATACACTTTTATTTGACAAATTACACTTACATTATTATTATTTTATTTTATTATTTTTAGTTTGTTTTGTTTTGATTTATTCGCTTTCATTTAACTTTCGTCTTTTCGTTAAAAATAAATAATTTAGAAGTTTCGGAGTTCAAATAATAACATGTTTAATGCATATTCGAGAAAATTTGGGAGAAAATTCATATCGTTTTTGAAATGATTGAATTAATTTAATCTAGAGAGAAATTCATAAAACGCATAAAATGCAAGATTTCTCTATTAATTTCGATTTAACTGATACAAAATATTTTGATTAAATAAATAAATAACACTCAATGCTAAAATGTGAAAGATATCACATACCAATTTTACTAAAGAGCCTAATTATAAATCTATTTAATACGACGAGATGTTTGTCGTGCTTTGCAAGGAGAAGTGTAATCGTTGTATTAGAACTTTTTAAACGAATTTTCTTTCTTGAACAGATAATAAAAATAGGTCATCAAATAAGTTATTTCCCTGTATTTCATTAATAATCTTTATTTTCTAGTAAATAAAATTTATTGGAAATATAATATGATTTTTTTTAGGTAATAAAAATAATAAAATGTAGCACATGAAATAAATTAACTCAGTGTTATACACACTAAAGTATCTAATCTAGATTTTTAGGTTTCGAAACCAGCAGTGAAAGCTATTTTTAACGCTTTCTAAACATAGTTCAAAAGTGTTTATAAGTTTAGTTTGTCTCGCTGAATCTCTGTCTGTCACCTGTGTTCTAACTCACGTAAATATAATCGGGTTGCTATTAAATTAATACATGTTATTGAGACTTACTATGATAGAATTACTGACATTACGTTTATGCTTTGGCTTTTTCCGATAACAACATAAGTTATTTTCATATGATATGCCATAAAATTAATTTGAAATTTCAACTGTCATTTATACTTCCAATACATATACATTTAACGTTTGGATTTAAAAAGCTATCAAAAGATTGAATAAAATAAACTAAGACAGACTGGAATATATTTTTAAAAATTAAAATTTATATACAGAAAATAAAAATACTAAAAAACATTTAAAAATACAAAAAGTAAACGTTTGGCGAAACGTTTACTAGCTCGTTTCTACTAAACGTTTCGTTTGGCGAAACGTTACTCAAGCTACTCGTAAGGCATCATCAGTACAAATATCCATTTCATAAAAACTGTGGAACAAATCAAGAACAGTTACAGTTAGTTAGTTTTTAAATATAAATATATATTCACTAGGGATAGAAGGAGACTCATTCATGGTCGGTGATTACAAATATGTGAACCAACCTTCGAGGAGTAATCTACCGTCATAACTAACTGAAGCACATCCCGCAGTTTTTAAAATCGGGTTTTAACAGTTGTCACTGTAGATTATTTCGTTAGGAAAAAAATAATGCAAAATAAATCTTGTTAACCAACATACAATATTTTTAATATTTTTATTTTGACATGGAATTTATACCAAATGTGCAAAATGTAAGAGGACGCTTTTTTTTCACTAAATATTAGATATTTTTGAAAACTATTGTTTTTGGTTTAAGTTTTTCAGTATTAATTTCATTTATAAAAATACATTTTCATATGGCATAAAAATTAATTTAAAAATTACAATGATGAAACCATGAAAGAAAAATCGTATAGAGCTCTGTTCAAAATGTAATAAAATAAATTAACTGATTTAGAGTAGTTTTAATTTGAATGCGAAAATAGCAAATTATCTGGGTGGGCTCTTGTTTTTTGAAATAAAGCCAGCAATCTAATAATGGCACGAGTACAAAAAAGTAACAGTAAATACACTGGTGTGTAAAATTTAAGGACGAAAGGATTTTCAAGCATTAAATTTTACGCGAATATTCAACAGGAAGTAATATAATTCGAATAATTACTATCTCTGCATAACAGCTAGTCCATATAACATCTCATTCAGGTCACACATGGTCACAAGGGTCACAGTCATGTTGCATTATTATAAATAACAAAATAGTGACACATTAAATTCACATGGTGACTTTATGTCACAAGACATTGTAAAATGGTAACAGGGACCATACTGTGAAGTAACCACTGTGAAAAGCGGTGAAAACTCACCATGTGACTTTAATGGGACATTGTTTGGTGATTTATCATAATGCAACATTCACAATGATTTTGAAATTGAGCCTCCAAATGACAGTCACACGGCAGTCACAATAAAAGGGCACTGTAAAGTCACCTGGTGACTCGTCACAAAGCAGCAGTCGCAGTGACCTGACAGTGGAGTCACATATACAATCCTCCCTACTTAATCGGGTAACGGATAATCGAATACCCCGCTTATTCGAATAAAATCCTCCGGAACCGAATTTAATACCATTGGGCTAATGTTATTTTTCCCCGCTTAACCGAATACTTTTCACGAAATGTCCTCGCTTAATCGAATAACATATGTGTGAGACAATTTGAAAAATGGGTGTGAAAAACATGTTTCATTTGGAATTTCCTCCACACTTTTTGTCATTTTCTGTTGTTACACAGAAAACAAATTTCCAGAACTCCTAGCGTGGATTTTGCCTGGCAGGTGTATACTGGTCAAGGGAGTTCCCTTCCTTGTTCATTTTTTCGAATTAATTTCAAAAATAGTGATATAAATTGGACAGGAATTTCGATCAATTTTGTATTTTGTTTACTTTCGTTTGTCAAAAGACTTCTTTTTCACTTTTTCGATTTTTTTACAATTATTTTTAATGGAGACACTTTCATTTTCAAAACCGACCCCGAAACAGAAATTATCCTCATTAAAAATATCCGCGATAAAAATGGAAAAAGTAAAAAACGACGACGCCTTTTGTACAGATCGATCTCAGCTATCCATTACACTGTAAAAAAAAATCTGGAAGACTACAAAACTAGTTTTTGTAAAGCTGCAGAAATCTGCATGTTTACTAAAATTTTATTTGTAACCAGGTATAATATTTACCACTCGCATAGTACAAATACATGAAATGTCGTAGTTTCACCTTAAGCCAATCAGAAAGAGCTTCAGTAGTGACGTAATCGCTATTTACGAAGCCACAGAGGCGTGAAATGCATCCATCTTGAATCCGGTATGGATAAACATTTCTAGTTACTGAGTAAGTAAAGTTTTATTCTGTATGAGTTACATTTTATTACATTTCCTTTTTGCTTGATTCATAATAACTAAAAATCAAAACTCAGAAAAGACTATTTGATTTTTTGTTATTGGCAAGCTAATCTGCAATTATGTTCTGTTTATTACATATTTATTTTTCGGTGAAATAACTATTCTTTACATCTGTGTTTAATACATGTGAAATTTCTAATGTTTTATGTAATAAATCAAATTTATCTGCTCTTTTTCTAAAATTTGACTTTCCTTTATTGCCCTCTTCTCCACAATGCAAAAATTTAAAGTGTTTAAAACTTGCTTTAAAAAATATTACTCAACTGTATCTTCATAGTGAATAAATGTCATTAATCATTCTTACATCACATTCATTTCATTAAAACTTCATATGTATTTCGCTTTTAAAATTTTGCTTCCGAATTTTCTTCAAAAACTTTTCAAAACTGCTTAATTTAAAATAACATAAAAAATATAATCTGTGCTCTATTTGTTAATTTATTGTCGTAATGAAATATCAATTAAGTCTTTCCTGTTCTTCCCCCCACCCCTTTTTTAACTAAAAGAACGCATAGAATTACACACAGAAAGTATAAAACTCTTTTAAACTCCAGTGGTAGGAGAGGAAAAAGCCTAAATCAGAATTATTTAAAGGAAAGCTGGAAATTATTTAAATTCATTTAGTTTATGTCTAGGATGAATGTATTAAGTTTTCCCCCCTCTTGCTAGGTTGCGTTACAATTTTTTTAATTACCATTAAAATATCTATTAAAAAAACCTAATGAAAAACACTGTCAATGCAAATATTGTAGAACTTAAAATTATAAATAAAATGATAACCGATATTTAACATTTTTGTTTAATTTTCAACAATTTTACTTCAAAGTATTGGCTAAATCGCTAAACAAGAACTTGAAACGCGAAAAGACGAGGTTATCAGTTTACCGGTCTTGTTATTATGTACATGCAACTTTTTTTAGTTATTGATGCATTATTTAGAATGGATATTTTTGAGAAATATGGCTTAATCTCTTCATTGTGGATTATAGCCCAGTGGTGGGGTATACAAGAAAGGCTAAAAGTCTGGTTTAATTCCAAGAAATCTGGAAATTGTTTTAATCCTATCGACATAGATTAGAAATTAATGTATCAAGTTTTCTCCTTTTGTAAGTGAGCTTTAGCCACTACAAACAAATTAACTTTAAAAAGTGGTTATTTTCATAATTTTTAGAATATTTCAAAAATGTCCCGTAAATGATGGGAAATGTTGCTTATTACTTCCGATATTGTGTTTAAAATATGTATAGCATTTAATATGATGCATATAGAGTGAACAACAATGCGTATGTATTAAAATTAAGGATATTGAAAATAAAGAGCAAGGATAGGGGGAAGCGGGGTAGAGGAACAAATGGGTGTGTATAAGACTTTTCTCTAGAGGAATTCAAGGTCAAATAATAGCACGATTATAAATTTCGATATTTGCGTAAAGGACAAAGATGGTAATAATAAAATGATTTTTGACAAGTGTACATGAATCTGCAGTTAAATTCATAAAAGTTTCAAATCTTACAAACATTGAAAAAAAAGTATTATAGTCTTTACGTAAAAAATCTTTCACTTTAAACTATGGTTTAAGGTTGGCGGTGTTCGCTGCGAAATGAAATGGAAAACAGCTATCATTTAAGCAACACTTTGCCCGAAAACTACTAAATTATAATTCTCAAAATAGACAAAATAAATTCCTAACGTAATTACCATAACATCGTGAAGGCCTCAAGAATTAAAAATGTATCTGTACACGTATGTAACAAATGTAGAGAGGATGAATGGGTAACTTGGTGTCTCCTTTGGATTAGCGGTTAAGGCAAAATTTTGAAATAGAATTGCGACAAAATTATGAACATGGGTATTCATTTTATTGCAAATTTTAAACTCTAAGACATTTGGATTGTCAATTATTTTTACAGTATTACTTGTTTTGCGATATTAAGATAATTAAAAAAGTGTATTTTCTAACGTAAATTTAGAACATGGGGGGGGGGGATTCTAGATCTAAACTGGAGGGATTAAAATAATTTCCAGTTTCCCCTAATTAATTTTTAGTTAAACCTCCTGACCACTGTGGTTAAGCTTTGAAAGAGAATTGTGGCATTAATGTTCAGCAAAAATATTAAATGTAGATGGTCATTTTACTCAGAATTTTAAACTTTACAACATCCGTATTGACAATGTTATTTAAAGTTAATTCTTTTGAGATATTTTTATGATATTAAAAAAAAATTACTGTGCATCTATATCTTTTTTCTAATTCTCAGCTCGTAGGGGAGAAAAATTAAATACATTCATTTTAGATCTAAGCTGAAGGGATTAAACCAATTTCCTACTTTACCCTAATAACGAGCTCTGCAAACTAATCACTGGGATATAAGTATTTTACTTATTTCTAATTTTTAACTTATGTAAATAAGTCATCTAATACTCTCCCTTTCTTTAAAAAAAAAAAAAAAAAAAAAAAAAAAATCCTGATCTGTTATTTTATTGTACCAATAAGTAATAGATCATATGCTTTACCCCTCCTCTCACCGAAAATGACGTTATCTCTTCCCCTCTCTCCTTAAAAGCATACAAAGTTTAGTTTTTACAGCGATTAATTTTCATTTTTTGCACAATTTGTAAGTCTTCAGTAAGTTAAATTGTCAACCGTTTGGAAATTCTTCCCTCCCCTCCTTCAATAATAAAAAAAAGAAAATATGGTTATCTTTGTCGCCATGCTTACTTTTTAAAATTATAAATCTTTAAATGTCTATTTTCTTCCTGCTGTATTTGTTACTTTATTATGACAGTAATTAACCACCTGAAATCTTCCCTAAGTCTCTCAACCTAAGATTTTATTACTTAGTAAGGGAGAGTGGGAGTAAAGGAGAGTGGAGTGGAATGGGACAGGAGATTTTTCTGTTTGTTTCATTTATAAATATTTCACCAGTCACGTATTAGATTAAGGAAAAGCATCCCCAATGTTTAGTTGAATAAAGTAGCTAATTTGCACAACTTGCAATTGTAAAAAGAAAAAGATTATTTCAAGAATCAAAAGTAAATTTGCTTTATAATTTTTTATGCTTTCTGTATATTAATGACTTGTTTATGTATATATGTAATTGTTTCCTTTTTTATAGAGCATTATACTATATATCATCCATAATTTAAACTATGTCTAAAAGCAGCATTTCTGTCTATACAAGAAATTTAACGTAGAGTATAGGGAGGAATGGGACATGCCAGCAAATGAAGAATTAGGACAAATCCAATTTCTTTACTTTTTTTCTCTTAGTTACAATTTCATTATAATTATAAAATCGTTTTGAAAATTATGTTTCTATAATGTTCAAAAACATTAAAAATGTTTCATTTTGTATTTTATAAATCGAAATTTTGGTTTTTGTGTCAAATTTGATATTCTCATCTTTGAAAGTTGTCTCATTCCTCCCCACTCTCCCTTATTATTTTTTTTTTAATATTCAGGTAATTTCAGAGCTTTAAGCGAGTAATTCAGTTGCATGTCTGTTAATTTAATTATTTATAAAGGAAGTTTTATTTTTATGTAAAATTAGAAAAAAAAAAGAACTCTTTATGTTTTAAGAGCAAACAAATTAATCTTTGGGGCTAAACAAATATAACATTATAATTTTTTTTTTTTTTTTTTTTTTTGGGAGGGCGGTTGTTATTTGACATCGATGTCATTTCTGATCATCAATTTTTTCTCTTTTTATTTGTAACATGGTCTTTGGTACAAAATAGCATGTTATCTTTTTAGCCTGTTATTTATTTTTATGAAAATACAAAGTTATTAAAATAACTGAATTATTATAAAATTTATTTAATTCTAAAATATAGTATACCCGAACGTTTAAGATTCCTATTTTTCTTCATATGTGTATGCATATCGCAGTTCGAGAATCCGTATAAAAAATATACTTGAAATGAAGCTGTGTTTACTAATAAAGAAAAAGAATGTTGTCCTTCTTTTGCTGGTATGAATTTCTATTTGCACCTCACCCCTCTCTGTTCGGTGCAAGTACGACAGTTCTTTATTATTGTTGCGAAGTGATCTGCGTTTAGCAGTTTATTTGAAAGAGTTAAAATTCATATTTTAATAATCAACTGCACTATCAATTTTATCATTTCAGCTTTTAAAGCATATATTTTGTTTATCGGAACTTTAAAATAGCATCTTGTAGTTGCTTAGGGAGTAAAAAGATTTTGGAAAAATAGTTTTTTCCAAACGGCTTACTGTGGGGGCTTGTAGATATCAGAAATTTAATATCAGAATATATAAACATGTTAAAATTGGTACTGATGATATATTGCGATAACTATCTTAAACTGTATGGGAATAGAAAAATTGCCAATTTTAAAAGATAAATGCATAGCAGATATTTATGTACAAATAGATGCAAAAAGCAGCTAATCATTTTTTATACTATTTTGCTCCTTAAGCATCTTTTAAATCTGTGTGTATTTTTACTTAATAGAAGTATTTTTAAGCAAGCACTAAAAATCAATCTAAAACCATAGATTATAAAACACTTTCCAACGCATTCAGAATTGTATCGAAAATTTCCACCGCTTAAAAAGGTTAAGTGTGATGGCTATGTAAGCATTTTATAAATCACATAACGCATTTGAAAACTTAATTAAAAAATTGCTATCAGTTATCGGAAAAATATCAAAATTATTTTGTAGAACACTGTATATGATCTATAGCTTTGTATGTACACTACATAGCCAAAGATGACCGGTCACTTGCGATTTTAGACATTTTGATAAATATCTACAAAATTACATGACGAATTATCTTGAAACTCTAAATGTGTAAATATAATAGTAAGTCATGCATTTCCATGAAGTTTTTTTTTCCCGAAACTCCAAAGGGGGCCGTCAACAAATTAAAAAAATAATGTTTTAGATAACCCTGTCAAAACTAATGTATCAAAAGCGTTCGAACTGTATATTATGATTAAGTGGGTTATTCTAATAAACTGTGCTTATTTTTATGTAGATAGCATGTTAGATAACTCTTAGAAAAATTAAGGTTTTTATAAAAACAGTCCTAAATTTTTCCAAGTTTTGACGGATTCTGTCAGCTAATTTTGAAATAGTTGTAACATTCGATACTATGATGAATATTAGTTTTTCTATAATAATATTCATTATAAATTTTATTTAATTTATGGTAACATTTATATTTTCTTTTTAGATGCATGAAGAAACTGAAGTACATCTTAAAAACAATGTGAGCCTGCTTGACTTCGAAATTTGAGGAAAAAGCTCTATCAATCAGAAAAATCTCGTGAACATCATTCTTGCGCTTTAATATATTCTGAAGCACTGAAGTTTTCCAGTAGTTTTATTGTAATGAAATTTTGACAATCATTGTCTAATAGTGTTTTAGCATACATATACATATGAGTTTGATTATTGTTATTTAGACAAAGCATGACTTCAAAATTATAAAGTATGAAATCCGTAGGCATTTGTATACTAATTATGTAATACTTGCGAAATGTGAGTTGTATAAAAAATATGCTTTTTTATTGCAATGAATTTAATAAATAGTTATTTAATAAATTTACTCATATATTTCATTTATTTTGTGATTTATTCATATTGCATTTATTGGTTGTACAGATATGGATATTATATTTACATCAAACGACAGTTCATAATATTTTCCAAAGCAATATACATTTCTTTTTGTTTCCATTTTAGTTTCCATAAGCTTTCTACTTTTATAAAACTGCTTAGTTATACTGATAATACCATACTGATAAACATTAAAAAGTTCGAAACCTGCCCACAATTACTGTTGATGTATCAAAGGTGTATTTTTTCCATATATATGTTAAGGTGTATATCAACTCTCATATATGTAACTATTTGAGTTAAAGATTCTAATTCCAAAGGAATGTTAACCAGATAATAATTCTGCTAAATTCATACATATTTGATCCATTCTTCGGGATCTTTAAGTTAGGTTAGTTTTAAATTCCTGGTCTTGTCAATAATTTTTTCCTCTTTAATATTTATATTTGAAACAAAACTCTCAAGCAAATAAAGTATTAAAGACACATGTAAAATATGTAATGTATTAAGTGTAGGCGGTGCAATAAATATATGAAGAATAAGTCGTGGAAAAAGATCACCCCCCCCCTCACAAAAAAGGGGGAGAAGAAAGATTCTAATAATTAGTTATAACTTCACTGCATATTCACCTGAAATAAGAATATATAAGATGTAAAAAAATCTTAAATACGACATTCAGGTAAATACATTAATTTTTTTGCAGATTTCCTGTCTGTTTTTGCGCCATTGAATCTGTTATTATGTAGTGTTCAAATATATGTACCAGGAGTTAATGAAGTTCTTACGACCATAGAACCGAACAAAACTTCTTTAAAAAATATATATGACTAAATATATATTTTTTATTTCTAGTTTAGTTTAGTAGCATATTTGCATAAAATGAACAGATAATATTTTCTCACAATATAAAAGTTTTTAAATCATGTATTGAATTAGATGAGGCACAGTGCTTAATTATGTATATGTATATATATATATATATATATATATAGAGAGAGAGAGAGATAATATAGTCCTTACAATTTGTAAATTTTTTTTGTCACAATTATACCACTAACATATTTTAGGCATATTTTAAAACTCAATGATGTACCTTACTTTGTTTTTATTGGCTTTTTTTAATTTAACTAAAAACCGTAAGATCTGCTTCAGCTTATCTGCTCAATTAGTGCTGTTGTTATAATGCCCATTTAATATAAAATGATTTTGCACCTATTGAAATGTCTAAAGTAAAACTTTAGTGCATAACATACAAATATTTGTGTCAATTGCTGCGGTAATATTGAAATATATGTCAGGCCATATTGTTTATTTTGTTTCGAAGTATTTTGATACATGAGGAAAACTTCACTCTGAATATCTAAAACTCTAAAAAATCAACTTCATATTGAAAGAATTCGGAACAACTCCAATTAATAGAAGTATTAGTATACAATATATTTATATACACGTAAAATCCTTTCGGAATATTGCTGGTAAACCACTGGTAATACAACTGGAAAAATATTTTACAGTTACAAATATATTTTGGAAGTGCAAATAAAATGTTTTAAATACAATACTAAAAAATCATTAGCATTTTTAATGTATTAATTCTTGTACTGTTGCAAAGAACTTTCTGGCGAGAATACAAAAACTGGCTCAACAACATATAAAACAAAAAAAGGTAATTTTTCTGACGGTACCTTAAATTTCCATTTTTTTATAAGTACATTAAAAGTTTAGTTTGCAATTTTGAAAAATTCTGAGTAAATGTGCCATGAAGTCCCTTGCAAATGTACAAGAAAATTCTCAATAAATTTACTACAAAATCATTTGTAAGAATACTAAAAATCAATAGAAAACTCGCAAAATATTGTTTAGAAAACTCCCTAAAAAATCATTTGTACGTTTACTAAATAATTCTTAGGAAATTTACCAAAATATATTTAGTAATCGCCCTAAAATATCGCTAGTAAGCTTACTAAACAATATTTAGTACTTTTATAAAAAACTAATATGAGAAACTCCCTTAAAAATCATTAGTAAATTAGCTCAAAATTCTTTAGTAAACTCCCTGAACAATCATTAGTAAGATTACTAAGTAATATTTAGTAAATTTACAGGCGATTCTTTGGGAAACTCGCTAAAAGAAGGTTAGTATGTTTCCTAAACAATATTTAGTAACAGTTACTAAAGCAACTTTTGTAATATTACATGATTTTCTTGTGTTGCGGTTACATAAAAAATTCTAGGCATCCCAGTTTCCTAGAAAATTCTTAGTAACCTCACAGAATTTTTTTTACAGTGTACAAAAAAGATCATTTAAAAATATTGAAATGCGAAAGAGATATCTTTATAAACTTTTCTATAGCATTAACATTAACGAGCAAATCCTGGAAGTAACCCTTCAATAATAATGTGTTGTCACTTAGAGGTTTAAGATGATAATTATGATACCATTCGAAAAAAATCTCGTCCATTTTTTACTCTAAAATTTCACATAAACCGTTTTCATCTATTTTTTTAAACCTGTATAAATTACGTAAATTAAATTCGAATAACAAAATTTGGATCCAATTCACATGATCTGCATTAAATGCAATGTAAGCAAAATGCATGTGTTTACTGTCATTGAACTATTGCGTATTTACTTGTCATTTTGTTTTTATTTCAGTTTGTATTATTCTATAAGTTTTTAACGATTTTCTTACTCTGGTAACTAAATATACTATGCTTAATAATTTTGTCGTTTTATTGCACCTTAAATATTACATTTATATGCCTCCCCGTTTAATCAAATACCCCGCTTAATCGAATATTTTTTCTGGAACCGTCGATATTCGTTTATGCGGGGACGACTGTAGTAGTCATTTGAGACTCATAAAAGAGACGTATGAAATTTCCTATTTTTTTGTTTCATCGTAGTGACTGTGACTTTGTGGCCATGTGTGACCTGAATGAGAGGTTATATGGACTAGCTGTTATGCACAGGGATAGTAGTTATTCAAATTATATTACTTCCTTTTGAATATTCGCGTGTAAACTATCGCTTGAAAATCCCTTAAAAATTGGCATTTTGGGACTCCGTCCTTAAATTTTGCACACCAGTGTATGTAAAGGTTTATACATAATATTTTTCATCAATTTTGTTGTTTTTGAGAGAGACAGATATTGTAAAACAGGAATGTCGATTTAACGTTATATGATTAAAACCGCTTCCTGTACCATGTTTTAGAATGTTTCTCTTCAGAACAATCTCTTCTTTCGGTCCAACCTTAGACAGATATTCTGTTGTGATCCTAAAGTCCTAAGAAACTCTATTTCCATTATTATCTTATTTTCTTGAAACTGTTGATTCTGTTGTCGGGTTTACTGATGCCATTGATCTGGTAACTAACTATTGTCTGATATTATTATTTTACTTGTTTATTGTATTTTATATGCATCACTTTCTGTGTATACATGTTTAAATTAATATTTTTCCGTATCTTGAAGTTAATTCGAGTGATTATAGATAATTCATCTTGTACGAAAAACCTTCATTGTATCAAGGAATTGCAGTTTCTCTTTTTATTCAACAATGTAACTCACAGATAAAGGAAACAAAGAAATAAATACCCAGTCTATCTGATTCAGGGAGAAGTTTTAGATAAGCGAATGATATCCCGGCGGACATGAAGGAACCAGATTGTTTTATCTTGGAGGATATTTAAGAAGTTCTGGCGAAGACCTCAAAGAGTGAGATTGGTGTGTTTTTGGTGGAGGTTTTGGAAATAGAGAGTAGAGAGTTCTAGAAAAAAGCTTGAGTCTTGTGCGGAGAAAACCAGCGCAACGGGAAGTCTAGGGTGATTCTCCAATAAACCTAATCCGATACCTTAGGGTAAAAATAAAATAGATTATTTTAATAAACTGACTGAAAGCATATAAAGTATTTGCTATATATAACTTCGTATTGGATCGGATCATCTATATTCAAAACCTTAAATGTAAACAATATTTTGTTTTTATGTAAATAATTTGTACTTTAATATTAATTAAGTTTAGCCTTTTTGATAATCTTTCTCACATGATGTCCAATATCATACATTTATATCGATGTCAGCAGCCTATCAAATAAAAGAATTTTTTTTTCGAAATCTGTACGAGTGGTGATCGTAGATTCGGAAAAACTCCTCAGCGTGATGATTAATGTACAGGGCAACACCTGCTTTTAAGTATAAATCATCCAATTTTTCAGGAAATCTGTTTAAGTTGATTGCATAGCTAGTCACTCAGCTTTCGAACTGCCCTCGAAAAAGTTAAATCTATGGACATTTCATGCACTTTTACGTTCAAAATATCTCCTCAAGAAATAAACATTATTAACTTCTTTCAGCGTTCTCTTATTAAAGGATGTATATTTTTTTCCTTAGTTCTCAAAATATTTCTAAACTCTATGCTAAATTTAATATTTTAACCTCCCCTGTCCTGAGACAAATATTACGAGGGACCACATAAACCAGTTTGAAATTATTATAAAACATCTACAAAGCTATATCAGTAGATATATGGATGCTTACGATATGCATGCTTTTATTAAAAAGGTCTAAATGAAACTCTAGGAGCATTTAAATTCATTTAAAGGTGTTCTTTTGTGTCTCCTATAGGCGACATCAATACTGAGAAGGTTACATTTTAAAAACTAACGAGCTGGAAGTGAAGTTTAACACCTCTCATAGAATTAAACGTAAATGTCAGAAATATTTTGAAAAGCAAGAAAAAGAGAAACATTCTTTAAGAAGAATTCACAGAAAAAAGAAGTTAAAAACATTAATTTCTTGAGGAGATGTTTTGAATATAAAATTACATCAAACGCCCATAGGCTTAAAAAATGCCGAGTGCCATTCGGAACTTGAGTGATAAGCAGGCTCACCGTTTTAGTTTTTAATGTATTATTTATTTCAAAATCTAGAGCCATACCATTTTACTTACTCTATGGTCTAGAATTGTAAATTTTTGTATTATCAAATTAAAAAAAAGATTAAATATCGTATTTTTTTTTGTTTTTTCGTTTCCTTGTCTAATTTATGTTATTAAATGCATTTAAAGGCCCCTTAATTCCACACGTTTGCTAATTTTTCAAAGTCACAAAAAAATAATCTTCAACATTTTCTACATTGATTGCAATTTTACCTTAGGGCAAAGCTACAAAACTTTTCCCAGAAATGTTTTGCTAAATGACAAGAAATGAATGTTTGACGTTCATTTTTCGGCCCTCTTTTCAACTCTACATGTATAAAGATTTCAAAATGTTTCGTAAAATGAACGTAATATCAGAAATACCCGAAGGATACAGAAATGATTTTAAATGAAACCGGTCAATCAAACTTCATAAACTTTGGTAGTGGTTAGGAAATAAGTATTGCTATATGCACGTGACAGTGACGAAACTTCATTAGATGAAATACTCGAAAAATTTAAATTTTATAGAATATTTAAATTCTTCAGTTATTTAAGGTATCCAAATAGGTTCGGAGACATTACTTTAACCCTTTCCGGCACACCGGAATTTAGAAACAACTTTTTGAGAAATTAAGAATCCCTTAATTTAAGCTGTTACTGTAAAAACAAAACTTTGTTGAAATATTATTGGTGCCGTTTACAAGTTTGGAATTAAAATTAGGTATTCCGGACTGGGCACAGTGTGCCGGAAAGGGTTAACTCTACTTTTGACACATTTCTTGTTAGTTTTCAGTGTAATCTAATACAGAATAAAGAAAATTATATTAAAAATATAATATCTAAATAATCTTTAATATAATAATATAATAGCTATATAATCTTAAATTGTTTATTTAAATTACTCATCTTGATCTAAATTGATTAAAAACAACTCGTTCACGTGTTGTTTCAACTCCTTTCGAGAAGCTGACTTTCAAATCGTGAAATGAGTGGATTTCGGCACAACTTGAGTTAATTTGTGACTGAGATTTTAAGATAATAAATTTTGGGCATTTTTTTTCGGCAATTGATTTCGATATGTGGCTAATAAAAGCGAATAACTTATAATAAATTTCAAAACTTAATTTAAATACATTACTAATTTTTCAACATAAAAGTACTTTTTGATGTTTTAGTGGGCAATCTAAAATGATATGTTAAAATGTAAAAATCTATTAGAGTTTCAAGTTTTCTTTTATATAAAAAAGTCCTCGTTTATATTCTGTAATCCGAGTATTTAGTATTGAATGCTGTCATACAATGAAACAATTCGGTCAAGTGTGAGTATTAATCTCATACAGAGAGTTCCGTACATTTAACATATTAATTAATAACTACAATGTTAGAAAACTCAGCTGCTAAAAGAATAATAAAATTTTGCAAAAAACTACATAAAGTACGGTCGTGTACATATAATAGAAAGTGCAGTAGACATATCATGAAAATTCAGAGATACATGAAGTCTAAATAGTAGAAAATACTGTTATTCTATGTAACTTTTTTTTTTACTTTATCTAAATAAGTTTATGATTACTATAAACAATTTATTTCTCGTATTGTTTGTAAAGTTGATTTTATAATCATTTACAATAGTTATCTACGCTTTGGAAACCGATGGCGCATACAATGCACCGCTTATGTCTTCATGTATGTCCAAATCTTCCGTTTCTTTAAAGGTTAGTATCTTGGCTAATTACCAACTAAATATTATTACTGACTGATATTTTATTTTTCGATAACCATTATCAACAATCCTTTTATACTTTCACAACGATTGATATCTCGAGCGCCTCTTATCTTACTTGCTTAGCGTCCGTAAAGTAAAACTTGTAGGTAACAGAAAAATACGAATTTTTAAGAAATTATGTGGCGTAAGATAATCGCTATTCTTTTCTTGCAAAGTTTGTTTCAATAGATTCGGAAATGGGGAGAGGGCATATTTTTGGTCACCATTTTCGACGATATCTCTAAAAATATACTACCTAAAACTAAAAGAAATATACTTTTGAGTTTAGGTGAGCACAAGCTTTTACAAAATAGTCCACATTATACATATATATATATACCGGGTGTCCCAAAAATGACTGATGGATTTTAAAATTCAATAACTTGCAAACGGTGACAGCTATTTAAAAAATTTTTGCAGCAGGGTTATGTATAATGTCAGGAGTTTTTTACCGTAATTTTTTATTTTAGTTCGCATCTCAAACGATAGGTGGCGCTGACGGCGATTGAAGGTCAGGTCGACGCTTCACTCAGCAGTGATCACCTGGCCTTCAATCGCTGTCAGCGCCACCTATTGTTTGAGATGCGAACTAAAATAAAAAATTACGGTAAAAAAACTCCTGACATTATATATAGCCCTCCTGCAAAAATTTTTTAAATAGCTGTCACCGTTTGCAAGTTATTGAATTTTAAAATCCATCAGTCATTTTTGGGACATCCGGTATATATATATATATATATATATATATATATATATACAGGGTGATTCAGCTCGTCGGTGACAAACTTTAAGGATCGATAGAGCACACCTAGACGAACATTTTTGAATAGGGAATGTAGGGTCCCTGACGTGATGGTAAGGCGCTAGGCGCTTTCGAAAATTTGGGTGCCGAAATTCGAAACGTCATAAAAACTAGGGAAATGGTTAGATTTTCTTGCTTGTTGCGTCGAAATGATTCTGTTTGTTTAGACTTTCTTCAGTACCAATTTGATAAGCGTATCTCTTAAAACATGGATAGGGGGCGCTGCAGACTTTGAAGAGCTAGACAACAACTTTAAGCCCGTTATTTTGATAATTTAACACATGCTCGCCAAAGTTTATACTCTAACTTAAAGTTTGAACCCAAAAGTAGAGCCCTGCAAAAAGCGTAAGAGCCGGAATAAAATGTCAAAGTACAGGGTGGTCGAAACTCGAAGGCTCCTAAGAGATAAACAAACAGATTTCTTGACTTATGGCATGCATTTTCATGATTCTGTTTGCTGGGGCTCTCTGAAACTCAGTTGAACGGTACAAAAAGAAACATCGATAGGGGGCGCTTTGGGCAAAAAACATAATTCGTTGACATTTCGGACGCTAACTGGAAACGGGGCGCTACGATCAGTTAGTAATAATGAAAACACATTTTCTACCTCTGCTCAACACTTCTGAATAAATTTAGACCAAAAACATCAATGATACTGGAAATTTATTTACAAAAAATAACACTACAGAAGATGCTCGAAATTTCGACCTTGGGCCATGATGCAGGCTTCGCACCTCCGTCGCATTGAGGAGTGTGTGTTTCCAACAATGCCAGGAGTATCTCTGTTCTGCCCTGCAGTTGCCACAATGCGCGCCACAAGTTCTTCAGCACTGCTGACAGGTGTATGGTATACCTCGGCCTTCAGGTAACCCCAAAGGAAGAAATCCAAGCAGGTGAGGTCTGGTGATCGGGCAGGCCAGTGAACTGGACCCCCACGCCCGATCCACCGCTGGCCATACCTTGCGTTTAGATGGAGACGCACGTCGTTCGTGTAATGGGCCGGAGCTCCATCGTGCTGGAACCACATCTGGCGACGCGAACCTTCGGGTACGTGCGCCTCCTCCAGAAGCTGCGGCAGCACTTGATCCAGGAAAATCAGGTAATTTCCACCTGTCAGCCGTTCAGGTAACAAATAAGGGCCAATGAGGCAATCCCCCAGAATGCCGGCCCACACATTTACTGAGAAACGCTCCTGGGCTGCTCGGCTTCTGGTTTCATGTGGATTTTCATCACACCACACATGACTGTTGTGGGCGCTCCACATTCCCTCCCGGCTGAAGGTGGACTCGTCCGTAAACAAAATGCTGTTTACAAAACGGGGATCCCTGGATCTCATCGCCAAGTACCATCTTGAGAATTCCACTCGAGGGCCAAAATCCTGCTCTCTGAGCAACTGCACCCGCTGGATGTGGTAGGGGTGCAGATTCCGGGAACGTAAGATGCGCCACGCAGTTGCTTGCGAAATGCCAACATGTCTGGCGATATCTCTCGTGCTAAGACCTGGGTTGTCCTCAACCAGGTTAAGCACAGCCTCTTCGTTGTCGGGGGTGCTCACTGATCGCTCCCGTTCAGGCCTGCCTCCGTCGAAAGATCCCGTTGTGGACAACCTCTGGTGTACTCGAGCGAAGAAGGCATGGCAGGGGATTTGCCTGTTGGGGTAACGCTCGGCGTACAACCGCTGAGCGGCTCGTCCATTACAACCAGCAGCGCCATACGCCAAATGCATGTCAGCCAATTCAGAGTTTGTGTACCGTTCCATCCTACTACCGATCTGCAGACAAGTAACCCGAAGCTTAAGTAGGTACCGCACGTTCAAAAGACGTGTCTGCGCATACGATTACGTCATCTCGCGTTGTCGTCTACGCATTACGTATCTTTTGCATATCGATATGGTACGATATCTTTTGCATAAATCAGCAAAAAGCACCTTATGTAAATTTTATTGCTCGCATTGTGCATGATTGAAACCAGCTATGTTTGTTAAAAAAAAAAAAAAAAAACTGCAGTTTTAATAGCTTCTTATGATAAGTAAATTACTCTCTTGTTTTGTTTCTAACTGATCGTAGCGCCCCGTTTCCAGTTAGCGTCCGAAATGTCAACGAATTATGTTTTTTGCCCAAAGCGCCCCCTATCGATGTTTCTTTTTGTACCGTTCAACTGAGTTTCAGAGAGCCCCAGCAAACAGAATCATGAAAATGCATGCCATAAGTCAAGAAATCTGTTTGTTTATCTCTTAGGAGCCTTCGAGTTTCGACCACCCTGTACTTTGACATTTTATTCCGGCTCTTACGCTTTTTGCAGGGCTCTACTTTTGGGTTCAAACTTTAAGTTAGAGTATAAACTTTGGCGAGCATGTGTTAAATTATCAAAATAACGGGCTTAAAGTTGTTGTCTAGCTCTCCAAAGTCTGCAGCGCCCCCTATCCATGTTTTAAGAGATACGCTTATCAAATTGGTACTGAAGAAAGTCTAAACAAACAGAATCATTTCGACGCAACAAGCAAGAAAATCTAACCATTTCCCTAGTTTTTATGACGTTTCGAATTTCGGCACCCAAATTTTCGAAAGCGCCTAGCGCCTTACCATCGCGTCAGGGACCCTACATTCCCTATTCAAAAATGTTCGTCTAGGTGTGCTCTATCGATCCTTAAAGTTTGTCACCGACGAGCTGAATCACCCTGTATATATAATTTCAAGTAACTTAATTATTACCACCACACTTTTTCTAAGTATATTCGTGAATGTTCAATAATCTATAAATATGCGAGTCAATATCCTTTAGGACGATACCGACAAATTTGAACCTACTACGTTACACAGTTTATATGAAAAAAGAATGTGACGGTCAGACAGACACACTTTTTAAGTATTTAACCGCAAAATGTATTTGATAAAAAAACACTATTTTATTAATGTAATACAATTATGCACTGCCCTACTTACACTTGTTTTGTACGTTTGTAAAATAAATTACATAAAAAAGGAAATTTTTTATATTAGTTTTAGTGATTTCAATATTTCCACTAAGGCTTTTGAAATCAAAAGTTTATTTTAAGAGTATAGTTGTTAAAGTCCAAAAATTCAGCACTTGATACTCATTTCTCAATACAATGACACCTATGTACAAAAGCATTTCCCAATATTTCCGAAATTAAGCGTAATATTGGAAATACCCTGAAGATTTCAAAATTAATCCTACATGCAATAGTCAGTAAAACTAAATAAATTGCGATACGTGAATTAGATTGCAGATTTAACAGCAAAAAAGCGTAATCAGACCGACTTTTATTTTAAAGTGCTAAATTTTTATTAAAAAATTAAAATTTCCTTCTTTTGATTTTTACATTTTGTTATTTTTACATTAAAAAATTATTGGATTTGGAAAGAATTTAGACTGCCTGTTTTTTTTACATTTACATGTTTTAGGAAACAAACATACCGAAAACAGTGTTTTTACAAAATGTCTGACTGTGAGTCTGTGACTCTGTCTATGTAATACTATGCATGTAATACAAATTCTATCAGAAGAATTAAAGCATGAAATTCAATAAAAAATTACATTCAATTAGTTTCTTGAATAAATTGGTACTGAGTAGTTTTTGATTTAAATTTCTCAGCAAGTGGCGCTGCTATGCTGCATATTTTGCAATTTCCGTAATAGCTCTATTTCAAAAATTACAGTAACAGCAAAAAATTAAAAAAAAAAAAATCTTGACATTTGCGATTTTAGATGTTTTTTTTTTAAATATCTAGAAATACACATGAGGAAGACTCTGAAACTCCAGATGTATAAAGAAAATATTACAGGTCATAATTTTTCGAGAATGTTTTTTTTTCTAAAAGCCAACAGGGGACCGTTAACAAATAGAAAAAGAACGAATATATTTTGGATAACCCTGTCAAAACTAATGTAGCAAAAGCATTCAAACTGAAGGTTATGATTAAGTGGCATATGGTAATAAACTTTGTTCATTTTTATGTGGATAGCATGTATACTCGTAGAGAAATTAAGGTTTTTATAAAAGCGGTCCCAGAGTTTGCCAAGTTTGTTTGCTTATAATTTGCAGAGTTCTTAATAAAAAAAGACAATGTTCTTTTCAGAAAAAATGAAAAACGACATTGTACATAATACCCTGTAATCAAAATTAAAAATTATGAATAATTATATGAAAAATGAGCAGATTTACTAAATAAATTTTCACAGCGGATGCGTCAATTCTATAAAAATTTCATTTGCATATTGTGTTAGCTAAATGTATAGAGCAACTTCTTTAAAGTTTCAAAATCATAGCTTAAAAATTCTGAAAGTTATCGTCGATGGAAAAAGATCAAAATCCGTTATTCCCGAAATGAAGCAAAAAGATGAGGAGCTGTATACAAATATAGTAGTACGTGCAAGACACTAATCAATGGAGTGTGGATACAGCCACTCATTTTTTGTTTCGTTTTGAGAATATCGAATTTTGATCTTATTCTTTAGACGAAAATTTTCAGAATTTTCAAGCAATGATTTTAAAACTTTAACAGAAGTTGCTCTATACATTTAGCTAACACAATATGCAAATGAAATTTTTATAGAATTGACGCATGAGCAGTGAAAATTTATTTAGTAAACCTGCTCATTTTTTATACAATTATTAATAATTTTTAATTTTGATTACAGAGTATTATGTACAATGTCGGTTTTCATATTTTCTGAAAAGAACATTGTTCATATTAAGAACTCTGCAAATTATAAGCAAATAACTTGGCAAAATTTGGGACCGTTTTTATAAAAACCCTAACCCTTTCGTGGTAATAAGCGCGTATACGCGTCCAGAATACCACTTAATTTGAATTGCGAAATGCCATACTGACACCGGAATTTTTAAATTAAAATTTTAATTTTACAAAGAACGTAAAAAAAAAAAAATCACTTATATATTATGAAATAAATTTGTTTTTAAATTCCAGTGTCATTCAATCATTTTAGTATTTTATGAATAGAAGTGCTTTAACCGTCAAAGGGTTAATTTCTCTACGAGTATACATGCTATCCACATAAAAATGAAAACAGTTTATTACCATTAGCCACTTAATCACAATCTCCAGTTTGAACGTTCTTACTACATTATTTTTGACAGGATTGTTCAAAAGATATTCGTTCTTTTTCACTTTGTTGATGGTCCCCTATTGGATTTTGGAAAAAAAAATCTTCTCGAAAATATATGACCTGTGCTATTTTGTTTATGCATCTAGAGTTTCGGAGTTATGACTTATGTATATTTTTAGATAATTTATTTAGATTTTTTATATTATTATCATTAAATTTTAAATTCAGATAGTCCTTAACATGAATTGGTGCTTTATACATTTTCGTGCAAATCAACCGACAGGAGGCGCTGCAACGCTTCATTTTTCAGGGTTTTTTAACGGTTCTATCTCAAAATCTAATTTTTATCGAATTCAGCATTCAGTTAGACGTTGATACAAGTGTCTGCTGGTTAGGTTTACTGGAAAGTCTCAAAAGCATATCTTGAAAATTCTGAAAGTGATCATCGATAGATTAAGCTCGAAATCCGTTGTTCCCAAATTGAAACAAAAAGATGAGAGGATGTATCCAAATACAGTATTACGTACAGCATCTTCTATGCTATATTGACTATTGCTATATTTATCAATAGATACATGAATACAGCGCCTCATCTTTTTGGTATGTTTTGCCCTATGGGGTTTGTGGAAAAAATGTTCGCGGAAATATATGACCTGTACTACTCAGCTTTCACTTCTGAAGTTTCAGGATAATTCCTCATTCGTTTTTCCAAACATTGAACAAAATATCTAACACCGCAAGTGACGGGACACCTTTGACCATATAGTGTATAATATGCTTGATGAAAACATCGTAATCAAGTCCACAAGTAATTAATCCAATTTAAGAAGCGTGCAGTTAATTTCTTGTAGCTGTCATATGTTTCTAAACACACTTATTCAATTTTGAATTTGATCATTCAACAAGATACTTTATACTTGGTGAAAGATACTTTATCAGGTTCATAATCAACTGATGAAATTCGGGAAGCATGAAATTAAATTCCTTCTTGTAGCTCTCTGAATTTTAAGAATGTTTATTCAATTTTTATTTTGCTTATTCAAAAAGAAGTGTTGACATTTTATGCATGGTGAAGGATACTTAACTCAGGTTCACAATGAAATGATCCAAATTATTGTGAAATTAACTTCCTGCTTATTGCTCTTGGCGAAGTCAGCAGTCAGTAAATTATATTTACCATAAATATTTCTACGAATACCGCAATCAACATTGAAATCAGGATTCAAAAAACAAATGTTACACCGTTGGCAACAACTTTGGTCCACAGAGCAAGTGGTCAATATGCGTGCAATGTCATGGCGGAGGTCTCATTCATGCTCAAAACTTTTTCGTAAGTACAGCAAAACCCCGATATGTCGGATTAATTGGGACCAGACCCAATCAGGATTATCGAAATTCTGGATTATCCGGAAAATGAAACAAAATGAAATAAAACATATTTACAGAAAATCACCTTTATATTAAACATACTTAATATTTACAGACAGTAAAAATGTTTATTTTGTAATTATAAAATCCTCTGTTGTACCAGTTTTTATAACTTTTGCGGGCCGTACAGTCACGCACCCGCTTGAGCATAGTTAGCTTGTTGGGTATAGTCTCCACCTGATATTCAAAATAAATCTTTAATTGTTGTAAATGATTTGTTGCTTCATTATGGATAATAACTTTTGGTTGATCATCATTGATAATAGCGTAATCGTCTGAACCATCTTCATTTTCAACGTCTTCAGTTGCACATAATGTGATTATTTTATCATCTGTAAGTGAGGCGTAAACTTCATTATTTTTTGCTTCATTCATTTGCTAATGTCGGTGATATCAACGTCTCAGCAACCATCGATTTTGTTTAACATGCTCACAAAATTTTCAGGTGTAATTTCAATTTCATTCTCACCTATTTCTCCTTCTGTTTCAAGCTAGCTTTTAATTCAAAAAATCCCAATTTGTAAACCATAAATTCTTCCATGAATTTCGGAGAGTACTCTCAGCAACCTGCTTGCAGACTTTAAGTAATGCGTTGTTGTTTCTTTGAAAGGGACTTTGAATATCATCAAAGAGTTTAAATGAAAAAGATTAAGGTATTCTATCGAAAATATTTCAGAAAAGACTATTTTATTCAGAATTCAAAAATGAAATGAATTAATGTATTTTGCCAATCGCTTCTCAAACTTTGAAAGAAAAACGGGTGACTCATCCGGATTATGCGGAGATCCGAACTAACGGGGTCCGAATTAGCGGGGTTCTACTGTACCTGTATCTTTTTTCTGACTAAACATAGACCCTTCTAACAACACTTATACGATTAATAAACCAGGCTCACCTTTTGCATCTGTGGATCCTTATCAACATTATTACACTACATCTTACATTGCCCACTAAAGTCCCACTACCACGTTAAAACACTACTACAGATGACACTTCCCGACTGGCTAACATGCCTGCTTGAGCATCCTGTTCTGCAGCGTATCGCGGATTGTATTAAATTTTTAGAATACAACGAATTTATATTTACCAATCCCCTTCCTTTCTGAGCTAGTTGGGTCTTCTATTTGTTCTTAGTTCTACTTCAGACAGGAGCCCCTATTTTGTACATAATGTAAATATTTTTATTGCTCCCTTTGTTTTGTTTTATTGATTTTTTGTTACTTAGTAATTTCATTAAAATTATCAGTATATGCACATCATTTAATATTTCCCAACACTAAAATTCGAAATTTATGTCTTGTAATTGTTAATGCATCTGTAGAACATAGAATAATTCCTGCCAATGTATGTACTGATGACATTTCTTATGAGTTTCAGAACCAAAACTAGCAAACTTAATTTATGTTTCTTTATGTTATGTAACAGTCGAACATTATTGTAAAAGCTAATCACTGTTAAAGTATCTAACCATATGCAATGGATTTCAGTCTTCCACCCGGGATTGAAAGTATACTCTAAAGGGAAAGCTGGGTCCTGGCATTCCTGCTCTGATACACTTTTAGCCATATTCTTACCATAATTGTTTATTTTTGACACTTTTTACTATCTATCTCATTAGAAAAGGTAAGCCCTATGATTTTCGGGATGAAAATCAAAAATGTATTTTTTTTCTACTGTAGTAATGCACCAAAATTACAAAATTTCAAATTTAAGCTTAATGTTTAATATTGTACATGTTGATATAATTTTCAATTTTAATACCCAATATGCACTATTGTTTTGTTCTTTTTTAATTCACTTATGATTGTAACTCTGTGTTAAATTCAGTGATATGAACTGTGTTTTATTTTCATAATTGCTGATGTTTAATAAATTTGCGGAGTCAAAATTAAAGCAATACAATTAAAAAAGACATGTTCCAACTTTGAAGCATTTACCTTTAATGGGTTTTGAGTTATAACAACTTAAATCAGAGAAATTGTGAAAAACCCCATCATGAAGAAAACTCATTTTCTCAATAACTTATTTCTTTGACAATCATTGCTTGTAAGCTAGATTTTCAAAAGAAAACAAAACGAAAAAAATATTTTTTTTTCTAATTAAGATAGAAATATGATTTAAACATCATTATAAGCATAAATAACAGAGACTTTTTTAATTCAATAATTTTCTTTTTAGAAAATTTGAAGTTTTTTGTGTCTCGGACCCCCTTAAATTTCATTTCTAAAGTACTCGTAAATAAAATATATGAATAAGACTTTTTATTATAATTATTATTATTAGATTTTTTTAGAGCAAGAGACTTATTGAAAAGAACATATTTTATGGTTTTAGCTTTTAATCATCATTTTACGTTAATGATATAGAATATAAACGCTTCAATCTACATTCCAGCAATATATATTATTATTTAATGCGCATTCATACAAGTTTGAATATGATACACTGCTTATAAATTTTGAAAAACCTGATTTTGTAATAGAGAAACAGAGAAATCGATAAACGTTTTCTACTTAATCGTCCATAATGCTTTTTAGTTTATCAGCAGACAGCTTTTCCCTGTAATTTCACCTGTCATTTAACATGTTAAGGGGCGCCATTCACTATTCATTTAGAAATTATTATACCTGTTGCAAGTAGAAGATAAAATTTTATCGTTGAAAAGACATTAGTTTATATCGTAAAAATTCAAAGGTTAATGTTTATTTGCATCTTTATTTTAACTAACGGTGTATAACTTTTATTTTCCTCTATGCTATAAAATTTAATATGTGTAAATCATATTGAAATACATGTATTTGTTTATAGTTAAATCTTAACTTGGCCAAATCTAAGCTGGTAAAACTATAATGTATTATTTTTATACTGCATGTAGAATTAATGCAAGTTTATTTTATTTTCGGTTAATAAGCACGGAGATTTAATGTATTGATGAATCAAAATTGGCATATTTCACAGGGTGGTAATAAAATATTTTCATAGGTGCCAACCTGACATTGATTATCCGTAATACATGCGTTAATTTGACCCTAATTTAATGAGTTTCGAACCAGAATTTTTTCAAAGAAATGAAATTAAGTATGTTCAAGTAACAATCCTGAATTTAAATAAATAAAGATTCATGAAATATATTTTCTGGTTTGAAATGACGTTAACCTGGATCAAACTAATCCAGGTATTATGGAAGATTAGTTGAAAGTTGGCTATGTATTTTTTTTTCTGTTGGCAGGCAGCTGTAGGGGAAACTAATCAAAAGAATGAGAAAAATACTAATAAATAAAGAAATGAAGAAAAAATCGAGTTGAACTTGCATTTTGAGTGTTCCATACCGTTATACTATACAATCAAACCTCGTTAGCACGAACACTCAAGAGGAAACTTTTTGTATACTTGCTAAAAGTAGTTCATGTTATCCGAACTTAAACACATTACTTACAACTGGATTATGGGGCATTAAGAAACTGTTCATGCTAAAAGTAATTCGCATAAAGCGTATTTATGTTAACGAAATTTGACTGTGTTATGGTTTTAAAAAACTGTTACAATACGAATTATGGTATAATACAATCCAAGTGTGGAAATTCACCTGTTTGTCACATAATAAAACAGCATAGATTTATTTACTAATAATTTGCATTTTTTTTCTTTTACATACCTTATAAGATAGTCCGTCACGACAAATTTGGATATTTTAAATGAAGTGTTGGTTAAGATACTCATAAGATACTTCAAATTAACTAAGAACCTCGAAAGTGTCATGAAGAAAAGTATTATAGCATATATAAACTAAAAAATGCGAAAATCAAATCTTGAAATTAACCAATAACATGGTTGACATATCCTGTGTTGCCATAGTATATGCGGCGTCCCATAAATAACGCCAAACTCTGCACAACAGCATTCCTCGTTCAGAGTACATAAAAAAATATTCGAAAAACTGTACCTGCACGATCCATAGTTTACGAGAAAAATACGAAAAACAAAATATGACGTCACAACCGGCGTAAGGGAAAAAATACTATTTGACACATAAACACTTTGCAAATTGTAAAAGGAGATGTTTAAAGTATCCTCCGAGCAGTTTTTAAAGCATTTCCAATACATTGGCCATACACCAAATATATGTCGCATTTTTCAAGAATGAAATGCATGACCATGCGAAAAATACCGATAGCTACAAGATGCGGTCTTTTAAATAAGAGTTCACGACGACTTAACATCATTCCACGGCGCGTGCATGCATGACGCGATATGCGCAGCAGTGAACGTTTTTAATGTTATCGTCTGGAAAGATATACAAATACTACTGTTGGTGTGTAGAATACGATGTTTTTTCCTGGCACCGGCTGTAACGTCATAGTTTGTTTTACAAATTTTTCTCATAAACTATTTATCATACAGGTGCAGTTCTTTGGACATTTTTTGTTAACTCCCAGCGATGAATTTGGCTGTACGGAGTTTAAACGTTATTTATAGGACACCTTGTATGTTATATATTACCATATTACATCCCTTTAAGTGTTTGGAACATAATAACTAAGCTCCAGGTTTCACTGCAATATAAGCAATATTTAAGATAATATAATTATATAGATTTAACGAATTTTCAATACATTTTAGAATTATTTATACTGTGAAGGATAACATTCATATTTGTAATTTAGTTTTTTTATATATATAATGTTGAAAGAATCATATTTCCTGAGCATTTAAAACAAATGCAGAGAAAGCAACATTACAACTTTGCCCGTTTGCAAGACGCTCAGAGGGATAAACAATGTAATGCCAGCTAATATATTTTTCCGTCAATTCAAGCATTTCCGATTCTCTTAAACTTTAAAAATTTAAGGGAGAAAAGCTGTTTTTGCCATTTTATTCTAAATAACTATTTTGTAAATTACATTTACGTTATTATATTAGAGCATAATAAAATCCACTTCATCCAAATATTTATTAAGGTATCACGCAAATAAATTCAGAAAACATAATAAAACTCTATGAGGAAATACCAAGAATTAAATACCGAGTCTTTGATAACATAAACTAAATAGGCTCGTCTTTTGATTGTTTAAGAAACTATTTTTATTATTTTGGGACTTCTTTTACGAGCTATCTGTTAGAGACAATATAATAGTGTACTATAAGACAATATAATAGTTTTACGTTAACCAGTTATTACAATCTTTTTTTCTCTCGTACTTGTGTTATCATCTACCGTTAAATGGAAATTTTAGGAAAACATGTTTGAAATAAAATAAGAAATCATCATTATTTTCTAATATTATTAACCACTCGGCTGCATGTAAAATGACACATCTCACAAAAATGTATTTTGTGTTTTATTCCACTAATAGGTCTGTCATAAGTGCATCTTGCTACACAAAAAGTTTCATAAGAGTAGTTATACTGAAAATCATTTTATTATGCTTTAGGTCCATTTTGACCACAGAAGTGGGGTGGATTGTGTGAGAAGATAAAACAACCCAAACCTTGAAACCTCATTTTATGCCTTTATTTTCAAGGGTTTACGCTTTTATGGACGTTTTTTTATAGCGAAAAACAGAAATGAATGCCGAAAAAAAATTACACATGGCTTTTGTTTAGAACCTTATATATGACAAAGAGATAAAAATATAAAATACATAATAAAGGCAAAAGTGAAAAATATATGTTACATACACCATTAGGTTTATGCAACATTTTAGAAAAGTAAATAAATATTCAGCTAAATTGCTATCAGAATCTACAAAATGCAGAGTTAACTTAAATGATTCATTGGGCTTCAAAAGACTTTATTTACAAGTATGCGACTTACAAAGACGTGTGATACATGAAAAAATAGATAACACTCAACAAGTTTCTGGAACATACTATTAAAATTCAGTGTCTACGGCCATGATCAAATGACACATATCCCAATGGTAATCCATAACCGTCCTTATGTTCAATAGCATGTTTCTGTCAATATCCGTAACAGCAGCAGTGATACATTTTTGCAATGTTCGCAGTATGTTAATATTGGGGATGCATAAACTTTGTCCTTCACATATTACCCTATTCGCACAGGGTACCTACGATAGACTAAACCGCCATTTTTGAAGTGGTACTCACATAGAACAGAATGGCTGTTTACATCGAAAAACTTACCAAAGATAATTTAGTGAACGTGACTGAGTCTGAAATCTAACAAAGGCAAAGTATTTGCAAATTTTAAAAGTAAAATTGACCGCAATAGTCAATCAGTAAAAACAAAACTTTACTGGCAACGAGAATGGATGATAGCGCCTGTATCTAGCCAAAGAAAGCGAAAACCTGCTGAGAGAGTTTGTGGAACTCTTTCTGTGAATTCTACGGTTTGAAAGATCTTAAGTATCCGGTGAGAACAAAATATAACCTCACATGAAAAAATCGTATGCCCTGAGATCTAGAGATTTATGGGTGGGTTGTGGTAACAGAGGAACGTCATCCATACCTGCAGTGCTGCCATCTTGTACAATGTCGCCACAGACCTGCCATTTACCATGTACAGAAATAGAAGGCGGATATATAAAACTTAGCAGGTGCATACATTTTATTGTGTATCATCCGTTTCTGTAATTTGCATGAATGATATTCGTTCTTTATGAAGTTTATAAGAAAGTTTTTGCAAACTACTAATTATTAAAATTACGATGTATATATATATATTGGGAGGGGGGACAAATCTAAAGTTAATGATTTGAAAATTAATTCAAATTATCAAAGATTTTTTAAATATAAACACATAGAAATGTGTTAGTTAAAACAATTGAATTTAAGAAGTTTATAGGCTTAGCTCAAAAACTGCATTAAGGTTCTTTTCAAAATGCAGATTTTTGTATTTCAGATAAATTTTGTTTCATATTAGCAAAAAAATATGTTACTTTATAAAAGTTTTATCATAGTGGTCGACAAATAAATTCAGAAAACATTAAAAGATTACAGGAAATAACTTCTAGAATTAATAACAAAGCGCTATCTTTGAGCACAAACGATATAGGTTCCCCATTCGATTATTTTAGAACCTGTTTTCATTGTTCCAGCACTTCTTTTATGACCTATCTGTTAGGGCCTATAAAATAATGTAATAGTTTAGCGTTAAGCAACAATTGGAGTCGCTTTTATTGTTCCGCTATGTTTTCATATATAGTTAAACAAAATTTTGAGGAACATGGAGAAAATAAAATTAGAAAATATTGAATTAGTTTTCTTGTATTGCGACTAAATCATAATAGTGTTAAACTTTTAAAAAGCTTTAAAAATTGTGGTGGAAATTCTGTAGAATAATTATTATTCTTTATAAAAGATTTTTATTAATAAATAAATGTTAGAAGTAAACAATATATTGTGTAGAAATAGTAAGTGAACTCAGGATGACAGGGGATGTATGAACACCAAATTTATTTTTCGACACGTACACATATAGCAGATATCACAAGTACATTTTACATTAATTTAGATAAAACAAGTTGGAAATTTCACATCAAACGTATGAATGAGGTGTGAAATTTTTAAAAAATTTCAGATTTTTGTGTAATAGTATACAGTACGGTATCCGAAATCTTTTGTTTGTCCCTGTAAATACTATCTGCTTTCTAGTACACTGAAAGTAACTTTTAATAAACCACAGCAACCTATATTAATTTCATAACATGTTAAATAGTTTAATATAATAAAAATATGCCAGAAACAATGTTTCCCCAATGCCATTATGCAATGGAATAATTTCATGTGGTCCTGTACATTTATAACAAATACTTTGTGCACCACAGATTGTGCAGAATGTATATTTTAATATATATTTCATCACATCGATTTCATTATCTTCAAAGGCGCATAATATCCTTAAAATGCATTTAAAACTATGTTTTCCCATTGACCGCAATTCAACGAAATACTTTTGTCTTTGTAATTAATCTATTCATCCGATTTTCTTAAATTTGAAATGACTCGGCAAAATTATGCAAAATTATACATTTTAAATTTCACATTATTCGGTTGGGTAGTTTTTGCTCTTTTCTCTTTTAATTAACCACGTTCCTTATATTCACATAAAATTGTTATTTGGAAGTATTTTCTTTAGATCATTAGGTTCTTAGCTGTGGACCATAAATGTTTAAAATAAGAGTCCTGTCTTCAAGGATTTTTGGAAGGTCAAGTAATTGCGTCAAATTACACAGTGAGCATGCTGCTTTAATAGATTTGACAGGGAAGATTTTGATGGGGAATTCCAGTATTTTTCTCTTACACAAGGCCAAGATTAGAATTATATTTATTCCTATGAGGAGATTTGTGCCTTTAGCAAGTTATACAGTTTGATATCTGAAGTAGAAAATATTGAAGTTAATTTCAAATGGATATTTTATTTTATATGTATTTAATTTCGCTGATTACTGGTTATTAACTGTTTTAAATTTATATTTATTTTCGATATTTAGGAGCATTCATAATTATGTAAACGTAGCACCTATAGTTGTCGTTTAATCCATCTGTACTTCTGTCCGCATTTAACAACGCAAAATCTACACTGTAAAAAAAATTCTGTAAGGTTACTAAGAATTTTCTAGGAAACTGGGATGCCTAGGACTTTTCATGTAACCGCAACAGAAGAAAATCATGTACAATTACAAAAGTTGTTTTAGTTAATGTTACTAAATATTGTTTAGTAAACATACTAACGATTTTTTAGTGAGTTTCCTAAAGAATAGTCTGTAAATTTTCTAAATATTATTTAGTAAACTTACTATAAATTATTCAGGGAGTTTAGTAAGGAATGTTTCGTAAATTTAGCTATGATTATGTTGTATATGCAGTAACGATTTGTTAGGGAGTTTTCTAAAGAATGTTTTGTAAACTTACTACTGATTATTTAGTAAATTTACTAATGATTTGTAAAGGAGGTTCTCATATCATTTTATATAAATGTACTAAACATTATTTAGTAAGCTTACTAGCGATATTTTAGAGTGATCACTATATATATATTGGTAAATTTACTGAGAATTATTTAATAAACGTATTTATGAATTTTTAGTGAGTTTTCTATACATTATTTTGTGAGTATTCTAATTATTTTTAGTATTCTTACAAAACATTTTGTAGTATATTTATTGAGAATTTGTTGTACATTTGCAAGGGACTTTATGGCATATTTACCATGGGTTTTTTTATGCTTGCACCTTAAACCTTTTATGTACTTTATAAAAAAAAATGTAACTTTAATGAGATATCGTTAGAAAAATTACCAATTTTTTTTGTATTGTATTTAAGGCACATTTTGTATTCTCGCCAGAAAGTTCTTTGCAACTGTACAAGTGTTAATACAGCAAATTTATTAATGATTTTTTTTGTATTGTATTTAAAATATTTTATCTGCACATATCAACATGTATTTGTAACTGCACACATTGTTTGCAATGTTATTACTATATTTTTTACAGCAGTATTCCAAAAAGATTTTACGTAATTGTTTTTTATTCTAATACTTAAATTAATCGAAGTTATTATAGTATTCTTTCAATATGAAGTTGAATTTTTACAGTTTTAAATATCCAGAGTGGAATATTTCTCATGTATCAAAATATTTCGATGTAAAATAAGCAATATGGCCTAACATGTGTTTCAATATCACCACAGCAATTGACATAAATGTTACGCATGAGAAAACTCACTGAAGTTTCAATGTAGATATTTAAATAGGTGCAAAATCATTTTTTATATTATATCAGCATTATAACAATATCACTAAATGAGCAGATAAGCTGAAGCCGATCTTACGGTCTTTAGATAAACTAAAAAAAGTAAATAGATAGAGTAATGTAAATAAATTACCATAAGTGAGTTTTAAAATATGCCTAAAAGAAATATGATTTTAGATGAAGCACAATGCTTAATTTATACATATAAAGCGCTGAGCCTCACCTAATCCAATACATGATTAGAAAACCTGTATATTATGAAAAAACATTGTCCGTTTATTCTATGCGAATATGCTTTTAAACTAGAATGCTAGAAATGAAAATATAGTAGTCTTGTATTTAAGATGTTTTGTTCAGTTCTAAGGTCATATGAATTTCATTAACATGTGTCTTCTGTTACATATATGTAAAACACTATATAATAACTAATTCAATGGTTCAAAACATAAGAGTTCTGCAATAAAATTAATGCCTTTATCTGAGTATCACATTTAAGATTTTTTTTTTTAATCTTATTCTTATTTCAGGTGGATATGTCGTACAATTCTTACAATTACTAGAATCTTTTTCCCTTTAATTTTTTATTGCCTTTTACCTCGACTTATTCCTAACAAATTTCTTTAACCATCTACGTTTAATACATTATACATTTTTGTTATACATTACAATATATTACAATACATTACATATATTTGTTTAATACATTATACTTTATTTGCTTGAGAGTTTTGTTTCAAATTAAAATATCAAAGAGGAAAAATTTAATTATTGATAGATCACAAATTTTAAACTCTAAACTGGCTTAATGATCCGAAAGAATGAGTCGAATATGTATGAATTTAGTAGAATTCTTCTGTGGTTAATATTGCTCTGGAATTAGAATCTTTAACTAAAATATTTACATATAGGAGAGATAATATTCACACCTTAACATATGTATACAAAAATGAATCTGACTTATCAACAGTAATTGTGGGCAGGTCTCGCACTTTTTATGTTTATCACTATATTATAATCAGAGTTTACTAAGCAATCTTTCTGAAAGTAAAAAACTAGAATGGAAACAAAAAGAAATACATATTGATTAGGAAAATATTATGGAGCTGTCGTTTTGATATAAATGTAATATGCATATCTATACTACCAATAAATGCAATATGATTAAATAACAAAATACAATGAAACATGAATAAATTTTATTAAATAACTATTTAATTCATTACAATAAAAAACATTTTTATCTTTTTAATATGACTCACATTTTGCAAATACTACATAATTAGTTTTTATACAAATACCTATGAATTGCACACTTTTTAAAAATTATTTTTGGAGATAATATCATAAAATGACTGTTAAAGATATATTGCAATAAAATAATTGGAAAATTTCAGAGCTGCAGAATGAGTTCGCAAGATTTTTTGTCATTGAAAGATAGTGCATCTTTTTCCTCTACTTTCGTCATCAAAGAGCTCGCATTGTTTTTAAATTGAACTTCAGTTTCATCATGCATCTAAAATAATAAGTAAGATGTTAACATAAAAAAGAAAGAAAAATTTAGTAAAATTTATAATGAATATAATATTATAGAAAAGCCAATATTCATCTTCGTATTGAATGTTACAAGTATTTAAAAAATTAACTAGATGAAGAAAAACCACGCATTTTAAATTCAAGCTGATGATCGGCATTTTGGCAAAGTTAAAATCACATATACAGTCATAGGATTTTCTCATCTGAGGTGTTTCCATTTACTGACATAGCATCAATAAATCGTAAATTGTTCTCATTATTAATTACTAATTTCATCTAAAATTAACTCGCAAAACCATATTGAAAAGGTCGTTTTAAAAAGGCTTGACATTCTTCTAACTTATGAAATAAAAATGCAAAAATCCATTGATAGGTGGAATTGTAACACATAAAAAATATTGAATACTAGCTGACCCGCCCGGCGTTGCCTGGGTCCGTATTAACAATATTAAACGAACTTGAAATTTGTATGATTTTATCATTAACTATTTACATGCAGAAATGCATTGTCTGAAATACGTAGCCACTGACTGTGTGAAAAATCAGTTTAAAAAAAAACTAATATTAAGCTCTAAAAATACTCAAAATGAGCAATGAAAAACGCGGGAGGGAATATGTATCCAACGATTGCATGATTTTCATGTAAAAAAGTTTATACTTACCCGTAAAATCACTGTTAAGTCACGTAACTAATTATTATTTTCACATACAAATCCCAAGTGAAATATTTTGAATTTCAAACTAATTATATCACTCTTAAATCCGACTATACCATGAATGAAATCGATACACGATGGTAGCTAAAAGGTTGGTATATAGTACTATAATTTCAGAGCTATTTAACAAAAGTAAGTGTTATTTTTAATCAAATCTTGCGTATAGGTTCACTTTGTGTATAAATTCCTAACCTTAAACTTTTATACCGTAACCAGAACCTGTCTGTAACCTAACAGCGACTTAACAGTACCCTACCGTAAATTAAATATAAGAGAAATGTAACCTAGCCTAAATGTATTCACTTTATTGTAACATATCCTTATTCTAACCATAACATAAATGCAATTTAACTTTAACCTAACTTTAACCTAAATAATATAATAGAAAAAAACCATTTAAAAAAAAATACTATTTATTCGTAAAATATGCTTCAGCTGTAATTCGTTTCTTTCAATTCGTTTTATTAATACAAAATTCTTTCCTCGTGCTTTTGTTTGAGGTATTAAAATTTCAGCGATAAATGGTTTAATATTGCAAACCACGGAGTAAGACACTTCTTACTCCGTGCTGCAAACCTTTTTTCGGTTTACTTCGCCGCCACCTATCTTTTTCTCCATGGTGTACAGCAGCTGTGATTAAAAAAAAAAATCCTCATTTAAACTGCCAGTTTGACAGTCTATGAATTTTAAAGGTCTGTCCCAGCTTTTTTAATTCTTTCTGCGAAAATTTTATGCAACCAATCAACCATAAGAAAATGAAATAGAAAAAAAGCGAAAAAAGGCGATTTTTTATGAGAGTGGGCTTTGGAATTTAATTAATTACTCAGTTAATAAATAGAATTTTGAAATTCTGAGCTTCAGGTGCATCAGGAGAGACATTGGGCTACTCTCAAAAAAATTTTGAGCTTTGTACGTGCTGTAGATTTTGCTAGCCATCGCAGACACACACACAGACACACACACACACAGATACACACACAGACAGAGCGTTTTGTTCTTTTATTAGTATAGATGCTTTATAAATGTTAAATAAGTATCAATAAAACTTCTCAACTGTTTTTAAAATGATTTCCTGAAGACATCCATAATGTTGAAAATGTGGATTTAAAATAATCATCAGCATTGTATGTTGTCATTGTCTTTTGACGGCAAGTCTACATAAATAAATAATGCTGAAATACAATACGCCTTCTTACCCAATAAATAATGCCAATAGGCATGCATTGTAATATAAAAGCTTAATCTTCGAATATATGCAAACAGCCATCATTTGACAGGCCCATTTATTAAGGAATCTGGGTACTTTATTAATCATTTTTGTTATTTATAGAGAAAATTGCGGTGGGGTGCGACACTTTTTACAAAACTTAGAAAATCAACTTTGTTTAACTTTAAAACAAAAATTTCAATTTATAGAGTGCAAGGTGAAACACCTTTTAATGTGCTTTAGAAACAAAACATTCAAAAGGTATTTTATAATTAAAGAAAAGTTTTAAAATGTGCCCCATAACTCACCACTTATAGAGATATATCGAATTGCAGTAAAATAAAGCTATAAGGCACAAATGATCAAGTTTCGGATAGATATATAATCTAATAAAGATTGTAGATTGATATAATGTATGTGGCACAATATAAAATTCCAAGATTTTCATAACGTAAATGGAAATTCGGTATTGTTAGTCATAGATAACATTAAAAAATCGTCAATTCAATTTATTTACATTTTGAAGTAAATGAATATACTATCAATGTTATAATTAATATATTACCCTCTAAATATATTTGCATGTTACCAATTTACATGCATCTCATAAAAAAAAAGAAAGGCATATCCCATTCTTCCCTTTACTGGCAAGTCCCATTCCTCTCCACTTTCTTTTTTTCTGTTAAACTTCTTGTATAAACATAAGTGCTGCTTTTAGATTTGTTTTAAATAACTAATAATATACAGTATAATGTTCCATAAATAATGAAACTATTACACCTATGAATAACAAATCATTAATATACAGAAAGCATAAAAAGTAAATTTACTTTTGAGTCTTGAAATGATCTTTTATACAATTGTAAGCTGATACAGACCAACAATTTTTTTTTCAACTGAAGTTTGGCTACCAATGCTTAATCTAGCGTGCGATTGATGAAATGTTTAGAATATTAGATAAAGAGAAAAACCTACTGTCCCATTCATCCCACTATCTCACACTACTATCCCCTATATATTAACATTTTATAAAAATTACGTAAAACCATATTAAATACCTCTTATGTTTACATTTATAAACATTAATTGAATTTTAACAAAATTAATGGAATTTTAACTCTTTCAAATACATTGGCGAAGGCAGATCACTTCACACCACAAGGAAAGCATATGTTTATTAAATATATGTACTTTTCTTCAAATAAATGTAACTAAACTTCCGTATTTAAACATCTTTTAGAGCACTTCAATAGACCATACTTGCATTACCTACGAAAATTTCGAAACATTCCGACAATTAGAAATATTTTTTTACAAAATAAAATGTGTGAAAATTTTGGCAAAAATTTGTTAAAATCTGAGAGTTTTATCGCAGTAAAAATCTTACCAGCCCTTTTCCACTAAATATCAATATTTTTTTCACCCAAGCTACGTATATCTTATGTTTTTTAAAACCAAAAAAATTCAAAGAGTTTGGTTGATAATGTCAAGTTTTTTAAGAATGTAAAATACCGGAAGTACCTTGTCCACAACTTTCTTCTATCTCATACATAATACTATTTCAAAATTCGTCAAAGTACCAAAATTAAAAGGCAATCTTTGCCCATGATGGGGATTCTAATGATATGAAATTCCGTGCATTAGTTCTTAAGATATTCATACCGATATTCATATCGGCAAAATCACGTAAGAAATGCACCATAAAAGCGTTAATTGTTTAATGATTGCAACAGTGACACTGCAATAGCTGGTGTCAACATATAACTGAATCTGAAGTTCGATGAAAATACGTGCGTTAGTTCTTAAGATTAGAATTTGAGGAAATTATGCAGATCCCCCCCCCTATATTGTGCAAATTATGAAAAATTCAGCACATCAGCGCCATATATTGAGCGATTTACGCCAAAATATAAAAAGGAACACTAAATCATATTAGGGACAAACTAAATCTGAAGTTTGATGAAAATCCGTCCATTATGCATTCAGGTAGTTGCAGAAATCTAAAAAAAAGTAGAAGAACAAAATCTATTAAGCAATTTACGCCAAAAGAAAAAAAAAATAAAAAATAAATAAAAAAAAATAGAGAACAAGGATATCTGAATATATTTTTTATTGAAAGCTGTACATTAGTTCTTGAGACAGAGCACCCACGAAATTTAGGTCGCATACATACAGCCATTTAGTAAAAACAAGTTTTTTGGTATATCTGACCCCTAAAACGTGTAAAATCCGTTGAAAACTAGAATTTACATTGAAAACCAATCACCAATTTATATCAGAGACAGACTGGGCATAATTTCTATATTAAACATATATATTTTAAATATAAAATTCTGTGCATTAGTTCTTGTGACAGAGTACCCCCTAAATGTGTGTCACATGCAAATGGAGTCACAGGCTCACATTTCGTAAAAACGGGAAATCAGGCCCCTAAAACATCTAAATGTGACGAAACTTTTTACGAATCCTATACTTTTTTTTTCGTAATAACAGAAGAAATAAAATATTCAAAAATTATCTTTGAAAAAATTGGTAAGTCTCATTTTCTGTGTATTTCACTGTACAATTCATATTACGTACGTTTTCAATAAATTCGTACACTTGATTTTATGCAATATAACTATAATTATAGTTGCATAGCCCCTTACCGATTGTCTGTGGTTTTAAAAACAATTTTGAAGCATGAAATATTTTTTAATTATTCAGTATCGCGTAGAGCTCGCATACGAAAGGGACTGTGCAAATATAATTTTATCAACTTTTTGTTAATTTTGGATCCCCTCTCTCCTTCCGATTCATACGTTATCATCCTTCAACTTCCTCCCCCCCCCCTCCCATTAATGATATCGGTATCAAAGTGTAGAAAATTTTGATTCCTATAACTTATTTTGCTTGAAAAGACATACAAAACTTGTTTCATTTATTTTACGCTCACTTTTATGATCGAATAATGAGACGTTGATAAAATATCATTTTTCATATGAAAAAACTTTATATCACATAACAATTAAAAGCAATACTATTTAAATGAATCTCATGATACCTTTTTGTTACATAATGCATTCAACAGTAATAAAGATTTATTGTACTTTCACCGAACGAAGAGGGGTGGGGAGCACATAGAAATTCATATCAACAAGACGAAGACAATATTCTTTCTCTTTATTTATTAGTAAGTACAGGCTTAATTTCAAATACACTTTATACTGTTTCTCGAACTGTGATTATATATGCATACACATATGAAGAAAAATAAGAATTTTAAACGTTAGAGTATACTATATTTTAGACTTAAATAATTTTATAATAATTTAGCGATTTTAATAACTTTGTATTAAAAAAAATATGTAACAGGCTATAAAAATAACGTACTACTTTGTACTAAAGACCATGTTACAAAGAAAAAGAGAAACAATTGATGATCAGAAATGATATTTATATCAAAAGACAAATCCCCTCCCTCCTGAAATGATAACATTATATTTGCTCAACCCCAAAGATTAATTTGTTCTTAAAACAACATAAAGATTTCATCCTTTTTTACAGCTAATTTTACATAAAAATAAAAACTTCCTCTATGAGTAATTAAAAAAATATAAATAAAACAAATTTAACAGACATGCAATTGAACTACTCACTTAAAGCTCTGAAATTATCGGAATATAAAAGAAATTATGGGAGAAACAATTTTCAGAAACGATTTTATAATTAACGAAACTGTAACTAAGAGAAAAAAAAAAAGAGTGAATTGGAATTGTCCCATTCCTTCCTTTGCTGGTATGTCCCATTCCTCCCTGTACTTTATGTTAAACTTCTTGTATAGATATAAATGCTGCTTTTGGACATAGTTTAAATTATGGATGATTAGCAGTATAATGTTCTATAAATAAATAGAGAAACAATTGCATATTTACATAAACAAGTCATTAATAGCAGAAAGCATAAAAATATATAGTATATTTACTTTTGATTCTTAAAATATTCTTTTCCTTTTTACAATTGCAAGAATGCAAAATCAGCTATTTTATTCAACTGAAGATTGGGGATGCTTTTGCTTAATGGAATGCGTGACTGATGAAATGTTTATTAATGGAATATAAAAAGAAAAATGTATTGTCCCATTCCACCCCACTCTCCCTTATTAAATAACAAAATCTTGGGTTAAGGGATTTAGGGAAGATTTCAGTTGTTTAACTGCTATCATATTAAAGTGACAAATACAGCAGGAAATAAAATAGAGTTTTAAAGATTTTTAATTCAACGAGTAAGAATGGAGACAAAGATAACCATATTTTCTTTTATTATTGAAGGAGGGAAGGGGATATTTCAAACGATTGATAATATAACTTATTGAAGACTTACAATTAGCAAAAAAAAATGAAAATTAATTAGGGTAAAAGACTAAATATTGTATGCTTGTAAGACGAGAGGGAGGGGGGGTGATTTTTATTTGGATTTTATGGATGTGACCTATTATTTATTCTTATAATAAAGGAGTGGATCAGAATTTTTTTTAAAAGAATGACTTAAGGTTTTAAATTTTATATGTTGAGGGGGCAAAAAAAATTAGCGATTTATTTCTCTTTTTAAAAAGGGGGAGTATTAGATGACTTATTTACATTAATGAAAATTTACAAAGTACTAATAGCCCAGTGATTATATGGTAGAATTCGATATTAAGGGAAAGTAGGAAATAGGTTTAATCTCTTCAGTTTAGATCTACAATGAATATAGTAAGTTTTATTCTCATACTAGCGGAGCGTTAGAAATATATTAGATTTACAGTTTAATGCCACAATAATATCTCAAAAGAACTAACTACAAAAACACTGTTAATATAAGTGTTGTAAAGCTTAAAATTCTGAGTAAAATGAACACTTACATTTAATATTTTTGCTGAACATTAATGGCACAATTCTATTTCAATGTTTAACCGCAGTGGTCAAAAGGTTTATCTTAAAATAATTAGGGAAAAACTTGAAATTGTTTTGATCCCTTCAGTTTAGATCTAGAATTAATGTGCTGACTTTTTACCCACGTACTAGAGGAATGTTAGAAAATATGTACATATAGTGAAAATATATACTTTATTAAAAATTATTTTAACAATGTTCCAAATCAACTAAGTATATAGAAACCATTGTGAATACAAATTTCTTAGAGTTTGAAGTTCGCAATAAAAAACATATTTTTGTCTCAATTGTATTTCAAAATTTCAAGTTTTAACGCTGGGAGAGATCAAGTTATCCATCCGCTCTGTCTGCATTTGTTACATACGTGTACATTTTTTAAATTGTTGAGGCCTTCACGATGTTTTTGTAACTATGTAAGGATTTTATTTTGCACATTTTGAGAATTATAATTTAGTAGTTATTGAGAAAATGGTGCATGAATGATAGATGTTTTACATTTCATTTCTCAACTCACACCCCCAGACTTAAATCATTGGTTTAAATGAAAGATTTTTTACTTAAAGACTAATTTTTTTTTTCAATATTCCTAAGGTTTTTAATTTTTATGAATTTAAATGAAGATTCTTGTATACTAGTCGAAAATCATTTAATTAGAGCGATCTTTGTCCATAACACAAAATATAAAGTTTAAAATCGCGCTATTCGTTGACTTTGAACTTCTCTAGGGAAAAGTCTTATGCACACTCATTTGTCGCTCTACCGCCCCCTCTCCCATCCTTGCACTTTAATTTCAATTTCCTTAATTCTATTAGACACATACTGTTGTTCACTCTATATACATTATATTAAGAGCTACACCCATTTCATATTGGAAATAATAAACAATATTTGCCATCATTTACGAGTCATTTTTGAAGTATTCAAAAAATTATAAAAGGATGTACTTTAAGTTAATTTGTTTGTAGCTCATCTAGCAAAAGAAAGAAACATAGTAGATTCATTTCTATTCTATGTCGATGGAAATTAAAACAATTTCTGGATTTTTCGTAATTAAATCAGACTTCGTCCTTTCTTTCATACACAATTTCTGGTCTATAACCCGCAATCAAGAGGTTAAACCATAATTCTCAATATATCCATCCTAAATAATGCATCAATAACTAAAAATTACATTTACATAATAACAATCACGTATAAACTGATAACCTCGTTTGTTCGCGCTAAAAGCTTTTGTTTAGTGATTTAGGCAATACTTGAATCTAATAGTTGAATCCAATTGTTGAATTGTGAAAATTCAACAAAAATGTTAAATATAGGTTGTCATTTTATTCAGAATTTTAAATTCTAAAACATTTGCATTAACAATGTTTTGATAAGTTTATTTTTTGTTGGATATTTTACGGTAAATCAATAAAATCGTGTTTTTCAATTATAAAATTTGTACCCATTTTTTTAACGCGCACATAGTAAGAGGGGAACACTTAATACATTCATTCTAGACCTAAACTAAATGAATTTAAATAATTTCCAGCTTTCCATTAACTAATTCCGATTTCTGCTTTTTTCCCCTCCTCCACCATTGGGCTATAAAGAATTTTAAAGACTTTTTCTGTGTTCTTAAAGTTTCGCAAGGAGTGTGGATGAACGGGGAAATTATATTTTTGGGGGGAAGAAATGCCTTAATTGATAATTTATTATGACAATAAAATAACGCATAGAACACATATTGTATTTTATGTTATTTTAATTTAAGCTGTTTTAAAGAGTTTTAAATATTGAGTACTGTTACTGTGTGAAGAAAGTTCGGGAACAAAATTTTAAGGTTGAAATTCATATGTTTTAATGAAATGAATGCGATTTAACGAATGTTTAATGGAATTTATTCGCTAAAATACAAATAGAATAATAATATTTTTTTTATAAAAAAGTAAGTTTTAAACACTTTAAATTTTGGTACTGCGGAAAAGGGGGAAAAAAAAGAAATGAAATTCAGAAAAAGAGCAGGTAAATTTGATTTATTGTATAAAACATTAGAAATTTTTTACTTGTAATAAACACAGATTTAACGAATAATTAGGAAGATTAGCTTGCTAATAACTAAAAATCAAACATTATATAATAAAATTTAAATCATATAGGCTAAAAATTTACTTACTAACTAGAAATATTTTTATCGATACCAGATTCAAGATGGATGCATTAATCGGCTCTGTGGCTGCGTGAATAGTCCTTACGTCACCACTGAAGCCCTTTCTGATTGGCTGACAGGTGGAGCTAAGATATTTCATGTATTTGTACAATGCGAGTGGTAAAAATAATACCAGGCTACATATAAAATTTTAGTAAGCTTTCATATTTCTGTAGCTTTACAAAAACTAGTTTCGTAGGTTTCCAGATTTTTTTTTACAGTGTACCCAACGGAATAGATTGAAATTTAAAATATATACTTATTACATAATTTTCTCGAGTCATTTGAAATTTTATGAAAATCCTATGCATAGTTCAATTACAGGGACAATCAAAACTATTCCGTTACATTGCGGTCAAAGGAAAAAACAGTTTCAAGTGCATTTTAAAAATGTTACACTCTTTCTAAAATAAAACAATTCATATACATCTATGAAATATACACTAAAATATAAATTCTGTACAATTTGAAGTGCAAAGACTATTTTTTACCAATATACAGGGTCATACAAAAATATTTTTTTACATAATAGCATAGGGTGAAAAATTGTTTGGAGTGCGTTTTAATTATATTAATCTATTTCACATTTTATGAAATTGATATACACTCCTAAGTATTACTACAGTTAATTACTGTATAATAGAAAGCATTTACTGTTTATAGGGACACATAAAAGATTTCGGATATTGTATTGTATCCAAAGTACTGTATATTTAAAAAAAAAAAAAAAAAAAAAAAAAAAAAAAAAAAAAAAAATTGTAGTACGAACGCACCTTGTTTGCTACGTCTGACGTACAATTTCCAACTTGTTTTGGATACTTTATAGGGTGAAACTCCCACATTTAGATAGTGTTATTTAAGGCGCAACACTAGGCACAGAAAAAGACAAATATGATAATGTAAAGTCTATGGAGGCATTCTTTTCAAATATTTCGTCCAAATTTTAATATTTTTACATGATTTTTTTGCACAAGATAGCTGAGGACGATTCACAACCGGCCTAGTTTTACTTTTTCAGTTTTGGTTTCAGATTTTTTAAAAAAAAGTGCTTTAACTTTCGAAACCGGTTCAAACCGGTTCTGAAATCGAAATTATCGTATTATAAAAAATATATAAGCCAAATCGAAAAAGCAAAAACTAGGCCGGTTGTAGATCGTCTTCAGCTATCTTGTGCAAAAAAATGCATGTAAAAATATTAAAATTTGAGCGAGATATTTGAAAAGAACGTTCCCATAGACTTTACATTATCATCCGGGTCTTTTTCTGTGCCTGGTGTGGGGCTTTAAGATACACTGGTGTCCAAAAGTTAAGCATAATTGGTAATTAAGTAATTATTTTTAAGTAATGAAAGAAATATGAATCGGAATGTGCTGAAACTTCAGGTGTGTAAACAAAATAGTACGCGTCACATATTTTCGCGAAGAGTTTTCCCCGAAATCGAACAGGGGACGGTCAACAAATTGAAAAAGAACGAAGATCTTTTGGATAACCCTGTCAAAACTAATGTAGCAAAAGCGTTCAAACTGCACATTATGATTAATTGGCTTATTATAATGTACTGTGTTAATTTTTACAAGAATAGCATGTATACTCGTAGAGAAATTAAGGTTTTTATAAAAACAGTCCTAAGTTTTTTGCTTATAATTTGCAGAGTTCTTAATATAAAATAATGTTCCTTTTTGAAAAAATGACAAACATCATTGTGCACAATACCCTGTCATCAGAATTAAAAAATAATAAAAATTGTATGACAAATGAGCAGGTTTACTAAATAATTTTTTACTGCGCATGCGTGAACGCTATTAAAATTTCATTTGCATATTATGTTAGTTAAATGTATAGAGCAACTTTTGTGAAAGTCTCAAAAACATAGCTTAAAAATTCTGAAAATTATCGTTGATAGAATGAGATCAAAATCCTTTATTCCCTATATGAAGCAAAAAGATGAGGGGCTGTATCCATATTCCATTGTTTAGTGCCTACACAATACTGCACATACAACTATATTTAGGTAAAACCCCTGATTTTTTTGCTTCCTTTAGGAATAACGGATTTTGAGTTGATTCTATAGGCGACCATTTTCAGAATTTTCAAGCTATGTTTTTGAAACTTTGACAGAAGTTGCTCTATACATTTAGCTAACACAATATGCAAATGACATTTTGCTATCGTTGACGCATGCGCAATGAAAAATTATTTACTAAACATACTCATTTTTCATACAATCTTTATTATTTTTAAATTAGGATGACAGGGTATTGTGTACAATGATGTTTGTCATATTTTCAGAAAAGAACATTATTTTATAATAAGAACTCTGCAAATTATAAGCAAAAAACTTGGGAAAATTTAGGACTGTTTTTATAAAAACCTTAATTTCTCTACGAGTGTACATGCTATCCTTATAAAAATAAACACAGTACATTACAATAAGCCAATTAATCATAATGTGCAGTTTGAACACTTTTGCTGTATTAGTTTTGATAGGGTTATCCAAAAGATCTTCGTTCTTTTTCAATTTGTTGACGGTCCCCTGTTTGATTTCGGGGAAAACTCTTCGTGAAAATATATGACGCGTACTATTTTGTTTACACACCTGGAGTTTCACCACAGTTCGATTTATATTTCTTTCATTACTTAAAAATAATTACTTAATTACCAATTATGCTTAACTTTTGGACACCAGTGTATATTAGAAGATAACAGCGAAAAAGAAGTTGATTGTGACGGAATCAAGAAAAATTTGGTTTTATAAGGGGTGTTGCTAAACTGAACAAGAAACAGCTTGTTTATTGAAGCTATCTAAAACTGTCATTCACGATGAAAAAATTCGAAAAAATGGTTTAAATTAATTTAAACAATCTGAAAGAAAAAGGGTTTTCATAGCACGGATGATCGACAAATAATTGACTATGAACTCAAAAAGGTCTTTCAGCTCGAGAAATTCCGTACAGTTTCAGCAAAAGAATCCCACATGTAACATTTTGGAAGAGTCTAAAATCAAATAGTAACGTAAAATGTATAAAACTGTTAAAAAACAGAGATTAAAGAAATATAACGAAAAAAGAGTGGGACTTTCAAATGGCTTACATTGCATTGTGTAAAACGCAATGCATTACGAACCATGTGTCATTAAATATCGTAACTCAATCAATGACACCGTTTGTACATTTAATTGTATTCCGAAATATTGCGTTGTCAAATTCGAAGCATTTTCATGTGCAGGTGGTTTACGCTTTCCCCGATACTATCACATTTACGCCAAAGATAAAATATCTTTATTTTTTTTACACCACCACCACAAATAGAATATCTCCATTTTATTATTATTTTTTTTATTTTTAAAAAATCCAGTTTTTGCTTAAAATAAGACACTTTGTAATTTTGGCTGAAAAAATTATTGCAATCTTAGTTTTATTCCCAAAAGCTGTTTGTATACTTTACTCCTTACTCACCCTTCTTCGAAATTTGTGCGTTGCTTCTGAGATATCTTGGATAGATTTAGTACATCACTTCGGAAAATATTTCATTTCCTATGTTTAAAAAATAACAATGCTTTATTTTATTTATTTATTTTTATCTTAACAGACATTCAAATTCTTTTTTCGGATTAAAGAAGATCAAAATTACAATTTCAGGGATTTAGATATCGGAAACATTACCAGAACAAAAATTTACCCTTGTACAGGGGCGTAGGAAAGGGGGGGGGGCTCAGGGGGCTCAAGCCCCCCCCCCCCCATTGGATTTTATCAGAAGCTTAATTAGGCAAAAAAATTTCATTTAATAAACGCATTCAAATTATTTCGTGATAATGAAAATTTTAAATATTTCAAATTCTGTTGCTTAAACTTCTGTAAAATAATAAATATGCTTAAGCTCATCTATAATCTGAAATTTCTAATAGGTTTTAATTTGTATTGTTAATTTGTTAAAATTCACAAAAATAATAAATTTGGAACATTCTAGGAAGTTTGAACAAGCTAATCTGCAATATTCAATAGAGATCAATTTCAGTAAGTTTGAGTATGCTAAAGAAGGAGGAAAGGGGGGGGCTAAAAGCATATTACAGTAGAATAATAGAACTGTTAGAAGCAACATTTGTAATAGGAAAAAAATAGATAACGCTTTTTTTTATTATTATTTATACTCCTCTGGGAACGGCAGTGCTTCAAACTCCCGGATAAATGTAGTAAATTTCCTTCAGGATTTGCAATCCTTTTTTAAGGCTAACTGATGGCAGCAGTAAGGCCAGACACCAGAGAAATATGCGACCCGGCGCACAGTGGGGCAAAAAAGCTTCAAAACTGGCAAAAAATCGAAAAAATGAAATTTTATTTTGAACTACCGACATACGTCACTTTAATAGAGCAGATGGCAGTACACATCTTCCTAGTATTAAAATTTGCGCAAAGTTATTTTGATCGTCACTAGAGAAAGAAGTTAAACTGCATATTGTGCTTTGATAATAAGTGAAAAAAAAAATCAATAATTTTGTTTCAACATTCGTTTGTTAATTTCGCTATAATAATTAAAAAATAATTTTTTTTGACTATGGAACCTTTAACTACAAGTATGTAACAATAATTCATTAACTTTCAATTTGTTTTAATACGATTTTTATAGATATACAGACGCTTAGAATATATAGTGGTGAAATTTATAAAAAAAAATTAATACTGTCTACAAACATTGTAGGTTTTAGTTATGAGTTAAGGTGAGTTAAGTGTAAATTATAATTTTTTCTTCTAAGTATGAGTTTTAAAAGGACGAATATGCCAGAAAATCTTGCTCTTTTTTGCCACTTTTTTAATTGTATGGTCATTTTTATAGCTAATCATCCTTAACCTTTACGTAGGGGCTCGTTCAGTGTCTATCTATGAGAATACATGTATTCCCGGACAGATGCTGTCACAGCCCCTCTGTAAAGGTTAAATTTTTGTTAGTGTACGGGTGTGCCAAACATGATTATAAATATTTTCTTTGTTAAATACGAATTTTAATGCATTGTTTATCACAAAACAATGTATTTAAATGAAACTGACTATCATGGAACGTTTTAACAAAAAACTTTTGAAAAGTAATGTGATTTTATGGTATAAGAGCTCCATAATCGGTGAAACTACGAACAAGTAGTTTAAATGAAAAGAAGATTAAATGTTTTAAAGTTTAATATAAATTCCGATGAGCAAAAGCCTGGCGAAACAAGGGAAATGCTTTAGATTTAACAAAGAGTGGCTTGGCAAATCGCTTTCATTTCCTCGATTTGAAAAAGAAACAGAAGCGTCAATGAAAAGCAAACGTGCCCATTTTCATATTCCGTCTGAATTTGTTCTGGACGATCAAAAATATCAAGAGTAAAACGGTTATACAATTCTAGTTCTACATATTCGTTAGTGTACGTGACATGTATGGGTTTAAGATCTGAAAAACAGGAAAACAAAAAGTGTGTGTTTGCACTAAAACAACAGAAACAGTTTTTCTTCTGCTGTCTTTATAGTAATACGTACATTTTGCCCGAGAAAGGTTGATCCAGTCCTTCAAAACGAGTCGCTAATATTCATTATAAGGTTTGCTTGAGAATAATTAAAATTACTAATTATGTTTACATTTTTTTATGCGATATTATGGATGATTTATAAATATCTAATTAGTATAAAACTATCTTAAATTCTTGTTTTTAACTCATTTTTCTACAAAAAATATTGAAAAAGGTTTGTAAATTAATTAATAAATTACTATTTAGCTTATGTAAAAGTTTAACATTTTACTACTTTTCTTCTACAAAAGAATCCGTGATGTGCTTTTTTTGTTCAAAGTAAATATTATTTTTTGCCAACTTTGGAGGCTTCCTGCCCCACTGTGCGGCGTATAGCTAGCCATACAAAATTAAGCTTTCAAGAGGATTTCCAATACTTTTGTATATCTCTATTTAAAAAAAGAAAAGAAAAAAGAAATACCGTCTCCGTTAACAATAATGCCGCGCTCGAAGAACACGTGTCCAGCAATAGGGGGAGATTTTAGTGGCACGTCATTGGTCGAATTAAAACTTATTGCTAGCAGTGGATTGCGTCATTCCCCTGATATTTTGTGAATAGAACAGAATTTCTTCCGAGAAGATTGTTTCAAAATCATTTTGATTTTGCGTTTGCCTTTCGTGTTATGATTTGTTAAGGTTTAGTTGAATTTTATCGCCCTAGGCAGCAGTTTATGTCAACGTTATATACGATACATAATAAAAATAAAATTGCACTATGAATTCTCGTAAAAGACCGGAAAAAACATTGTTGAGTTTTTCTCTTCTAAAGTTCCAAAAAGAACGGAAGATTCTGAAGTCAGAAGAAAAACGTGAAGAATCAAGTTCTGCAGTTAAAGATGTAAAAACTGAAAAATTCAAAATATGATTGACCGTTTTGAAAATCATAAGAATATAGTTACTAGCTTATACGCAATACTGCCAAAATACATAGAAAAATCTTCAGTAGAAAATATCATACAATGTGCTGAATTTTATTCTTCTGATATAAAAAGTTTTCCGAATATTTTACAAGCTGAAATTGAAATGTGGTTCGAAAAATGGTTGTCGTTAGACAAAGAAGAAAGGCCAAGCACTGCGATAGAGTCATTATCAAAATGTAATGCGAATGTTTATCCCAACATCAAAAAATTGTTAAAAGTATTATCAACGCTTCCAGTATCAACAGCCACTCCAGAAAGAACATTTTCCACATTGAGACAGTTAAAAACTTACCTTAGAAATAGTATGTCAAATTCTCGGCTTTCTGGACTTGCACTGATGAATATTCATCAAGAAATAAAACTAAATGCTGAATCCATTTTGAACACAATGGCTTCGAACCGCAATTACCTTGTATTATGACGACAAAATTTGTAGTATATATATATTTTTTTTTTCTAAGCACTGTATTTTATCGAAGAAACGCCGCATTCGTCATAATCACTGTACTCGTCAAAACTGACCCCCTCCCCCCTCAATAACCTTTAACTATTGTAATCGCTTAACTCATGTGAATGCTTCTTTTGTGGACAGCGTTGCATTGATCTGACTTCAATTAACGTTTTCTGAATAATGTAGAGTAAGAGATGTCTTATAATTTGAGTTATCTATAACTTTATTTAAAATACTTAAATCAAATTTTAAATATTTTAATGTAATTTTTAGACGTCAGTTGGTATTCAAACTATTCCAGGAAAGGTGAAAAATTTGTCCTCACGTGGCTGGAATCGCATTTAACTCAATAAATAACTTATTCAGGGGTGATTGTGGTCCGGGTATTCCCTGGAATTCCGGGTTTTTCGATCGATCTTCCAGGTTTATAATATCGTTACTTTTAGTGGAAAATTCAGAAATATAAAAAGTTCGCGAATTTCGAAAAAAATCGCTGCAAAAACGTAAATTGCTCAAAAATTAACGAAAAAAAAACAAATTTCTCTAAAGAATCGAGTAGTAAAAACGCAAGTTTTGTAAAAAAAAATATCGTGAAAAAACAATAAATTTCATCAAAAAATCACGAAAAAGCGACTAATTTCGTCTTATAAGCGCGAAAAACCAGCCATTTTTTAAGAAGGTTACGAGAAAACGGCTAATTTGTGTAATAAAATGAGAAAAAAAATCAATTTTGTCAAGAAAGCGTGAAAAAACGGCAAATTTCGCGAAAAGATCGAGAAAAAACGACTAATTTCTTCGAATATTGCAAAAAACGACCGATTTCGTCAAAAGATCGAGAAAAAACGACCGATTTCGTAAAAAGATCGAGTAAAAGCAGAAGCAAACGTCACATTTGGAAAATAATAAAACAAACTTTCAAACTAATAAACGCCGCGGTGTTTCTTTTATAAAATTCGGCTCTATTTATGAAAAATTTCTTTCGTATTCTAGTGTTATATTTAACAAAATTGTGAAATTTAGCCTATTCTTTAATGTTTGCTTTTAAGTAATGTGCATACACATATTTTTAATTGTGAATAAATATATTTATTATTCTACATAATTACTAATTGAGACGTTTTATCCTTTATAGATTTTCTCAGTTTTGTAGTTATTTTGTGCGTATTGAGTTAGAAATTATTTGAGCCCCCCCCCCCCCCCCCCCCATAATTTTTAAATTGCTACGCCACTGCCCTTGTAAGATAAATAAATTCTGTGATTCTTTAAACAGAATTTAGTACATACAATTGTTGGGAAAAGAAGTTAAATAAAAAAGAATTGTTGATTTTTAAAAAAATACAAACGGGAATTTTTTTATATTTAATGTAATAAAATAAAAAGATTCAAATATTTATTGAAATATTTTTTAGTTTTTATAAATCTTATTTTTCTTTTTCATTTGAGTTTTCTGTCTTATGGGATTTCCAATTTTCTTTGAATTTTTTTTCATTAGCATTTTCCAAAAAATAAAAATAAAATAAAACCGACCACGTTCCGTTTTAATAAAAATTGGTCACTCCGAGATGTGATATACTAATGGAGGTCATGCTCAAATTTAGATATTAATTGTTGCAAAAAGGTATCAATGTTACTAAAAAATATTTTTGACATTAAGAAAAAATATATAAATTTTAAGTATCAAAACAGAAATTAAGTCCAACAAAAATTAAACATAAGTTAATTGCTACAGAGTTTTAAAAATGAACATGTTGACATTTGTTTTGATTTTAGAGTTTTATCTTTTATAACTTTTCTTTCAAAATTCAGTAAATAAATGCAAAGTTTTTTTTTTTTTTTTTTTTTTTTTTTGGACGGAGACAAATAATGAAGATTTCAATACTTTAACTATTTCTTTGTGAGTTTCCTGACAGAATTTGCCAGAGAGATTGACCACCATTCATAATTTGTCATCAGAGTGAAATTCGTTGCCTAAAAAAACATAAGAGAGATTAAACACTTAAAAATTTCCGGAATACAAAAAAAGTCTAAACTCAGTTTAGAAATTTGGTGAATAATAGGCTCTCCGGAATCATTTTTCAAATAAATCTTCAAGCGACCCTTAAAAACGGAATATGTTTAATTTGATTTAAAAAAATTTCTCGCTCATGGTGATAGTACAGCTAAAATGGTTTCTGAATGGAGGTCAAATTAAGCATCGAGCCTATGGGAATAAATTTCACTCCATGAAAAAACTAGTTGGATGTGCCAATCCCAAAACTTTTTTCTATCTCATACGTACATTTTAATATTAAAAAAAATAGTTACTCATGTTAATGCTTTAAAAGTTTTAATTCAATACTATACCAACTTTGATTTTCATCTTAAATTCCTGCTTCAGTCAATTAATCGGAATAAAAACGAGCTTCCGTCTATGCACGAGCCGATGAAAAATAGAATGATTGGCAGATTTTTTTTCAAATTCAGGGAGGACCAATTTGCCATACCAAAAAATAATCATACACAAAAATTTTAGTTCAGTTCTAGGCATAACTTCCTACACTTTATGTGGTGCAATATTCAAAATGGCACAAAAATTGCTATTGCAGCACCTCCTTCCGGCGGATTTTTTTCAAATTCAGAGAAGACCAACTAGCCATAGCCATACACTTACACAAAAAATTGGGTACAATTCGATGCATAACTTCATACACTTTTGGTCGATACAATATTGAAAATGGCACAAAAATCGAGATTGCAGCTGCTTGCCACAGCCAAAAACTTTCACAAAAATTTGGTTCAATTCTATGCATATTTTCATAGACTTATGATGGTGGAATGGCGACATACGGACACACAGACACACGAACACACGGACAGACAGACATTTTTTTAAATGTTTTTTGGAATCTCTGACCTCTAAAACATGTAAATCCATCGAAAACCGGAAGTCGAAAAAAATTTCGATTACAATAGTTTCTTCTATTGAAGATAGAAGGAAGTAAAAAAATGGTCCTTCAGGCAGGTGGTCGCTTAATGGAGGAGGTCGTTCAGGGAGGTTTTACTGTAGTTGAAAGGTGTTTATGATTTCAGTTTGTCTGTCAGTCCGAGCTCTATCTCTCTTGAATTTACTCGGATTGTCCAGATGTTTTTGTTTGGTTTTGTTGCTTACTATATCACGCACGATCTGCATTGGAGATGAAACATGTAGCAATTTCAGCCCATTTACAGGGATGGTCAAAAAAATTTCCGCTACTGTAAGTTCTATGGATAATTTTCATTTTAATGACATTACACAATTTCAAACATAATGAAGTTGAAGAGCATTTATGCAATGCACTGAATCATGCATTCTGAAGAATATCGATGACAAAGCATTTATTATACATTTTCAGTACCACACAAAAATATTCCGTTACATAACGGTCTGCATGGAAGTATTTGCAGCCTATTTTAGATCCGTTACATTATACGGAATAGCCAAAGTAACAAAACAATCCCTACATTTTAAAATAAAATCGTTTGGATTACGTGGAGAGCAGCAGGTTAAAGTTCTGCTAGGGTTTCTGAAGAATCATTTTTGCGCTTTTTAATTTATCTTGTGATGTTAGAGGTTATTGATCTAAGCGACTTTGATTCAGAACAGAATCCAAATGTCCGACGGCTCACAGTGGATCAACGTGTAGCAGATGTCGAACATAGGATTATCACAATAGCATAAAACTTTGATGGCGTTCAGAGACGTAAACCTGGGTTACGTAGGGTTTCCCGAGTAGAACCCGAAGCGTTCAGAGACCGCCGTCACGTGACTTTTCGTACCGTTCAGAGCCGTGAATTACCGAGATTTCGGGTAACCCACATTACCTGCAGAATTTTGTTGGGTAAAGTGATCACGTGGTTGGGTAATCTGATTTGTTTATCATTTGATAGCGTAACTGCGACTGTTTATTGGAATATCTCTGTTTTGATTAGTTTTTTTTTTTTTTGCACTATGTTTTCGTTTTTTCATATTAAGGAAATGATAATATAGATATTTTCGATCTAAGTTTTGCATTTCGACAAGTTAGAACAGTAATTTCGTTTATTCATGCTAAAAAAAGAATAATAAAGATATTTCTAGTTTAAATTTTATTTTAGATAAGTTAGAATATAAATGTTAAATTTTTCATATGACAAATTAGTTAAGCTTAAAATCAAAAAAAAATATTTACTTTGGCAAAATATGTTTAATATAAGTAAAAACAAAGGGTAGAAAATAGGAATAATTCTTTAAGTATCAATAATTACATGTGTGTGTTCCATTTATTTGAAATTTTGTTTGTCCATATTTTTGTAATTGCTAAACGTTTAACACAGCTCATAATGATTTTAACACATAAACTTATTAATAAAGTATAAATTTTAGAAACATTTTGATTACAAAAACACACAAAGATAATATGCATATTTTAAGAAAAAAGAAGTCACTAAAATAATTTCCAGTGGAGATATTTTAAAAATATGAATGCATTATGAACCTATAAGTTTGACTCTAGCAAAGGAATTTGATATCTTATTGACCAGCATTCTTAAATATTTGATTCTTTAGCCAGAATAACATTTTGGTTCTTCAGAATGAAAAATATGTTTTTTATCTAATATTTTTATGAGCAAATACGGCAATATAAAGTTATTTTTCAATATTTGTTTTAGAATATCAGATAATATTATTCATTCGTTTTAACCTATAAAGGAGTCCATCAAATTAAAAATGCTTTAAAACTATCCTCTTATGAAATATCAATTCAAAGCATAGGTTTTTTTAGTGTATAAAGTTATTTTTTAAAAAGATCTTGTTTAACAACATGAAAGTATGTGTGTTAAATACTATATAAAATTTTTAATATTTTAAAACTCTGAAATTTAAAGAACCTGTGTGCCAAATATTTGGTATTTGGCTAAAATCGCTGTTAAAGTATTGTAATTCACATTATTACTTTATTTATTAAACAAAAAGAAAAAAATTAAATTATTGTATCATAAATTTATTTTTAATTACTTGTAACAGTTAAATTACTAATGCACTTTTATTTGGTTTGCTTTAGAAAAAACTGACGATATGTCAATTGCCTTTCTTTTAAGAGCATTCTGTGATCATCAGCAAATGAAAGACATAGAGAGACATAGTCAACAATGTTCACTGGTGATCTTTAATTTTTAGACTTCTGATAAAAAGTCATAAAACATCAAATGAACCACATAAAAATTTCTGACATTAAGTGTTGGATTTTTAAGATCAAAACAAATTACTTTTCTTGACTACAGAAACAGGAAGAAAGGAAGTATATGTTGTTCTGTTCTTGAAAATTCCTTCTTATTGTCCTTTCAGTAAATGGAGTGAAAAATGCTTTGAATATGGAAAATGGAAATTTCTTATTTATCTCTGGCTAAGGAAATGTTACTGTGCCTTAGAATGAATATAGCAACACATTTTGGAATGCAAACAATTAAAAGGAAAAAATCTTGCAATCCATCATTAATCAACATGTTTCAGAATTCAATTTTTAGAATGAATTTTTTCTAGAGAAAATATTTATTATATATATATATAGGCAATCACTTCAATTCAAATGAATAAACATATTTTATCCTTAACAAAATATTAGTTTAAAAATTCTGATTCAGCATTAGTTTTAGTAACGTACTTTAATGATAGTTTTATTGTTAAAATTATTACTAATAATCAATTTATCTAAAAGCAAAGCATACTTTTGATTACTGTCATTGATTTATATATATTTGTAATCAATTAGCTAATTTAAATTTAGTAATAAGTAATATTTAAATTTTTTTCTGAAAAAAACCCAGGTATTTAACAATCCTGGTTGGAAAAGATAAAGCTACAAAAATACTCTTTTGTAGTTATTCACACTATATGTTTTTTTTTTTTTTTTTTTTTTTTTTTAGTTATTAAACATTCAAAATATTAAACTAATATGAATCTCTTCATTTTAATTTAGCCACACTCATACTAATTTTAGAATTCTTATTGCATTTGTAATTTTTAATACTTTTTAGATAAAGCTATAAAATAATGAACTTTTTTAATTGTTATCCAAAAATGTAATGTACAGCTAAAATAACTTTTCAAATCACAAATGAACTTAACATTAATTTCCTGAATGAAATGCTGATATTACAGACTAAATAAAAAACCAGAGCAGCAACAAAAGTGGTGTGAAGATGTGTCAACTAACAGCGATTACAGCTTAGGCACCAAGTTCCATATACATTCTTGTGACGTGTAATTTAAGGTATTTAATGAACTAGCGAGTTACACTTACAGAACAGGAAATCAAAATGAAAACCTGCCCTGTGAGTGTACCCAGCTGTCATATAAATACCAAATGATTCTTCTTCTGTTCCTCTTAACTCAGCCCCTTGGTATATCTTCAACTTCAGTAATAACTGCGTAGCTTATACCAAGTAATATTGAATTCAGACACTTTTTTCAGGGGACATTTCATTGCTCCAGGGGAATGTCCCTCCCAGGCCACCCCCTGAATTCAACACTGGTGTGAACAACAAGATTGCTCTTTATTGGCACATTAATGCAACTTCTTCTGCGATGGCGTTAATACATAAGTACCAATATTTTTATTTATACCGCTGTCAGAAAAGCTTAAATATTCATGAAGATTTCCAAAAATAATAAGAGTTACCTATAACTGCTGAATTAAAACAAAATTATTCAGATGAATACTATAATTAAATAATGAGTATTCTATCATTTTTCTGATCTCAAAAAGGGGACAACATTATTAATACATCTAATTTTGCTAAAAAAATACGTTTTTAAGTTTTATGTAAACATAAGCCACCCACCCAGAAAATCATTTTTCATCATTTTATCAATGATACTGATTTAAATCTCAAAGTGTATTCCCCACTATTTATGATAGTTTTAATTTCTAAGAGCCAAGTGTTAAGAAGTTTTAAATCATTTAGAATAAATTTTACTGTTATTTTTTTAAGTCATTATCAAAGAAAAGCTAATTAAATAAATTTCAAAATATAAAGATAGGAAATAGCCTAAAAAATTTTCATCAGATAAAGTAGGCTTATGTTTATTAATTCACTGAACAGAATTAATTTATTAAATTCGAACACAAATTTCTAGTTACTACAATACTGCATTATAGAAAAATATACACATGAAACCTAAATTATACGTGCTTATAAAAATACATTGGAGCATACATATACAAAGAGAAAAATAATAAACTCACTTTTATTCCTCCAGTAATAGCACTACGGTTAGGTTTAAATTGCAGAGCTTTTTTGGCTGCAAAATAAATAATAATACACTACATACACTTCCAGCCGCATTGTAACTGGTGATCAAAGGTTCTCTATTATTTATAGTTTTTGAATCAAATACTGTCAAAATTCAATACAAATTAAACACAGGTTCAAATACCAACAAACGCAGAGCACAACAAAATTCTATAGCATTGCGTGATGCAATCATCTATCTAGATCATGTTTTTTTTCGCTTCTGAGCCATTCTAACGTCGATAACAATATATGGCTGCTGTCACATTTGTAAATGTAAATAAAAAACATCTGCCCACTTTACCCGAAAGCATTCAGAGCCATTTTAACCCAACGTTACATTGAGAAACCTGTATGATGTCATTCCTCAATTTTTCAAGTAACTCGATTTTCAGTCTTTGAACACCCTCTGTGAAGAAACATTTTAGGCCTAGTTTATTTTCCATTTTCTTTAAAATAAATTGGATGATCCAACACTGGAATATTTTAGAGCAGGAGGTGGCCACATAGACAATCATCGAGTTCACTGCTGAAATTCCAGAATTAGTTAAAACTCAATTTGCATATTGAAACACAATCGGTCTGCCGAGTCATATCTTGATCGAAAACACTTGAAAACTAGATTCTAGTGATTGACTTGTAAGTTTACCAATGGAGCAGGAAAACAAAATAATAAACTGATGAGTCAACTGCTAAAATCATATTTTCAGGTGTTTTCCACTAAGATATGATTTGACAGACTAATTGCGTTTTAATATGCCAGTCGAGTTTTAACTAATTCTGGAATTTCAGTCGTGAACTTGATTCCACTGCCACCTCTTGGTCTATTTCTATTTATGCAATATAATCTTAAATACTTTTACGTATAATAACATAGCTTTTAAATTGTGATGTTAATATATCACTGAAGTAAAGCTAACATATTATTAAAAAGACAAATAAAAAATGGTGTTAGAATATATTTTAATTAACTCTTAAATATTTAACTATTATAAAAGTATGACAAGTTCTACAGTTGTAGTGTGTTAATTTAAAATCTGATTATGTCTATCAGAATTCAGTATGAAAGAGATTTGATTAAAGAACTTGAATAGAAGTTATTTTTAAATAATTTTTGCAAAAAAACAATAAGCTAATTTTTTTTTCATTCTTCTTGCTATTCATTTTTTTATCAAAAATACAATGCAGTCAATAAAAAATATAGGGTAGCAAGGGTAAACTAAACCCGAATTTTTGTTCACAACTTTAACAATAATGAAAACATTTTAATGAGATGAGATTTTGATCATATAACTTTGCATTGTATGAAATATAAAGAAGTCATTGGAAGTGATCTAATTTTTGATTGAAATATATTTCACAAAAAGCAAAATAAGTCTCTTCTAAATATTGTTAAATATCTTCGGTTTGGCTGAATATTTGGTAGTACAAGTATTAAAAAATGCTCTAGTGAGCAACAAAAAACGTTAATATGTTTTTAAATATGAAAAAGTGTTTGACAAGTGCTTCTAATTGAGCATGAGAGAGGACAAGGGGTTATTTCTTGGCTGCAGCTCACTGCCAATACCAAATTTGAAAAAATCATATTTGCACTTTTTCTGTGTAAGGGAAATCAGTCACATTTACGATAAAAATGTGAAGCGCAAAGACATAGCCAAGAAAAATGCAGCATAATTAAACATGAATGTAAGGCAAAATAGTACCAGAGACCTTAGTTCCTGTAGCGTATCATACTCATGCAGTGCCACCAAGCATGCTCCCAGCATAGAACTGCACAGAAAATGATTTGTATTGCAGAGTCAACAGTGCAGTTCACATGTAAAGCAGAATTAAAAATTTTACTAAAAAAAAAAAAAAAAAAGAGAGACAAAGTTTTACGCAATTTTTTTTTATATGGAAAAAGCGCAAATATGACTTTTTCAAATTTGGCACTGACAGTGAGCTAAACGGTGAGAGGGACCCCTTGTCCTCTCTCATGCTCAATTAGAAGCATTTGTCAAACACTTTTTCATATTTAAAAACATATTAAGAGCCTGCATCAGTCAAACCGAAACTGAAAATCCTATCACAAACCTATGCGTGTTGCCACCAGGAAGGCGTATCCCGAACCCAAAGATTGACACTTTAAAAGACCAATGATATTTTCCAAGCTTGTAATTAATAAGAAAATGGTCATCTCACGCCACCCTTTACCTCCAGGCGATAAAAAGGGGATAAGATACCCCAGGAAGAAAAAAGTCATTAGCAAATGCTAAAAACTCTCGCAACTTTTCAATACTGATAGCCCGAGGGATATGTGCATTTGGATAGTTTCTTCGAGATAATTTCTGACCAAAACACTCGGATCCGTTTTAAAACAAGTCGACATTGACCTTTTTTGTTAGATAGTTTCAAGTGAAATTGAATCATTTATATGTAATTTTAAAAGACAACATACAGATCGTGATTATTATGTCAGAGATTGCACATTAAACATTTTCCAAAGAATCTCCTCTACATTTTAATATTTTTAAATGATTTTTTTAGCATTGAATAGCTGAGATCATTGAACTGTACAAAGACCGTTTTATATTTTTTCGATTTTGTTACCAGTATTTTATAGTGGCTTACATCAATAGAGCGAAATCCCAAGATAGAAATTTTTAAGATATCTCGTTTGTATTTTAATATTTTAAAATGATTTTTTTAGCATTGAACAGCTGAGATTTTTCGGTATAAAGACCGTTTTGTACTTTTTTGATTTTGTTTACAGGTGTTTTAAAGAGGCTACTTCAGTCAAGTGAAATCCAATGGAAGAAATTTATAAAAATATCACTTGTACATTTTAATATTTTTAAATAATTTATTGTTATGGAATAGCTGAGTTCTTTCGGTACAAACACCGTTTTGTACTTTTTAGACTTTTATTAGGGGAATTTTAAAAAAGTTACTTCTGTCAAGTGAAATCCAATGGTAGAAATTTATAAAAATATCTCTTCTACATTTTAATATTTTTAAATGAATTTTTGTCATTGAATAGCTGAGATCTTTCGGTACAAAGATCGTTTTGTACTTTTTCGACTTTGTTTAGGGAAATTTTAAAAAATCTACTTCAGTCAAATGAAATCCAGTGGTAGAATTTTATAAAAATATCTCTTCTGCATTTTAATATTTTTAAATTATTTTTTGGCATTCGATATCTCAGATCTATCGGTACAAAGACCGTTTTGTACTTTTTCGACTTTGTTTAGGTGAATTTTAAAAAATCTACTTCAGTCAAGTGAAATCCAGTGGTAGGAATTTATAAAAATATCTCTTCTACATTTTAATATTTTTAAATTATTTTTTGGCATTCGATATCTCAGATCTTTCGGTACAAAGACCGTTTTGTACTTTTTCGACTTTGTTTAGGGGAACTTTAAAAAAGCTATTTCAGTCAAGTGAAATCCAATGGTAGAAATTTATAAAAATATCTCTTCTACATTTTAATATTTTTAAATGATTTTTTTGTCATTGGATAGCTTAGATCTTTCTCTACAAAGACCGTTTTTTACATTTTCGACTTTCTCTAGGGGAATTTTAAAAAAGCTACTTCAGTCAAGTGAAATCCAATGCTAGAAATTTCTAAAAATATCTCTTCTATATTTTAATATTTTTAAATTATTCTTTTGTCATGGGATAGCTAAGATCCTTCGGTTCAAAGACCGTTTTGTACTTTTTCGACTTTGTTTAGGGGAATTTTAAAAAAGCTACTTCAGTCAAGTGAAATACAATGGTAGAAATTTATAAAAGTATCTCTTCTACATTTTAATATTTTTAAATGTTTTCATCTCATTTGATATTTGAGATCTTTCGGTACAAAGACCGTTTTGTACTTTTTCGACTTTGTTTATGAGAATTTTTAAAAAGCTACTTCAGTAATATGAAATCAAATGGTAGAAATTTATAAAATTCTTTCTTCTACATTTTAATATTTTTAAGGGATTTTTTGTCATTGGATAGCTGAGATGTTTCGGTACAAAGACCGTTTTTGCTTTTTTGATTTTGTTTACAGGTGTTTTAAAGAGACTACTTCAGTCAAGTGAATTCCATTGGTAGAAATTTATAAAAATATCACTTGTACATTTTAATATTTTTAAATAATTTATTGTTATGGAATAGCTGAGTTCTTTCGGTACAAACACCGTTTTGTACTTTTTAGACTTTTATTAGGGGAATTTTAAAAAAGTTACTTCTGTCAAGTGAAATCCAATGGTAGAAATTTATAAAAATATCTCTTCTACATTTTAATATTTTTAAATGATTTTTTTGTCATTGGGTAGGTAAGATCTTTCGGTACAAAGACCGTTTTGTACTTTTGTGACTTTGTTTAGGGGAATTTTAAAAAAGCTACTTCAGTCAAGTGAATTCCAATAGTAGAAATTTATAAAAATATCTCGTCTACATTTTAATAGTTTTAAAACTTTCTGTTGTCATGGGATAGCTAAGATCTTTCAGTACAAAGACCGTTTTGTACTTTTTTTTAATTTTGTTTACAGGTGTTTTAAAGAGGCTACTTCAGCCAAGTGAATTCCAATGGTAGAAATTTATAAAAATATATCTTCTACATTTTAATATTTTTAAAATATTTTTTGTCATGTGATAGCTGAGTTCTTTCGGTACAAAGACCGTTTTGTACTTTTTTAGACTTTTATTAGGGGAATTTTAAAAAAGCTACTTCTGTCAAGTGAAATCCAATGGTAGAAATTTATAAAAATATCTCTTCTACATTTTAATATTTTTAATTGATTGTTTTGTCATTGGACAACTAAGATCTTCCGGTACAAAGACCGTTTTGTACTTGTACGACTTTGTTTAGGGGAATTTTAAAAAAGCTACTTCAGTCAAGAGAATTCCAATAGTAGAAATTTATAAAAATATCTCGTCTACATTTTAATATTTTTAAATGATTCTGTTGTCATTGGATAGTTGAGATCTTTCGGTACAAAGACCATTCTGTACTTTTTAGACTTTTATTAGGGGAATTTTAAAAAAGCTGCTTCAGTCAAGTGAAATCCAATGGTAGAAATTTATAAAAATATCTCATCTACATTTTAATATTTTTAAATGATTGTTTTGTCATTGGACAACTAAGATCTTCCGGTACAAAGACCGTTTTGTACTTGTACGACTTTGTTTAGGGGAATTTTAAAAAAGCTACTTCAGCCAAGTGAATTCCAATGGTAGAAATTTATAAAAATATCTCGTCTACATTTTAATATTTTTAAATGATTCTTCTGTCATGGGATAGCTAAGATCTTTCGGTACAAAGACCATTCTGTACTTTTTAGACTTTTATTAGGGGAATTTTAAAAAAGCTGCTTCAGTCAAGTGAAATCCAATGGTAGAAATTTATAAAAATATCTCATCTACATTTTAATATTTTTAAATGATTTTTTCTCATTTGATAGTTGAGATCTTTCGGTACAAAGACCGTTTTCTACATTTTTCGATTTTGTTTACAGGTGTTTTAAAGAGGCTACTTCAGTCAAGTTAAATCCATTGGTAGAAATTTATTAAAATATCTCTTCTACATTTTAATATTTTTAAATGATTTTTTTGTCATTGGATAGCTAAGATCTTTCGTTACAAAGACCGTTTTGTACTTTTACGACATTGTTTAGGGGAATTTTAAAAAAGCTACTTCAGTCAAGTGAATTACAATGGTAGAAATTTATAAAAATATCTCGTCTACATTTTAATATTTTTAAATGATTCTGTTGTCATGGGATAGCTAAGATCTGTCGGTACAAAGACCGTTTTGTTATTTTTCGACTTTGTTTACAGGTGTTTTAAAGAGGCTACTTCAGCCAAGTGAATTCCAATGGTAGAAATTTATAAAAATATCTCGTCTACATTTTAATATTTTTAATTGATTGTTTTGTCATTGGACAACTAAGATCTTCCGGTACAAAGACCGTTTTGTACTTTTACGACATTGTTTAGGGGAATTTTAAAAAAGCTACTTCAGTCAAGTGAATTACAATGGTAGAAATTTATAAAAATATCTCGTCTACATTTTAATATTTTTAAATGATTCTGTTGTCATGGGATAGCTAAGATCTGTCGGTACAAAGACCGTTTTGTTATTTTTCGACTTTGTTTACAGGTGTTTTAAAGAGGCTACTTCAGCCAAGTGAATTACAATGGTAGAAATTTATAAAAATATCTCGTCTACATTTTAATATTTTTAAATGATTCTGTTGTCATGGGATAGCTAAGATCTGTCGGTACAAAGACCGTTTTGTTATTTTTCGACTTTGTTTACAGGTGTTTTAAAGAGGCTACTTCAGCCAAGTGAATTACAATGGTAGAAATTTATAAAAATATCTCGTCTACATTTTAATATTTTTAAATGATTCTGTTGTCATGGGATAGCTAAGATCTGTCGGTACAAAGACCGTTTTGTTATTTTTCGACTTTGTTTACAGGTGTTTTAAAGAGGCTACTTCAGCCAAGTGAAATCCAATGGTAGAAATTTATAAAAATATCTCTTCTACATTTTAATATTTTTAATTGATTGTTTTGTCATTGGACAACTAAGATCTTCCGGTACAAAGACCGTTTTGTACTTTTACGACATTGTTTAGGGGAATTTTAAAAAAGCTACTTCAGTCAAGAGAATTCCAATAGTAGAAATTTATAAAAATATCTCGTCTACATTTTAATATTTTTAAATGATTCTGTTGTCATTGGATAGTTGAGATCTTTCGGTACAAAGACCGTTTTGTACTTTTTTTTTTAATTTTGTTTACAAGTGTTTTAAAGAGGCTACTTCAGCCAAGTGAATTCCAATGGTAGAAATTTATAAAAATATCTCGTCTACATTTTAATATTTTTAAATGATTCTTCTGTCATGGGATAGCTAAGATCTTTCGGTACAAAGACCATTCTGTACTTTTTAGACTTTTATTAGGGGAATTTTAAAAAAGCTGCTTCAGTCAAGTGAAATCCAATGGTAGAAATTTATAAAAATATCTCATCTACATTTTAATATTTTTAAATGATTTTTTCTCATTTGATAGTTGAGATCTTTCGGTACAAAGACCGTTTTCTACTTTTTTCGATTTTGTTTACAGGTGTTTTAAAGAGGCTACTTCAGTCAAGTTAAATCCATTGGTAGAAATTTATTAAAATATCTCTTCTACATTTTAATATTTTTAAATGATTTTTTTGTCATTGGATAGCTAAGATCTTTCGTTACAAAGACCGTTTTGTACTTTTACGACATTGTTTAGGGGAATTTTAAAAAAGCTACTTCAGTCAAGTGAATTACAATGGTAGAAATTTATAAAAATATCTCGTCTACATTTTAATATTTTTAAATGATTCTGTTGTCATGGGATAGCTAAGATCTGTCGGTACAAAGACAGTTTTGTTATTTTTCGACTTTGTTTACAGGTGTTTTAAAGAGGCTACTTCAGTCAAGTGAATTCCAATGGTAGAAATTTATAAAAATATCTCGTCTAAATTTTAAAATTTTTATATGATTCTTTTGTCATGGGATAGCAAAGATCTTTCGGTACAAAGACCGTTTTGTACTTTTTAGACTTTTATTAGTGGCATTTTAAAAAAGCTACTTCTGTCAAGTGAAATCCAATGGTAGAAATTTATAAAAATATCTCTTCTACATTTTAATATTTTTAAATTATTTTTTGGCATTCGATATCTCAGATCTTTCGGTACAAAGACCATTTTGTACTTTTTCGTCTTTGTTTAGGGGAATTTTAAAAAAGCTATTTCAGTCAAGTGAAATTCAATTGCATAAATTTATAAAAATATCTCTTCTACATTTTAATATTTTTAAATAATTTTTCTGTCATTGGATAGCTGAGATCTTTCTGTGTGAAGACCGTTTAGTACTTTTTTGGTGTTGTTTACAGGTGTTTAAAGAGGCAACTTCAGTCAAGCGAAATCCTGTAGTAGAAATTTATAAATGTATCTTTTCTACATTTAAATCTTTTTAAATGATTTTTTGGCATTGGATATCTGAGAGCTTGCGGTACAAAGACCGTTTTATATTTTTTCGAGTTTGCTATGGGGGTTTTAAAGGGGCTTACTTCAATCAAGCGAAATCCTATGAAGTTTTGAAGTTCATATAAATATATATTTTCTGTTCTACATTTTAATATTTTTAAATGATTTTTTTAGCATTGAATGTTAAAAATTTATAAAGATATCTCGTCTACAAGTAAATATAAACTGATGATTACCTCAATCAAGTAAAATCCCATGGTAGAAATTTATAAAGATATCTTTAAGATCATTTTAAAGTCATTTCTAAAGATCATTTTAATACTTGTAATTTTTGTTTCATTATATAACTGATATCTTTCTTTACAAAGAACGTTTTATATCTTTTCGACTTTGTCACGGGTATTTTATAATTACTTACTTCAATAGAGCTAAATCACATTTTAGAAATTTTTAAAGATATCTCGTTTGTATTTTAATTGTCTTTCAACTTTTTTTCGGGGGGGGGGGGAGGGGCATTAGATATCGGAGATTTCTCTGTACAAAGATCTTTTTACATTTGTTAGATTTTTTACGGGTATTTTAAAGTGGCTTACTTGAATAGAGAGAAATCCCATTATAGAAATTTATAAAGATATCTCGTCAACATTTTAATTTTTTAAATGATTTTTTTAGCATTGAATTTCTGAGATATTTCTGTACAAATACCTCTTTATATTTTTTTCGATTTTTTTACGGGTATTTTAAAGGTGTTTACTTCAATGAAGTGAAATCCTATGACAGAAATTTATAGAAATAGCTCGTCTATATTTTAATAATTTTTTTTATATTGAACAGCTGAGATCTTTCTGTACAAAGACCGTATTACAATTTTTGATTTCGATACAGGTATTTTAAAGTGACTTACTTCAGTCAAGCGAAATCCCATTGTAGAAATTTATAAAAATATCTCGCCTACATTTTAAAAAAAATTTTTTTTTTTTTTCTTACATTGAATAGCCTTTACGATTTCATTTATTTTAAAGAGGCTACTGCAGTTAAACGAAACAATGTCTTCGCTTTAAAGCTAATGCTATGAAAGAAATTTATAAAAGTTTATCGTCTGTGTTTTAATAGTTTTAAGTATTTTTTTTTTCTTACTTTGCCTAGTTGATATCGATTTGCACAAAGGCCATTTTCTATTTTTCGATTTATTTTACGGGTATTAAAAAAAAAAAAAACCTTTAATCAAGCTAAACAATTTACTAGCTTATAATAATTCTTTCGACGATAATCCAACGGTCGAAATTTATAAATAAATCTCGTCTGCATTTTAATATTTTTTTCCCCCTTTAATAGTTCAGAGCGATCTCTTCAAAGGCCTTTTTCTACTTTTTTAATTTTCTTTACAGGACAGTTTCATTTTCGGAACCGTTTTCAAAAGTGATATTATCCTCATATTTAAAATCTACAATCTGTATCGAAAAAAGTAAAAAGCGGCCTCTATACTAACCATCGTCACCTATACTATGCAGAAAAAAAAAATAATAAAAAATTGGAATGAAAATATGGCATCTTTATAAAAATCTTCCGTAGGTTTAGTATAATTGAGTTTGTCTTTTCGCGTGACTGAAAAAACCGTTATTCTAAAATTTAGATCAGTTAGACTATGACAGGCTTTGGAATATATACGTATTATTTAGTTAAAATAGTATAAGAACTTTAAAAATCATTCGTTTATCTTTCTGAAAGGGAAAAACAAAGGAAAGACAATTTATATACAATAAAGCATAAATGTATCATTTACGGATGTGAATTTTACCGCAACAGAATATATTTGCTAATGTATTGTAAATTAGTCATAATTTTCGATAGAAGTGTCAAAATAAATATATTTCTATCTTTTAAATTAGTGTTATCCAATTTAATCATGAATTGCATAATAATTACTTTATATTTTAGAGTGGGTATACTGCAAACTTTTATTGATTAAAATAGAAATATTTATGAAATATTTATGAAAAGGAACATTTAAACTAATTCATTAAGAATTGTCTAAAAGAATGATAAAAAAAAAAAAAAAAAAAAAAAAAAAAAAAAAAAGATATAGAAAAATTTAATACAAATGTATTTATTCGCGAATATATCTATTCATTTTTAATGTCAGAACCATTGTTATTTTCTTTCTGCCCTTTCTTCTTTTCCCTTTGTCGACTGCAGGTGACAAAAAGTTAATTCTGTTATGTTTTATGAATTAACGAATATATCACTTTGATGTTGTACGCAATTAAAGAATCTTTTTTAGAAATTAAACTTCAAATATATGGAAGAAAAATAATAAAAATGGTAAATCTGTTTTTATTCGAAATAAATAATGCTTTTAAAGTACATTTGAGATTAGATGCCTAATTAAACAAACTTTTTGAAATCAACATGTATTTACATCATTTCTGAAATTCATTTCTGATCGAACTTCTTGCGTGAGATATCATGCATTCAGAAAAGGATGTTTTTATTTTTTCATCCTAAAGCAGCAAACAACATTTTACTAATAGCCACAGGCAAGATTTTACACCTTCGTCCCTGTAAGACTCCCTACAGGGTAAACCCATATCGTCTTTCACCCTAATTACTCTTAAGGCGTCTCCCTTTTAAAGGCGGAGTTAAACACCATTTTTGACTCTTTTAAATCAAAGTGCTTCAACTTTTTATACAAATAGCATAGATTAATTTTTTTTTTTAATCAAAATAAAAAACATTTTCTGAAAGCTAAATAATTAAACTCTGCATGCTGTTTTACCAAATTTTAAAATGTCAAACAGATTTTTCGTAATAAGACATTAAAGGTGAATTTTAAAGACTATAAAATAACGCACTTGTATCGCCTTAAAATTCAAAAAAGAAATAAAATTTCAGAATGACGTGCATACTTTAAACCTACAGGTTTTCAAAACAACAAAAATTATTAAATTTGAGCAAAATGCAAAGGAATGAAAGCGATAAATTTCTTCCATTGAAATAACATTAGCCGTTCTATCTCGGAGCGTTACTGATGTAGGGCCTTAACCTTTTTTGTTGCTCACCAGAGCATTTTTTTAATACTTGACATTCAAATTTTTTGTTAAAAACTGAAGATTTTTTTATATCTTGAAAAGAAAAATATTTGCTGCCAAAATTTTATTTTTATATTTGAATTGATTATTGCATTGTCAAGTAAAATGCATGATGTCTGATAAATAAACCAAGGAGTCGAATGAAAATAATTACAGTACAGTGCGCTCACAACTTTATTCAAAGAACTGAAACTAAATGCTTCACAATAAAAACAAATAATTATGTTTTCCACGTGATTTATTTAATTTGAATGAATTATACTACATACATAAAAAATTTATACTTATTTAAACTCGGTGGCAACGAATAAAAAAAAAATCTACAACAGCAACAATGTTCAACTGGAACTTTAAGACACAAATTCAATTTTCTCGGCAATCGTCAAACATACAAAGATGAAAAAAAAAATCTATTTTAAGTTTTACCAAAAGAGGTACTACTCTGTTATCCCGTCGACCAAAAAATTATCGCCAAATTCTAAGATTAAATGCTGATAATGGAATGTCATGTTCAATGACATTAAATACGTTAAAGGTGTTTAAAATGTCATTGCATGATTTTATTTTGACTTTTTATTTGTATTTTTATTAATATTCTAATAATTATTTGTTTGTTTTTGTTGTTGTTGTTATTTAAAATAAAAATTACGTCAATAAGTATAATTTGGCGATATTTATAATTCGATGAAATTGGTCGATGGGATAACAGAGTAGTACCCCAAAAGGATTAAAATAAACCAAAAATGAAGTTAATCCCTCCATGGGATTGTTAGCTATCGCTTGTTGAATTTTAGGTCTTCATTTTTTTCGTTAAAAGTTAAATAAACTACAGTAAACTACGATAATTTTTTTAATGCTATCATTTTATTCGTCTTGTCAAGTTCTATCTTCTGAAAAAAAAGAAAATCACTGTCATACGTGAACTGTTTGCCACAAATTTCAAAAAGATATTTGCATTTTTCATTTCTTAAACATATTATACCAAATGCTACCGTGTATGCTATGATAGTATGACCAAGCCAAATAGACAGCGCTCATTGCATCCCTAGTATTTAAAATAGAAAATTGAAATGCATATAATAGAAAGGAGCTTTAAAACATATTACAATGTTTACTATAAATAAATACCCCCAATCATCAATGTATCACTTCAATGTAAAATTCTGGATTGAGCAACCCCCCCCCCCCCCGATTCCTCTAGTTACTTCTATGCAGAAAATATGCATACAAAATTTCTTATTCTCACCAAAATCCCTATAGTCGAACATTGTCTGCATTTCTTATTTATAACATTTTCAGACAAAGATAATGTAAAAACGTTTACAGGAAAAGAAAGAACATTTTGTTATTGTTATCCAAAAAAGTACGAGTAGAATAACTTCTGAAATCCCAAATGAACTTGATATCAACATATTAACGTACTGTGAATGAAACACATCCACTGTCACAAAATGAGACCTTGCAACATCACTGAAGAGCTTGAGTGAAGACACCAAGGACTAGCGAGCTACATTTACAGACAGAAAATTAATAAAATATCCGCCTGATAATGTATCCAGCTGTCATAAAAATGTTAACAGATCTTCGATTCCAGAGTTCCTTGACTTCCCAGCAGGCTTCCTAACAACAGGGATAACATTATGTGATTTCATTACACTCCATTATAAGTTAATATATTGATACCAAGTTCAATTAGAATTAACAAAAGATATTTTAAATGTACATTTTGAGATAGCAGTTTAAAAACTTCTTTAATTTTCTGTAAATATATTTTTTTTTTTTTTTTGCTCTCTGTAAGGTATTTTTTTTTTTTTTTTTTTTTTTTTTTTTGTTTAAGAGTATAGAAATAAAGTAAACAATATTACTTGGAAATAAAAAACTAAGTAAGCATCAAAACAAACACATTGCAATATAGTTACAGCTACCTACAGTTGTGTTACCATATTCTTGAATTCATGGAAACACACAATCTGCCCATTTTCGCCATGTACACAAAGATATTTAGCAAATTAAGCGACTAGCTTTTCTTTTCCCGATCATTTTAAATTTATTTTATAATTTACACATCCATAAAATAGAAGTTTCTTGGGAGGGAAATGTCAGCAGAAACGTTTATTTGATATATGCTTTTTTTTCGCGAGAGGGCGAGAATTTTATTACAAATTTTATAGATATAAGCACATAATAATTTAAACATACCATATTTTCAACCGAATGGTTGCATCTCCACTTCACACTAAAATCGCCAGCAAAATCTTCAGCAGACATTTGTGCCACAGTATATATTTCACATAAAAAATAACTTTTAAACACTTCCCCTTCTAATAAGAGTGATTATTCAGAAAATATTATAATCTTCTCATCTGACGAATAATCTATCTGCACTATCAAAAGCCCAGTTTCCGCCATGTTTGTTGATGTAAATAAAAAAATCCCGTAACTTTTCTCGAAGCCGTTCAGAGAAGTTTTAACCCAACCTTTCCCCGAGAAACCAGTATGACGTCATTCCCCGATTTTCCGAGTTACTCGTGTTACGGTCTCTGAACGCGCTCTTTGTATATGTTATATATATATATATTCGCGTTTGAAATGAAATAGACGCCCTCTCGCGGACAAAGTCTGAAAAACGAAATAGAACTGATACCGTGAGCATGAAATAAGTGTTTAAAAGGCCGATAAATAAATAAACAGTTCTATAACGCGTGCAACGTTGGGTTCTTTGTATTAAAATTATCTAAAATCAAAATTTTATACACAAAGTTTAGATCTATAATATAAAAAAATACATTTGACTTACTCATGGCAAAATAGCATGACAACAACACAATGCTTTCATGCTTCAGCTTCTCTAAAGCAATTACTAGATTTTCCAGCATCTACAAATTCTAAAATTGTCGATATTTGTAATTTATCTCCCATAATTAAATAAAAAAGATAAAAAACTGCACTTTAAATAGCTCTTTAAACTGGTTCTATGCTACAGTGCTACAGCATGGAACGTAAACAAACAAACGTAAACAAACGATTATCAGGTCTATTACAACGCCATCTTTCGGTCATTACAAACGCGAATATATATATATATATATATATAGGTTTAAATAAGTAAAATAAATTATATTCAATAGATCTGCATGGTTTTTATTAACAATTTATTTATTTATTTATTTATTTATTTTCAAAACATGATTTTTAGTAACTTACTGAATAATTAAACTTGAAAAACAAAGTAAAAAAAAAAAAAAAGCTTAACAGACGATAATTTTACTACCGATCTTGTTTTTACTTATATCTAAATGGCATTTGCAAAATATTCAAAATATTTGTTTAATTTTTTATTGGCAATATATGTAATATTTACATAACTCTTCAAAATCGTGATACAAAACTGCAACATTCTTTGCAACATTTTAGAGCACAATTCACAGTTAATTTCTTACTATCGGGATTGAGTTTTAAAAAATTATTATGTAGTAAAATTGATTTTAGTTTATTTCTTTTTTTATTTGAAGCAAGATCATTTAATTTTTCTTTTTTATACTCTTTGAAAGATGATAACAAACAGAGATTTGTTTCTGTTTTTAAGAAATTAAATAATGGTTTTAATTATGATATGCAAATGATTAGTTTTGTAAGTGAGCACGATGGATTAAATGCTTCAGAAATTGATGTAGAAAATTTAAAGGAGCATTTACGTAAATTGTGCATTCATGTGAAAAATCGATGGCAGAAATCTCAACGAAAATTAGATCGTTTCAATAGTAAAAACAGTTCTTGGCTTCAGAATTCTTTCAAAGTTGATAATGAATTCAAACCATCTGAAGTTGAAAATTCGCAGAAACTAACATCTCGTAAATCTTTTTCAGATGTAACCGAAACTCATAAAAGAAGACTAACGCAAAGTTTAAGAGAGGATACTTCTGGAGAAGCTCTTTTGCATGCAGCAAAACGAAAATTAGCATCTGAGGGTTTTAAGGATCTTTCAAAAATGATTTATCATCTTTTAAAAAATCCTTTTGAAAAATCTTTTAAAAATTCTTACAGTATAAAATTTATTAAAAAATATTCTTGTCGAGCAAGACGACGCTCCATATTTCAGGTTTCGAATCGTGCTGGAGGTGACTCCAGGTACTTAATAATGAATTTTAATTACGATCCTGCCAGTCAACTCAACAGATCTCAGTGCGATAGAGCAAATTTGTAACGGTGTCATGTAACGGTACAACAGAAATGAAAAGAAATTGTGTCGGAATATACTAGATTTTTGCTGCCGCTGTTTAAATATCTGGTACAATTTTATCTCCGGCAATCTAGTAAAGACATGTTATATCCACACAAAAGTGGGTGGTTACAGCTATTTAGAATGCCAAATGTGTATGAACGCTTTATTACGTAGGTAGTCATAATGTTTCACCTTTCGGTGTTTTTCAAGTATAACGAAAATGATAAATATTACTGTAGCTTACTGCAATTTAATTGTATAATACGATGTTTATAGCATTTATTGTTCATTTACAGAGATACGCAAAAATTTCAAATAGTGTACTGTATCTGAAGTACGCTGTCTATTAGCTCATTCGATTTCTTGGCGATTTCATTTATGATATATGCATTTGATTTTTTTCCTATGGATGATGTTTAAGACTGAATCGTAAATGTGAAATTTTTTAACATATACAAATGCGTCATTTTATGTAAAATAAAAGCATGTATTTAAGGTCTTGTAACTGAAATAAGTTTTGTAGTACATCATTTTCATTGCCACATTTCTTTGAGTTTTTATTTCTCTTATGTACGTTATTGTTCATTCCCGTTCTCACATATTTATAATATCATATTTTATTATGGCTTTGTCCTATATATCGTTTGAAAACTGTTTTCTTTAAAAAAAATAGTAAAAATAACTTATAAAATATCATAAGAGACTCTAGAATTTATTTTTATTTTCTACAAACACTATATTTAAAATTTCTTTTCCCATTAAAAATGGAGACTTTTTTCCTAGACAAACTCACGTGCAAGGCGAAGCAATTTAAACAGCTTCCCTATTGAGTAAATAAAAGCGTTACATTAATTACATCATAAAAATTTCAAAAACTGGATATAAAGAAGATATACGCTTCTTATGTAGAAATTCTTTTTCATTAAAAAAAATCACGTTCAACTGATAAATGTTGAAAAAATTTGACAATTCTTTTAATTTCGCTTTTTAACACAACAGCATTCTATTTAAAAAGATTCTTAACTATAAAAATATTACCACATAAAATAATATAATACTCAGTTTTACATGAATGAACGAATCCACTGATTTTTACTTGAATAAAATGTATGGTAAAAATTATTATAATCATTCTTACTAGTTTTTTATTCAAAATCTTGCATTTTGTTAAAACACATCAAACACAAAATGAATAGATCGAAAATTGCTTTTCAAAAATAAATGTTTCAGTTCAGAATTTAAATAAATTTTTAAAAAATCTGTTACACTGCGTTAATTTGGTATAGTATAATTAATCAAATATGTTTATAGAAAATTCACAGTGTTTTATTGCGTTTTGTAGAAAGTGCCACTTGGAGAGTTTAATTTTAAAAATTATAATTATTTTTCTGATATATATATATATGTATTGTAAGATATGGCTTAAGGAAAAAAAATCATTTTAGAATTCTTTACTCTTCTGTGATTTTTTATCGTTGATATGTCTGTCTGATTAAGATTTCTAAATTGATTTTTGAATCTATAATCGTAATTTAAATTATATGAAACTATTAATTCATTAAAGGATATTTTTAAAAATGTATATTACCTCTTTATTTTTAATGTATATTTTCTAATTTTTAGTAGTTAAAGTATTTCGTTCTTGATGATTCACAACCTATTTACAAGGGCGGATCTGGAGAGTCCTCAAGGGGGGGGGCGATTTTAGAAATTTGGAGACTCGACTTTAATGCGTGGGTCGGGGCTAATTTTTTCACTGCGGGTCATGTTGCTTTTATTTTTTTGCTGCGGGTCGGGTCTGGGTCCGGTTGACCTCTAGTTTTTGCTGTGGGTCGGGTCTGGGTCCGGTTGACTTCTAGTTTTTGCTGTGGGTCGGGTCTGGGTCAGGTTGACTACTAGTTTTTGCTGTGGGTCGGGTTTGGGTCCGATTGACTTCTTTTCTTTTGCTGCTAGTCGGGTTAACTAATAATTATGTTTTGGTCACATTATCAGGATTAGCAGGTGTTTTTATTCAGAAACTATGGCGTAATCCATTTTTTGATAAGCAGTTTAAGAAAATACTGTGAAAATTATCGTTTTGAATAGAATTTCTGGAAGCGACAGCATGAGAAGGTAGAAAAATCCGCAATCATTTGACATGCGAAGAGAAAACTGCGCTCGGGGCAAAGCAAAATGTGGCGCCCCCTCCGACCCAACTTTTTCTTGTAACAGGCCAAAAATTACGCTGGTAGCATAAATTTGGCGCCCCCTAAATTTCCACGCCCGGCCCGATCGCATCCTTCGCCCCCCCCCCCCCCCCCCTCCTTTCGCACGGCACTGCATATTGTCTATCCTACATATCTTGAGAACAATTAAGTCTAGTTCCAGCCCGGCTATGTAGAAAAACAATGCAAGCCTGATCTCGGGCCGGTACGAGCCTGCTGAAATATATATATATATTAAACCCGGGTTACACACAATATAATTCCCCGATGCTGATCTCGACACTGTAAAAGTTAGATTTCTGTATTGATGCTGCCAAACTAGTTTCGACTGATGACGCACATTTATACTTATTCTCATTAAACCCATATAATTAAAAACAGCTCATATTTTAACGTTCCTGCTTAAATCTTTACAAAAGGCCAATGAGCCCGCATTTTTTTTTTTTTTTTTTTTTTTTTTTTTTTTTTTTTATGGGGTCGGTTCATATGGCCCTTTAATTTTTTTGCCGGCTTGTCCCGGTTATTTTGTTTATTGGCCCGGCCTGTTGGAAAAATTATTCTAATTTTGCTGGCCCGTTAGAAAATTCGGAACCATTTCGCCGACTCGGACAGGCCTGGGCACATGCATACATCTATGCTGGGTCGGACACGGACCGAAATTTAACTTTCATTCCGAGCCGAACCCCGACCAGGGAAATTTTGGTCAGTGCGGACTAGAGATAAATTTGGGCTATTATTCCACAGCCCGGTCCCGCCTGAGGCAGAAACATTTTTCGGCATCAAGAGCAAAACCCGATAATGAAATTATACAGTAGAAAAAATTGCATAATACTTATAAAAAATGTTCCAAAAGTAATTATAATTTTAAAGCTATTTTTTATATTAAATAAAAAGGCTGTTAAACAAAAAAATTAAATTTAATATTATCAAAAGAAGAGTTTGATGTAAAATAAAAATATACTTTATGCATAAAAGGATTCTCATATGTTGTCTCTGTTTTAGTAAGAAAATATTATGGACATGTTAATGAAGTGTGTTTCATGAATAAATGCATGGAACCTGTAGAAAATACTGTCTATTATCTGTCAAATCGAACAACATTTTTAAATTTTCTGTAAAAAATGCACGTTTTTAACTATAACCATTTCATTTTTCATAACAAGCCTTCGTTATAGCATGACCCAAAAAATAACCTCAAATTAAAAATTTTAAAGTTCAACACTTTTTTAGGAACAGAGGAAACACTACTCGATCGCAAGAATATCGTAAATATATTTACTTACCGCTACGGCATCAGCAGAGATCCCAAAAGAAATGATAATTACTACAGTTATTTCTATATGAAAAGCGATTACGACTTGTATACGTTGCATACACTAGAAATTTAAATTATTCGGTAACCGCAAAATAAAAACAAAAGAAAATATTCTTTTCGCGTTACATGTCTAAGTAATAATAATAATAATAGAAGATCCAATTGCAACATAATCCCTGCCACAAAAAAAAAAAAAAAAAAAAATCGAACTAAACACAAATTTATTATTCCCGCCTTTTTTCGTAGGCACCAGATCGGCGGTCGTCGGCAATGCTTGAACATAAATCCACAGATGTAGATATGACTAATTGGTTTTTTTGTTGTTGTTTTTTTAATAGCATTCAAATACTTTTAAAAAAAAGTGCCCCTTTTTTATTTTTATCAAAATAGCAAGACATTGATTTGAAAAGGATTAAGTACTAATTTTTAAGACGAAAAAAAGTTTTTTACATTTTTCTATTCATCGATAAATAAAATTTTCAGATTTCAGAAAAAATGAGTCCGAATCAGTAGACCAGCATAAAAATGGAGCACGATCTCGTATCGGACACGGGCGAAGTCTGAACCTGTGTCATCTCTAATGCAGACATCTAAGAAGAATGACTCCAGGCCAGACTCGATCTGGAGAAAAATAAGTCAGACCCAATCCAAATCAGCAGAAAAATAATGATCATGATAGTATCAAATAAATGACGGCCGAGTTCTGAATGCGGTAAGACCAGACACAGTCCGAGCCTCGCGAAATTAAAAAGGCGCGGCCCGGGGGGAGAGCGCATAATTCTAATTAGGATCTAACTCATTTCTTGCAAGGATGCATGTATTTTTGGGAAGCGTTTATTGCCTTAGAAGTGAAGACGATCGCCCCCTCAGACCCGCGATTGGGCCCGACCCAAATCTGCAGAAAAATAATGATCACGATACTGCCCGGTTCTGAAAGCGAGAAGACCTGATCCAGCCCGAGCCTCGCGAAATTAAAAAGGCGCGGCCCGCCCCGGACTCAAGTTAGGCTTCAATTCATCTCCTGCGAGGATGCATGTCTTTTTAGGAAACTTTTATTAGCCCAAGGGGGGGGGGGGAGATCGCCCTTTCGCCTTGAAAAATGCCAAGGCGCATTTCCCTTGAATCCATCAATGGCGGATCTAAGGGGGTGCGATCGCCCTTCCGCCCCCCCACCCCCCACCCTTAGATCCGCCATTGCTTTTCCTCGCTTATGGTCTGGTTCGATCTTAGACTGAGAGTTTACCTCAAGGAAGAACGAAATCCATGCCAGGCCCGTCCTGAAAAGAAAAGTGTGGCTCGATCCCGCTCTACAGGAAAAAGTAAGACTCGATCCGCCCGGTTCTGAAAGTGTAAAGACCTGACCCAGTTCAGTGACTTAAAAATGGCGCTGCCCGGGTGGGCCGCGCCGGTATTGAGTTTAAGTCCAATCCTTTTTCCGTGAGGGCATCTTTTTCAGACCCTTTACTGAACTCAAGGGGGGGGGGCGATCGCCCCATCGCCCCCCCCCCTTAGATCCGCCATTGCCTATTTAATTGGCGTGGTTTGGCGTATTATTAAATCCATTGTTATAGCAGCTAGCATATAATTGCAACCATTAAGAATATTGACCGATTTACTACTTCGGACGCCTAACGGAGAAATATTGAGACTTCGTCACACGTAAAGATGCAGCAGAGCACCGGTTAGCATTTTTGGAAAGAATCACGTTTTGAGCACCAGCCTTGGCGAGTTGGCGAAAGCGAGAATTTTCAACTAGCTGCATCGCCAAACACAAAATAAACTAAATTGAAATGTGTCATAAAACATATGATTAATAGAATTATATTCATTACAAGAGAATCTTTACTACTGTTTTTAATTAACTTCTCAATTTCTTTGAACATAGCGAGTTAAGGAAATAATATTTTTGAATTGAAAATTTAAAAAAAACCACAACCTATGTTTAGATGTTCTGTGAAATTTAAAGCATTTCAATCTGAAAAAGCTCTTTGTTTTAAGCTATGTTTTAATCGTAAAGAACGGTGAATAACATTTCCTCATATTATAGTTTTTGCTGGAAAACATTTACGGAAGAAGCAAATGAACAATAAGCGCGATCTCTTTGCAGAAGGAAAGAAAGGGTTGCTATTCGCTAGGCGTTTGACGTCACAAACAAGAAAGGGTGCGTGGCATTGACTTCATCTCCGCGCCAATCGTTGTTTTGGCGATAAGGTGCTTAAAATGTGATTCTTTCTGAAAATGCCACCGGTTATTCGAACATTTTGGGACCGATTCTAGTTCGGATAAGCGAAAGTTTGGATAAATGGACAGACCCCTTTAAATTCCAAAAACATTAACCATTTATCTACCGACAGTACTTATAAGTACCATTAAAATAACTTATTATAAAATTCTTTTAATACGTCAGTTAGTTGTAATACTGTTTAGAATGAGTTACAGATACATTACTTTATCTTGTTCCAAAAATATTATTGGTTAAAATATTTTTAAAAGAAGGATTTCATTTGTCTTTGCATTTTTACAGCTTTTTTGGCGCTGAGGGTTGGGGATGGGGAGTTTTCAATGCGGAAATATTTCTGTATTTATATTGTAAGAACATCATATTTGTACATTTTATAATTCTACAAAATACTAAGAAAATAATTAAAAATAAAAGATTTGAGTGGGGTTATAAAAATTGCACAAAATTAAATTAATCCTTCTAAATCCTTCAATCTCTCTAAAATCCTTCAAATATTTATTAAATGATTATGTAAATCTCTTAATTTAGTTTAAACAATTTGTGTAAAATGCTTTAGGATGAAAAAATTTCATGAATTCATAATGCGATAAATAAAGGGCTAAAGTTTGTACTGTCATCGGAAACAATGTATCTATAATTTTAAAATCCTAGCATATTATAAAAAGAGTGAAAACTTGATTACAAACTTCACCTGTACATGCAAAAATGAAATAAAATAAAAGTATGAAGAAAAATAATAATAAAAGACAAAAACAATAATATTAACAATTTTCTTTTATTCCGTATATTTCCATCTCTTTTACAAATTGAAATAAATTTTATGTCTTCTTTGTGTACACACAAATAAATTCCAAAATAGCTTCATTCGTTTCTCATAAAAATAAAATTTTCAATTTTAGTCAGAAAGTAACTGATTCTTGACCTACTTTTCACTCGGTATAAAGGAAAATAGCTCTTACTTTTTTTACTGTAAATAGAGTTTACTTTTTAAAAGCAGTCAATGCATAAATATTTTCTCCATAAAATTCTCACCAAATATATTGCAGAATAAGACATCCCACTAGATGCAAAATAATATTACAATGATAAACACGTTTTCTTTTTGTATCAAAACATATTTTTGTGATAGAAATATTAAGAAAATATATTAAAACCCTTCTATGTTCCGTTTATACACTTTTTTTAAAAAAAAGCTATTCCTGAATATACAAACGAAAAAAGTTATTACACTTAAATTTAAAAAAAAAAGTTGTTTATTTTTTACAGCATAGTACTGGAAGCCGAGATACCAATATTATTCTGAAAATAAGCAGAAATATACCGTCATACAAATGAATTAAACTGTATATTACTAGGTATGTTACTTGCAAATTTTGTAGTTTGTTACTGGTAATTTTATGGTTTTAAATTGGCGTTCTAACTGCCAATATTTTACTGTAATATCAATTTTTTTTTTTTTTTTTTTTTTTTTTTTTTTTTTTTACAGAATATAAATTATAATATTTTCCACATAATTACAAAAGCAATTAATAACCAAGTAAGGCCAAAACAATGTAGTGCAGGGTCCTGGCACATCGCTTATTGCGACCAATGTCTCAGGGCGATCGGTCAGTCAAGTCATAATCTTGGAGAAAAAACATTTAAAAACTCGATTTTAGCGGTTGATTCACAGATTTATGTTTTCCTACTCCCAATCTTCCATATTTTCATATTTTTGGATACAGAAACGCACAATAGTAAACCAAAGAGTCAGCTGCTAAAATCAAGTTTTTAGGTATAGAACCCCGTTAATCCGGATCGGGTTTTTCGCTTTTTTTTCAAGTTTGAGAAGGGATTGGCTAATTTCTTTAACATTAACTTGTTGCAGAGTCGTATTCTGAATAATAAAACAAAAACTTTTTCGCCAATCGCTTCTCAAAGTTGAAAAAAAAATGAAAAAAACGATCCGGATTATCGGGGTTCTACTGCACTTTCAACCAAGATATGACTTGGCAGACAGATTGCACTTTAATATGCGAACATTTTTTTTCTCTTTAATGTATGACTTTGTGATTTAGTGATAAAAAAATGGAATTATAATGTTCAACAATCATGTTCTACATAATCTGCTGTTTGAAGATTTTTGAGACCTTATTTTTTACAGGGCAATCCAAAAGATATTCGTTTTTCTTCAATTCGCTTACAGTCTCCTATGACGTTTCAGGAAAGAAAATCTTCATCACATCTTCTATGCTGTTTACTTAGCTGAAGTTTTAAGATAATCCCTCACGTAGTTTTCTTGATGTTTAACAAAATGTAAAAAATCGAATGTGACCGGTCATCGTTGGTCAAAAAGTGTAGCATAACATTTTTTAAAACCAATTTTAGCGTTCCTTACTTTTGTATCTATGATAGATTAGATATGATATGGGGCATGAAATTGTCAGTAAGCTGTTCTACGAACAGTGGATACTGCCATAGCTACATAGCATAATCTGTTTGAACAAGAAATGAGTAATATCTCAAGTACAGATATTTCTCACTACATTGCGAAAATCTGATATATCTGATATTTATTTTCAACAAAAAGATTTAGAATTGAAGTTTTATCTTTTATTTGGATAACCGCGCAAACATTTTTCCGCATTTTTAAATCTACCTGATAAAAATAAAAATCGTATTTGTTTCTTGTGATTTTCTCAGAGGTATTTCCCTAACAATACCCAAAAAAAAATCGAGATTTAAAGAACTGTAGACTTTTGAAAACGTGTGTATTTAAATATGCGTTAATTTGTAAGTATAATTATGAATAAATTAAAGTTTTGTATTAAAGTATTCACAATATTTTTCAGTATTATTTTACAAATACTAGAAATAAGAGCCAGTCTTTTGAAAATGTATAAAACTATTTATCTTGCAACGATCTCAAATAATAACTGATGTATTTTTAATAAATGACATTAAAATATAAAGATGGAAAATACGCGGAAATACTTGCATATAAATTTACACTGATCAAAACAATTTGGGGAGCACATGGTTTCAATGAAATTACGCAAATACTTACACCAATAAGTAACATAAACTAAATCATCCATAATCTAAACCCTGGAAGGAAAGAAGAAGAAAACTTCATATGCAAATCAACGTTCATAACGTCAAAAAACAAAAACAAAAATAACATAAGAGCAGAAATCGAGATGTTGTAAAAACGTTTGTTTCACTACTTTAACTGCAAGTGACTTTAAAATATTTAAACAATGTTATTTACAAGAATCCATGGCATGGCGTATTACAGGCAGACTTAATTCCAAGCAAACACAACAAAGTGTCGCGGACGCTGTTGGAGTCGCCAGAAGTGTCGTTGTACGGAGCTGTGAAATCGATTCAAAGAGACAGGGAATATTAGACGTCGACCAGGGCAAGGTCGGTCACCCGCCACTACAGCAACTGACGACCGGTATATACTGTTTACAGCTTGTCGAAACAGAACCATAGATATAGGAATAACAGGACAATGCTACTCAGCAGCAAAGACAATTGTTCTTGGCAACAGGACGAAGGTTGTCCAACAAGCAGTGCATAATAGGCTTCAACAGGGAAGTCTGTATGCACATAAGCAAATGGTTTGCATTCTGTTGACCTCAAGTCACCGTGCGGCTCAAAGAAGATGGACTGCTAAATATCGAGATTAAGAGCAACATGATTGGAGGCAAGTGCTGTTTGCAGACTAGTTTCCAATCAGTCTGGAATGTGACACCCGACATATTTTGGTATGGAGGGAAAGGGGCACTTGAAATAACCCCACATTCGTTCGTGAAAGATCACAATAGAGATGAGGTGGTTTGATGGTATGAGATGGATTCAGCATAGATGGACGTGGACCTGCATATCATTCGGAATGGTACTTTGACGACCCAAAGGTTTGCAGACGAGATACTAAGACCTCATGTCATATCTTACGCTGCAGTCATTGGAGATTTCTTTGTTTTCCAGCATAACAATGACAGACCTCATACAACTCCTCCTGTGGAGAAAATACTTGAAACTGAAACAATACAAGGTATGGAATGGCCAGCGATCTCTCCTGACATAAACCCAAATAAGCATGCTTGGAACATGCTCGGACGGTGCATTGCTGCGAGACCAAGGCCTCCTTTTACTGTCCGAGATTTAGAGATGGCACTTCTTAAGAACGGGAACAGTATTCCCCAAAACATTATCGATAACATCATCGCATCCATAGAAAACAGGTGTGCAGCAGTCTTAACTGTTTGAGGCGACCACACACCATATTAAAAATCTTGCATCATTTCTAAACAACGCTTTTTTATCATTTAAGTAAAGTTGTTACCTTAAATCATCTTTTCATGTTTTCCATCTTTTAAAAGAATTGAAACTTAATTACAAATTTTTTGCGTCTTTTATCAGTATTGCGCATTAATACGCGTGTACGATCCACTTTATCCAATACATGTCTGTTTTCTTAACTGTATTGCTTGCTTCCCTAATTTTTTTGAGCAGTGTAGTATCGCAATGATCGCTAAAGTGTATGCCTATCAGTTATGTTTTACTGTCAGTATATTCTGGTTTTATCTAGCACATTCTGAAATATAGATTTTAGTATATTAGTCCATGTAATATTTTTAGAGTTTTACTGGACAAGCCGCGACAAAGTAAGTTCCTAAGATAAGTCCGGTGCCTATAGATTCAGGTGAATGGATGTTATAATTCTGAAAATACTGTCATACTCTACATTGTCAGGTTCATGTGCATAACCGTCACTAATGCTTGCTAGCTTAGTAGTAACCCCATGTGTTGCTTTTAAAAATTGCCGGAGATCACTCGATTATTTGGGAGGAGGGGGGGAGATGAGATCTAATATTATTGTAAATTTAAATATTAGTTGCAGTGTTAATCTTGTTAAATATAATATTTCAAATAATAAATTATGCATTCAATTTAAGTCAAAAGCTTTTTCAATAAAAATGCACAGATTGCACAACTTTATTTACCATTAGCTTTTCGCTCTTCCAAGATTTGACTTGTAATTTTAGAGCTGATAGAAATGGCATATTTGGGAGGACTTGAAAAAAAATGATTTTTGTAGAATATTTTCAAAAGGATTTTATATTTATTAATAAAAAATAAATGTTTAGAGAAATAGAATTCTTCCCGCTAAAACATTTTATTTTTAACATCCTTGTGAAAAGTTTTAATCGCCCTTTTAAAGAAATCGCTAAAAATCTATTTTTCTATTTTAAATTAAATTTAAATAGTTACTTTTTATTATGTCAATAAAATTTATCTGAATGTTTCAATTCACTATTTTTTTTTTTTTTCTTTTCAAAATAAACTGATTCCGGAAGCTTCAATATGCGAAAGTAAGTTTGTATTTCTTAAAGTTTTCTTGAAAAATACAGTAATCACAATATTATTTTAACTGTCTATTTAAATAAAAGTTAATTTATTTTTGAAAATATTGTCAAACAAAGAAATTTAATAATCCCTATCATTTTTCCATTTCCCAATAAAAATTTAGTAATTTAGCTGCCATCATTACATAAATATCATTGAAAATTACATAAAACATTTATATCTCGAAAACTAATTCAAATTTTTAAATTCTAAAACTACTTTTGACATCCTTCAATCCATGCCGTTAGTTACCTAAAGTGGATCACCCAACGCTCGTTGCGCGTATTATTGAAGGAATAGCTACAAAATAGAAATAAATATTCGTGTTTTAATGTAGCAGATTGTTGAAGTTTTAATTTCGTTATAAAATATTGGTCCGATCAATTGCGGAAATATTCATATTGTTTTAAGTGCAAATGGGTTGCATGTAATAGGTTGGAGGTAGATTTTTTTTTTAAATCATGCTTGAAAATTATTTTAAAAGCCATACTAAATCAAACAATTAGGATGCATTTTTCAAACAAATTGCATTTGAAAGGAGCTTTTTTCCCCTAAAAAGCGGTGTAAAAATTAAAAATGTGTGATGTTTAGAAATTTGAAATTGCGGTAGCGAAAATTGCAAGTCTGAAATTTCATTCTCAAGTCTTGTCATTCACAAAATTATGTCAAAGCTACGCACTGACATTTTTGCCCTTTATAATATTACGAGGCAAGCATCTCCACAACTTTACCACCAATTTTAGCATTGTTAATTTTTGTGTACATAACAGAATAGATGGTATAGATGAAGAAATTTCCAGTAAAGTAGAGCATCGAAGGCATATAATTAAAGAAGGAAGACACTTTTCGTTTCACAATAAAAGCAAAAGGACGCTAACCCGATTACAGATTAGTGCGATAATATTCGAAGTAGCATTTCTAATCAGGATATCGTTAATTGCGTTATGAAACGTGTTGTGCAAAGTTACAAAAGCAGTAACATATGACAGTGAGTTGTTTGACTGATTTTTTGGTTATCTGTGCCATCTAATCTATAATTATCATATATATATAAATCAGAGACATTAAAATCGATTTCAAAAATGTGAAGCTGGCTCCAGGAATACAAGAGTAAATGCAAAGGCATACATATAAATATGACGTGACATGTAGCAGAAAAAAAGCGTTAAGCAAAGTCGTAAAATTGTATTTCATTTTCAGTCTCCTTCTCTCTTTCTTGAAAATGAAAAACAGGAAAATATTTCTGATTTATTATTATTTTTTTAATATTTTAATAAAAGCTTTCAACTCAAATATGAACACCTTAACATTTTTTCCCTTAATAATGTTACGAATTTTGTAAATAGTTAGTGTTTGTACTGTAAAATAATGTAAATAATCTTATTAAGCTCCATTTCTTTACTAATATTAGTTTTAGTTACATTGTCTCTGTTATCAAGCAAACTTGTCTATTATTTTCAGTGAATGTCTATGGCAACTTTGCGAAATATTAGAGATATCGCCAAGTTGGCGTCACTTTTGGCGACTAATTTTGGTCGCCAAATTTGGCGATATATCGCCCAGTTGGCGACAAATTTGGCGATTGTTGGCGATGGTAACCCTTCCCTCTCTATGGTAACCCCCCTTAGGTCTACTTAAAGATTGAATGTTTTTCCTTGGTTTCTGGATTTTTCTAGAAGGTTGTGGAAATTTCCGGCGCATGCTACGAGCCTATATAAGGAGAGCGATACGAGCTGTTGTTGTCATTATTTACCAGTCAGTCATTGAGTGAACAAGGCGTTTGTTAAGCAAGTTTGCTTGAGTTTCATTTATGCTGTTTTGAATGTTATTAAGTGTTGAGACATTGTATAAAGAGTCTCTGGGATCTAAAGCTGTACTTGTACGATAGATTTGAGCAGTTATTTTTGAATATCTAGTAATATTTGTGAGTTTCAAAGACTCTGTTGTTCTGAAGATCTGTAAATAAATTATTTTCTACTTTTCTAAGAGACAAGAGTTTGAAGTTGTCTAACCATAAGATCAAAAGAACCCTATATGCGTAACAATTTTTGTTGTCAGGAGTGGGGTCTTATGGCGAAAACAAGAGCAATGGACGGACAACTGAAAGAACTATTAGATGCTATCAATGGCATAAAAACAGAATTGACGAATAAAATTGACAAAGGACAAGAAGAGTTGTTGGAAGAGTTGACAAACAAAATTGATAAAGGCCAAGAAGAGTTATCAAAAGGCCAAAAAGAGTTGGCGGAAAAAATGAATAAAGGCCAAGAAGAGTTGGCGGTAAAATTGAATAAAAACGAAGAAAGAATGGAACAATTGACGAATAAAATTGACAAATGCCAAGAAGATGTGACTGAAAAGATTAATAAAGGCCAAGAAGAAAACTTTAGAAGAAAAGTTCTCGTCGGTAGAGAGAAGAATAGGCTCGGTAGAAGAGAAAATTCAGAATGAAGTTAGTAATGTTGAAGAGAAAATGGAAAGGAAAATGGCGGAAGTAGAAGAGAAAATTCAGAATGAAGTTTGTAACGTTGAAGAGAAAATCAGTAACGTTGAAGAGAAAATAGGTGAAGTAGATGAAAAGCTAAATAAAAAAGTACAAGATCTTGAGAAGAAGCTTTCAGCGTCCAGTGGTAATTATGAAGAATTTAGGAATCCGCCTGCTTCTCCTGTGCAAGTTAAGCTGTCGACATACGACGGAAAGAGTTCCTGGCAAGTTTACAAAACCCAATTCACCATTGTAGCCGAAGCGAACAAATGGAGTGACGAGGTGAAAGCTTGTCAACTGGCAGCATCTTTGAGAGGAGAAGCCGCCGACGTGCTGCAAACATTGCCCGATATGACGCAACTCAATTTTGAGACTCTAAGTTGTGCACTTGAAATGAGATTCGGAGAAAAATTCTTGAAGGATTGTACGAGAATACAAATGAAGAGCCGCCATCAAAAATCGAGTGAAACCCTTCAAGAGTTTGCCTCAGAAATAGAACGGCTGGCAAATTTAGAATTCAACGACTGCCCAACAAATGTACGGGAAATGCTCTCACTGCAGTTCTTTGTAGACGGAATAAAAGATCCTGAAGTGCAGAGAGCGGTACGAATGGCAGATGTACAGGATTTAAAGGCTGCATTACTACATGCCTTAAAGTTGGAAGCAGCTACACAAGCCAGCCGAAGAGATCGTCATTCAGTCCGAGGGGCAACGGTGAACAAAAGCTCAGACACTGAAATCGACGTCTTGAAAAAAATTAGGAAATTAAATCAAGAGCTTGAAGCCTTAAAATATGGAAGAACAAGCTCAAGGAGACAGAATCTCACATGCTGGGGATGCGGTGATACAGGACACCGCCGAAGAAATTGCCCCAAAATCCACGAACGTGAGATGAATTCAAGACCAGAGAATAAAAAGCCCCACTTGAAGATCCTTCAAATATCGAAAATGAGTGGCGGCGATAATGAATTATATGTGATGGCTTTATTAACGGAATTCAGTGCCGTATGATTGTTGATACGGGAGCCAATGTGACAATAATAAGAGAAGATTTGGCTCGAAAATTGAAATGTAAACTCATCTGGACTCCACCATGCGTTACCCTGCCAACTGTGACTGGCGACAAGATGGGCATATATGGAAAGGCAAATTTAACCATCAACTTTGGAGGAACGAAATATTACCATACGGCATATGTGGCTGACATAACAGATCCTTGCTTAATCGGACTAGATTTTCTGAAGAAGTTTGGCTTCAAACTTGATTTCAAAAATAATAAAATGCTCTCTAAATTTGAAGAAATAAGCCTTTTTGGATTAAATAACGAAATTGAATGCAAACAAATAGTAATAGCCAAAGAAGACATCCATCTAGATCCAACAACAGAATTCTTAGTTCCTGCTGTAATTGAAAATGAAACTAATTACCGATTTGGCCATATAGATTATCCAGAAGCCAATAGTACACAAGCAGGAGTATTGGTGGCTTCTTCTGTAGTAGACCTCTCGAAAAAGACCATTCCAGTCAGAATTGCTAACATCAGTGATAAGACGAGGTCTATCAAGAAAGGAGAGGTAATAGCGTCATGTGCTCCTGTGACGTGCATAAGTCAAAATTCCTATCACCCCCAGAAATCCTCAGATAATTTAGTCAAGGATTTGCTACAAAATACAGACTTAGATCCAAATCAAAAGGCACGCTGCGGAAAATTTAATTAGGGAATTCCAAAGTTTATTCTCCCAAACATCTGAAGACTTTGGACGAACCAAAATGGCACAACACCGAATTGATACTGGAGATCACTCACCTATTAAACAACACCCTAGACGATTACCTTTTGCCAAGCAAGAAGAGGTACAAAATTTAATTAAGGATATGGAAGAAAATGACGTCATTGAACCATCGACAAGTCCATGGGCGTCTCCCATTGTATTAGTAAGAAAGAAGGATGGTTCTGCAAGATTTTGTGTAGACTACCGCCGACTGAATGGCGTCACCAAAAAGGATAGTTACCCTCTACCAAGGATTGACGACACTCTCGACACACTTGCGGGCAATACTTGGTTCTCGACTCTGGATCTGAAGAGTGGTTACTGGCAGGTAGAGATCCATCCCGACGACCGCGAGAAAACTGCCTTCACAACGGGACAAGGATTATGGCAATTCAAGGTAATGCCTTTTGGCCTATGTAATGCACCTGCAACTTTTGAACGCCTTATGGAAACGGTTCTCCGGGGGCTGTCATATGAGGCATGTCTTGTTTATTTAGATGATATCATAATCATAAGAAAATCTTTTGATGAACATCTAAACAACCTCAGGCGGGTGCTACAAAAATTAAAGGAAGCTAATTTGAAGCTAAGCCCTTCGAAGTGCAATTTGTTTCGCAATGAAGTCGCCTACTTTGGACACATCATTTCGGCGGAGGGAGTTAGGACTGATCCAGAGAAGATATCGGCTGTGAAAAATTGGAATCATCGAGCAGATGTTCACCAGCTTCGAAGCTTTCTAGGATTATGCACCTATTACAGAAAATTTGTCAAAGGCTTCTCGACGATTGCAAGACCACTTCATAAATTAACAGAAACCAATCAAAAATTTATGTGGACACAGGAATGTGACGCTGCTTTCGAAAAGCTTAAGGAGGCCTTAACATCCACTCCAATTCTGTCATGTCCTCAAATCGATAAACAGTTTACAATGGATACGGATGCAAGTAACGAAAGCATTGGCGCTGTACTGTCCCAGGAAATCGACGGCCAGGAGCGTGTTATCGCCTATTTCAGCAAGTGCTTATCAAAGGCAGAGCGAAACTACTGCGTAACAAGAAAATAGCTTCTTGCTGTAGTGAAAGCCATAGACCATTTTCATCATTATCTTTACGGTCGAAAATTCCTGATCCGAACTGATCATGCTTCTCTAACTTGGCTATTGAATTTTAAGAACCTTGAAGGCCAGATAGCCAGGTGGATACAAAAGCTTCAAGAGTACGATATGGAGATACGTCATCGAAAAGGGTCATCACATGGAAATGCAGATGCTCTCTCAAGAAGACCCTGCTCAGAGAATTGTAGATATTCCGACCGGGTTGAGAAGAAATTTAATGTCAAAGGTCCTACAGTAAGACAAGTTACAACTGGGTCTACATCATCGCAAGATCAGTGGAGTGACGAGAGCCTGCGTAAAGATCAACTTGCTGATCCTGAAATTAAGGCAATTCTAGAGCTGAAAGAAGAGTCCAACAGGAAGCCCAGCTGGCAAGACATGGCCCATTACCATCCTACGACTAAACGTTATTCGGCTCTCTGGGATTCCCTACATTTGAAGAACGGTATTTTGTACCGAAAATGGGAGTCTGACGATGGAAAGACATGTAGATGGCAACTACTACTCCCTAAGTCGAGAATTTCTATGGTCCTTCAAGAACTTTATGGTAGTCCCACAGGAGGTCATTTTGGTGTAATGAAGACCCTTCAAAAGATTCGAGAGCGTTTTTACTGGAATAATGTTCGCAGTGATGTAGAGAAGTGGTGTCGAACTTGTGACACCTCTGTGGCACGTAAAGGTCCAAAGAGACGCACCCGTGGACGATTGCAGCGTTATAATGTAGGAGCTCCTTTCGAACGAATTGCTCTAGACATCCTGGGTCCTCTTCCTAGAACATCTGATGGCAATAAGTACATCCTCGTTGTCATGGACTACTTCACTAAGTGGTCTGGAGCCTATGCCATTCCTAATCAAGAGGCGGTAACCGTAGCAGACATACTGGTTCAACACTGGGTTTCCAGATACGGAGTTCCATTTCAAATCCATTCCGATCAAGTAAGAAACTTTGATTCGGCTGTGTTTAAGGAAATGTGTGGACTACTCGGCATGGACAAAACTCGAACTACACCTCCACATCCTCAATCGGACGGCATAATGGAGAGGTTCAATCGTACCATCCTAAATAGCCTCTCCCTCCTTGTGTCTAAAGATCAACAGGACTGGGACAAGAAATTGCCTCTTTTCCTGCTTGCCTACAGGAGTGCCACTCATGAGGCCACTGGTTACTCCCTTTCTCAAATGCACTTTGGTCGCGATCTTCGTCTACCTGCGGATCTTTTGTTTGGCCGTCCTCCTGATGCTCCTTCATCGCCTGAGGAATATGTCGATGAACTCCAGGCACTGATTGGGGAGATTCATTGTCTAGCGAGGAACCGAATTGGACTGGCATCGGAAAAGATGAAGACACGGTACGACACAAAGGCAACTGCACATGAGTTCAACGAAGGTGACAAAGTTTGGTTGTGGAATCCCATATGTCGTAAGGGACTGTCGCCAAAACTACAAAGAAACTGGGGCGGTCCTTACACAGTCGTCAACAGGATGAATGACGTCGTCGTACGCATACGAAAATCGCCACACACCAAGCCCAAGGTCGTACATTATAACCGGCTAGCCCCTTATTTTGGCCAAAGTGATTAGAAATTCAAAACTGGAATTTCAGACCATGGTCATGAAAGTCACTTTTTGTAACTATGTAAATAGTAATTAGTTCTTATTTATGTAAATCTTATTATTGTTATTTATTTATTTATTTATTTATTTATTTGTTATTTATTTTAAGTGTTTTCCTCTAACTCAGGGATTGCACTGCCCGGGAAGTGCAGTCTTTGAGGAGGGGGTAGTGTTACGAATTTTGTAAATAGTTAGTGTTTTTACTGTAAAATAATGTAAATAATCTTATTAAGCTCCATTTCTTTACTAATATTAGTTTTAGTTACATTGTCTCTGTTATCAAGCAAACTTGTCTATTATTTTCAGTGAATGTCTACGGCAGCTTTGCGAAATATTAGAGATATCGCCAAGTTGGCGTCACTTTTGGCGTCAAACTTGGCGATTGTTGGCGATGGTAACCCTTCCCTCTCTATGGTAACCCCCTTAGGTCTACTGATACATTGAATGTTTTTCCTTTGTTTCTGGATTTTTCTAGAAGGTTGTGGAAATTTCCGGCGCATGCTACGAGCCTATATAAGGAAAGCGATACGAGCTGTTGTTGTCATTATTTACCAGTCAGTCATTGAGTGAACAAGGCGTTTGTTAAGCAAGTTTGCTTGAGTTTCATTTATGCTGTTTTGAATGTTATTAAGTGTTGAGACGTTGTATAAAGAGTCTCTGGGATCTAAAGCTGTACTTGTACGATAGATTTGAGCAGTTATTTTTGAATATTTAGTAATATTTGTGAGTTTCGAAGACTCTGTTGTTCTGAAGATCTGTAAATAAATTATTTTCTACTTTTCTAAGAGACAAGAGTTTGAAGTTGTTTAACCATAAGATCAAAAGAACCCTATATACGTAACAATAATTTCCTATTATTGTTAGTTGCAAGGCTAGGTGTTCCAGTATGTGTATTTCTAAAAGTCAAAAACTTTTATTTTCCAAAGTAAAATGTCTTGCACATTTATTTTTACTATGCTAAAATGTCAAAGAACATTCTCACAGTTTTTTTTTTCAAAAGTTTATAGATTCTAATGTCAATCCGCATTTGGCAGTTTCTGTATTTTGAGATTTGAGTTCTTAAATAAAAGAAACTTTCATCAAAGTTATTTCTTTTGAATTTATCAAAACATTTTCTTCCATTTTTTTCACATCCCATCAACAGTTGAGGTATTCTTTAAAAGCTGAGAAATGGAATTTTGTAGAATTAAAGCCGTGTCGTGGTCGTCGATCTAGCTGTTTTATTAGTTGTTTGATGTGGATAAAACTTTATCTTGAGGACTACTGCAAAAACAGCTCGAAACGTAGATTTTATGTTTATATCGCTAATTTAAATTGTACAAGTTTATATCAAAGTTCTTGTTTATGTGTACCATTGAGCAAGATTATGGGATTTTAAGAAATATATTCTTGTTTATTTAATATTTGTAGTCAGAAACAGGGATGGATATTTCTATTTTTAATGACTGTGTACTTTGTTATGCAAAAAAAAAAAAAAAAAAAAAAAAAAAAATGTCTATGCAAGAATTTTTTTTTTTTTTTTTTTTTTTTTTTTTTTTTTTTTTTTTTTTTTTTTTGCAAAAACATGTATATATTTTTCAAATTTTGCGCTTGAATCTGAATTTTAAAATTCAAAATCAATAACTATGTAGGCCAACTTTAATTTAGAACAACTAAATGAAAAAAAATCATCTGATTCAACCAGCCTATTATTTTTAGAAATTCATTTTAAATATTTTTTCTAATTTTAGTTCTTTTAATTCACTTTGAACTACATAACAGATTCAGAAATAAGAAAGGAGGCACGTTTACATTTGTGCTTAAATTTTTCAGTAAATAATTATTTTGCATTTAAAATTTTTATATATAAAGCTTAAATTTATTTTATTCTTTTTTTTTATGCTGATCCTACAGTTTGTTTGTTTGTTTTTGTTGTTATTATTTTTATTAAGGTAAAAAAGAAAATCATTAAACTTTTACGAAAGTCGTTCCTGTTTTTAGCTAGTTGATCTTAAATTTTGTTTTAAGTGAACAATATTTATATATATATACATAAGAAAACAACATTTATGGAATATTTTATAAAGTTTTCCGGTTAACTGCAATATATTTTAGTTTCTAATTTCTATTAAGTCTGAAAATATTTCAAATCCTTAATAAGCTGGCTAGTTTGAAAATATCAGATGTTTATAAAAAATATTTGATATATATTGAAAATTTGGGATATATACATACACATATGTATAGATATATCAAAGTACATGACATTTTTTACACTTTAAAAAGACATTTACTTATTTATATCATTAAAGTTTAAAAATATATTACCGAAAGCAATTCACTCACTGCCCTGCCTCTATCCCTTCGCACAGACAACAAACCTTAGCAAATCTATCACCATTATCTGCTTTTCTTCAAAGTTAAATAAATTTTAATGATAAAATAGAAATTGATGGAATGAATGAAAGATGGGTTTATAATGCAATATACAATGTGTTAAAAAATGAGAAAAAATTTTAATTGTTAGAGCATATTAGAACAAAGAACCTTTTGACAGAAAAGCCATGTCTCAAATCATTTATTTAGACAAAAATAATGGATATCTCTTCCCGATCTAGATTTTTGTTTATAACTCTAAGAAGAATAAGGACATTTTAGCAAAGTTTTTAACAGATATACTTTTCTTCTAGAGAAATGCAACATCATAAAAAAAGCTTCACCGAATGCATAATACACAATGTTGAACAACATTTCATATTTTTAAATAATATTTACATTAAAAACGGTATCACTGATCTAATTTCTCCAGATTTTTTTTTTTTTTTGTGTGTGTGTGTCATCTTATTGATACAAAGCAAGATAAATTCGTTGAAATTTTTGATAAAATATTTTTATTATTGTTTTAAAACGATATTTATTTCGTATTGCAGTGAGCAAATCTCGTAATTTTAATAAATAATTGAATTCTAAATCAAAAATAATTTCCTGCGGTAACTTATACCACCTCCCAAAGTTTGTCTCGCCCCATCACTGGCTGAGAGGTTCTGTCCTCTAAGTTAGTAGACAGCAGGTGCTGGGTTCGAACTCAATAGTTGTTGTCGGCCTAATCGTTCGAAGTTTTACGCAGTTTTCTTCGAGCTTTGAATTTCCTGGCGTAAATACGGGTTAAGTTCCCTTAGAAAGACTCCTCTCCCACGGGAGGGCATTCCTCTTCCTTAAGGTCTGTATCCTTGGTGTAGATAATTGGCCTCACAAATGCAACCAACTAACCAAAGTTATTCTCAATTGTTCTATTTTTCTAAAAATACACTGTATACTATGCGCCTAATTTACAATTTGAGACCAAAAGGACAAGAAGTGTTTATTTTAAAAAATAAAATATCTTCCTTTCTTTTTCTTAACACAAAAACGCTAGAAAAAAATCCCCGTCCTCGTGTTTGTCTTCTTTAGAAAGTTTGAAATTCGAATTTCAATCCTTATTTGATAAACTCTGTAAATATTTCAGAATCAGAGTACCTTAAGGAAAGGAAATTTTCACTTAAGTTATTTCTTTTTACTTTAGTAAACATTTTTCAATTTTCGCTGAAAAAAGATGATAACAATAATAACCTTTTCAGTTCCGAAGCTAAAATAACAATACAAATACTTATTCATTGGTTTTTTCAAACTAAATGATATTGTAAATAACAGAAAAAATATCTTTTCTGAAATTGATCTTTTAGGCGTTTAGTAATTTAGGTTTAAAAATATGCACTTAAAAATACAAATGCCCTTAAAACATCAATTTAATAATCATTAACCTAAACTAACTCGATCACAAATTTAAGAGCTTTAAACAAGTCGATAATCTACACATCCTCGAAAAATTTCATTGAAAAAGATTTAACCTCTTCAGACCCCAGGGTTTATTTGTGTACTTTTCTTAATTTCAGTTATGGATTTATATTATCAAACCGATACCTAAAAAAGATTGATCAGCAAAAAAAATTAGAATTTATTTTTTGTTGATAAAAATTGATGATACATCGGGACTCAAAAAAGACATTTTTTGACAATTTCTTTGGATTTTTTAATTTTATTATACTTTTTTGCATTGTAAAAACACTGAAAAACATAAAATAAATATATATTTGGTAATTTTTCATTACTAATGGACTCTACAAATGATTCACACATGATGAGACAATAAAATTATTTGAGTTTTCATTTTTGTTTCGTACATTTTTGCTTCAAGACAATTTTATATAACGCGTAGCTTACTAAAAAAGAGCTATAACAAACAAATTACTATTTTGTTTAATTCTTCTATCTGTTAGGCCTCCATTTACACCAATTTCTCTTTTTTTTTACATTATTTATATACGTGAAAAAAAAATTTAAAGATATGTGTCCTATAAGATACATCAGGTCGTTAAATACTTATGAAAATTTTTAACTTTCTTGGTCGCGCTGTCTTTTGGGTATTTTTGGCATTTGGCAAACTCTCATGAAATGAGAGCCTCATTTATGCCTTATTTATTTTATGAATTATTGCTCTGAGATGCAGCCATTAATTCGTTTGCTTTAAAACACAAAAAAAAAAAAAAAAAAAAAAAAAAAAAAAATTCAACTATTAACAGAGCGGGCGGTAGCGACAGGAATGACTACTTCATCGAGTTACGGGATTAAATCATGATGTAGGACAAGATTATTAGGTTTAGATTAAGAAATGACTGCTCTGCCTCGACATTTCTTCGAACGATATGAGTAGCTGCGGGCGCCAACTCGCCATTTTGGCGTCACTATCACGTCATCGAGTTACGCGATGAAACTCGTGTCAAATTAAAGGTAAGATAAAGTATTTTAAGAATATTTCGGTCTGCCTGGGCATATCATGGTACAAACTCTCGGTAGACTGAAATGTATAACAAAAAATGCGTTATAATGTACAATACAAATCTTTGTACCAGGATAAAGTTTGACCATGTTCAAAGCAATCTTAATAAAGTTTTTTGAGAAATATTTTTATTATACTTTGTATATATTGAAAGGTTAATGTTTCAAAAATAATGTAAACTTATAATGTAAAGTTACGATAGTATAGAATGACAGAAAAAAAGAAAATTGAAAAATATGATTAAAAGACTATGTGAAAAATCACTATAGACGCAAAAGAAAACTTGATGAAATACAAAATGAGAAAAGTGATAAAAAATTTTATTTCGTTTAAATGGTACCTCTTACAAGGAAGGTCGCCATACGGGCAAACTCAGAAAATTCTAAAAAAATTATTGAGTATTCTTCTCGTGTGGATATATATATTTATAAAAAAATTCGGCGGAATCCCTTTAAAACATTCGTAAAAAAATAATGAAAATTTCGTTTATTTCGTCGTTTATCCCCGGTTGGCGACGAAATAATGTATCAAAAAATATCTTTTTAAGTCAAATACTTTTTAAGGTAAAAATGTTTCATGTTGAACTTGTATTATATATATATATATATATATATATTTAAATAACTTTAGTTTTGTCAGTTTTAGTGTGTTTTAACTGTAGTTTTATCATATATATACAGAAAGTTAACTATAAAATATTATTTTAAAAAAATTAAAATCGTTTCAATATCAAAATGAAGTTTAAATGAGTATTGTCGATTCAAATTTTTTGCTATGGAAACAAAAACTTCTCTGATATTGGAATTATTACAACAGCATTCTTCATCTGATCTTTATTTTGGAATACGCTTAAATATATGAAAACATTTTTTATATATATTAAATTATTTTTACAGTGATAAAATTAAATAACAGTAACAACAAGCAACATAAATATGCATTAGAAAAAGAAAATATATGTATCAAACTCCTTAATTGTTTAAATTTAAATTCATAAATACCATTTACACGCATTTTAAAATCTATTGATAGAGAATTTTCAGTTACATTAAAATCATTTACTTTTGATGAGGAAATGTGCTGCTCGCCTAATCAAGTGACGTTTTCGTCTTTTCACGCCAAATATTCAAAAGTGTTTTTTTTTGTTTTTTTTACAGAGTTTCTACTGTAATTCCGCAGCTAAATTTGACTGATCCTTTATTACATACATAAGTAGTTTAATTAGTATTTTTTTTTTTTCAAAAAATTCTGAGTATGCCCAGCATGGAGACCTTCCTTGTTAGTAGTTAAATGGAAAGAATAACATAAAAACTAGAAAGTATGAAAATAGCAGCCTTAAGTGTTCATGCCACAGCAAAATAACATTGATTAAAACACTTTAGGTAGGTTCTTAGGCAAATTTAAGGGAGGTCCAGGACACATTTTAAAATAATTTTTATTTATTGAATTAAAATTTTGAATTTTTGTGTGATAATTAACCATATCATTTGTAAGTAAAATCGCATGATAAAAATTATTTTTTAATTCTTATATTTTTTAATTAAAATTTAAAATTTAATTAAAAGTGGGGTAGTTTAAAATCATTATAGCTTAAAATAGCATTTGTAGAATTTCAATTTTTTTTTTTTTTTTTTTTTTTTTTTTTTTTTTTTTTTTTTTTTAAGAAACAAAAATATTTAAATTTTAATTTTTACACAGCATTTTTAAAAATATTAATTTAAAAAAAAAAAAAAAGATTTGAAGTAATTTTTTTTTTTAATTATAAGTAAATATTTTTTTTTTTCAAATTTGCTAAATCAAAATTAAATTAAAACAATAAAAAACCACCTTCTCAGTTTGAAGCATTTATCTTTAACAGTTCTCGAGTTATAACAGCTTAAATCAGAGAAATTGTGAAAAACGCATCATGAAAATAAACACATTTTCAAAAAAAAGTTGTTTCCATACCAACCATTGCTTAATATCTAAATTTTGAAATTAAATCAAAACATAAAAATCAATATTTCTTGTTATAATTAAAATCGAAGCATGTAACATAATTTCAATTATAAAAAATAAAGATGATTTTAATGTGTTCCATGTAGGCAGACGATACCGTGCTACCTATAATTAAAATCTCAGTGTCCAGAAAGTGAAAAGAAGTGAAGTGTTTTTTATATTATTATTCCAAAGTTGTGTTTGAGAAATGTGCAGACGATAATGTAGCATTGAGCTGCGAGTGAGTGTTATTCTTTTAATAAAGTGTTTTTTAATATAATCAGTGCCTATGGAATAATTTGTGTAGTGTGTGCATTTAATTTTACATGGTCCGACGTTCCGGGAGGTGAAAATAATTTTTTATATGAGTGAATAATCATCGAATTTGAAATATGTGCCGATGTTATGTTAAGAGTTCTATTAAAGATCTGTCCAACGTTCAACATGAGAGTCTTCGAATAATATTCTGCTTAAATTAGTGAAGTGTTGTGCTCAAATAATGGAAGTGTTGTGTTTAAGAAGATATTGTTTTAAGAGTTAATGAATATTTTGAGAAAAAATTTTTTTGATACCGATCGCTGGAAATTTTTTTGGAACTATGCTTTATGGAAGCAGTCAGAAGTTTAGATGCTGCTCTTCATATTTCATGAAAATTTTCTTTGAAATGACTTTGCCAATTAAAAATAAAGAAGTCATATGTTGGTTAAATCTGAAGATGAACTGTTTAAATTATTGTGTGATTAAGATATGGACAAATAAGTTGGCTTTTTATATAGTCAGTGGACTTTTTGCATATTGAGAGAATAAAGTTTTCAGTCTGTTTTCGTGGGATATGATAAGAGGAACTGTGCTGATTTTTTTAAAAGTTTATCGCCTCTAGAGAGACAGTGCTGGTTTTATTTTATTAGTGTGAAGAACGGCGATAAGACCTGAGTATGGTCTGCGTCCCAAACATTGGAGTTTATGCATTTTTGTCGTGAATGTCATGGTGCAGCAAGTGAAGTGTGTGGGCAGTATGAAAGTTTGATTGCCCTGAATGCTCACAAGAACCTTTCAGCTTTGTGTTTCTTGAACTGTACTCTACATAGCCTATGACGACTTTGCCCAGTTGGACTTTTTCCTGTGATGCCTTATGGTGCCTAAAAGGACTTCATCCTGATGAGTTTTTGTTTGGATCACGAACTGTGATCTACAGTGCTTGAAATGAGTTTATGAATGAGCTTTTGTTCCAAGGAATCATGGACTTAGTTGTGACAGACTCTATCTTGCATACCTTCAAGAGCTCTGATAAACTGGGAATCTACTTGGTCATGACGTTTTTGCATATTTTCTTGACAGAACTATTCGTTCTGGTACTTTGTGTGATGGAGGACTTCTGCAGTAAAAGTGAAATTTTTAAAATTCTTTTTATTGAAAATGAAATGATTTACTTTAGTTTAATAGAAAATAATTAAATGGATAAATTTCTAAGTAGTTTATGTGAAAAATATTATATAGAGATATTTATTAAAAATGAAGTGTTAAAACCTTAATAGTTTTGCTATATTTTTAAATTTAAACTGTTAAATTTAATTTTGAAGTTTAAGTATAATGAAATTAAAAATTGTTACATCTATAAATATATATTTTTTAATTAACAGGCAATTATCCTGCATTTGAGGATTTATGAAAAATATAAGATTTTGAGAGTATGTTTGAACTTTGAATAAAGTGTGTAATATTTTAATAGACTCTTTTATATATTTAAAATTTTTAATAAATTTAAAGTTTTTAAAAAACTCATAAAGTGCTTAAATGGTAGGAAATCAGTTTTTGGTGCTGTCTATGGGCGGAGATTTATGAATTATTAATGAAAGTTTATAGATATTTTTGAGTAATTTAATAATTTAAATTTTGTTTTGTGACATGGCTCCCGAGGTTTACTTGATCTTGCTGATTTCCTGGATTTTATGTCCTATTCTTTTTAGTTTAAAAGTTTGGTATTTTTTTATATATATAATCTTAAAGTTTAGCATATTATGTTTTGAAAAATCAAGTATATTTTTTTCAGTATGGGAGGTTTCTTGATTATTAGTGTTAGATTTAGAGAAACATGATCTCACGAAAATTTTGGCATATTAAGTACAGAATATTCTAAATAAATTTGAATTTTTGTTACTGGATGAATTTTATTATTTACTTTACACCAGTCATTGATTTAGTGCATATAATCTATAATCGGAGATAAATATTTCTTTTCTTTCTGAGTTCTCATAAAAATATTAATTTTTGCAATATGTTTTACAGATTCTTTTTTTTTTTTTTTTTAGAGTTTTAGACTTGATTTAGAGTTTTAGAGTTGATTTAAAGTTTAATAGTTGGTTTAGAGTTTTAGGTGTATTTGTGTCGGCCGATTATCTGCACTAGGGATATAGGCCCATGGGGAGGGGTGCCCTTCGTGGGGGTCTTTCTAAGGGAACCTAACCCGTATTTACGCAAGGTTCGAAGAAAACCACGAAAACTCCGAACGGTTAGGCCGACGGCCGCGATTGGGTTCGAACCCAGCACCTGCCGTCTACCAGTTGAGAGGTCAGAACCTCTCGGCCACGTTTAGAGTTTTAGAGTTGATTTAGAGTTTTAGAGTTGATTTAGAGTTTTAGAGTTGATTTAGAGTTTAAGAATTGATTTAGAGTTTTAGAGTTGATTTAGAGTTTTAGAGTTGATTTAGCATTTAAGAGTTGATTTAGAGTTTTAGAGTTGATTTAGAGTTTTAGAGTTGATTTAGAGTTTAAGAATTGATTTAGAGTTTTAGAGTTTTAGAGCTGATTTAGAGTTTAAGAGTAGATTTAGAGTTTTAGAGTTGATTCAGAGTTTTAGAGTTGATTTAGAGTTTTAGAGCCATGGAAGAGATCCACCATTTTAAGTGTTAGGATTTTCGAGTTTGGTCTGGTACATTTATTTTTGTCCTGTTAAATGTGTATGCAAATGTTCAATAAAATTTGTATTAAATATGATTTATTTTTACAGATAAATTGAATAATTAATGTTTGTTTATTTCTGTTTTAAGTATAGTTGATTTAGTATGTAGTTTTTCTGTAATTGTGCAATATTTTTTAATATAAATCACAAAAATAGCAATAGATACTTTCTATTTTGGGAAATGTGAAAGGCATGATCCCGAAACTTGGTGCTACACAGATACCCAAATTGGAAAGATTAAATTAGAATAAGTATTGAATATATACATTAAGTTCTCTGTGGATAGCTTGCTGTTGTTGTTATAGGTTTTCCGTTGTGGGCAGTACAATTGTCATGTCTTTTGAGAATAGCATATTCTAGGGATCAGTATATTTAAAGATTTAAATTTTTTACTTACTCTCTCTGGTGAACAGAAATGTAGAATCTTCTGCGTTGGATATATTAAGTGAATAGCGTATGACCACCCCACGAGAACTTGAAGATCCACTGAAGTTTTTCTGTTGGTTGAGAGGTAGTTGTCATAGTGGAGTATGGTTTAAGCAAGTTTGGTGTAATCAGAATTTGAAAACATTTGCTATGGAGTTTTGGTTAAAGGATTTTTTTCAGTTGTTTGAAGTCATGCTTGCTCAATGCTAAATTGAGAAATGATAGTTTTTAAAGTTGATTTTTGTCAATTGGAAATTGAAAGTTGATCATGTGTAAGGCTAAAAATTCAACATTTTTGATGAAGGAGTCTTTGAAGATCTGATCCATTTTTTGATTGAGTTGATGGATCTTTTTGCTGATATTTTTTTTTTGGTATTGAGTTTAAGCAATTGTGAAATTTTGAAATAGATATGGAAATAAATTAATAAAGTTTTTGTTATATTAATGTAATAGAACAGATTTAAATATTTTGCGTTAGATTCAACTGTAGGATTGCATTTTTTGGAAGTTGTTAGAATTGTCTCCTGAATGTGGAAGGAATATCTTTCAGCTGGCTTGTCAAGTTTTCTAAATGTGTTAGACTTGGTCAGATAAAATTCAATCTCCAGTGAATATAAGAGCAATAGTTTGGGGGAACCATGTTGTAGTGTAAAAGCGAATGAACCCTATGGGCTAAACTTGGTTTAGTTGGAGGTGTTTAATATGTGATGGACTCTCATGGAATTGCTTCTTTTCAATTCTTGGACTGAATTTTTGGATATTTAATGGAGATTTTTCGGAATGAAAATTTTTGTTTTGAAAACTGATGTTAAATTTGCTAAATGTTTCTGTGTTTAGCGGAGGGGGATTGATTTTCAGATGTTAACTTTGCTCCTCGCTGAGTGACAGAAACAATCATGTGATAGTATATTCAGTCAGCTGTGTAAGTTTTAGGGCTTGTGAGGAGAGTCTAATTTTTGTGAAAGTGTTTTTGTACTGGTGGACTATTTCTCGGCAATAAGGAGTTTCTATGGTCTTGGTGTCAACATTGGTTGATCTGTCCTAATATGTTAAGTATGGAAACAATAGTTTATTATTTGAGGTTTATTTGGGATTGTCTGAATTCAAGTAATCTGTATCCGTGCTATGTGATTTTGTGTTTTTCGAGAGAGTGAGGTATGAAGACCTAGGGGCCCCTGGCAAATTGGGAGAGAGTGAAAGGGTAGCCGGGTGTACACGGCGCTGAATGTTGTATGAATGTTATGTACCAATTTAATTATATGTGTCCTCCGGATTCTTAGGAGATGTTGTAGCTGAAACTTTGTTTTTATTGGAAATTGGCTGTTGTGAAGGATAAGATTATTTTTGAGGATGGAGTCATGTGTTGATGCCAGACCTGGAAGTTTGTAAGTTGTAAAAATGAGAATTGGGTACCTTTGAATTGATTCATGAGGTTCCACTATTCTTAAATTTTATAATTGAATATTAAACATTTTTTATCTTTTTATTCAATATGTGAAAATAATATTTTTATATTGTTTAAAACAGTTAATTGTGCAAGATATATTATTAATGTATATGATAATTGAAATTTCTTCCTATGATGGACTTTGAAAATTGTTTAGTGAATATTACAATATTGAAAAAGTTTAATAAGTTTAAGATATTGACATGCTGTGTTCTTGTTGAAATATATGTGGAGTTTTTTCAAGTGTTTATAAGGTATATAAAAGCAGTATATATCAATATTTTTGAATATGTTTTAAAACCTAGAAACCAGATCGAGTGGATCTTGTTGGTATGAGAGTAATTTTAAGTGACTATCTACCTGGTAAAAGTTGTTTTTTGATGTGTGTAAATATTATATAAAAGTTTTATTTTGTGTATAAATATGTTGGAATATTTTGGGTGTTGGACTGAGCTGGAACTTTGGCTATTTTTTATCGCTTATTCCCGGTTATTGTGTCTTCTTTAAAGATTTATTAATATAATTGGAGTTAGTGTACAGGTGATTAAGTGCTGTTGAGGTAATGGTCCTTTTTAAGATGTTATCCTCTTTTGTTCTAACTATGGACATCGTCAGGATGCACTAGTGTGTTAGGCTATCCTTAAGAGGTTTAAAACTATAGTGATGTATTTTAATATTCTTGTAGTCGCCTCTCCTTTTTAAATAAAAGTGTTAAGAGGGGGGGTTTTGATAGGATTTAACATCAGTAGGATACTAGCAGTTTTAATCACTTTTATCTTCTTTCTAATATTTCTGTTTAGCACTAAAGTTTAAATGATATTTAAAGCAAAGACTAAAAAGTTTATCAATTGTTAAAAAATTAAATTTAAAGTTCTATTTTATTTAATCAATAATTGAAATTAATTGTAAGATTTGGTAAGTGGAGAATTGAAAAGGATAATGTAAAAATAGGAGATCTAGTGTTGTTAGTAGAGGAAAATACACCAAACAATAAGTGGCCATTAGGCAGAATTATTGAAGTATATTACGGTAATGATGAGAAATTTCGCGTAGTTCAGGTAAAAACTCAGAATGGAGTTTTTAAAAGATCGATTAGTAAATTATGTATTTTCCTATACCTGAAAACCATAGTACTTAAAAAAAGAGAGATAAATATATATATGTGTGTGAGTGTTATATTGTTTTTTCTTTCAATTTTTTATATTTAAGTGAACATATATAGTGACCTTTTGTGTAATTAGTGTACTTAGTAAAAAAAGAGTTATTGAATGTGAAACATGTCAATGGGGGCCGGTATGTTCCATGTAGGCAGACGATACCGTTCTACCTATAATTAAAATCTCAGTGTCCAGAAAGTGAAAAGAAGTGAAGTGTTTTTTATATTATTATTCCAAAGTTGTGTTTGAGAAATGTGCAGACGATAATGCAGCATTGAGCTGCGAGTGAGTGTTATTCTTTTAATAAAGTGTTTTTTAATATAATCAGTGCCTATGGAATAATTTGTGTAGTGTGTGCATTTAATTTTACATAATGTAATAATTTTCTTTGTAGAAAATTTGCAGATTTTTGTATCCCGGACACCAAGAAACAAGTTAAACACAATGAAATGAAATCAAAGCATGTGGTAACTAATATAGACTTTCCAGATAGAGTGTCACAAAAAGTGAGTATTTAACGCTTTAGTGTATAATTTTTTTTTTATCTTTAAAAAATACATTTGATTTCTTTTTGAGCATACATTTAAAAAAATACTGAAAAAATTATCACTCTTATGTTTTTCAGTATTTTAGATTTATTTTTAAATGGGTACCAAATTGCAACACCTTTCATTAATCGCATGCAAATAATATTTGTTGCAAAAAATTTTGCTGAAAAATTTTTTTAATAACTTTTAAAAGCATATTCTTTGGAAAGAGATTTTTTTTATAGAATTTTCTTTTTAAATAGTTTTTTTTTAACCGTCTATTGCTAAGAAAGTGGATGTCTTCAAAACTTCCTTTTTATTTGTAACTGATAAACAATTATTATCACCTATATGATAGTCTTATGATTCAAATATAAAGTCAAAATGAATGCGTAACGCATAAAGTTACCAAAAAGCAACGATAAATAAAGATATGGAAAGAAAATTTAATTTGTTACCGGCAACAAATTAAATTTGTAATCAGCAACACTGTGTACTAAAGGATTAAAATGGATTTTTTTCTCTGCTCTGAATTACGTATAAGAAGGTTTGTTTACACATCACATTTTCCAAAATAATTTTTAATAATAATGAAACACTGTAGGATAAAATTATTCTACATTTTCTCAATCTGATTTTATTTCTCTTAACAAAAATTCAAACATAAAATAAAAAGGACTAAGCTTCTGTGGGGAGCTTTGACCAATCACGCATGATCAAAATCAATCATTTTTCTAGTTTCTTATATATTACACTTATGTGGTAGTTTTATTTTCCTAACTGATTATATAACAAATAAAACGACACATTAAACTTTATTCTAGGTTCAAAATTTAAAAAATCGCTAAGAAAACTTATTAGTGTTCATGGGATTGAAAACGAAAATTTGAAGAAATAATTTTGACTTTACAAAAGCATTGTGTAGGGCATTAAAATAAGTGTAACGTTATTCGGATTGTTTTCAGAGTTCAAAAAAAAAAAAGAAAAAAGAAAGAAATAGAGAAAAACAAAAAGAAAGAAAGACTGATTCATCGCTTATATTGCAAGACAATTTTCATTTCAGGATTTTGAATTAATATTCAGAAAATATACATTCTGGACGTTGAAATAAATGTAACAAAAAAATAATGGTTTTGTTGTTCTCGAATATTTTTTCTTTTCATAAAAAGAAACAGTCGATTTATCATTTATGTTCTCAGACGTTTATAATGAAAGACTTTTTTATAAACTTAAAACCTAAAGTTTACGTTACACTATTTCCTATGTTATGCATCAGAAATGAACAAAAAAATATTTTGTATACATTGTATACGTTCAAATAAGTGTCACAAAAAATATAACATTTTTATTGTCCTCGGATATTTTTTTCTTTTTATAATAAAGGAAGAAACCGATTTATCATCATTTATGTTCTAAGACAATTTAATAAAATGTTTTTTTTTTTTTTTTTTTTTTCATAAACTTAAAACCTAAATTTTCTGTGATATTATTTCTTATATTATCTATCAGAAAAGCACAAAGAATGTCTACTCATGATCTAGAAATAAAATTTAAAAAGGAAATTTAAACATGATTTTTTAATGATAAAAATGATAAACAACTAAAGAAAAACAGGAACCATATAATATATTATTGTTTGTTTTATGTAAAATATACGATAAAAAATCTTGCAGAATATTTTTATTATCATTTATCAAACAAGAAAACTACAGTTTTCTTAACATACACACCAGTCATCTTATATTTTATTAGAAATTGTTTTGAAATTTTAAAAATAACTATGAATCATATCAAATTATAATTTTGCAAAAAAGTAAAACCATTTTTATGGCAGTTTTAATAGTATTAAACAAAATACGTGCAAAGTCTTTAAAAGTAAATTGTGACAGATAATTTCATATTCTTAAATAGGAAATTTTTATTTTTCTTTCTATTAAATTTAGCAGCATGATTCAGGAAGAAAATTATTGCATGTATTATACAAATACAATATTTTCTTGTTTTCAAAACTAAATACTTACGTCATATAAACTTTGCTTGATTAAAAAAAGTAATTCCATGTAGTTATAAAAAAAAAAACTCTTCAAAAAAGTACAATAATTTTTTAATAGATTTGAATTATCTCCTTTCATTGAAAAAAATGATAGATTACATTGTACATTGCTAAATAAAATGAAAAAATATTTTAGTTATACTGGGTGTCCCAGAAATATTAAGACAAACTTTAATTAAAAGTAGGACACATCACAAAGATTCAGAATTGCATAGAAACTCACGGTCGGAAACGTTTCCTTGGCGCAGTAGTGACGAAACAAAACACAAGAAAGAAACGATAGGAACAGTGAAAGAAAACATGCGTATAATTCTTAGCGCTTCCAAAATGCCGGGATAATGCTAAAAATACTGCAGAACTTGTTGCACTCATGGTGGCCAATGTTGGGAAATTTCGGGACATTTGCAGCATTTTCTGGAGAACTTTAGATCATCCACGCACAGAAGATGCGCCTCCATACATCACGGTCCGGGTTCGTAATTTCGAACTCCTACTTTGATGACGGCCGTGTCTCTGTAGTGTTCTTTTTTTTAGGTTTCTGCTGTGCTAATAAAGGATAGTAAGATGCTGTAAGGATAATAAAGATATTTTCTTTCCTTATTAGTGTTCTGTTTTCTTGTATTTTTTGTCGTCACTACCGAACCTGGAAAGCATTTACGACTATGGTTTGCTATGCAAATCTGAATCCTTGTAATGTCCCCTACCTCCCCTTAATCATTCAAACCATTTTTGCAACCTATTATATAGGATGAATATGGTGGCCGATTATATGCACTAGGAATATAGTCCTGGATGATACTTTGTGCGGTGATTCTTTCTAAAGGATTCTAGCCATTTTTAACTCAAGGTTTGAAGAAACCCACGGAAAACTGTGAACGATAAGGCCGGCGGTCGCACGATAGGGGTTCAAACCCAGTACCTCTCGTCTGCCAAATTTGAAATCAAAACGTCTCAGCAACTGGCTGAGTTCTGTTTTATAGAAAACTGTTACAGAAAAAACCTATACAGTATCAAAAAAGCAGTGTGACACAATATAAGTGAAATATATATAGGCGATATAATCAGGCGTTAGTAGCACATTGGCAATGTCTCCGGTTACAAAAGAGGTGATCGAATACAACTCATTCTACATTTTGAAGCGTTTCTGATAAAACACACACAAAAAAAGCCAGGCCCTCTGTAAATGTAGACTAGTTCTCGATTAAATGCATTCGATTTTGTTTTACGGTCATCATTTTATAGATATTTCCCTTATCTTATATCTAATTCCCAGAAGGGATTTTTATGGCTTTATTTAAAAAAATTTTAATCTTTGTTAAAACTTGTATTTAAAATGCACACTTTTAAAATTCCTTTCAAATTTTGCAAGAAATATCAAAGAAAAATTAGATTAAAAAATCTAATTTTTTTCCTTTTTTTTTTTTTTTTTTTTTTTTTTTTACATTAGAAAGGGAAACATTCTCTCCTTAAAGTAAGTGAGGTTATCGGCAACCCTTTTGCAATAGGAATTGATTGAATGGATTTGTATCCGTTAAATCATGTAAGAAATAACACAAGCTTCCCTAGTTTAATGAATAAGATGTTTTTCTTGTTTGAAGAGGTTTCAGGTTTAAATCCCAGGACGGCTAGAAATAAATTGTGTATGAATTAAATGACACTGCAATAGAAATTTGCTCGAAAAGTTCAAATTATTTGAAGATCACGGAAGACTGAGTAATTCACTAACTTTGAAAACTGAATTAAATTATTATTATTATTTTTTTTTTTTATTATTACTGAGTTTTATATATTTTTAACGATATTAAATTACAGGGTCTGTTATAAAATTACCAAATAACGTCTGTGTTATTTAATAGAAGATCTGTTTTTCTAATCTTTTTAGCACTTTCCAACAAAGCTGAAAAGTGCTTATGCATTCGGTTTGTCTGTCCGTATGGCCGTCTGTCCGCGCTCTAACTCCCGTAAATATACTCGGATTGCTATGAAATTTTTATACGTTATTGAGGTTTGCTCTAGCACGAACCCTATTGAAAATGAAGTATCTACCATGATTAGTTTATCTACAGAGAGAATCAAAAGTTTCCCATTACATTACGGCCTATGGGGAAAAATCGTTAATATACTCGGATTGCCATGAAATTTTAGGACGTTATTGACGTTTACCCTAGCACGGACCCTATTGAAAATGAAGTATCTACCATGATTAGTTTATCTATAGGGCGAATCAAAAGTTTTCCATTACATTACGGCCCATGGGGGAAAATCGTTAATATACTCGGATTGCCATGAAATTTTAGGACGTTATTGACGTTTACTCTAGCACGAACCCTATTGAAAATGAAGTATCTACCATGATTAGTTTATCTACAGGGCGAATCAAAAGTTTTCCATTACATTACGGCCCATGGGGAAAAATCGTTAATATACTCGGATTGCCATGAAATTTTAGGGCGTTATTGACGTTTACACTGGCACAAATCCTATCGAAAATGAAGTTTCTACCATGATTAGTTTATCTACAGGGCGAATCAAACGTTTCCCATTACATTACAGCCTATGGGGAAAAATTGTTTCAAAGGACTTTTAAAGATGTTATACCCTGTCAAACATATTAAAATATGCATTCTATAAGAGATAAGGTGAAAATGTAGCTATTATTCATTTACAGGGCCACACAAAAGAATTCCATTGGATAATGGTAAAAGGGGAAATTGTGCATGACTTATTTAAAATATATTGAGTTGTTTCATGTATAATAAAACTGAAAAATGTCACTGTAGCTTAATATAAATCATACGCTACTGTCTTGCATAATATGAAGTACATAGCATTTACAGGGCCACACAAAAGATTTCAAATAGTATATTCTTTCCAAAGTACCGTATATGTGTCCGATAATGGTTGATGGAAGGATGAAATGCATTTTAATTATGATATGCGCGTTTTTATTTCGCTAAATATATGCACATTATATGGTGTGTATAAATGTTATAGTTGATATACAGGGCTACCCAAAAGAGCTCACCAACGTTACTGAATATGAGCGTAAATTATTTAAACGTGGTTCTTAAATAAGCTATGCATTTTTACGCTGAGCTTCATTCAATTTACTGAGAAATGTTTGCAGAATATAGATAAAAGGTTATACAGGGCCACGCAAAGAATTCGGTACATGAACGCCTATGAATGATAATTTATGAGAATGTGATTTCAGTTGTTTTAAAAGTGTTTTAGTTTACAATAAATTTTAGCCAAATGCTGACGTGTAATAAAGGTACAATGTAAACTACAGGGCTGAACAAAAGTATTAAAGTATGTTTCCATCTAATAATATGAATTACTGAAAAAGAAATTTCAAGTTACTGGGTATATTCTTGCTAAACTAAATTTTCCCATTATATCAACTGACATATGAAATACAGGGCTGTTCAAAAGTACTGGAATACATATTTAGGTATATTTGATTATACGTTATTATTTCCCTAAATAACAAAGTTTTGTTAAAGATTTCATTAAGTGTTGGAAAGTGCTTCATAATCTATGCTTAACGCATGATTTTTCTTACTTGTTTAATTTTACAAAAGATTTAAGATAATGGATTACCCGTAGATTTACACAAAAAATTTTAACAGTGTAATGTGTCAAAAATTTCGGTAAGTTCCAATTCTCTTTTTTTATATATACTTTTTGAATAGATACATACCATTGTTCAGAACTACAGTTGAATTAATCCAGATATTTGTTTATTTGCATCAGCCAAAATTTCACATAGATTTTTTTGTTTCTTTAGCACCCTGTACTTATCAAAATATCTATCTTCTATAACATAGCTGAAAAAAAATAAGAAATTTCATAAGCTTTTAAGTGATTGAAAACAAAAAAATTGAGAAAATACATTTGAAGGAATGTTTAAAGCTTCCTGCGAGACATCAAAATCAATGTAAAATAAAATGCAATATTTTTATTGTTTTCATGTTTTTTTTTTAATAAAAGAAGCGACGTTTCATCATTTTTATTGTAAGACAAACATCATGACAGATATTTGAACGAAAGTCCTAAAAAAAAATATTTTTCATTTACTAAAGTGTTCTGTTGGACATTGAAATAAATGTAATAATAAAAAAATATATAACATTTTTACTGCGCTCGATTTTTTTCAATAAAACAATCAGCCGATTCATTAGTTAACTTTAAACTATAAAGTGGCGCCTAAACCCATATAATCTAGTCACCATTTTGTAAAAGAAACCCTTAATTTTTTTCTGTATATATAAGAATATGAAGAATTCAAAGTAGAAAATATGTGCAACAGAAACACAAACTAATTGCATCAAGTGTGGATAATTCCCTTAAATAACACAATTCTTTTAATTTGGATATAGATTAAGCATAATATAATTTTATGTTATATATAGTCCGAAGATAAAGTTAGAAAAGATAGGTGTTAAAAAATATGTATCTATAAGTAAAAGCTAAATAAGAATGGTAGTGAGGAATTTTAAGAAAACAATATTTCTTATTAGGTGTGTTTGTAATTATGTAAATACGAAGCATCCATAGTCGCCGTTCAGTTCTCACCTACGTCGTTCTCACCTACAGCCATCCGCTGGCTTTAGTTCGCATATAATAGAGCAAAAACAACCCAACCAAATTGTTCGAAACTCTAAATATATAATCATTGCATATACTAAAATATGCAATCTGTACAATCTGTGGTGCAAAGAACATTTTTTATTAATTTGCAGTGTCACACAAATATATTCCATTACATAATAATATGGCGGTAACTCTGCTTGGGCGCGTTTTAATTACTGTATTAACTAATTCACTTTTTATGAAATCGATACACGTTTCTGAGATTTACTACAAATTACTTTGTGTTTAATAGAAAGCCAATGGTACTTACAGCGACACCCAAAAGATTTCGGCTACTATACTGTATCCGAAATACTGTATACTATTACACCAAGATCTGATTATTTTTAAAACTTCATTATAGTATAAATGTACCTGATTTGTTAAGCTTGACGAAGAATCGACTTGATTTTAATTTGTCATATAAGAATACATATTTAAAAAAAAGTGAAGGTGTGAGAATATTTTGCATACGAAAATCAAAATACAATTTGGACATTTGTTTTTCAGGAACACACAAGAAAAAGTATCTTTAAAAAAATATTATCACAGATTACTAAAGGGATGATTCTGTTCCGAATTTTCTGAAAAGATAAGCCATTCGAGGATAAAAAATTATGAGGGAAAAATGCCGAGCATCGACAAAAATGCCGAACAAAAAATCGTCAAAAAAATCAGTCTTATCAATAGTCAGCTAAAAGAAGAGCAAATTTCAACAAAGGATCACAAAAAAATCCATTAATTTCGTCAAAGAATCGCAAAAAAAAGAACGTTTTTCGAAAAAGCGTCGCAAAAAAAACCCGCAAATTTTGTAACAAGAAAAAAAAAAAAAAAAAAAAAAAAAAAAAAAAAAAAAAAAAAAAAATCTCTGAAAAACTTAAATTACGCCGTAGGATCAGGAAAAATTTTATCAAAAGAAGACGACTTAGGTGATAAAAATTAGCCACCAAAACAAACACTTTAGTCGCCAAGTGGCGGCTGAACCATGAATCTGCACTTATAATTTTAAGGCAATTATAATTTAAAACTTTTTCATAAACTTAAAACCTAAAATTTCTGTGTCATTCTATCGTGTTTTGGGGATTTTTTTACTTTGTTATCCATCAAAAAAGCACAAAAAAGTAAATGCATCTTCTTGAAATAAAATTTGTAAAAAAAAAAAAAAAAAAAAAAAGACTTTTTTTGCATACAATTAAAAATGATAAATAGCTGAAGGAAAATAGCAACTATGTGATTTATCACTGTTTATTTTTAAATATAAAGCAAAACGGTAAAAAAATCTTGCAGAACAGTTTTATTCAGAAAAAATACGTATAATTTACGTAGCAGAAAAAGAACAGTTTTCATAACATATATCAATCATCTAGGATTTTTGTTTATATTTAAATAAAAAAAAACTAGAAAACATATCCAGCAATTTATTTCGCAAAAAAGGAAGCTAATTTTTATTGCAGTTTTTGTTTTATTAAAAAATTACTGCGCGAAGTCTTTTAAATATGTATTGTGATAGATTATTTCATAATCTTAAATAGAAATTTTTTGATTTACTTTCTATAAAATCCAAAAAAAAAAAAAAAAAAAAACTTTCCAACAACAAATAAATTATCTGGAAGCATGTAGAAACAGTATTGTAATGTTTTGGAAATAAAATACCTGATGTAAGCTTACCTTGATTGAAAATACATTTCGTGCATTAGTAAATTAAAAAGTTCGCTTTTCATTTTTTCAAAAATAAATAACACAGGATGTTTAGATAAATTTTTTTAATAGATTTGAACTATTTTACTACATTACAAAATGTATATATATATATATATTATAATGTATATAATTTGTACAATGCACAGAATTTGTACATTGTTAAATAAAATCAAACAAATTTTATTTTTGTAACCATCTGTACAAGGTTACATGGGTCAACTAGGCAATGATTTTACAATGTCTCTCAGGAAATTATGTTAACTTAGCTTCCAAAAGCTAATATTCACGTGAATTAATGTCCGAACGTGTAAATGTGTTCAGTTAGCTCTACTCTTGCAGCTAAATATGTTCAAAATTACATTTTAATGTCTAAAAATATATAAATATATATATGTTTTCATCTCTCTTTTTCATGGGTCCAGTTGCTTCATTTGCATAGGGCAATTAGACCAGGCAGATCTATGTTCCACACACAATTATTTTTATTTATTTTTTAAAATATGGAGTGTCAGATCCTATTCGAAAAAATATAAACAGCTTTTTAAAAAAAAATTAACCAAGCAGATTATGCAAAATATACATCAACTAAAGAGTGTTGTAAAGGAAACTTTTGCTATTTAGCTATCGAAATAAAGCACCAAACTTGAAATTATTGGATTTCTTTATATAAAAAACATAAGAATTAAGTAAGTACATATGTACTTTAGTATAGGTAATAAGTATGACAGTTACATTGCTATTTAAGGAAAAAATAAGCAAGATAAATCTATGAAAAAATGGGTACGTAAGTATTTAAATATCTCATTGTCATTTTTATTTACCTCAATAAAGGTTCAATGTCCAATAAATCTGCGGAAAATGTAACCATGTTTTTATTTCGAACAGAACATTTTTTGGTCGAGATAGTTTTCTATTAATGTCATTTTGTCTTATATGCCCCTCTTCACCTGTATCGTAAGAATTCGAGATTTAGGTATCTCACTTAATAAATTTGGTTTAATATCCGCTGATATACTTTTTAGGTGCATTCGTAATAATGTAAATACGTAATACCTATATTTGTCGTTCAGTCCGTCCGTCTGTCAGTCTGTTTGTCTATCTGCTCGTCCGTCTCTCGGCCTTGTAAGCCAAGAATCTGGGTTCGAATGCCGACTTGGGCAATTTTTTGCTCAACTGAAAAATATTCAATTTGTATTCCCAAATTAGTTTAAAACTTGATTGGCTTATTAAAATACAATCGACCAGTCAAGGCATTGTTTGGTGGAATACTTCTAAAAACCTCATTTTAGAAGTTGACTTGTTGATTTACATCATGTTTCCCTTCACTCAAAGATACAAAGACATGGAGGACTGGGAGCAGCAAAACACAATGTAAACCTATGAGACAACCACTAAACTCGGCTTTTCAGGTGTTTTCCACCAAAATATGATTTGGCAGACCAGTTGCATTTTTAAACTAAATTTGGAATTTCTGCCGTAAACTCGAGGAGGTGGTTGTCTATTTAATAAAATTAACTATCAGAGTCACAATAAAGTAATTTTTTAATAGAAATGTAATATAAATTCATTTTTTTCTGTAATTTTGCAAGTATTTGCACATTTTTTTTCTCCCTAACTAATTCATTTAGGATAAATCGATACTGAAAATTACACAGCACACTTCTACGAATAGTTTAAAAAATAGCTGAAAATATTCGAAATTGTACAAGGACGCATTTTAAAATTTACTTTAATTTTTCGAATTTTTTCAGGGAAATCGAAGAATTTCTTGATAGAATCATTTTTCTTCATTATTATGCCAAAAATGTACCTTAAAATGTTTAAATATTAAAAAAAAGTTCAAAGGGTCCGAGCCCTTTTAATTCAGCTTATACACTATATTTTTGCACAGCATTTTCTACAATATTTCTGAAAATGAACTACCTAAAATTTAAAATAATGTAATTTTGATTTCAAGTGAGCGCAAGCTTTCACAAAACAGTCCACACTATACAATGTGTCCACTCTAACGGTGGCCATTGGCTAATTCTTAAACCGTCAGTCATAGACATATACACTATATGGCCAAGGATGGCCGGCCACTTGTGATTTTATACATTTTATTAAATATCTAGAAAAATACATGGGGAATTATTATAAAACTCTCAGTGTTTAAATATAACCCTGGTAGCAAGCACTCTAGTACAGGTCATACATTTCTATGAAGATCTTTTCCTGAAATTTCATAGGGGCATCAACAAAATGAAAAAGAACGAATATCTTTTGGGTAACCTTGTCAAAGCTAATGCGCTCTAAATGTAGATTATGATTAAGCGCCCTATTGTGATAAACTATGTTAATTTTTATGTGGATAACATACATATTCGTAGAGAAATTAAGGATTTTATAAAAACAATCCCAAATTTTTCCAAGCTTTTTGCTTATAATTTGCAGAGTTCTTAATATAAAATAATTTTCTTTTCTGAAAATATGACAAACAATGGTATACATAATACCTAGTAATCAGAATTAAAAAATAATAAAAATTTTATAAAAAAAAATGAACAAGTTTACTAAATACATTTTCACTGCGCATGCATCAATTATATCAAAATTTCTTTTTCATATTGTGTTAGCTAAATGTGTAGAGCAAGTTTTGTAAAAGTCTCAAAAACATAGCTTGAAAATTCTGAAAGTAATCCTCCATAGAATAAGCTCAAAATCCGTTCTTCCCCCCCCCCAAATGAAACAAAAAAAATGAGGGATTTTATCCAATTATACGTGCCATATTGTGTATTGTATATTGATACTGTGACGTATTGAATAAATCCATGATGACTTTTGGTAAAGCTTTATTTACAGCAACACACAGCACAGCAAAACAGAAGAAAATTAGAATTTAGAAGATTAAAATAAGAGCACACTATGTACTCTTGTCCGCAGCTGTTTCACAGTTGTGCGTGGGTTTTTGGGCCTTTCACAGTTATGACAATCAGACGATGGCCGTGACGGACTTCACTTTTTACGGGGCAAGAATGCGCCCCGGCTGGCGAGCTAGGTCGACTCACTTCAAAGTCAAAACCAAAAATCCTCCCTTGAGCCTCTTGGAAATTGCATATATATAAAGCAGTTTTCTTTGATCATTGCCGATCATTAACAGGGTAAATCAGACAGCTCAAGTAGTGTAGATTTATTATATTCAAACTGTCTAACGTTAAATTCTTGGTCTGAAATACGATTTTTATAACGTCAGTTACAGAGGTTTCAAGTGGAATTTATTGCTTAGATAATTGGAAAGTTGAAGTTTTATTATACACAAATGTATCGTACTTGTCAGAGGGTATTTACACGTGCTAACATCTGCCTTTATTGACAGTGTGCTAATGAGGATATTCAGAACGTTACAGTCCTCCCCTCTTAGCAAGAATTTTTCTTAAGGGAAAAATTCATATATAAAGGGTTAGTCAACAACAAAAAGATCTTGAGTTAATCTGCATTTGCTGGCAAACAGCCTTAAGCCAATTTAAAATTTAACTTTAAATTTTGAGAAAAAAAACCCTTTAAACATAATGAACACAAGTACCCATAAGGAAAGTTCACAATTAAGTACAATATACACATGTTTTACAATTATATTTCAATATAAACAACCAGAACTTTCTTATGGAAAGATTTTATGCAATTGCAAACATTTCTAACTTTGCTACTTCAAATATAAAACACAAACACATATTATAGTTGCATAATTTCTTAAACAATACTGTACAAAATAATAGAATATCAATATAAAATGTTCAATATAAAAAGATTTTTACTCTTTTTTCTCTAGCATTTCTGCTCAACTCAAACCATCCGCATTTTTGTTGTTTTTGCCTGCTCTATGAATTATTTCAAACTCGTAGGGTTGTAAGGCTAAAGCCCATCTCATAAGCCTGGGGTTAGAACTAGCATTTGATCTCAACCAGCGTAAGGGATTGTGATCTGTAAATACTTTGAACTTCCTACCGTCCAAATAGTAATGCAATTTCTTTATTGCAAAGATTATACTCAGACATTCGCGTTCAGTAGTACTGTACCGTTTTTCCGCTTCTGAGAACTTTTTGCTTAAATAAAGAACTGGATGTTCTTCACCTGTTCTATCATCCTCTTGACTTAATACAACTCCCATGCCTCGGTTTGAAGCGTCCGTTTGAACTAAAAATTCTTTTTTAAAGTTCGGTGCATGCAAAACCGGCGTATCTGTTAAACTCTTTTTTAACCTGCGGAATGCTTCTTCGCATTCAGCTGTCCAAGTGATTTCGCCCTTTTTTGTTTTCCCTTTTAGCGCGTCCGTTAAAGGCGCAGCTATTACCGAATAGTTTTTGATATACCTGCTATAATATCCGGCTAAACCTAAGAAAGCGCGTATCTGCGTTTTCGTTTTAGGGGTCGGAAAGATTTTAACACTTTCTACTTTTGCTTCCGCGGGTGATCTTGTACCGGTTCCTACAATATGCCCCAAATACTTGACATGGTTTTGCGCAAACTTGCACTTTGAAAGTTTTATTTTCAAATTTGCCCTTTCAATTCTCTCCAAAACCAAACTTATATGTTGTAAATGGTCTACCCAAGTATTTGAAAATATAGCAACATCGTCTAAGTATGGAACAGCAAATTCCTCGAATTCTCTCAGTAACTCGGACATGAGTTTGCTAAAGAAATAGGGAGCATTTTTTAAACCGAAACTCATTCTTAAACATTTAAAAGTACCAAAGGTTGTACAGAAAGCAGCGTACCGTTGGGCTCTTGGACTTAAAGGGATTTGCCAGTACCCCTTAGCTAGATCTAAGACCGTTATAAATTTAGCAGATGATACTTTCTCAACTCTTTCTTCGATATTCGGAAGAGGAAAATATTCGGTTCTAATGATCCTATTTAAGCGACGATAATCAACGCATGGCCGGGGATCTTTTCCGGGAGTTTCTACCAATATCATCGGAGAAGTGTAGTCTGACTCTCCTACCTCTATAATACCTAACTTTAACATTTTCTGGATTTCATCTTTTAAAATATCAGTCTGTCTTTGAGAGAATCTATACGGTTTTGACCTAATCGGAGTATCGCTATCAAGAATGATATCGTGCTCAACTAAGTCTGTAAGACCAGGGTTGTTAGAAAAACACTTTGAAAATCTATTTAACACCTCATGCAATTGATTTATCTGACTTTTGCTCAATAGATTTTCTAAATCACTGCTACGAATTACTTCCTCAAAATCATATACCATAGGACCATTCTCTAGATACGGAATCTCTAAGTCTCGGTCTTCCAATGATTTAGGATAAATCTCGAAGTCTAGTAGATTCACATGCTCCGGTCGCGTATAATATGGTTTTAACATATTTACGTGATATATTTGGGTCTTTTCTTTTTTTCCCGGTATTTCGACAACATAGTTCGTTTCCGAAATTTTACTTTTTACTGTCCCAGGACCAATCCATTGAACTGATAATTTATTTGGTCTCGATGTCGCCAAGACTAAAACTAAGTCACCCTCTTTAAATTCTCGTTTGATAGCATTTTTGTCGTACCAATTCTTTCGTTTGACTTGTAAATCTTCCATTCGCGTAACTGCTATCTCACGACATCGCTTTAACCTGTTAATTAAATTGAACACATGTTCCGTAACTAAATCGTTTTTTAAAGCTGGCTCCAGCCATTTTTCCGCAATTAATGTTTCTGGTGTGCGTAAATTTTTTCCGTACACTAATTCTGATGGAGTGTATCCCGTACTCTCATGTGTTACAGTTCTGAGTGCTAACAGTATCGCTGGTAAATGCTTATCCCAGTCCGCTCCGGACTCTAAACATAACGCTCTCATAAGCCGTTTCATAGTTCTATGAAATCGTTCGACAGGATTACTTTGTGGGTGGTGAACAGAACTATGGCTTACCTTTATGCCGAATTTCTCTAGAAATTCTGTAGTTAATGCTGAGGTAAACGATTTTCCCTGATCACACTGTAACTCAGAAGGAAAACCTGTGCGACAAAAAATGTCTAATAATGCCTCAGTTACTTTCACGGAACTTAAATCTGTTAAGGGTATTGCCTCAGGATATTTCGATGCCATACACATCGCTGTTAAAATGTAACGGTTCCCATTTGTGGTCAGAGGTAACGGACCGCAAGCGTCAATGTTTAACTTGGAAAACACCTCCTGAATCACTGGTACTAATTTTAAGGGGGCTTTCTTTTTTTCATTTGGCCGCCCTGCTTTCTGACAGAAATCGCAAGAACGTACAAAATCTTCCATCTCCTTATTGCAATTTGGCCAGAAAAAATATCTATTTAACTTATCCTTGGATTTAGTACAACCCAAATGTGCCGACGTCCCTTCGTGACACAGCGATTTTACCGCTTCCCTTAACGGCTTTGGAATTACCAGCAATCTCGTCACATTTCCAAATCGATCCTCGCGATTTTTCACTAGCAAATCATCTTTAATCGAATATACACGATTTGCATTTTCCGCGTTTGGTTTATCCAAACGGCTCCGCAATTCCCTTACTTCAGCGCACTTTCGTTGTGCATCGATAAAACCTTGTTTATCTATCTTCAATAACCCTAACTCTGGCGCTCCGGCCTCTAAAGCGGGAATTTCTATCGGTTCTTCTTCTACCGTCGGAACTAAAATCCCTGCTTCATCCTTCGACTCTCGATTCAACCCTTCTGAAACTTCCGTTTCAAGTTTTTCCTGCCGATCCCTTTCGGCAACTTTCTCCATGCGCTTTGCACGCGCTCTCGTTTGTACGGCATTCACCTGACCCACCGAAAAAAACTCATACCCCGTTTTTTCCTTGATCAATTCTGCCGTTTTATTCCCTAGCAAATATCGATTTTGGTTCAAGTGGTTTCCACACACGGCCGCCTTTGTCCGTAATTTACCAAAATCTCCCGATATTTCTACAACTGCTAACGGTAGACAAACTAACTCCAAGCTTAAGGGTTGCTTAATCCATATTTGCTCACCGCAAAAATCATTTGGATTTATGTATTTCCGACAAACTAAATCCAACGTGGCTCCGGAATCTCTTAAGATTTCGATTCTATATCCATTTACAGTTCCCTGAAAAGTATATGTTTCTAACAAATCTTCTCCTTTTTTTTCCTGGAGGTTGTTTACTGACCCTGAAGGTTTTTTTTCTGCAATTTTGGGCACGAACTTTTTAGACGGTTTTCCGAATTGCAAATAAAACATTTCAATTTAACTCTCCTTTCGAATGCCCTGTCTCTATTTATATCCGCTTGTGTGTTAGTAACGCCAAAGGAGGGAGTATATCGGGGTTTACTTCCTCTAAATTTATCATCAATTTGCATACGAGTTTTTTCGTGCTTATTATCTCTATTCTTCTGCGTCGACGCTCGAATGCTATCAAAACCATCAAGTAGTTCGGTAATTTCGGCCTCACTTTTAATTAACGGCCACTTATCTAAGAAGTGTTCTCTAATCTCTGGCTTAGCGCGTTTTTTGATTTGGTCTGCGATTAAAAGATCGGTGAGTTGCTCAAACGAATTTATTTCCAAACCTGCAAGCCATTCCTGCAAATAATTTCGTAACTCGAAACCGAAATCCTTCCATGGATCGCTCGGACGTTTGACGTGCTGTAAGAACTTAACTTTAAATGATTCTGCATTTAATTTATAACGTTTTAAAAGAACTGATTTAATGTGATCATAATTCTCCGCTAAATCTTCGGCTTCTCTTGCTATAATCGTTACAATATTAACTGGCAATAAACTAATTAAGTGGGACACCCAGTTTTCTTTATTAATTTTGGCTCTTTTAACCTTTCGTTCAAACAGAACCAAATACAAACTGATATCTGTTTTTTCGGGGTCGAATTCGGGTATTAGTTTTTTCAAATTTAATTCTGAAGGACGCGAATTAATGTCATTTGAATTTGATCCCGATGCGGAGATTCCTTTCTCTAATTTTAATTTTTCTAATTCAAAATTTAATTCTAACTCTTTCTGTCTCAACTCTCGTTCTTGTTCCATTTTTTTACACTCACGTTCAGCATTTTCTTTTCTTAATAATTCTTCGCGCTCTAAATTTCTTTGTCTAGCTATTTCATGTTCCTTTCTCTCAGCTGCTTCCTGACTTTCTCTTAAAATATTGTCATATATCTCGGATACAAAATCTTCATCGTAATCATCTGAATTCACAATCAAATTCTTTAATTGAGTCCTAGTTTCGGTGCCCAGTCTAGGTATTTCCAGTTCGTCGATTAGTTTAATTACATCATCTTTCTTACCTTTGCCTAAGTACGCCATTTTAATAAAATGTTTACCTTATTCTACTTATAATTTTTTAACAGAGATTTACATATAAAAATCAAAATGTACACATTCAATGCTGATTCTTTTATCAAGACTTCCAAAAGATAGCAAAAAAAAAAAATTCTATATCTTTCTATATTTTTTGAATATTTATATCTATAGAAATTTTTCTTTTACATATAGACAAATTTTAACTATTAAAATAACTAAAAACAAATTTTAAATTTTACATACATAAAAATCAGAGGAAAAAAAAACCATCTTTTATACACATACATATATTAAAAAAAATGCTTCCCTTATGTGTACTTGTACAATTTGAGTTTAACATTTACAAGAAAAAAAAATTTCTTCTATAAATATTTTTTCTTTTTTTATATACATAAAATTGTTTACTCAAGAACTTTTTGAAATGGAATGACTTACCCCATTGAAGCTTTTACACCTCTCCAAATATTTAATCCAAAGAAACAGGAAAATCACAATCTGTAAGCATTTACACAGAATTGCGCGCAATCACCAAACACGGCACTAAAAACAAACACTATTTCACTATTTTCTTTCCCGAAAGTAGGTCACGACAAAATCGCTCTTCTTCTTCTTTTTTTATCAGCTGACAAGGGTCGAGGGTCAGAAAACCGTTTCACGTCCGCCTCCGAGGAACGACGTATCCCAGGAAATTCCAGTCGTCCGTTTCTACCAAGTGATCAGGGAGCCTCCGTTTTCGGAAAGATGATCTGCTTATTTTCTTCCGCTAAGAAAATCCAATCACTATTTCTTCTGACTAAAACTCCATCCAACTGCTGACACCAATTCAACTTGCTGTGACGTATTGAATAAATCCATGATGACTTTTGGTAAAGCTTTATTTACAGCAACACACAGCACAGCAAAACAGAAGAAAATTAGAATTGGAAAAAATATACAGAAGATTAAAATAAGAGCACACTATGTACTCTTGTCCGCAGCTGTTTCACAGTTGCGCGTGGGTTTTTGGGCCTTTCACAGTTATGACAATCAGACGATGGCCGTGACGGACTTCACTTTTTACGGGGCAAGAATGCGCCCCGGCTGGCGAGCTAGGTCGACTCACTTCAAAGTCAAAACCAAAAATCCTCCCTTGAGCCTCTTGGAAATTGCATATATATAAAGCAGTTTTCTTTGATCATTGCCGATCATTAACAGGGTAAATCAGACAGCTCAAGTAGTGTAGATTTATTATATTCAAACTGTCTAACGTTAAATTCTTGGTCTGAAATACGATTTTTATAACGTCAGTTACAGAGGTTTCAAGTGGAATTTATTGCTTAGATAATTGGAAAGTTGAAGTTTTATTATACACAAATGTATCGTACTTGTCAGAGGGTATTTACACGTGCTAACATCTGCCTTTATTGACAGTGTGCTAATGAGGATATTCATAACGTTACAATACTAATGAATGGATATATACTCCTCATATTTTTGCTTCATTTTGGGAATAACGGATTTTGGCCTTATTCTATGGACGATCATTTTTATAATTTTTAAGCTATGTTTTTGTGACTTTTACAAAAGTTGCTCTCAAAAGTTGCTAACACAATATTCAAATAAAATTTTTATATCTTTGACGCATGCGCAGTGAAAAGTTATTTAGTAAATCTACTAATTTTTAATGTAAATTTTTATTACTTTTTGATTCTGTTTACATTGTGGTATTGTGTACAATGTTGTTTGTCATATTTTCAGAAAAGAACATTATTTTATATTAAGAACTTTGGGAATTATATACGAAAAACTTGGAAAAAATTGGCACTATTTTTATAAAAACCTTAATTTTTCTACAAGTGTACATGCTATCCACATAAAAATGAACACAGTTTATTACAATAAGCCATTTAATCATAATGTACAATTTGAATGCTTTTGCTACATTAGTTTTGACTGGGTTATCCAAAAGATTTTCTTTCTTTTTCAATTTGTTGACGGTCTCTTACGGAGTTTCGCAAAAGAAAAAAATTAACCGAAATGTATCACCTGTACTATTATATTTGCACACTTAAAGTTTCAGGATATTTTCTCTTGTATTTTGCTATATATTTAATAAAATATCTAAAATTGCAAGTGACCGGTCCCCCTTGGCTCTCAAAAATATGGTTAGTTTTATTACTGTTTTTCCGTGGTTATAACACTGCATAAAAATATACATTTTTATTTATAGAGCATTAAAAGAATTTTCATATACAAATGTAAAAAAAACTTACTAACAATTCGAGATTTACGAGCATCTAAATGAAATGTTGCTGTATTTTATGGACAAACATCTAAATCAACGATTATGTGCACTGACAAATATGTAATAAAATATACACTTGCTGAGCATTTACAAATGAAATAAATAAAATGTTTTCTATATGTTGCAAAATAAAGCCTAAAATTGCTATCTCATGCATTTTTTAAAGTTAAATTTTATTTATCTTTTAAATTCACTTTAAAATAATGCTAATCTCGAAAATATTTAATTATAATGCAGGAATTTTATATTTCCTGATAATTATGTGTGATTTTTTATTTATAATTCAATCAATTACTTTTTTAGGTGTGTTCGTAAATATATAAATAATAATATCAACATCTTGTCTGTCCGTTTGTCCACATATAACAGAGCAATCCAATGGTTTGAAATTTAATATACACAATCATTGCAGAATTTTGCATTTCAAATTTTATGAAAATCTATGCAATATTTAAAAATAAATTAATTTTCATTTTATTAAATCCTATCATATTTAATTAATTCCATGATATCCCATGATAGATCATAGTTTTCGGTTACCATGGTGATTATATCCTACTTAAAGTGGAGTCCTATTATTTCAATATTACTCACAAGGAAGGTCTCCATACGGGCATATTCAGAAAATTTTGAAAAAAATACAGAATGTTCTTCTCATGAGGCTATATATGTTTATAAAAAAATTTTCGGCGGAACTTCCTTACAGTGTCCGTAAAAAAATAATGAAAATTTCGTTATTTGGCGATTTATCATCGGTTGGCGATGAAATGCAATTTCAAAAAATGCTTTTTCGTGTCTAATATACTTAAAGGAAAAAAGTGTCATGTTGAACTTGTTTAGATAAATTTAATTTAAGTAACTTTAGTTTTGACAGTTTTAGTTTGTTTTAAGTATAATTTTGTTATATCGATATTTATATGCATTTATATTCATATTTAATCATCAAAATTTGAGATTTAAAACGAAATTCATAATTTAAATTAATTAAATTTTTTTCAAGTTCAAAGTCCAATTCAACATTGTCGATTCGATTTTGTTGCCACGGAAACATCTCTCTTTTATTTTTGAGTACGCTTAAATGTATCAAAATAAAGTTTCTCTATGACTATTTTTATTTATTAAAATATTTTTTCCAATGATAATTTAAATAATCACCCCCGACTGGCAATATATATATATAATGCATATAATATGCATATAATATATTAAACTCTCTCATTGCTTATGTTTAATTTCCTTAAATACCATTAACACGCATTCCAAAAATCCAACATTTTCAGTTACATTAAAATCGTTTGCTTTTGGCGAGGAAAAATGCTGCGCGCCAAATCGCTTGACGCTATCCTCTTTACACGCCAAATATTCGAAAGTCATTTATTTTTTTACATATTTCCTATTGTAATTCCGCCGCTAAATTTGACTGAGCCTTTATTACCTACATGAGTAGTTTAATTAGTATTTTTTTTTCAAAAAATTCTGAGTATGCCCAGTGTGGAGACCTTCCTTGTCAGTTTGATGTATAATCGTAATAAATTTTGCATTTTCTTCAGGAGAATGCACATATCCATACAACAGTGGTAGAAATCGTAAAATTGAATGAACTAAAGTATAAAACAGTTTCAATAAATATCATATTCGTCTAATTTGGATTTTTATAATTTTCATCTATTAGCATGACTAAAAGTTTTCCTCGGGGGGAATGATTTTCCATGTAAGAAGTAAAAGCAGCTGTCGACGACTATTTTGAAGACGAACCAGTAAAAAAAATCATGCGTTAACCATAGATTATTAAACACATTCAACACTTCCTGAAATGTTGAACAAAACTTCGTTATTTTGATAAATAAGGTATTTTTGTCGATAGAAAAATATGTATTTCGATACTTTTGAACAGACCTGTATTTGATCTGCCGGTTGATATGTAAACTGTATAAAGCGAAAGTTTAGTAAAGTAAAAAAACGCCTCGCAGGTTGAAATGATTTACATAGCAATTTATCCTAATATGTGGAAAAATACTTCAATACTTTTGTTCAGTCCTATAGTTTAACTAGAATCTTTATAACACGCCAGTATTTTGTTAAAGTTTAGTTAAAACGAAAACCCTCTTAAAACTACTTAAATCACATTTCCAGAAATTATTGGGTGACCCTGTATGTCATTTTATTTATATTCTATAAACATTTCTTAGTAAACTGAAAGCAGTTCAAAAATGCAACATTTATTTAAAAACCACCTTTAAGTAAATTGCTCTCATATTCAGTAAGGTTTGCGAGCTCTTTTGTGTAACCCTGTATATCAACTATAAAATTTATACACACCATATAATATGTAGACATTTAGTAAAACTTAAAAGCCAATATCGCAATTGAAAATGCATTTCATCCATCCATCAGCTATTATCGATAATATACAGTACTTCGGATAGAATATACGATTTGAAATATTTTGTGCGTCCCTGTAAATGCTATGCACTTCATATTATGAGTGAAATATTGAGTCTCAATGGCAGGGCCAGATTAAGCACTACTGGGACCCGGGGCTACTGGGAATTTTGGGCTCCCCCCCCCCCCCCCTTACGCTATTGGAAACCTTAAGCCTCCTACCACAATACTGAATGCCATCCCCTCCTCAAACACACACACCTTTGTCTTGTTTTTTCAATCCTAAAATACAAATTTTAGATTTTGAATATGTATATATGTTAATATTTTTTTTCTTTGTTATCTTTAAAGGTGTTTTTAAATTCGCCTTTTTCCGCAACCTTTTGACAAAATTTGCGCTTTTCCTGTGATCTTTTTCCGAAATTTGCGTTTTTCCTGCCATTCTTTGAGAAATTCGCGTTTTTTCAGCTATTCTCTGCCAAAATTCATGTTTTTTCAGCAATTCTTTGACGAAATTCGCGTTTTTTTCAAGCGATCCTCTGTAGAAATTTACATTTTTTCTGCGTCTCTTTGACAAACTTCGCTCTTTTCCGCGATCTTTTGACTAAATTTGTGCATTTCCCGCGATTTTTTCAAGAAATTCGCTCTTTTTTTGCCGTCCTTTGACGAAATTCGTGTTTTTTGCGGATTTCTGTCAAAATTCGCGTTTTATCGGCAATTTTTTTACGAAATTCGCACTTTTTCTCTTTTTGAAATTTATCTTTAAAATTTATGTTAAAGGAAATATTGACATAAATAATAGTTTTAGCGAAAATCGCAAACGAATCGACTAATTTTTCCGTTTTTTATTAACATTTGAAATTTGAACCCCCCCACCCCCATTGAACACAGCTCAGTTTGAGCTACATAACCACTCCCAACGATTTAGATTTTCAGCTCAAAATTTAAGTTTGTGTCTAAGCTTCTAAAAAAAATTTATGAGATGCAAAAAACAACGGTAAAAAATAGTTGTACGTTACTCCAAAGTCTAAAGCGCCCTCTATCGGCATTTTTTTGAATTTCAACTTTATAATTTATTTTCAAGTTAATACAGACATAAAGAATAATTTTAGTGAAAATCGCAAATCAATTGACTAATTTTTCCGTTTCTTATAATCATTTGAAATTTGAACCTCCCCCACACTTCAGTTTGCGCTACATAACTACTTCCAACGATTTTGATTTTGAGCTCAAAATTTAAGTTTATATCTAAGCTTCTAAAAAAATTAATGAGATGCAAAAAATAATGGTAAAAAATAGTTGCTCGTTACTCCAAAGTCTAAAGCGCCCTCTATGGGCATTTTTTGAAATTTTTCTTTATAATTTATTTTCAAGACAATACTGATATAAAGAATAGTTTTAGTGAAAACCTCAAACAAATCAACCAATTTTTCTGTTTTTTATAATTATTTGAATTTTTGGAACCTAAACTTTAATGGCGACTATCTCCTTCGGAAAACGTTTGGGACCCTTGATGCCCCATTTAATATTGTTTGTCTTGATATGTACTATCACCCCTTAAAGTTTGTACCATGAATTTAGAAACACCCTGTATATATATAGGTGCACGGAAATAAATGGATATGTGGCCTTCAGTAGTTGATCATGTCTTGAAGTGCTATTTAAGAATTTTTAACAATGTTTTAGCCTGAATTACATTTTAGCTTATTATGTGCGCATATGAAAGTCTATCTGAAATGTACCGGACTATACAAAAGAATTCAAGTATGAAAACATTTTTTAAGTAAATATGCACATAATGTGTTTAATTACCATAAAATAAATTTTCATTCCTATCTCTATTTTTAAGTAGAATACACGATGAATATTTTGTAAAATCGGTTTCATTTTATTTGTCAAAATGTTCCATGTTCCCTTACGGAATTTGCTGTTGTGAAAAAACCTAAAAACTCCATTTTAGAGGTGACTCGTAGGTTTACCATTGTGCTTTCCTGCACCCAAAAGTATGAAAATATGGTGGCTTGAGTGCAGGAAAACATAATGGTAAACCTATGAGTCAACTTCTAAAATCGGGTTTTTAGGTTTTTCAAACAAGATATGATTTGGCATACCGATTGCGTTTTAATGTACGAATCGAGATTTAACTAATTCTAATTTTTTTTTTCCGTGAAGTCGATGAAATGATTGTCTGTCTGATCTTGATCAGACTATATCAGAAACTATTATATCAGACTCTATCTATTACTATATCAGAAAAAATAAAAAATAAAAAGTCTAACGACGAAAGAAATCTGGATTGAATATCCCATACCTTTTTTTTTTTTTTTTTTTTTTTTTTTTTTTTTTTTTTATGAATATAGGACTAACAGTTTATGTTTATGGGATTTATTGCTGGAAAAAAATTAAAAACTACTTATATCCCCAAAATGAAATTTCGAGTTAAAACTATTTTTAAGATATTAAAATCTATAGAGCATAAATCTATAGATCTAAGTAGTTATGTATCTACTCTTTACTCATATGTATTAGAATCTATAAATCTAAGATATTAAAATATAGACTATTCTAAATTTATGAATGAAATAATTACCTTACATTTATTGGATTTCTTTTTTTATGAAACTTCCTTAAAATTCCTAAACCTCCTCAAATTAAAACTATATTTGCGGCATTTCTGTTCTAAATCAATGAGGAAAATATTTTTAGATTACATTTTAGATTTAGTTTACATCCAAAAACAGAATGAAACAAGTGAAAAATATTTTCCATTAAACTACATATAAAGAACTTTGTGAAAAATGTAAAACGTTAAGACGTTTATTTTGTAATATCATGCCAATAAGTGGGTCACGGTTATACGTCTAAAAGTAGCCGTGTTTTCCATTTCAAGAAATCCAAACACCTTCAGCGGTTTTATTACGTCTTCAAATTCGCCATTCTGAAAATATCGCTGCTGTTTTGTGCACTTGATATGTAAAAATAGAAATTTTATGTTTTACGTGTCAACATCTTATTGGGGGTAAAAACAGACATTTTTAGCTGCAATAAAATTAATTTTCAACGGAAGTTAAATAATATTTATGTTTACTTGATGAATTAAATTGGTGAGAAAAATATATTTTAATGACGGTGTCAGTTTATTTAATTTCGATTTAATTGAATGATCTATATTAAAGAATAAATAAATAAATCAAAACATATTAAACTGAATAAATGGAAACATATCAGTGGGTAACACTGACGTCATTCTAACACTGACAACAACTCTATTATTAAATGTTTTTTTTTTTTTTTTTTTTTTTTTTTTTTTACAGCATTTTTAGGTAGATTTAAAAATAAATACTACCTATTGCAGTCATTACCATGGTACGACTTCCTTCGTAAGTTTTCATTGTATGACCCCATAAACACAACTCCCCCTCCCCCCCCCCACACACACACACCTAAAAAAATTACATATATGCATGTAATAAATATAAAAAAAATTCGCCATTTTCCTGCTTTGAGTTCGTTCTACTTTCATTCTCAGTTTTCGTAATAGATTAGTATTTTTAACAGCTAAAGTTCCTTTTATTTTTGTTTTCTTTAATTCAGCATAATCTATCAATCATTTTCCTAAAATAACTAGAATGTATTACTTAAATGTCAATATCTTATTGCGAAATCTTAAATTCATTCCACAAATCTATTTCCCTTTTTAGAATAAAACATTTATCGAAACTTTAATTTTGTTTTATTTACTTAGTAATCGTCTGCTCTGAAACTCATCCGCATTTTAGTGGGGAGTTTTACTCTTGCTTCTTACGCCGGTTATTAAAGAATCCTTACGACTAGCTCCACCCATCAACCAATGGAAGGGCGCGAAGTAAATTACCTTTACATTCGAATCAATATCAGTGAATTTTTAAAAGCAATACGTCAGAGGGGAAGGGCAAAGTTATCTGAGAATTTTTGAGATAGCCATTTGATTTTTTCGGAGCGTTCAGATTCTACTGACCTTCCCACTGTTAAGGTACATCACGCTGCCGTTCCGATTATTTTTAGAACGTTCTTGAGGTGTTGCAATGATTTTCCAGAAACAGCTTTGCACAGACCCCTTTTATTCCTTTTATTTGTGGTGATAGTAACTCAGAAAGGATGTTTTATTTGTTGTGGTGCATTTTATTTCTGATGGAAATGTTCGAATCAAGAACAATTCTTTATTTATTATCGAGTAATGGATATAGAGGGATATGTGGAGTGACAATGAAAGTGGACGGCAATAAATTGTGATGTTCCTGTTCTCTTGTAGTTTTAATTAATTGAAGAAAGCACTAAACCACCAGGTTCACTTATCTAAACTTATCTACGAGTTTTCTTCGGCCACGATTAAATGAGAAGTAATATTTTTGCAGATGTGATAAATAATCATATCGATCTTCGACGCCTCTCGTAACCTCTTCTTACTACATATATGTATTAAATGTTTTCCGCACGATAAAAATCACAATCAACCAGATAAAATTTACCCTTCTGAGGGCAAATAACTTTTTATAAAGGTTAAAACTGAAAATTTTGCTACGATTGCGTCAAAATAATAATTATTATTATTATTCAATATTTAAGGAATATGGTAATTTTTATGATAGACTTTTTTTTCAAACTATATTTAAAAAGAATTCAATGATATACAAGCATATTATAGTATGTTAAATTAGAGACATTAATCTTTATACAGTGATAAGGAGTTAGATCATATCCTTTCAATTTTATAGATCCTTCCCGAATTGTGATAATGTCTTCACCGCATAATTCCTCCATTGAATAATTCCACTAAAGCCTAAAATAGCTTGTAAAGCTATTAACTAGCGCCATAAGTATTTCCCTTGAAACTTATTCTTAAGACAAACGGGGAGCAATATGAAGGGATTTCTAATTTCAAAAATAGGTTATAATTCTGCATAGGCAATGAATGTAATGACATCGTAGGCGTGCTGCCATGGACGGCGTTGTAAACACGTAGAATAAGAAAAGAGTATTTCTCCAATGATTTTATTTTACTTATTGTAATGATCTTATATATAGAATTAAATAGGAGAATCTTATGAAATCGAATGTCTTATTTAATAGTTGATCAGAAGTTCAAGTATTTTAATAAATATTGAATGAAAAAAGATAACTAGATAAATAATCATATAAAAAATAACTAAGACATTTCCGTGTTTTAGATAAAAGCTACAAATTTCATTTTTATAATTAGCTGTTTAACTTAAAATTAATTCAAGAACTTGTGACATCTTGAAAAGAAATACAAATAAAGAAACATAGAAAAAAAATACAGAAAAAAATTATCTCCCTCCCCACAGTTGCATTACACATCTTATTAGAAAATATTTTATTTATTTATATTTATTTAATTTCCATTTTAATAATATGTTGTGAAAATTTTAATTTCGTTAGCCAAATATAATAAATCTTATAATTTATTTTTTCATTTTTAAGTTTCACAAGTTGAAATAACATTGAAATAATGAGTACACGCACTTTGAACCTATTTGTAAAAAAAATTGTGTAAGGTTGACAGTTTCCCTTGCATGAAAATTTTCCTCTTGCAAACGAATAGATTTTGGAAAAAATCGTAAATTTTGTGCTAAAATTTCACTTGTAAAAGTTTATTTTTCAAAAAATTTCTATTACTGTATATTTATCCCGTTTTATTCTGAACAAAATGCTGCAAACCCCATTTTAATTGGGAAAATAGAAGACGAGATATTTACAATTTTGTGTATCCTAGTATCTGAGAAAATCGCTGCGCACATTGAAACAAAGATGGCTGCCAAGCACAAACAAAAAATAGCAGAATTAAAATAATGGTCATTTTGAACTTCCATCATGTTAGGCTTGTTGTACAAAAAATTTCAGATTTTTTAAAAATAGTTGAGCGACCAGTGCTGGACCACTTAAAATGGATTGACCCAACATAAAAACTAGTTTAAATGTCAAAAAATGTAATGTGATGATAATATCTAAAATATAACTAAAAACAGCATGAAAAATTAAAAGAGAAAGTTTTAAAAAGAAAACATAACAACTAGTTAATACTCATATAATCAATTAAGTAATAGTACATAAAATAGTTAATAAAATGTATTATGTAAAACACAGTTTAGTACAAAAGCAATGTTAAGGGCTCATATTCTTCCAACATTGCATTGTCTTCATCGACATCCGAGTCATTGCTGTATGACTCGGATTCCATAGCCTCTTCCACTCATTTCTGCAGCTGCTTCGGATCCTTAATGTTTCTTATGCATGAGCTAGTATCAGATTTTTTCTCCCCTTTCCCTACAGTCTTCCATTGTGGAGAAGCTGGAATTGAAGTTTTCTTTTGACCTGTTTGTACAGATTTTTTTTTTTCTGATTCTATTTTCTAGAAGTAGCGTATTTCTGTGATATTTTGATATTTGTGGCAGCTTTGATCTTGGTTTCAGATGACTTTTTGGATAGAGCTTGAGATTTCTGTTGCCAACTCTTTAGATTAATTATTTTTACAGGTTCTGAGGATTGTAACCAACGTTCTAATAAAGGGGTCCCATAGCATTTAGAACCAAGACTGATATCACAGCTTTCTTTAATTGGAGTGCCGGTCGATTGTGTTACGGTTGATTTACTGGGTGGAAATGAGCAATCAGTCTTACGGATTGTGATTGGTGTTTAATTAAGTAGGAATAAGAAATTAAAACAGAAGGAGTCCTGGTTTCTACAAGTTTGCGGGCATCAGGATAGGACAATTTTTTAAAAAAAATTTTAGTAATAATTTCTTTTTCACGGTTCCAATTAGGTCAAGTTCGAGATTTTGAAGTATGATCACCTGTACAAGTTGCACAGCGTTCGGGTTTTCATAAAATTTATTGTCATGGCCGACTTTTGCACAATGTGCGCAGGTAACAGAGCCACGACAGCTAGTGTTAGTATGGCCGTAACGCTGGCATTTAAAACAACGGAGTGGGTTTGGTATATATTGTCGGACTGGACAGTTAGATAATCATCTTTAATTCTTGTTGGTAATGTGGAAATATTGAAGGTTAGAATAATGTACTTTGTAGGAATTATCTGCTTATTTTTACGGATAGTTATTCGAATTGTATCTATGATATTTTGATTCCTTAAATTACTTAGAAGAAGTTATTTTGTGGAAAATAACAGATCTGGTTCGGATATTACACCACGACTTGTATTCAAAGTTTTATGTGCTTTTACAGAAACGGAAAATATGTCTATTGTCGAGAAATTAGAGAGAAATTGTGATTGTTTGGCTGCAGAAACCTCAACTAGTAAATCCCCAGATTGCAGTTTTTTGAGAGAATGACCATCCCCCAAGACAGACTGAAATGTTTTTGCAATGAGAAATGGTGACTTTTTTTAAGAGCTATCTGAAACGCTATCAGTATGTTTAATTACAAAAAATCTTGTGAATGAAGGATTCTGTGCAATTTGTTGCTCTCTACAAGGGAGAGATACAAAAGGAATTAAAGTAATTTCCATCCATACCCAGAGAAAAATAATTCAGACCCCGGCCGCACCACCCACTACCGAGTCCAACAAGGGGATTCACATTCGTGCAACAGTGCTAAACAGGACCCATGCGGTCACAAGACAACCCTATGTCAGTCTCTACCCTTAACGAGATGACTACTAGTTGCTCGATCACTTTATCCCTTCGCCAGTGACAAAAGTCAGCAGACTAATCGATTGATGCATACGGGAACAATATGCACCTCCCATCTACCTGAAGCAGAGGCCAAAGCAATATGTTGGTTTCTCTCAACTGCCAGAATCCCCCTTTCCAGGGACACGGGTCGCCACGCACGGCAAACACGTGGGTGGTTTGCAATTCTCTATGAGTCGATATACAGGATGATATCGGCTCACACAGAATTGCCCTCACCTCCGCAGAGGAAACCCCAACGAGAGTGAAACAAAGAGGAAAAGGAGACTAGTGGAATAAGAGGAAATGGAAAAGAGAAAGATCACTCAGGTTTCCGGGGTTGTAAAGCCCGTAAACACCCAAAGAAGGTATCCCACTGGCGGGAGTTATGTATTGGAAAATACAAATTCTAAAAATTTCGCGGAATCTAAATTTTTAAGCGTTTTTTTAAGTATCATATGATTTGAGTTTTATGTTTATTTTTTAAAGTTCAATAGGTTTAAATAGATTTGTTAAAAAATTTTAACATTAATGATAGAAGCAACTGAAGAAATGTTAGATATGGATTCCTTCTCTAGAATAAACAATGTAGGAAATATATTTTTATTTTTAATTTATCTGTAAATTATGTTTTTGTTTAATCATCATTAATAATATTTTTTAAACATAAATTATGATGATAACTTATTTACAAACGATATTTAAAATTAATTACATTTTTAAATGTAAATTGTAATGATACTTTATAAATGTTTACAATTATTTTAATACTTCTAATATATGAGAGCATGCTATCAATAATAAGACATGAATCTTTATATTTCCATGGTACAGCAGTTCATATACTTTCAAGTTTATAGCTCTTTTCAAAATTGTGATCATGTTTACAACGCATCATCCTCCATTGAATAATTCCACTTAAGGCTAAAATAACTTGTAAAGCTATTAACTAGCACCTTAAGTCTTTCCCTTGAAACTTATTCTTAAGACGACGGAGAGCAATATAAAGGGATTTCTAATTTCAAAAATAGGTTATAACTGTTTGTATGTAATGACATCGTAGGCGTACTGCCATGAACGGCGTTGTTAACACATAGAATAAGATAAAAGTATTTCAATTCAAAAAAATTACATTTATTTTCTTAAAAGGTGAAGATAAAAGGTTAAAAACAACAGATATTAAATGTCCCGAGATCTTTCGGACATACACATGTCCATTTTCAAGGGTAGCAATGAACTGGACGAGAAAACTAAAATTGACGGAGATACAAAGCAAAACATTAAACACGCATGTGCAAGAATTGAGCCGGTCTATTTTCTTGAAAGGGGGAGGGGGAGGAATTCACGTAGAACTTTCAGCAGTTAAACTCCTAGAAATGCCCAGGATATTGTGCCATATTGCAGGAATATTATAAGAAAGGCTGTCGTTACATGTATTATAATTATTACATAAAATTTCTATTGATTCCCGGATTATTGAAAGATAGTAGTTGGAAGCTTGAAAGATAATTTTTGCTTTATCGAAATTTATTTTTTATGTTTTCTTTCTGATTTAATCTAGATAATGCTGTACTGGGTTTATTGAATTTGATGTCTGATAAATGCTCCCTCAATCTCTCACTAAATCTCCGGGTTGTCATGCCAATGTAAAATAAACTTTCATGATGCTCATTACTGAATGGGATTATATATACACCTGATTTTTCAGAATTCTGTATTGGGTCAATTTTCCTATGAATTAAATCCTTTAACTTAGTTGGAGGTTTAGCTATTAAACTTATATTATATTTCATCAATGCGTATTTTAATCTTTCATATAGTTGCGGAATATAATCAAATTTACAATATATAACTTTATCTGAATAAGATGATTTCTCTTGCTTAGGTTTTTAATTTGCTTAAGTAGTTTATTAATATATTCGGGGGGGAACCATTATCGTAAGCAGTGCGTCTAACAATATTAATTTCATTTTGTAGGAATTTGGTTGATTTTTGACGTCCGATTATCTGCGCTAGGGATATAGGACCAGGGGGGAGTGCCCTTCGTGGGGGTCTTTCTAAGGGAACCTAACCCGTATTTACGCAAGGTTCGAAGAAAACCACGAAAACTCCGAACGGTTAGGCCGACAGCCGCGACTGGGTTCGAACCCAGCACCTGCCGTCTACCAGTTGAGAGGTCCCAACCTCTCGGCCACTGGTGGGGCCTTGTAGGAATTTATCCGAACAAATTTCAAAGGCACGTTTTAGGTAAAATCTGTAGGCAGCTATTTTATATGAGAAAGGTGAGTTGCTATCTAATGAAATGGTATTGTTGGATCTAAATTCTTTCCTATAAACTGTACGTTCTATTTTGTTTTCAGATTTGTTTTTCATTAACTTCACATCAAGAAAATTCAACGTCCCCTCCTTCTCAACTTCTAAGGTAAACTGAATTCTTGAATCCATTTCATTAATTTTCTGCAAAAAAATCATTTAGTGATTGTAATCCATGATCCCAAACTATGAAGATGTCGTCCACATACCTTATCCATATTGATGGCTTAACCACAAAATTATCCATAATTTGCTTTTCCATAGGTCTAAGTTTTAATTCTGCCATGTATCCGCTAATTGGAGACCCCATAGGTGCTCCGTTAATTTGCTTATAGTATTTATTGTCAAAAACAAATACATTATTCTGTGTAATTAGATTAATAGCTGATTTTAATGTAGTACGGATATTTTGATGAAAATTTGGGTTATTATCAATTGAGGTTTCAATTATTTTAACAACTTCTTTAAGATCTATGGAGGGATAAAGCGATACAATGTCCAGGCTGGCAAGAATACTGTTATGATTAATGGAAACTGCTTTAATCCTGTTAACAAATTCGGTTGTAGAATTAATAACAAATTCAGAGTCCGGGAGAATGTCTTTTAAAAATGAAACGAAGGCTTTTTCAATAAAATATGTAGGCGCAGAATGCTTAGTCACTATAGGGCGGAGGGGGGAATTTTCCTTATGGTCCTTAAGCCGACCAATTAATCTTGGTGTAACTGGTTAGCGGATACATGGCAGAATTAAAACTTAGACCTATGGAAAAGCAAATTATGGATAATTTTGTGGTTAAGCCATCAATATGGATAAGGTATGTGGACGACATCTTCATAGTTTGGGATCATGGATTACAATCACTAAATGATTTTTTGCAGAAAATTAATGAAATGGATTCAAGAATTCAGTTTACCTTAGAAGTTGAGAAGGAGGGGACGTTGAATTTTCTTGATGTGAAGTTAATGAAAAACAAATCTGAAAACAAAATAGAACGTACAGTTTATAGGAAAGAATTTAGATCCAACAATACCATTTCATTAGATAGCAACTCACCTTTCTCATATAAAATAGCTGCCTACAGATTTTACCTAAAACGTGCCTTTGAAATTTGTTCGGATAAATTCCTACAAAATGAAATTAATATTGTTAGACGCACTGCTTACGATAATGGTTCCCCCCCCCCCCGAATATATTAATAAACTACTTAAGCAAATTAAAAAACCTAAGCAAGAGAAATCATCTTATTCAGATAAAGTTATATATTGTAAATTTGATTATATTCCGCAACTATATGAAAGATTAAAATACGCATTGATGAAATATAATATAAGTTTAATAGCTAAACCTCCAACTAAGTTAAAGGATTTAATTCATAGGAAAATTGACCCAATACAGAATTCTGAAAAATCAGGTGTATATATAATCCCATTCAGTAATGAGCATCATGAAAGTTTATTTTACATTGGCATGACAACCCGGAGATTTAGTGAGAGATTGAGGGAGCATTTATCAGACATCAAATTCAATAAACCCAGTACAGCATTATCTGGATTAAATCAGAAAGAAAACATAAAAATAAATTTCGATAAAGCAAAAATTATCTTTCAAGCTTCCAACTACTATCTTTCAATAATCCGGGAATCAATAGAAATTTTATGTAATAATTATAATACATGTAACGACAGCCTTTCTTATAATATTCCTGCAATATGGCACAATATCCTGGGCATTTCTAGTAGTTTAACTGCTGAAAGTTCTACGTGATTTCCTCCCCCCCCCCCTTTCAAGAAAATAGACCGGCTCAATTCTTGCACATGCGTGTTTAATGTTTTGCTTTGTATCTCCGTCAATTTTAGTTTTCTCGTCCAGTTCATTGCTACCCTTGAAAATGGACATGTGTATGTCCGAAAGATCTTGGGACATTTAATATCTGTTGTTTTTAACCTTTTATCTTCACCTTTTAAGAAAATAAATGTAATTTTTTTGAATTTAATTATTTCAAGGTGAAAATTCCAACAAGACCTGTTTTAAAGTGTTTTGTCTTTTAAGTAAAAGTATTTCTCCAATGATTTCATTTTACTTATTGTAATGATCTTATTTATAGCATTAAGAAGGAGAATCTTCAGAAAGTGAATGTTTTACTAGTAGTTGATCAGAAGTTCAAATTATTTTTAATATAATGAATGAAAAAAAAAGGATAAATAGATAAAAAAAATAGATAGATCTTATAAAAAATAACTAATACATTTTCGTGTTTTAGATAAAAACAGCAAATTTAATTTTTATTAATACCTGTTTAATTTAAAATTAATACAAATATTCGGAGATTTTTTTTTTATCATATAAAAGTAAAATATTTTATTAAATTTTGATCAAATAATGAAACAACGAAAAAAAGGAATACAGAAAGAATTTATACCCCATCCTCCTCCACCTGATATACACATATTATTAAAAACTGTTTCATTTATTTATATTTATCAATTTCTATTTTAATAATAATATGAGAAAGTTTTAATTTCTAACTCCATATATAATAAATCTGATGATTTGTTTTTTTCATTTTTAAGCTTTACAAACAGTAAATAATTAAATGTATTGCAGTTTTTTTATTATGCTTATGATGTGTGTATACAAGAAAATAAGGTGTATGGAAAATACAAATTCTTAAAAATGTGTAAGCATTGTTCTGAATTTTATTTGAATAGGATCTAAATTTTTGGTGTATTTTATGTATCATCCTATATTAATTATATTTTTATTTTTTAAAGTTCATTTGATTTAAATAGATTTGTTACAAAACTAACTTTAATTGTAAAAGCAACTTAAGAAATATTTTGATACTAGCCGCACTTGGCAACCAGTTTGGTCTCCCTTTAAATGTATACTAAGCATTAAATCATATTGCTTTTATTCATAATTTATTTTAATTGCTCACTTTTTGCCAAATTAGAAGACTCTACAAGAGAAATAGAAACAGATGCCATATGCGCACCACATTGGCGCGATTGCAACAAAATGGCAATTACAATTGCCTCACATGGTGTTTGTTAAAATGCTATTTAATTTTATACTGGCGATGTTGCCTAGCAACCAAAATGTACCAAATTGTATCAAAATGTAAAAAGTTTTCTGTGCAAACGATAAATTGTCACTGAAATACATTATCTGTTTATTTCTACAGTTTTTACCTAAGCTGTGTGAAAAAATATTTTTTTTTGTTTTTGAGTTGTGATTAGAATGTTTTTATGAGAATATATGTAAAAAAAAAATGTGATTTATAATTGAGTTATTTTAATAATTATCTGTGTTCGAAAGGAAATGAGATGTGTTTTTGCGTAAAAATAAACTGTGTATAAAACTAGAGATGTGAATTTGAGTTGATAACATGAATGATGATTATAAAAAAATTTATAATAACTTCGAAAAGTATAAAAATCACATAGTAATCCGGCTATTCTTATTTATTCATTAACAAACTGTTTGCTTTTTTTTTTTTTTTTTTTTCAAATGTTATAAATTGTCTTATTCTATAATAAAATTAACTAAACTTTTTTAAATTATTATTTTTCGTTTAAAATAATAGAAATTAATTTAAAAATGTGTATGTATCTGGTATTTGAAAACGGAATTTTCGCCTAATTGGCGTCAGAAAAATAACGCGCCAATGTGGTGCTTATATGACATCTGTGCTGATAAATCAAGAACTCAGTATTTTTACGCTAGCCCGGCGCAGATAATAAATCGCCAAATATTGTATCCTTGGCATTTTTTCTTACTTCATTAATTATTCAAAATATAATAATATAATCCTTTCATTCATTTCATTTATAATACATATTTCTAATTTGAAACTGAAAAGTTTAAAATGCATGACTTTTATTTATTTTTTAAGTAAAAAGAATAGAAAAAATAAAAATAATCATAATTTGAACCTCTATAACTGCAGCGAAGGAACAAAACATAAATAATTCCAATTTACCACTGCATAAATCTTACCAAAGGATTTTAGTAACCCATAATATGTGTTTCATTTGGATGTTGCCATTAAACAATTAATAAATAATCGTGTTTTTTGTGCCACATACGTTAGCGTAATATACATATAGCTACATCTATTTAAATATAAGTTGTGATGATGACTTATTTATAAACAATATTTTCAAACTAATTATATTTTTTAACTTAAATTGTGAAAATACTTATTAATAAATATTTATAATTATTTTAATACTTCTAATATATCATGGTGTGTTGCATTATAGGCCATTAATCTTTATGCTCCCATGGTACAGCAGTTCATAACATTTCAAGTTTACAGCACTTTTCAGAGTTGTGATAATGTCTGCAACGCATCATCCCTCCAGTGAATAATTCCACTAAAGCCTAAAATAGCTTGTAAAGCTATTAAATAGAGCTATAAGTCTTTCCCTTGAAACTTATTCATAAGACAATGAAGATCAATATAAAGGGATTTCTAATTTCAAAAATAGGTTATAGGCAGTGAACGTAATGACATCATAGGCGTATTGCTTTGAACGGTGTTGTTAACACATAGAATAAGATAAAAATATTTCTCTAGTGATTTTATTTTACTTGTTGTAATGATCTTGTCTATAGAAATAAGAAGGAGAATCTTAAGAATGTGAATATTTAATTTAGTAGTTGACCTGAAGTTCAAATATTTAACGTTTTCAATAGGTTTAATTAGGTTTGTTACAAAACTTTAATATTAATGATAGAAGCAATTAAAGAAATATTTTGATATGAATCTCTTCTAAACAATGTAGGAAATATTTTTATTTTAAATTTATTTTGTAAATTATGTTTTTGTTTAATTATTATTAATAATTCTTTTAAATATAAATTGTGATGATAACTTACTCATTAACTATATTTAAAATTAATTATATTTTTAAACATATATTGTGATTATACTTATTTATAAATATTGAAAATTATTTTAATACTTCTACATTATAGTTATATTATAGGCCATTAATCTTTAAACTTCCATGATGAAGCAGTTCATATCCTTTCAAGTTCGCTTTTTAGAGTAGTGATAATGTTTACACCGCATCATCCCTCCAGTGAATAATTCCACTAAAGCCTAAAATAGCTTGCAAATCTATTAACTAGCGCCATAAGTCTTTCCCTTGAAACTTATTCATAAGACAATAGAGAGCAAATATAAAAGGATTTCTAATTTCAAAAATAGATTATAACTCTGTATAGACAGTGAACGTAATGACATCGCAGGCGTATTGCTTTGAACGGTGTTGTTAACACATAGAATAAGATAAAAATATTTCTCCAGTAATTTTATTTTACTTGTTGTAATGATCTTGTCTATAGCAATAAGAAGGAGAATCTTAAGAATGTGAATATTTAATTTAGTAGTTGACCTGAAGTTCAAATATTTAACGTTTTCAATAGGTTTAATTAGGTTTGTTACAAAACTTTAATATTAATCATAGAAGCAATTAAAGAAATATTTTGATATGAATCTCTTCTGAACAATGTAGGAAATATTTTTATTTTAAATTTATTTTGTAAATTATGTTTTTGTTTAATTATTATTAATAATTCTTTTAAATATAAATTGTGATGATAACTTACTCATTAACTATATTTAAAATTAATTATATTTTTAAACATATATTGTGATTATACTTATTTATAAATATTGAAAATTATTTTAATACTTCTACATTATAGTTATATTATAGACCATTAATCTTTAAACTTCCATGATGAAGCAGTTCATATCCTTTCAAGTTCGCTTTTTAGAGTAGTGATAATGTTTACACCGCATCATCCCTCCAGTGAATAATTCCACTAAAGCCTAAAATAGCTTGCAAATCTATTAACTAGCGCCATAAGTCTTTCCCTTGAAACTTATTTATCAGACAATAGAGAGCAATATAAAAGGATTTCTAATTTCAAAAATAGGTTATAACTCTGTATAGACAGTGAACGTAATGACATCGTAGGCGTATTGCTTTGAACGGTGTTGTTAACACATAGAATAAGATAAAAGTATTTCTCGAACGAATTTATTTTACTTATTGCAGTGATGTTATTAGTAGCAATAAGAAGAATAATCTTAAGAAAGTGAATGTTTTATTTAGTAGTTGATCAGAAGTTCAAATATTGTAACTTAATGAATGAAAAAAATAGATAAATTATCTTACTATAAAAATTAACAAAAATATTTCCGTGTTTTAAATACAAGCTGCAAATTTATTTATTTTTAAAATAATTTTTTAACTTAAAATTAATGCAGAAATCCTGAGCTTTTTTTCCTTATAATATAATAGTAGAATATTTTGTTAAATTTTGTTGAAATCATGTAACAACGAAACTAGAAATACATAAATAATTTATACCCTTCCCAGCTGAGTTACATGTGTTATTAAAAATTGTGTTATTTATATTTATTAATTTCCATTCTAATAATATGTTGAGACAGTTTTAATTTCTTCTCCAAATATGATAAATTTGATTATTATTTTTCTTTTGTAAGCTTTACAAACTGCAAATAATTAATTGCAGTTTTTGCATTATATTTATAATGTGTGTATACGAAAAAATGAAGTACATGGAAAATAAAAATTCTTAAAAATGTCTAAGATTTATATCATTTGAACGTAATCTAAATTTTTAGTGTAGTTTAAGTGTCATACAATATGAATTTTATTTTTTTAAGTTCAATTGGTTAAAATAGGTTTGTTACAAAACTTTCACATTAATTTTAAAAGCAACTGAATATTTTTATATCCATTACTTCTCGAGACTAAACGATGTACAACATATATTTTTATTTCAAATTTGTTCTGTAAATTATGTTTTTGTATAATTATCATTAATAAAACTTTTAAACCAATATTGGAACATAAAAAAATAACTTATTTTTAAACGATATTTAAAATTAATTATATTTTTAAACATAAATTGTGATGATATTTATAAATATTTAAAATTAGTTTAGTCTTTCTAATATATTACATTTTACTCCATTAATATTTATACTCCCATGGTGCAGCAATTGATATCCTTTCAAGTTTATAGCTCTTTTCAGAGAGAGTTGCTTTTACAGCACATCATCCGTCCATTGAATAATTCCACTAAAGCCTAAAATAGCTTGTAAAGCTATTAACTATCGCCATAAGTCTTTCCCTTGAAACTTACAACGCAAAACAATATAAAGGGATTACTAATTTCAAAAATAGGTTATAACTCTGTATAACATAATGACGTTGAAGGCGTATTGCTTTGAACGGTGTTGTTAACACATAGAATAAGATAAAAGTATTTCTCCAATGATTTTATTTTACTTATTTTAGTGATGTTATTAGTAGCAATAAGAAGAATAATCTTAAGGAAGTGAATGTTTTACTTAGTAGTTGATCAGAAGCTCAAATATCTTAATGTAATGAATGAAATAAAAATAGATAAATAATCATATAATAAATAACTAACACATTTCCGTCTTTAAGATAAAAACTGAAAAATTAATTTTATAAATAGCTGTATAACTTAAAATTAATGCAAAAATGCTGAGCTTTTTTTTTCTTATCATATAGAATGGGACATTTTACTGAATTTTTGAATGAAATAAAAATAATAAAAAAAAAAACACCGAAAAAAAGGAATATATAAAAAAAATTATCCCCCAACCCTCAAAGCTGCATTACGCATGTTATTTAAAGGTGTTTTATATATTTATATTTATTAATTTCCATTTTAATAATATGTTGAGAAAATTTTAATTTCGTTAGCCAAATATAATAAATATTCTGATTATTTTTTCCATTTTAAAGTGTTACAAGTTGCAAATAATTGTATTGAAGCTTTTCTATTATGCTTATGATGTCTGTATACAAGCAGATAAGGTGCATGGAAAATACAAATTCTTAAAAATGTCAAACTTTTAATTCCATTTCATTTGAACAGAATCTAAATTTTTAGCGTAATTTAAGTGTCATACGATATGAATTTTATTTTTATTTTTTAAAGTTCAATTGGTTTAAATGGATTTGTTACAAAACTTTAACATTAATTGTAAAAGCAACTGAAGAAATATTTTGATATCTAATTGCTCTTATTCTTAACAATGTAGGAAATATTATTTTTTTATTTTAAATTTATTCTCTAAATTATGTTTTTGTTTAACTATCATTAATAAAACTTTTAAACATAAATTGTGTTGATAACTTACTTATAAATAGTGCTCGCGATGGGATACGTATAGCAGCTATACGTTTAAACGATATACGTATATCCGTATAATACGTTTTTCTGCTATATGGATACCTTAAAATATACGTTTAAACGTATCCGGATACGTATAAGGCGTATCGGTTAACGTATATTTAAGAATACGTATATTTAATGTATACGTATATTCCACGTATCGTATCTAATTTAAATATTGGACTTCATCAGTCTTATGTCACTGAATGGAGAATTATTTGGAAATCGGTGGTGTTACGACAGGAATCCGCAAAGTATGTCTTATACATACGAGATCGAGCAATGAAAAGCGCACATTTTTTAAAACACTTTGCAAAAATTTCACAAAATATCAGACTCCTGATTGGCCAAAAGTATTTTGCAACATTGTACTTTGAGTTTTTTTTTTTTTTTTTTTTTTTTTTTCATCTCATGGTAATGAGCTCAGATACCCAGTTATTTTATATTTTGTGTAGGTAATGTATACAAATTGTATCCATTGTAAATAACCAGCAAAATTAAACACTTTTTGAGAAAAGAATGAGAGTATAACTGTTCGAGATTTATTGTGAATTCTTGTTAAATTTAGTTTTTTCTACTTAATTTTTTAAAAATTCTTTATTCACTTATTGTTTTACACTCAAGATTGCATCCGAGTGTAAATGCTATTCTTTCCATGGAGCTAATATTTTTAACTCTGTTAATGTATAATGAAATTTCATTTTTTTTTTTTTTATCTTGACATTCGTAGTATTTTTTATACAAAACGAGATGGAACCCGTCGAAAGACGACGTAAAAAGTAAGTTTTAAAATGACTCCATAAATTCACTCTTGGTTTCAATTTCATTTCTCTGATACTTATCAATTGTTTTAAGCTACTAATTTTTTATGTAAAAATAGAGAAAATATTTTTATATTATTTTAGGACAATTTGCAGATGAAACAGAAATTTAATGCTTTCGATTGATTATTTCTTTACATAGTTTCCTTGCTCACATTTCATAATCGGGATGACTGAGAAGGAAGGTCTCCAGACTGCGCATATTCAGATTTTTCTGAAAAAAGAAAATACTAATTAAACTACTCATGTATTTAATAAAGTATCAGTGAAAATTAAGGGCGGAATTGCAGTAGAAAACATGTAAAAAAAAATATTGTCGAATATTTGGCGTAAAAAGACGAAAGAGTCACACGATTTGGCGAGCAGCACTTTTCCCTGCCAAAAGCAAATGATTTTAATGCAACTAAAAATTTTTAGATTTTTAGATTCCGTTTAAATGTTATTTAATGAATTTAAAAATAAACAGTTAGAGAGTTTAATATATTATATACATATATACAGATTAAATTGCATAGATATATATTATTAGTTGCTGTAGTAATTTCATTTACCTCTGGAAAAATATTTGCATATAGAAAAAATTCTTATTCAGTAAAATTATTTTCATACATTTAAGCATATTCAAAAATAAAAGCCAGATGTTTCCATAGCAACAAAATTGAATCGACAATGCTCAACTGGACTTTGAATTTGAAACAATTTTAATTAATTTAAATTTAAATTTCGTTATAAATCTCAAATTTTGATGGTTAAATTTGAATATAAATACATATAAATATCAATATAACGAAATTATACTTAAAAAAAACTAAAGCTGAGAAAACCAAAGATATTTAATTTATCTAAACCTGTTGAAAATGATACTTTTTTCCTTTAAAATTCATTTAACATTATTATTATTATTATTATTATTATTTAATTGCTTTTCATCGTCAACCGATGATAAATCGCCAAATAGAGGTTCCGCCAAACAATATTTTTATAAACGTATATATCCTCATGAGAAGAACATTCTGTAATTTTTTCAGATTTTTCGGAGTATGCCCATATGGACCTTCCTTGTGAGTCATTTCTACAAACGGGATAATTTGCTTGTAATAAATTAACATACTCAATGAATCCTTAAAAAATAATGAAATATAATTAATATCATAATCTCATTCAAAAGATTTTTTAAGCAATTTGTTGTCGTTTTCAAATAAATTTCAACCTAAAGTTAATTTTATTCCAATTTTATCATGTTACAATTGGAATTATACAGTATTTAATTTAGAAGTATACGGTAAAAGTCAAAGCTATAGCGTTGTTAATTGTCACCATCGTTATACAATTCTAAAAATTGTGATTGGGTTTTGGCTGGCGTTCAAAAGTAGACCACAATTTTTTGACGGCAACAAAGAATTTCACAATGAAAGAAATAGGACTTTTTGATATTAAGGAATTGTTGAATTAATTTAGAATAAATTTACAAAAATTATTCCTTAGAATATAAGCTTTATATGAAGTCTTTTTTAATAATTCTTTATTAATCTTAATTTTCCTCAAATTCTGCGAATTATATAAAAACATGATCAGCAATACAATATTTACTATTTTGAAGCTAAATCTTAAGTTTGATTTTTAAAAAATCGTGCATAACTTTTTGCAATAGAACTATTGCGCGAATCGGGAAAAAATAGCATAGCAGCTCCCCTATTCGGTGATTCTCACCAAAACATACAGAGAATCACTTCATATCAAGCATTAACTGAATCTGGAGTTTGATGAAAATCCGTGCATTAATGCTTGAGATAGAGCTATTGCAGAAATTGAAAAAAAGACAGCAAAGTAGAGCCACCTGTTGAACGATTTACACACAAAACTAATCAGCACCAATTTCTATCAGGTACTACCTGAATATATAGGGAAGACTGGGGTACATGTGAACAGTTCACATAAACATAGCTTTTTCTCATATCTGGGTTAATTTCTAAAAGCAAAACTACTCAATGCAGTAAACAGAAATTTTTTAATTCATTTTATATTTTTAAATTACCTTTATAGTTCTTCTTACTTTTCTTAATAGTTTTATGAATTCAAAAAAATTTTCGTAATTGTGCCCCAACAAAGGGGCAGTTGTAAACACATAAGAGAAACATGTGAACACAAGGGGAAAAATTGACATGTTTTTTATTATCTTTTTCATATGTTAGCTTAATCATTAGTTGTATACTATCTGTTAAATTCACCATAAAGAAAATATATGTATATTTATTTAGTTTCTGAGTGATATGTTTAAGCAAAATGTTATAAAATAGAAATAAGTAGATTTTCTTTTTTGGGGGGGGGGCGGGGGGGAAGGGCTTAGATAATTGATAAAATATTGTTGTAATATAACAAAAAAAAATTAAAGAAGTAAACTTGAGAAAATAATTAAAGAATTTAAATTTTGCTTAGTGCTTTTTGTTTCAGGGAGGTTTTAGGGAGGGGACAATTGGATAATATTTATAGGAAATCTACCAAAGCGAAAGATTCTCATTCCTATATTTGCCTGTAAATTAAGGATAAAAAATTGTTTTACATTTATAACCTTCCTCGAAATTTAATTTATTTCTTTTGCTTTTAAAAGAAAGGGGGTGGGTGTCAATAATGGAGATTTCGCGGTAGTTATAAGTTTAAAATTTTTATTTATTTTTTTAAATATATATCTTTTTTCAAAGCACCAAATAAAATAGCTGTTTTAGAAATGGAAGTAGACTAATACTACAAGTTTGCAACAAATGAAATAGAAAAAATGGTAAAGTTGTTAAACGCAATACTTTTTGCATTAAAGATGCATAAAAAATAGTATTGAAAACTGTTTAATAAAATAATGTATGGCATATATTGCAATTTAGAAAACATTAAATTTATTTAAATTACAGTTGAACGTAAACGAGCTTGTTGCTTTTTATGTATTTGCTGACAGTTGTGTTTGTAGAAGTTTCTATACAAAATCAACTTTATATGACAGAAATATCTTCTATTTCTATGAAAATGTAGATAATGGATCTGGCATTATTTTCACAAAGTTAACTGAAAGGAACAGAATCACTGAATGATTATTGGAGAATTTAATGACGTATTCAGATCTGCCCATGGGCGTAATCTGGCGGGGGCAAGGGGGGGCATTTGCCCCCCCAGTTTTTTAAGTGCAGGGGCAAGATATGGGTTTTGCCCCTCCACTTTTTTGTCTTGTTTTCTAGTTAAAAAAACATTTTGTATTTATTTTTTCCTTTTTTTTCACCTCTATAATTTAATAATTTGCATACTATCTTGCATAAATTGAAAAAAAAGTCAGAAATAATGTTTATCGTGTTTACATAAGTAATTTCTATTAAAAACTTCCTGCCACAGTATCATTTGCAGTAAAAATGTTCTTCCTCTCTTTTTTTCTCTTTGTACAAGTACAAAGTAGAAAGACTTTATTTCCCCTTTTTATCTAGCAGGGATGTTTGTTTGGATACAAGCGTGAGAGAAGATATTATGATTATTGTGTCTTTACTTTGACACAATTCCTTGACTTTTCCTTAGGATAATATAAACACGACATTTTAACTTCCTGACCCCCAGGTCTCTCGAATATATCGAGCTTTCTTTGAATATATCCATAGCACCAACACGTCTGAAGAAATTGTCCGGGGTGTCTGATTCTGAACCTGATTCCTTGTGTAGCCATTGTCACAAAAAGCGAGACAAGGCGACTGTAAAGGAGGAACAGTAGCTTCTAAACGGAAGATAAAAATTACAATAATTCGTATACAAATATATCTGTTTATAACGGAAAATATTAATATTTCTTACTAAAGAAATAGTATAAAAATATACATGGTAAGAAGGAAACTTGTCTAAAACTGATTTTTTCTTTGGTCACTTACACTTGAAATTCCGTCTTTTAATGAATTAAATAAGCACAGTAATCTTATATAGTAAAATGCGTGTAAGCGGGATCGCTAAGGAGTAAGGACTAAAAAAAAATAAGTTTATGAAAAATTTCGGAGAAGCACTTATAAATGCATGGTATTATGCAGAGCTATGAAATTTTTACGCTTCTTAAATAGGATTCCATTGTACACAAGTACAGACTTTAAAAGTTTTATTAATAAAAATACATATTTTTTACAGATGTGCAGCAGGTAGACTTGTATTTGTATGTCATTCCTTTCGGCATTATAACAAAAATGTTGCTTTATAGACAGGTTTAGGAGATTTCGCTGTTTCTACTGCATTAAATTTCATTCTATATAGACCAAAGGATAACGAATAGTATGGTAATAAACCGAATTTAAAAGAAGTTATGGCTAATGAAAAATCGGAACTCTTGGCGTCTCTTTCAGGGGCTCATGGGACAAGTCTTGGAGCACTTGAAAATCGGGGCATCGTACATAAAACGGGACACCTGGTACTCTAATCTGAACAAACTCTGCTCCGTGCGTTTACATACATATAGGGACTAGAGTCTTCAACGGCGTAGTAGAGGTCTGAACGAACCGAAATTTTCGGGCCCGGGCCCCGACCCGAAAAATAGAAATAAAGATTCGACCCAGCCCGATACAAAAATTAAAAGTTCAATACAAAAATAAAGCCCGATACAAAGTCGGCAAGAGCCCGGACCGACACATACAAAAAAATATTAGTCTCGCCCGAGGAACAACTTAAAAGTTCGGCCCGAACCAGAAAAGAAATTAAAATCTAGGTCCGAGCCCAGCTGACTGAATTTCGACAAAACATTGAATTTTACATCCATTTGGCTAAAAATTTGCCTCGTACAAGGAGTTCTGACCAAAAATATTTATCTTAACTTTTTTTTTTCATGTTTAAAATTTGAATTTTTATAGAAGAGCAGCAGGCTGCGATATTTATTTTTTAATGAATTTCTATTTTTTGTATGCAAATTTTTAGTCATTATCAATATTGTTTATCCATATTCCTTGTATAGAAGTGATAAAAATCTGGAAAATGGTGCACAGTAAAATCCTCTAAGACGGAAATGCATAGAAAAGACAAGCGTCTGGGGAGAGAACGGCTGCTAATGATAGGACTTAGAAAATTTACTAGCGTCTAGACCCCGCCCCACAAACTTTGGCTCTTATCACAAATGCACCCAAGAAATTCCCCATGCTGCCGATAATTTCCCTTTTTTAAACGGAAGATATGGTTTCTTGACGATATGGTTTCTTGATTTCCGTTTTTTGACGATACTACAAATAAACAAATAAACAAGCAGAGAGACAAACAAACAAACCGACAAACAAACATACAAACAGACAGAAAAACAAACAAACAAATAAACAAACAAACCGACAAACAAACAAACTGACAAACTAAAAAAACAGACAAAAATACAAACAAACATAAAAACAAACAAATCGACAAACAGACAAACAAACAAACTAACTAACAAACAAATAAACCGACAAACAAACAAACAGACGTAAAAACAAAATAACCGACAAACAGACAAACAAACACACAAACAAACAAACCAACCAACAAACAGACAGACAGACAAAAACAAACAAACAAACATACAAACAAATAGACAGACGAACAAACAAACCGACAAACGAACAAACAGACAGACATACAAAAACCGACAAACAAACAGACAGACAAACAATCAAACCGACAAACAGACAGACAGACAAATAAACAAACAAATCAGCAAACAAACAAACAGACAGACAAACATCGCTGGATCCCCAAAATTTGCTGTGCAGGAAACACTAAAATGCACGAAACTCGCCAACGCCGCAATCACTAACGTGTGTATGAGCGCTGCGTGCCCATTAAAACAAAAAAAAAGCATCACTGGATCCACGAAACTCGCTGTGCAGGAATCACTAAAATGTTAGAAACTCGTCAACGCCGCAATCACTAATGCGTGTATGAGCGCTGCGCGCTGTGCAGGAATCACTAAAATGTACGAAACTCGTCAACACCGCAATCACTAACGCGTGTATGAGCGCTGCGCGCCCATTAAAAAAAAAATCACTGGATCCACGAAACTTGTTGTGCAGGAATCACTAAAATGTACGAAACTCGTCAACGCCGCAATCACGCGCGCCCATTAAAACAAAAAATCATCACTGGATCCACGAAACTCGCTGTGCAGGAATCACTAAAATGTACGAAACTCGGCAACGCCGCAATCACTCACGCGTGTATGAGCGCTGCGCGCCCATTAAAACAAAAAAAGCATCAGTGGATCCACGAAACTCGCTGTGCAGGAATCACTAAAATGTACGAAACTCGGCAACGCCGCAATCACTCACGCGTGTATGAGTGCTGCGCGCCCATTAAACCAAAAAACAAAAAAAAAGCATCACTGGATCCACGAAACTCGCTGTGCAGGAATCACTAAAATGTAAGAAACTCGTCAACGCCGCAATCACTAATGTGTGTATGAGCGCTGCGCGCCCATTAAAACAAAAAAAGCATCAGTGGATCCACGAAACTCGCTGTACAGGAATCACTAAAATGTACGAAACTCGTCAACACCGCAATCACTAACGCGTGTATGGGCACTGCGCGCCCATTAAAAAAAAACACTGGATCCACGAAACTCGCTGTGCAGGAATCACTAAAATGTACGAAACTCGTCAACGCCGCAATCACTAACGCGTGTATGAGCGCTACGCCCCCATTTAAATAAATAAATAAATAAATAAAAGCACTGGATTCAAGAAACCATATCTTCCGTTTAAAAAAGGGAAATTATCGGCAGCATGGGGAATTTCTTGGGTGCATTTGTGATAAGAGCCAAAGTTTGGGGCGGGGTCTAGACGCTAGTAAATTTTCTAAGTCCTATCATTAGCAGCCGTTCTCTCCCCAGACGCTTTTATAGAAAAGAAAGAAAAAATGTGCATGGGCGCAATCTGGCGGGGGCAAGGAGGGGCATATACCCCCCTAGTTTTCCAGAAGCAGGGGCAAGACTAACCTTTTGCCCCTCCAGTTTTTTGTATTCTGTGGTTAAAGGCCAATTTTAGATTTCAATTTTCTCTTCTTTCTCATTTAACCATTTATGTGCTACATTTTGAGTGTAAACTAGAATAAATACTGGATAATTCCAAATACCCAGCAGTAACATCTTTATGTTTATATCAGTAATTTCTGACAAGTATATTAGTAAATTTTTTAATGCCACAGTCTATGTTCAATAAAAAAATTTTCCTCTGCTCTTTTTCGCCCTCCAGAAATGTTGAACCTATGAGCCTTTTTTTCATTTTAGAGTTGTTTGTATGCATGTGTAGGGAGTGGACGTATAAATTGTAATTTAGTAGCCATAGAGTAGTTATTAAAAGGGAAACAGAAAAAATTGCTATCATATTCAGTTTTTTAAAGATCGTTTGGATTTGTGTCATTTTAAAATTCGTAAACGAACAAACATGTCTATACCAATAAAATACAGTTTCGCTCTGTGTGCATTGGATGACTAGAAAAATTTATCGCATGTAAGTCTGAAAATTTAAATGAAGATGTTTCAAGGCCTCTCCTGATGTACTTGACTCTTAATTTTAAATTTCTGATAAATAGTTCAGTTATAAATTAAAAATCAGAAAGAACACTCATCAAAGACTCATCTTTTTCCCTCCCAGCGCTCGCAAATGCACAGAAACCGATTTCGTGGTTCGTACGCTATTGAAAAAATAGGAAAAGTGCTGGCATAAAAAGTTTTCATTTTCAAGGAATGAAAAGCGATGGAAAGTTTCAAAAAATGTGATAGTCCTTTAATTTTAAAATAGCGAGCTTCAGGAATCAGATACCAAGAAAATCCACGTATCTCCATGCGATTTGTACCGAATATTCCGAAAAAATAAAGCATTCGGTGAAGAAAAAAAAATTGGTCATCAGACCAAAAATTCGGACATAAAACAGCTTTATGGAAAAATATCGCGAATTTCGATAAATGGTCGCGAAAAAATATCAATTTTGTGAATCGGTCGCATAAAAAATTGATAATTTGGCCAAAGAATAGCTTAAAAAAATACGAATTTCGTCACAAAATCGCGGATAAAATGCGAATCTCATTAAAAGGTCGCAGAAAAAACTCATATTTCATCAAAGAATAGAAAAATAACGAAAATTTCGTCAAAGGATCAGGAAAAAAGCGATTTTTATCAAAAAATCGTGAAAAAACAAGAAATTCGTCAAAGAATCGCAAAAAAATCGCAATTTTTAAGAGGAAATTCGTGAAAAGATTGCGGAAAGAAAGGCGAATTTAATCAAAGAATCGCTGTAATAACACAAATTTCGCCAAAGTATCGCGAAAAAGTCGCAAATTTTGTTGAATATCAGGACGCAACTCGAATTTGACAAAGTATAGCAAAAACATGCGAATTTTGACAAAAGATCGTGGAAAAACGCAAATTTTGTCAAAAAATCGTGGAAAAATTAGAATTTCGCCAGAAACCTGCTAAAATAACGCAAATTTTGTTGAATATTGTAAAATAACTCAAAATCTTTTTTGTCAAAGAATAGCGGAGAAATCGCAAATTTTGTCAAAAAATCGAGAGAAAAACGCAATTTTTGTGACAGCATCGTGAAAAAAAACGAAAATTTTATTGAATATCACGAAACAACGCAAATTTCGTCAAAGGATAGCAGAAAACGCGAATTTTGTCAAAGGATCACGGAAAAAACGTGAATTTTGACAAAGGATTGCGAAAAAAAACTCGAATTTATCAAAGGATCGCAGAAAAAATGCAAATTTTGTCAATGGATTGCGTAAAAAAATTGCGAATTTCTGACAAAAGATCACGCAAAAACGTAAATTTCTGTCAAAAGATCGCGGTAAAAACGTGAATTTTGTTCCAGAATTGTTAAAAAAAAATGCTAAAGGATTGCAAAAAAAGCATAATCTCGTCAAAATATCGAGAAAAAATACAAATTTTGTTGACGGATAGCGAAAAAGAAAGATTAATTTCATCAAAAAGTTGCGGAAAATACGCATGATTATAGTATCGAGACAAGAATTTTCTCCTTACCCCTTTTCTGTAACCTTTCAGAAATTTTGCAGTAAATTTCACATTTTTTTTTCTTTTTTTAATCAAAATCATCCTTGCGAATTTAGTCGATTATACATTGAAAAAAATTGCAATTTTTTTTCAATTCGTCACGGGAGATTTTGTCACGGGGGGTCTTGCCGGAGTCTTACGAGTCAGGAAAATTCGAAAGTTTATGCAAAAAGTCAGGGAAAGATCAAGGAATTTTTGATGCACTACCTTACATCAGAATATCGATTAGTATATGAGAAAATTTTTGAATTAATTATCTAAAATTTTTGCTTAAAATTTAGGCAAATTTTATGACAATAAATAAATAGATAGATAATATCGATTAACAATATTGAAAAAAGAAATTTATACAGCGCATACTTTTTTTAGCATTCATTTAGATTAAAGTTGTTTATTGTGGAGAGATTTACAACAATGTATAAGCTGAATTTTGAGAAAAATAAAGGGCGGGAGGTACTACGTTCGATCCCAATCGCGCCCGTCGGTCTATACGTTCGGAGTTTTCGTGGTTTCTTTTGAACCTTGCGTAAATACGGATCAGATTCCCTTAGAAAGACCTTGACGAAGGGCACTCTCCCTAGGGTCTATATCGAACGTGCAGATAATCGGCCGTCTTTATATAACTCCACAAATGTACCTTATTTAAATGTTGAAACGTCTAAGAATTTAAGTAATCGTTATTGTTGCTATTGTGTATTGTCTGTCTTGCACATAAAAATTTTAAAATATACTGTCAATTTATCCCAGAAATATATCTGCAGTACCTTTTAAAATAATCTTTATTGTATGTTAAGTAAAATCCAATTTTTTAGTAGAAATCGAGCGGGGCCAGATCAAGCAGAGCCTGTTTTCCCTGATTTCTCTACGGGTTATGCCGGGCTCTTGCCGAAATTTTAATTTTTACACCGGGCCGGACCAAAATAACTTTTGTTCGGACCGGACAGGAGCCAGATTTTCCGGCCGGTGCAGATATCTAGAAGGCTGTGACAATTTTTTATTAAGTTTGTTTGAACTTTTTTCTGTTCACGGTGCATCAAACATAAGAGAGAAACGGTTGTGAATTCAATATTTTAAAATATCTTTTTAAAGACATAAAATTATAAATTTTAGATTTTGCCTTTTTTTTAAAAACATTTTTTTAAGTATTAAAAATTTTAAATATTTAAGTGTATATGCGGACACACGATGAATGGAGGGGGGGGGGGGGGTATAATTTTCTAAAGAAGTATTTCAAAACTTTTTGCCCCCCTAGTTTTAGAGCCCAAGTTACGCCTATGGATCTGCCCCAACTACTCTTCATATTTCTCAATGATATTTCTCAATAGATATTTCTCAATGTCTCTAATCCGCAGAAAAACATTGAAACATCAAATTCCATACATTGAACGAAAAGCGTTTAAACGTTTATACGTTTAACCGCTTGGATAAAATCCGTATATACGATGTACCGTATATGCTGTTTTGTGTAATACGTATAACCGCCGCTACCGTATTATACGCATAGCAAATTTGTATTTAGTATAACACGTATTATACATATACTCGTATAATCGGGAGCTCTACTTATAAATGATATTTAAAATTAATTATATCTTTAAACGTAAATATGATGTTAATTATTTACAAATATTTAATTTTTTTTTTTAATACTTCTAATATATTTTAGCATGTTACGCTACAGGCCATTAATTGTCTGAGCGAAGCGAAGTCTTTATACTCAGAGATACGTAACGATATTAAAATTCAAAAAAATTCTTTCGTCAAGCAAATCTCAAAAAGTACTTGTCGGATTTTGATTCTGTTTGTACCAATAGGTACCTATGAAGGTAATCTGGTGAATGCACCTACTTTTAAAAATTAATTCCAAATAGTTTAAAAGTTATATTAAAAAAACTGATAAAAAAGCACAATTTATGTGCATACGTCACAGAAATTTGGTGAGCGTGATTTTCACCGGCTGGACATTTTCGTAGATAACCGAATCAGTACATGGAGTAAATAGTAATCATTTTCGCACTCAGAAATATTGAATGCAATAAAACATTTTAAAATTTAATCATGCAGGAAAATAAAACTGTTATTTTTTTATATTTAAAAAAATGTCATAAAAACTTTGATTTTGAGATATTGTGATAATCTCTTAACAAGACTTTTTGATCGCTAAAAGAATGTTTTACATATTTCGCGTGTGAAAATTAGAAACAATTACGTTTTTAAATAAAAAGTTTCTTTTATGACATCATTTTCCCTTTATATTTATTTTCATTGCATGTTTTCTTTTAACTTATATTTTGTTTGTGTATGGAAGTCAATTCTGGTCACTAATTTTTCGGCACGGATACCACAAGCACATCAGATTTGGCGCAATTTTTTTCAAAGCCCATTTGGCGAAAACTCCCTTTTCAAATAACGCTTACATACACATTTTTAAATTATTTTCTATTTTCAAAACGAACTTACAGTAAATAAAATAATAATAATAATTAATAACTATAAAAAGAAATATTTTATATAATTAAAAGAAGGAAGTGAAAGTAAATAAACATTTTATGAGTAAATAAACAAATAATAAATAAATAAAGCCGGGTTACCATCTCAGGTAAAATAATGCCATTTTGACGCCAATTATGTACCCTTGTGCATATGTGACATCTTTTCCCATTTTTCATCCGTTTCCTGTTGGCATACAACTTTGAAATATGGAGTATGTATGCATACCTGGGAGCAATACTGGAATTAGACATTGATTTTTTTTTTAATTTGATCCAAAACGGGGCAACGGGGCTATTTTTTAAAATTTTATACAATTTATACTGCATAAAGGAGCCACTTACCTATTTCTATACCTTTTATATACCAGAAGAAGTAAGTGGTATGTAAAAACAATTATAGTATACATAAATAAAATATTTGAGATAATATACTCGAGATATAAGCACCGAGTTTGGCGAATTTTTTATGCCAATTAAGCGAAAACATCGTTTTGATCACCAGATGCATATAGCATGCTATAACAACACGTTATTTATTTATTTCAAAGTGAAAAAAAAAGGAATTAATGAAACATTTTCTGTTATTAAAAAAGATATAAGAATCAATAAATGATAATATTTTTAGAACGAAAAATTTATTATAACATTTATATGATAACCAGCATGTTAGGCAACTAAACGCCATTTTAGCACCAATTAGGTACCTCGGTGTATATAGGGCATATATGTGCCATATTTATTTGTAAAACTGAGCATGAACGTTTACCAGGTGTGTTTTCATAGGCGCTTATATCTTTTTGTAACATAGCGCACCTTTCGAAGCCAAAACTGCACAAAAGAAAAAATAATCAATATTTGCAGCATTTTTTTTTTATTTATTTATTTTTTTTATTTTTTTTTTTTTATGTAATGCACATTTTGTGATCAGTAGGCTCGATAATCAGACCTCGTTTTTTTGCTTTAAAAGATGATATTTCATACGGCGTCTTTTTGGGATTCGTCGTTTTTCTATATTTGATAGTATGCGTCTACTCATTTTGTACCCTTTTTTGTAACTTTCTTCTTTATTAACAGTGACATCTGGATTTCCTATTTAAATAAAAATTCTTCTAAATACAAAGAATTTTGTTGAAATAAATAAATAAAGGAAATGCGGACATCTATTGCTCAAAACACAAAATTTTTCCTATTGAGTTAATAAAAATCAGTAAAAACATAATGTCGGACGCTCCTCTCAGTCCACCAAACTTCGAAGAATGTCCTAGGTAGTTTTAGCTGCCACCACCGATATTAATGGGTGATATCGGTCACCTGCTGTGAGGATTGGGTAAAATAACACTGACGCTGTTAATGAACTGAACTAACAGTTTATTTAAGATATAGATATGTACACAAGAAACAATATTTACAACTATCTACAATTACAACTCGGATATAGATGATCCGGTTCAACATTAAATTAACTACAATAAACGTTGGTTGTGTACCGTTCAACTTATACTTTCTTCCTCACACTCAACGCACGTTAGATACGCTTTATCAGAGATTACTGCAGAATCTCAATACACAAGGGTACTAGGCCTCACTTCTCGGCCTATAACACTATCCACCGGGACGCCTTGTCCCACGCTCAAAATATACACTATCCAACAGGACCACAAATCCTGAGCGACCTATCGGTCTCAACGCCAAGCGAGAACTGTCTCCAATCTCTCAGTCCAGAGTTGACCTTAGGAGATCTTCCTTCCCCCATGCAGGACTCCTTAGAGCTCATCCATTGGTTCAGTCCCGCACTCCAACCTTGAGTCATGACATCTCCTGTTTACACATCACTCCAATAGCTAGATGACAGCTGAGGCACGCCCCGCGGCCATCACTTTCATTCATCAACGATCTGCACACCTGTGTCAACATCTGTCATTCGTTATTATAGAAAAGAAAGAAAGGTATTTCGAGCTTCACGGATACACAACCCACAATATATAAAATATTCAGATAAGGAAATGTTATTCCTTTCTGATTCAGGGCAGATGTCTTCTAGGAACCTGACACCCCCCACCTTAGCGGAAAATATGCCTCTTAGGGGCTAATTTTCCCCAAACATATAATAATATTACGGAAGAGTTCAATAGTCTCTTTGCAGATTTCTTCATTCTAAATATTACATAGGCATTTTCAGGTGTCTGAACATTCTCTACTGACATCTCTACTGAACCTTATACTAATACTACTATTGTATAAACAATACACATGCTAATTTACTATTATAAATACAAAACTTAAAAAAAAAATATTTACACACACACAAAAAAAAATTAGACATGTGATGACATCCTTTAAGGTTGTCTACTATTTTGACATTGATACTGATGGGCTAGTAACTGGTTGTTCTTCCCAGCTCTTTCTCTGTAGCCTCGAAATTGCATCAGCATTTAAATGTTGAACTCCGGGACGATGAGAAATGCTCAGGTTCCAGCGTTGCAAGGCTAGAGCCCACCTAGTGAGTTTGGGCGACCTTGGGATTGTTTCCGTGAGAAATTTTAATGGATTATGATCGGTAATGACCTCAATTTGAGATCCATAAGTCCACTTTTCAAACTTCCGCAACCCGAAGAGAACACTCCAAGCCTCTTTCTCTATACTCGGCCAAGCACGCTGAGCCCCTGACAATTTCTGACTGGCAAAAGCTATAGGTTTAAACTGACCTTTTTCATCTTTTTGAGTAAGACAACATCCTACTGCAAGGTCGGAAGCATCGGCGTGAAGCTGATATTCCCGGCCTACGATAGGTGTAGCCAAACTCGTCACTTTATACAACTCATCTTTAAGAGCATTAAATGCTTTTTCTGCCCTATCATCCCATGGTACAGTATTTTTGACATTTCCTTTGGTTAATTCGGTTAAAGGTATAGCTATCCCAGCATAATTTGGAATATAAGATCGGTAGAATCCCATTAATCCCAAAACTGATCTAACTTCCTTTTTAGTCTTTGGTCTCTTTAAGTCCCTTATTGCTCCGATTTTCTCCTCATCAGGTGCATGAGTTCCACCCCCAATAACATGACCTAAAAACTTAGTCAATTTCCCTCCAAATTTACATTTGTCTAGTCTAATCGTAAAATTTCTATTTTTCAACTCTTCGATGACAGCCCTGACATGCTCACAATGCTCTTCCCAGGTATCGGAGAAAATGATGACATCATCAATATATGCTTCTGCATACCTCCGATGACCTTGGAGAACCTCATTCATGTCTTTTTGAAACGTAGCAGCAGCCCCTGATAATCCAAAAGGCATTGTACGCCACTGATAAGTTCCGTTATGCGTCGTAAAAGCTGTCAAAGGTTTACAATCCTCAGCCATTTTAATTTGCCAATAACCCCTCAATAAATCTATTGAAGATAAATATTTAGCCGCCCCTGCGGTATACATAATTTCTTGGGAATCTTTCATCGGGAAGGTGGGAACCTGCGTTACAGAATTTAAAGCTCTGTAATCAATACACATTCTGACAGTTGCATCTTTTTTCGCAACGCAAACAATTGGATGACTAATTTCAGCATTCGACGGTTCGATTAGATTTAATTCTAATAACTCCTGAATCTGCCTATCCACTTCCTCTTTATAAGCTACCGGCACGCTATATAACTTTGGTTTTTTCCTTTCTACACCCGGTTTCAGATCAATACGATGTTCCCCTACTTCCGCTGGTCGTACAGGACCCATAAACACTTCTTTATTTTCCCTCAAAATGGACTTTAAATCTTTGACTTGACTATTAGATAGCCCTTTTATTTCAAACCTCTCAATATCCCGTTCTATCTCTTGATCCCGGTTCAAAATAGGAATTTCCCCAACTTCTCCAAATTCCTCATCACCTTCGAAAACAATATTAACTATATTACATTTAGTGATAAATTCTCTTATCTTATTTTGGTGCACATGCTTCCTACTCCCGTCGGCTAACTCAACAATAAACGAATGCTGGTTTCGTTTTTCTACAATAGTTGCCGGCCCTTGCCACCTAGAATATAACTTATTAGTCGAATCGGGGATTAACAGTATAACTTTATCGCCTACCTCAAACGTTTTTTCTTTTGACCTTAAATTATAATGATACGCCATTCTATTTTGTTGAACCTCAGACGACAATTTTGCCTCATTTGCGGCTCTTTCTAAGCGGTTCTTAAGTTTATCCAAGTACTCATGAATCGGCGTAGTATCTAACTGCGCTCCCTTATTTTCTCCTGCCCATGACGACTTAAGAATCGATAACGGACCCTCCGGCGCTCTACCATATAATAACTGGAAAGGTGCGATTCCCGTCGTAGAATTTGGGACTTCCCTATACGCCCATAATATAAATGGTATTTGTTCATGCCATTTTTTTCCTTCTTCCCTAATCGTATGATGTAGCATACGTTTAAGAGTCTGATTAAATCGTTCCACAAGTCCGTTGGACTGTGGATACTGTGGAGTCGAAAATCTTGGACTAGCACCTAACCTTTTCTCAAATTCTTTCGTTAAGTCGGCAGTAAAATTGGTTCCATTGTCGCAGGCAATTACATTAGGAATTCCTGTTCTCATAAATATTTGAAGTAACGCCTCACACGCGGTTTTAGCAGTTAAACTTTTTAGAGGGATCGCATTCGCCCATCTGGTATGCTGATCAATTAAAGTCAGTATATACCGATGCCCTTGTGAACTTTTAGGATCAATAGGCCCAATTAAATCAACATTAACAACCTGAAATGGAAGTTCCGGCCGCGACACTGGGGAAATAGGAGCTCTATCATTTACTTTAACCCCTCTAGTCAATTGGCACTCTAAACATGATTCACAAAACTGTTTAGCTTCTTTTGCTATTCCCTCCCAATAAAAAGAATACCTTATTCTTTGCAACGTTTTCTTGGCTGCATGATGCCCTCCAAATACCGATGAATGTGCTAATTTTAAGATTTCTTCCCTTCTTACCTTGGGTACTACTAATTGCGCTATAGTTTCGCCTAACAATTTCTCTTTATGATACAATAATCCGTTTACAATATAATAATCCCCTTTTTCCTTTTTAGCTAATTCCCAAGCTTTCTCTAATTCTTTACATTCCAACTGGGATTTCTTAAACATATCTGAGTTACTAACAATAGATTCATTATTTTCCTCCGTTTCAGTTTTTTCTGGATCCTGACTTTGTACATTTTGCGATCTCGCGTCTATTACGTAAATATTACAGCTATCGTTACTTACATCTTCCTTTTCATTCGAGTTATCAATAATACTTTCGGAACTTTTTAATTCTTCGGACTCTATCAATGGCTCCTCAAGATTGACACCTGACAACTCATTAATCACCTCGGGATGTAAAATTACTTGCTCATTAATATTATCAGTTACTGCGCAAAGTACTTCCTGATGAATAATATTAGTTTGCCCGAATTACGGAATAGCTAGCGGTAGTTTAACTAACGGTGATTTAACAGCTTCACCAAATAACCCTTGTAAATAAATACTACCCGCTCCCTTTAATTTCTCTTCCGGGACTAAATCTTTATGAACAACACTAATCTCACATCCAGAATCAACCAATCCCTTTGCTTTTTGCCCATTAACACTAACTTCAATTTTCTCAAGTTTATTTAATTTCTCACCAATAACATTAGTTTTCTGCTCGGCCTTTGCCGATATTCTAGCCACAATAGCCCCATTAGGTAACTCTTGATTTTCTTTCACCATAATCTTATGAACACCTGCTTTCTGGTCTCGCCCTTTATTGCCATTATTAGTTCCCTCATTACCCACTTTATTACAGAAACGTTGGTAATGACCTCTCAAACCACACTTAAAACATTTAGGCCCTGAAGCATCATTCGTCTTCTTAAACTCTGTTTTCCTATCCGGAAAAGAATTACACTCATTACTACCATTTTGCCTCCAACTACCACTAAATTTATTATCCTCCCTCGGTCTCATTTTTTCATTGTTTACGTACTTATCTTTACCTTTAAAGCTTTTATGCGTAACCGCATAAGACTTATGTTTAGCATCAAAATAATTATCACACTCTTTAGCAATTTTAGGAGCTTCTAACCATTTACCCTGGTGAGTTAAACTAATATATGCTGCAGTATCCTCATCTAGCGTACTCATTAGCTTATCAGTAACTATTAACTGGTTGACCTTTTCATAAGTGTCCGCACCTCTAATTTTACAATAATTTTCCCACGTAGCTATTAAACGCGATACAAATAATACATGGGTTTCGTTCGGATTTCTCCTAGCTTTCCGGAAATTTTCTAAACATGCCTTCGGGGTTGGCTCATGTTCCCTTAGGACTAACTCCTTTAATTCCTCATAATTCTCCATTTGTTCCTTAGTGGTATAAATTAACAAATTATCCGCCTTATCTCCTAACATATTTAGTAGAATTTCGGCCTGCTGGTTTTCCGGTACATTTTTAGTTTGGAATGCCCTTTCTAAACTGTTGAAAAATAAATTCCATCCCTCAGTCCCTTCTGGTACTTTGATAACACTTTTGATCAATTTTTCGATGTTACTTTCATTATTAGATTCCCTAACATTAGAATTATTTGCCGAACCTTGAACCCTTAGTCTCTCCATTTCTAATTCATGTTCCATCCTTAATTTTTCTATCCTCTCTTCTCTTTCTAACCTTTCGTGTTTTTCTTCGCGCTCTAACTTTTCCTGTTTTTCTTCACGCTCTAATTTTTCTTGTTCTAATCGTTCTGCAACAATAGCGTCAGATAATTCCTTAATAACCCCCTCGTCATACTCATCACTGTCCATTATCTTTTTCTTAAGCTGAATTCTGGTATCATCTTCCGCGAATTAAACACCCAATTCTTCAGCTATCACCTGGAGATCAACCTTTTTTAGTTTCAATAAGAAAGCCATACCTTCACCGATTGTTATAACCACCCCACAAGAATAGTTAAACCTACCAACTTAATATTTCCTAAATTTCTAACTTAGTACAGATATTTCTCCACTTATTATACTAATTAATACCATTTCAGATAATCCATGCATTTCATTTCTAATTAACCTACTGAATACTCTAATTTTTCTCAACCATTGATATCACACAATTTACTTCCAATAAAACAAAAAAGTAAAACAATAATTCGATTTGACTGCTATGCAATATAGATTCCAATATATACACTTAGATAACAACCTACAATTTATATAATAATACTGATACGTTGAAATTGAATAGAAGTATTGATGTCAATCAAAAAAATCCACATAAAGAAAAATTGAAACACATGCATACATAAATTTCTACAATTATCCTCATAAAATATTTCCGAACTCAATACTGGTTCTTACACTTAAAACAAATATACTGAAAATCTTTACTTTTATTTTTACTCACTATGGCTCTCTTTTGAGCCTTTTTTTTCACTATGGCTCTCTTTTAGGCCTTTTTTTTTCACTATGGCTCTCTTTTGAGCCTTTTTTTTTCTCACTAGTATTGGCCAATTAAAATTTTCATTTGCTTAGAATTTTGATAATGCAACTCTTAAAATTTAAACAGTATTGCTTCATTTAACAATAATTTAGATTTAATGCATTAATTTAGTTCACTAATATCATTATAAATAGCATATCATTATCATCTCAAATTATTATGACCTTTCTTTAAAACAATAGCAATATAGTTACTAATTCTTTACACCTATCTGAACACAATTATTTCATTGCACATAAATTACGTAGACAATTTACTTAAATTACTATTAATTATACAACAATACAATTTGGTTCGAGATGTCAGAAGAAATGAATGATCAAAACACCTTACCTTATACTTTATTTGGTGGGGTACTCTTCTATTCACAGATAGCTCCACGATGTAGCGGTAATATGGCACAACAGTTCAGTTTAGTTCTTTCTAATAAAGATACGCACAACACTTTAGTCCACACTAGACGATATGGCACGATACTTTATCACACACTCGACGATCCGGCACGATACTTTAGCACATACTCGACGATACGGCACAACACTTTACACACATTCGACGCTACGGCACGACACTTTACACACATTCGACGATACGGCACGACACTTTAGCATACAATCGACGATCCGGCACGATGATTTAGCACATACTCGACGATATGGCACGACCACACAAGAATTCCACTGGATACTCTGGCATTAACAGACTGCAACACGGCTCGCTGGTCACTGGTTTCAGGCGATTCTATCCCGACACTGCCAACAATTTGTCGGACGCTCCTCTCAGTCCACCAAACTTCGAAGAATGTCCTAGGTAGTTTTAGCTGCCACCACCGATATTAATGGGTGATATCGGTCACCTGCTGTGAGGATTGGGTAAAATAACACTGACGCTGTTAATGAACTGAACTAACAGTTTATTTAAGATATAGATATGTACACAAGAAACAATATTTACAACTATCTACAATTACAACTCGGATATAGATGATCCGGTTCAACATTAAATTAACTACAATAAACGTTGGTTGTGTACCGTTCAACTTATACTTTCTTCCTCACACTCAACGCACGTTAGATACGCTTTATCAGAGATTACTGCAGAATCTCAATACACAAGGGTACTAGGCCTCACTTCTCGGCCTATAACACTATCCACCGGGACGCCTTGTCCCACGCTCAAAATATACACTATCCAACAGGACCACAAATCCTGAGCGACCTATCGGTCTCAACGCCAAGCGAGAACTGTCTCCAACCTCTCAGTCCAGAGTTGACCTTCAGAGATCTTCCTTCCACCATGCAGGACTCCTTAGAGCTCATCCATTGGTTCAATCCCGCACTCCAACCTTGAGTCATGACATCTCCTGTTTACACATCACTCCAATAGCTAGATGACAGCTGAGGCACGCCCCGCGGCCATCACTTTCATTCATCAACGATCTGCACACCTGTGTCAACATCTGTCATTCGTTATTATAGAAAAGAAAGAAAGGTATTTCGAGCTTCACGGATACACAACCCACAATATATAAAATATTCAGATAAGGAAATGTTATTCCTTTCTGATTCAGGGCAGATGTCTTCTAGGAACCTGACACATAATTTTTATGATAATAAAAAGGTGACTTATGTAATAACAGAGTCATATATTATGTACGTTATGGATTAAGTATGAATATTTCTCTACCATTTATAAATAATAACAATAATAAAATAAAATGTGGACAGACCAAAGTCTATGTTTGACGGAAAACAACAACGACTTTCTAAATGCTTTAAAAAAATGACCAATGAAAAGTGATATTTCAAAAGTATTATGAAATTAGTTAAAAACCATTTATTTTAAACTAAATGAATAAAAGATTTATATTTTTAATGAAATAAATGGGATTTGAAAAATTATTGGAAATTTATCACCATAGATGTATCAATATTACAATCAGTACCTTGTATGCAAAATGGAACAATTAGCAATACTTTTTGTACCCGAAAAATGGTCGTTGCTTTTTTTAAGGTTAAAAAGTAGATTACGAAATATTCCTATACTGAGATGCCAAACCCACGCTTATTGCATAGCAGAATTTTCTTATAGGAAAAGTTATTTTTTAAATCCGCAGAATGTTCCAATTTAATAAAACATTTTCTGTATTAAAATATCGGTACCCAAAATGCCGGAGACTTGGCAGCTCTGCCTATAACATTTTAATTAATCACGGTACTTTTTTTAATCGGATTCAAATTTAGTGAAGACAACGTTTTTTGACCAAAAGCAGCTTTTTTCCACATGTTTAACTACGATACAATTCCTTGATGTTGACTTATGAATGTTTTGACTTATGCTGTTATTCCTTCCTCTCATTTATTTATTTGAATTTTAAATAAGATGACTCAAAATCGTGTTTTCTAAATATACGAAAAAAAAATGCATTTCGGAGAGGGCGAAAAGGACAATATTTGGCGATTTATTACCTGCGTTTGGCTAAGTGTCTTACTACCTTGTATTTAATACTCTTCACAATACTTTGCTGTTATATGGACTTAGGCGCCTTTATAAAAAGTTTGACATAATTCGGGCTTAAGAAAGTGAGTTTTTTACTGAATAATACAAATAAATGAAAAATGATTACTAAGAAATACTAATAAAAGAAAAATGAAGCATTATATTGATCTATGTATATTTAAAAATTCATCTGCTAGCACTAATTAGATAATTTATGTGCAGGGGTGGGGAAATTTTCCAAATTCTTACCAGCCAAGGATTTATTTCGCCAGCCCGCAAGATGCATCACACGCAGTTGAAAATATAGTTATGACAAAATCGCACGCGATTACAGACAAAATTACTATTACTACAATGCATTTTCATAATTCTTTTTTGTATAACAATAAGAAATATATATAACAAAGGTAAGATTAATATTAGATAGAACTTAGTACCATACTTACACTGTAATAATTTGGAAAGTTAAAATATCTAGATTAAAAAAGTGTTTCTGATAATGTGCCTATTGCCTACAGTTTTTCAAAAACTAAAAATGCACTCGCCTTATGAGAAAATCCACTCGCCGCTGGCGAGCAAAATGATGTATTTCCCCACCCCTGTTTATGTGTATATAATAGGAGATATATAGCTTTTGATTCTGTATTTCTATGCTATAAAGCATTAACGTTTGTGTGTTTTTCGTTAGCATTGGGAGTACCTAGCCGATTTAAAAAATAATGTAGGCAAGAAATGTTGGTAACCATCTTTGCTGCAAAATATACTATATTTTGCGTAGGAACAATAATCACCATCAATGCACGAGCAAAAAAGCTCTAAAATTGAGAATTCTTTGATGTTGATATGACTAAAAATTTAAAATCTTTTTTTTTTTTTTTGGTGGCAACTTTTAAGATATAATATTCTCGTTATGAACGATTTCTAAAACATTCGACAATTTAATTTCACAAATTAAACATTTTTTTTCTAGAAAAAGTTTTAAACCCAATTTATTGAGAATATTGCAATTTCGAGGATACTGTTGAGGTCAGAAACTATAACTTTGGCATCACAGTAACTTATAAGATGTAAGTGCTCGTTTAGGACAAATTTTTAAAAAAGGATTCCTTAACTCTTATCGACAACCTCATTGCATCCGTGGAAAACAGATATTCAACATTATAAACTATTCGGACGGATTTCACACCATATAAAATACACTCCATTTCTCTTCAAACATAACAGTTTATGTTATTTATAGTTTCTCAAATCGGTGCGAAGCTTCTGTTTATGCTCATGACATCATTTCAAAGAGCTATATTTCCAATATGGGAAAATTTGGTGTTTTATTTTCTGTATTACTTTTAACATTTTGCATATTTCCAATTTTATATCCATGCACGGTTTGCTTTTCTTTTATAAAAATAGTATGTGTAACAAGATTTTGTAGCTCTACGATTCGATATGCTTATTTTCATCATTATATTTTATCACAATGAATGACCAATTAAAGGTAACATCTCATTTTCTTTACTTATCGCAAGTTATTAAATGTGTATTCTCAGCAATATCGCTCAGACTAATCCCTCTGAGGGAAGTCCTAGTTATAATACTTTAAGGGTACAGAAGGTTTTCAGAATTGTGATGTCTGCAGTGCATAATCCCTCCATTGAATAATTCCTCTAAAGCCGAAAATATCTTGTAAAGCTATTAACTGGCGCCATAAGTCTTTCCCTTGAAACTTATTCATAAGACAATAGAGAGCAATATGAAGGGATTTCTAATTTCAAAAATAGGTTGTAACTTTGTACAGGCAGTGAATGTAATGACATCGTAGGCGTACTGCCATTAACGGCGTTGTTAATATATTGAATAAGATAAAAGTATTTCTATAATGATTTTATTTTGCTTATTTGAATGATTTTATTTATAGTAATACGAAGACGAAGGAAGACCTAAAGAAAGTGAATGTTTTATTTAGTAGTTGATCAGAAGTTCAAATATTTTAATGTAATGAATGAAGAAAAAATAAGTAAATGATCTTATAAAAAAAAGAACTTAGATATTTCCGTGTTTTAGATAAATGCTGCAAATTTAAATTTTCTAAATACCTGTTTAACTTAAAACTGAGAAAAAAACTTTTTTTTTTTTCATTGTCATATAAAAGTTGAATATTTCATTAATGTTTTGATCAAATAAAGAAATAACGGCAAAAATATTTATAATAATAATATCTCTCCTTTACAACTGCACGTGTATAATTGAAAGGTGTTTTATCTATATATACACTACATGGCCATTCATGAACGTCCACTTGAGATTTTAGACATTTTGTTAAATATCTAGAAAAATACATGAGGAATTATCCCGAAACTCTTAGTGTATAAATATAATAGTACAAGTTATACATTTCCGTGAAGATTTTTGCCCGAAACACCATAGGAGACCGTCAACAAATGAAAAAAGAATGAATATCTTTTGAATAACCCTGTCAAAACTAATGTAGCAAAAACGCTCAAACTGCAGATTATGATTAAGTAACTTATTGTAATAAACTGTTTTCATTTTTATGCAGATAGCATGGATACTCGTAGAGATATTAAGGTTTTTATAAAAATGGTCCCAAATTTTTCCAAGTTTTTTGCTTATAATTTGCAGAGTTCTAAATATAAAGTAACATTCTTTTCTGAAAATATGACAAATAATATTGCACGCAATACCCTGTAATCAGAATTAAAAAATAATAAAAATTGTATGAAAAATGAGTAGGTTTACTAAATAATTTTTCACTGCGCATGCGTAAACGATATCGAAATTTCATTTGCATATTATTTTAGCTAAATGTATGGAGCAACTTTGTGAAAGTCGAAAAATCATAGCTTGAAAATTCTGAAAATAATCCTCAATTGAATAAGTTGAAATCCGTTATTCCAAAATGAAGCAAAAACAAGGCGTTGTATCCATATATTCACTGATTAGTATCAATATAGAACACACAATATGGGACGTACTACTACATTTGGATAAAATCACTCTTTTTTTCTGGTTTCATTTTGGGAACAACGAATTTTGTGATTATTCTATAGACGATTACTTTCAAAATTTTCAAGCTATGATTTTGAGATTTTCACAAAAGTTGCTCTATGCATTTATCTAACAAAATATGCAAATGAAATTTTGATATCGTTGATGCATGCGCAATGAAAAATTATTTAGTAAACCTACTCATTTATCATACAATTTTTATTATTTTTAAATTCTGATTACAGGGTATTGTGTGCAATATTATTTGTCATATTTTCAGAAAAGAATGTTACTTTATATTTACTTTAAATTACTTTATAGAACTCTGCAAATTATAAGCAAAAAACTTGGCAAAATTTGGGACCATTTTTATAAGAACCTTAATTTCTCTACGAGTATGCATGGTATCTTCATAAAAATGAACACAGTTTATTACAATAAGACACTTAATCATAATCTACAGTTTGAGCGCTTTTGCTACATTAGTTTTGACAGAGTTATCCAAAGATATTCATTCTTTTTTAATTTGTTGACGGTCAACTATGGAGTTTCGGGAAAAAATCTTCAACGGAAATGTATGATATATACTATTATATTTATACACTAAGAGCTTCGGGGTAATTCCTCATGTATTTTTCTAGATATTTGACAAAATGTCTAAAATCGCAAGTGGACGCTCATCAATGGCCATGTAGTGTATATAAAATATAGTTTATCCTGACTGGCTGATAATCAACGCACAGCGAAAACTACTGAAAATAAAAAACATGAAAATTTGGGAAAACACACCTCTTGATGTAAGGGTGTACTAAGATGTATTTTTAAAAATTGCCTTTCTAAGAGGGGGCAAACGGGAATCGAAAATTGTGGAACATCTTCCGTTATCTCAGCAGCTGTTTAAGGTAGCAGAATGAAATTCTAGAAAATAAATCTGCTAAAACAATAATTAAACATATATTTCCGTGATTTTAGAACCTGAGGGGATTAAAAAGAGGGACGAACAATTTAGAACATTTGGCATATCTCAGCAATCGTTTTAAATAGAAGCGTGAAACGGCAGAAAATAAACCTATAGAAAAAATAATTAAAAACGTGTTTCAGCGATTTTAAAATTTCTACCACCGAGGGGGGGTAAAGTGGGGACAAAAGATTACAAACTTTTTTTTAACCCGTCATGTGACATAGCATTGGAAAGCCTTCGGACCACTCTTTCATATTATGAACCTTTCTCCCCCTCCCCCCCACCTGGAGGGCAGTTTTCGAATTTTTTTTTTTTAATTGCGGCGTTTTATCATTACAGATCGGATTTTTTTTACTAAAAATTATTTAAAATATATGAAAATTTGAAAGAGAGGTGAAGGTTTTATACCGAGGAGTCGTAATTGTTGGAAATATGGAGTTCGGGCAATTTTCTGAATTTGGCTTTCACCCCTCATGTGTTATATCATTCGAGAGCTCTCTGACCATTATTCCAAATTACATACCTCCATCCCCTCTCCCCCACTTTGGGGAGGGGCACTTTTCTAAATTTAGCCAACATCCGTCATTGATATAATGTTGAAAAGCTCAGAATATAACAACCAGGGAATACCGACACATAACTTTTCAACTATTATGGCTACCACCTTTTAACCTTTCTTTAATGGTTTTTTTTTAAATCAATTTTTAGTTGCCATGTACTTACTAAAATTATTTATAAGCATATAAAACCAAATATTTTAATGATTGATTGTAGGACATCTTGATTGTAGATCCTCGGAAATAATCGATGACTGTATCGATAGTGTCTTCTATGATGACGATTTTTTTCGATTTGTAAATTTTCGAGAATCGCCCATCACGACATATCTTAGCAGCAGTTGTAGGCAGAAGCGAAAAGATAACAAAACAGTTAAACAATTATTAAACATTTATTCCAGCGATTTTAGAACCCCCCCCCCCCTCACGTCCAAAAAGATTAACAAGAGGTATGATAATGTGGACCATTCTGCCATACCTTTGCAGTAATTTTAGATAGAGACATGAATCTGAATTTACCTAACCAACTGAAATAAATTTAAACATGCATTTTATCTATTTTAAAAATTCAAACCTAAGCGGGGTTAATGGAATGGTCGCACTTTCAGGATATTTTGCCATACCTTAGCAGCAGGTTTAGGTAGAAGTGGGAAATTCAAAATAACACATCAATTATAAAAATAATTAGAAATAGGTACTTCAGTCATTTTAGTTCTTTTTTGTACAATTATGTTGTCAGCATTGGCTTTAAACAGGATAATGTAAGATTATACAAATAATACAGCAGTTATGGATGTTTGATTAGATATTAAGTTTTTATTTTTATTTTATTTTTTAAATAATCTTTGCAAGATATATTTGGTTTGATTTAAGATTCCTTTAGAGAAATCGACCAGTATAGCAAGCAAAGACTGCTAGTTGATTTATATAATGGTTAATCTGATGTATACCAGATTTAAAATGTTGTTGGATCCTTTGTCTTATACCTCCCCCAAATATAACAGACTTGGGGTTGCCACTGCCGAAGGGCAATAATATATATATTTGTATATTTAATATCCTACAAGGAAAAAAAATGGTAGCCAAAATAGTTGCATGCTTCCTTAAAAAAAAGCAGGTGGTAGGGGATAAATCCTTACTTATAAAAATAATAACTTAAATTGATTCATGAAAATTCGCATCTTATTTATCACTATCTTTTAATCCTAACAGTCCAAGAGCTGACAGCTCAAAAAACTATGTTATGAAGCACATGAAAAAAAAAAACCTTTATTTTATGAAAGAACAGAAACAGGGGAATCTAATTATTCGTGTTTGCGAGAAGTGAAGTGGTGCATAAGCCAAAAATTAATACCACCAATGATTGACTTGTAAAGTTATCATTGTGTTTGTCCTCCAAGCAAAAGTATGAAAACATGGGGGACTGCGAGTAGGAAAACACATGATAAGCCGACGAGCAGTGCTGTACGAAAGGGGTGGGGAAAGTGAGCAGTTGCCCTGGGCGAGAAAATTTAAGGGGCCCCAAATTTATACTACCAACATCATTTTTTGGGCTATCACAGGAAAAAGTTAGAGAGGAAAGGGCAAATTGAAACTTTATCCCAGGTGCAGTTTTCTCTTTGCATGCCTCTGCCAATGAGTCAACCACTGGTAATTTTTGGTTTATGCACAATTTCACTTCATGCAAATGTGGATCATTAGATTCCCCTATTTCTACTCTTTCATAAAATAAAGGTTTTTTACTGTGCTTGATAATACAGGTTTTTGTGCTGTGAGCTTTTAGATTGTAACTTATCACTTGCACTTTTTAATATAAAAATTTACCTTATTTTTAAAAGAATGCAGTTCAGTTTTCCCAAAATAAACTGAATATTTGCTTGTCATTACTGTGAAACAATTAAAAAGAAAAAAAAAAAACCTTTTGCCATTTATTATAGTAAGTACAGGATTCTAAAACTTATTAAAATTATACAAAAAAAATGTCATTTTTATAAGCCAAGAGAGACAAGCTAATTGGCTTCTGTTTTAATCAAATTAATTCTAAAAGAAAATCTTGTTATAATCTACAACTTTAAATGCATTAGCTGCAATTTGAGTGAGTAAACCTCTTTGCGACGGGAGCTTTTTACGAAATTTTAAATTTTTTGACACTGGTTTTAAAAAACAAAAAATTGTGCCTTATTAAATCCAGAAAAAGCTCCAATTAAATAAGGCAAATTTTACAGTAAAATTTTACTGGTGGAGATAAACAAGTATTCATAAGCCTTTTTGCGGCTTGCGTATGTGTCACTTGTCCCCAAGGGGTTAAAGCAAGAAATCTGGCTATAAAAAACAGTTCAATCAAATAAGCTGAATTTGATAGACATGTGCAACTTTCATTTCGAAACTGGTCTAACTTTTGCAAGAATTTATGTAAAATAGTAAAATTGGCATAAAGCTGGATTTTATAGTCACCAATGCATTAAACAAAAAATAAACAGTATTCTAAATTGATATTTTCAGCACATTAAATCTATTAAGTTCAAAGCAGAGATGCTACTCAGAAAGTAAAAAGAAAAAATTACATGTAAAGTAAAATTTGCAACATTTTTCATAACATTTATGCGGGAATTTTGTAAACTTTATTGTTTATAATAAGCTAAAAAAAAATTATTAAATTTACAACAATTTTTTTTTTAAAAAAGAAAGAAACCATCTATCCCCCTCCCCCTTCTTGTAAACCTTTAACAAAAGTCTTTCTAAATGTGCATTTCTCAAAAAGTTTGAAATATGCTGTTAATTCATTGTGCATGAAAACTTGAGTAAATAAAAATGATTTTTTCTTTAGTTCTCAATATTTTACATCAATTAAGGTAACTCAGCAACAGATTTAGTGGGGAATTTTACACATTGCATCATTTTAAATTAATTTAGATAACCAGGCAAGATTCGAGGATTAATTCTGCAAGTAAAAAACAAAATTTTTTTTTTTTTTTTTTTTTTTTTTTTGCGATAGTTTGACAAAAATCGTCACTTTACATTGCAATCGTTTGACGAAAATCATCGTTTTATATCAGAACCATTTGACGAAAATCGTCGTTTTATATCAGGACCATTTGACGAAAATTGTCGTTTTATATTGCGATAATTTGACGAAAACCGCCGTTTTATATTGCGATTGTTTGACGAAAATTGCCGTTTAATGTTGTGATCGTTTGACAAAAATCGCTGTTTTATTTTGCGGTCGTTTGAAGAAATGTGCTGTTTTACTTTGCAGTTGTTTGACGAAAATCGCTGTTTTACTTTGCGATCGTTTGGCAAAAATCATTATTTTATTTTGTGATTGCTTAACAAAAATCGCAGATTCTTAAAAATTAAAAAAAGTGGAAATCCGCTATTCAGCGGAAAAGTGGCATCCCTGTTAAAGACTTTGTTAAAAAAAATTTCTTTCTTAATCAAAGCCTGATTAATAAAACACAAGACAATATAGGTCAATGGTTCTGGGTCCATTGATTTCTGGAAATATCAAGTTATCTGATCTGAGCTTTCCATCCTTTCAAATAAATATGTCTACAGACAGATTTTGGAAGAGAGTTTCGTTAAAAAGTTTTGTTTAGAACAGAGTACACTCCAGGTGGTGAAAAGTGGAATTAACATATTTTGCAAAATGTGTGTTATACGGTTGCTATATGTGCCACTGGCAGGCTTGTTTATGTAAAATTTTCATATGAATTTCAGGCTCTGCTATAATTACAAATTTCAAGATTCACTTAAGGCCATTATTATAAGCCCAAGCCAAATGAATCAGGTAATAGAAGAAAAAAAAATCAACATAAATAATCATAATTAAAAACAATAACTTGATATATTTATGTGTAACACTTATTTAAAGTTTTTTAAATCATGATTATTTCTGTTAAAGTTTTACCATGAAGCTTTTTAATGCATTTTTTTGCACAATATAAAATGATTTTTATTTACTATCATTTTATTTTGATTTCTGAACTGATAACTTTTACTTAAATAAAATTTCTGGTTCAAAAATTTTATTATTATTATTATTATTAGTTAGAAACAAACACACAAATGAAAACTTTTACACAATATTTTAGGAAAACAAGAAAATATACTAATAAAAAAAATGAAAAAAAATTTATTTTATTCACAAGTGATGAGTATTTACAAAAATTGAAGCTTTTGCTACAATTAACAGCACCCTTTTATTTCCAGAGAGCAATGCCAAAGTATGAGCAGTTTTTTACAAGTATAATATTAAAAAGGTATTTCGTACAAATTTCCTTTGAAATAAATAGATGACATGAGAATTAAAAGAACAAAGTTATCATAAATAGAAGAAAAAAAATGTATGCTCAACTTCAGCAAAAAGAGGGGGGGTAAAACAAGATTTTCTAAGAAAATAAAGTCTCGCTCAATACAAATTTTTTCTCTTTAACCCTTCAGTTCCAACAAAAGATTGACCACAGCAGTTTCCAACTGTTTATAATTATTTGGTCACTAAGAAAATACTTTGATAGCACAGTGCTAAGACTATGCACCTTTATATATAGATAAAATTCGCTACAGGACTGAACATTGTACTGTGCATAAATGGAATTACAGTTATGGTTAATAATTTATTTAAAATTGGGTTAATTCTGTTTGAAATAATTTCTTAACACATGCTTTTACAAATAACTGCAAAAATACAACTTAGGAAAAACTGAAGTGTCACTAGATAAGTCAAAAAGATACAAGTAAGTTTGGAAAGTTATAAAACACATATGATTACATCAGGAAGTGCTGATTAGATACTAACAATTTCATTATTTTCCTATGAAGCTAGAAGGCCTGAGCTTACTTGTGAGATTTTTTTTTTTTTTTTTCAAGTAATATAGAGAAAAAGGGAAGTTCACAGTGGAAAATGCATTTTTGGAACTGGAAGGTTAAAATAGTGAATGTTCTACTTAAATTAGTAATGCATTATATACATATAATATCTATATATATTATTTAAAAAAAAAAAAATCTTAGAAGCCTTTTGTAATGGAATATCTAACAGAATAAATTATTCAAAGTTTTAAAATTTCTCCTTTGAGACATTTTCAAAAGAAAAAAAAAATCTTATTAGACAGTTAAATGACTAGATGCATGCTACAGCAATTGGCATAATAGTTTAAAACATATTTTAGAAAAATATTTGCATTTATATAATGCTGTAATTACATTTCAACCCATTGCCAAAAATTGCAATGAGACACGAATTCTTACCTGCAAGTAGTTTTACAAGACACAAACTACAAAACATACTTAATTGTTATACCTGGAGTTCATCCAGAATGGTATCTTTGGATATGAATACCATGAATTAACTGAGGTTGAAGAAAATATAAGAAATATATGCTTGAATACAATTGTTCATAAGCTACGGATGATATCTTTTCTGAAATCATACATAACAAAAATAAAGGAATTTGATTTTATCAAAAGTGGTATCACTGGATGACTTATCATGAGGACCAAGTAAAATATAGAAACCACCAAGCTGAATGTAACCTCTCACCAGATATGGGTGCATTTCTTCAGCAATATTATGAGGGTGCAAAAAAGCATTAAAAAGAATCAACAACAGCTAAAGATAGATATTGTTTTATCATTGGTTGATAGTTAAGTCTCACAAAAAGCACTTTTTAATTATACAGCATTTGATAAAATGAGATTTATTATTATTGTTATCTATGCATGATATCACAGAAATAAATTCATGTTATCCCATGAACAGATGAATTCAAGCAGATAGTTCTTATAGCTTTGACAAACGTTTCAAACATAATCATTCTTCATAAACCCAGAAGTTACAGTTGTGTTTGTTAACTAGTCAATACAAATCTATTCAATTCTTCAAAGTGATATTATAATAAACAACAAGATATGATTAATATAAAGACTTGGTCAAAAATATTGAGCATCTCATGTATATTTTTTAATATATCTTTAAAAGTAACAGTTGGACACAAGTGTTGAATTGTATACAATTATGGATTTATTTTTTAAGTTGTTACATTTGTATAATGTTGGAAAATGAATAGCTCTATTCTTAATTGGAACTTTAACTAAACCATTTGCTTTTTTTTCTGTGCTATGCAAGTTAACAGTTAATAATAAAAAAAATTGGAATAATTCTTGCAGGAAATTCCAAAATATTAATTTAGTTTTCAGCAACAAAAATAATAAAGTTTTTTTTTTTAAATATGTATATTAAAAGAATAAAATTAAAAAATATATACAAGCAACTTTTTAAAAATTAAAACATTTATATTTGTCTGCTACTTCAAAAGATATAAAAATATAGAATGTAAAATACTTCTGAACAAAGTTGCATTTGCTAAGATTTTATTTGACAAAGCAAAGCAAAATTTTAAAAAACAGATAAACTAAAGACTGATAAAATGATTGTCCAGTTACCATAACCTTAATACTCTCATGCATGAATTATTTTTATTAGAGTAAAAAACCATTTTGTATATAAAATAGATTTCAACTAGATTATTAAGAAAAAATAATGTTCAATTTTTTAAAATTCTTATATTTATTACAAAATAAACCTCACATGAGGTTCACAAGAACTGAAAATAATTATTAATAGTTATGAAACAGTTTCTGGTGATAATTAAGCCATTGCATACATAAATAGAAAATAGAAAGAATGTTTTTGGTTTAGCAACAAGAGAAGAAATTCTTTGAGAAAAATCTCTTTTATAGAACAGAAACAAATTTGACAAAAGTGAACTTCCCAACTGAATATTAAAAAAGAAAACAGTTTTGCCATCTACTGCTGTATTTTTCACAAGTATTACTGAACTACATATGAGGTACATAAAATATAAATGTTTAAAAATAAAATGTACACATTTCTCTGGGGTAGTTCTTCAATTCAACCTCATGCATGACATAATTAAACATAATTTTTAAAATAAAATATTATGTTATGCAAACAAAATGCAAATGTGCATACAATGTCCTGAGTTGCACATATTTTCTCAAATCTTCATAGTATATATTTTGTAAGCAGCATTTTAATTTGCATGGGATGCTTTACTTTTTACAAGCATTGCTAGTTTAAAATGCTTTGATTAACACACATTGAATGTAAAGTGCTATATAACTCTGTTAATGGAATATAAAAATTATATTCTTCCAATATGTAAAGTAATGAGAGCTCTTAAAAAAATAACTTGAACAGTCAATCATTCATTAATAATTTATGAAATTATGCATGATTTCACAAAGAGTGTGTTTTTAATTTTACAAGCACTAAATAAAATCTTTTAAAAGATGGATTTAAATGATTTTTTATTTTTTAGAAGGTTTGGTAATATAAGCAAAGAAAAAATATTCTTTTTGCACAATATGATATTCCTCTTTTAATTATAATATTATGCAAGAACTTCATCTAACAAGGTTTTTATGAGAAAAAAAAAAAAAAAAGGAAGGAATTAAACTTTATTTGCATATTTTTAAAGATGCTAATAATCATAATAATAATAATGGCAAAATATAACTGTAAAAATTTTGTTATATGTGTACATTTTTGTCATAAATTACAAGAAAATAAATTTTGAATTATGTTTCAGCAAATGTTATAGTTTTAAAGCATAAATGTCAACATTTGAAAGAATTTTTTAGTAACAGGATCTCTGATTTTAAATAATCATTTACCACACAACTGTGATTGTTCATTTAAAAACTATAAGAATACTTCAGAATCTATAACTGTTGGCATCCCTATGTGTCTTTAAATTATCCATGGTTAAACAAAACTACTAAAGAAAAAGGAACAGTGGAGAAATTACAAAATGCCCAAACATGAAAGTAAAAAAGAGAAAAAAGAAAAAAAAAAGGAAAGAAAGAAAAACTGATAGTACATGTACATTTTCCAATGATATTTTAAAACATTTTTCTTTATATATTTACAATAACTATGTTTTTAAAATCGCACCTAAGACTAAATATAAAATATTTCACATTTAATTAGAATGGAAGATTTTGAATGTTTCAGGCATTGCACCTGATAATGAAATTGCACAAGAAAATTTTGGCTTTTATAAAAGATTCAAACAAGTGAATCAAGCCATTTTAAAAACTCTGCATATAAAATAAGAACTAAACAGTAAAATACCAGTAAAAACAATAAATATAAACTATACTTCAATTGAACATATACGAACATTTCTGAACACAATTTGTAAAATACTATATAATGTGTCTACAGACAAAGCAAAATAGTAAATCAGTGGTCTCCAAAGTATGGCTTGCAGGCCACATACAAGTCATGACATTCAGCTCACAGAATTTTACTGAAATGTATTAACAACAAAAAAACATGGAGTGTTAATGTATTTCAAATGCATTAATAGTGATAAAACAAATGTGATCTTTTATATTTTCTTAATACTTATATCATTACCTATTTTACTACACATGCATACACATATATTATTACAAGGCAGCCCAATGTGATCCTGCATGCAACCATGGTGCTCTTTGAAGGTTTCCTTGGCATTATTTTTCATATCCCCTTATTTGTTTCTAAGGATAAAAATCCATTTTAAAGATTACTTTTTTAAAATTAAATAGTAATTGCTTATTTTGTTAAGTTGTAATTAAAACAATTACAATTTCTGTCAACTTTCTCTACAAAACCTTTCACAATCCTCCCTCCTCCACACACACTTTCCTTCACTCTAAGAAAAAGTCATTTAAAATTCACTGCAAGTTATGTGTTATTATCAATTATTCATATTGTATCACACTTATATTTATTATTTAAAAGTTATTTTTTACACAGAATTTTGGAATTCTGAGACCACTATGAAATATATGTGCATTGTATAAGACATGTGCAACATAAAAGAATGGCTACACACTGAGGCAACAGGTAGAAAATGAAGTATGATTTAAAAATAAAAACAAGCAAAAATAAATCCCCCCCCCCCCAAAAAAAAAAAAAAACTCAAGCAACATGTGCATGAGACTCCTCAATGTGCAAAATACCTAAGACTGCATAGAGGTTGATTACCGTATAGACATACTTCTAGCATACTTTTCACCATGATGAATTTTCACTTATGACAGTAATTCTGCATATAAATAAAATCAATGATTACTATAAAAAATACTGATAAAAATTAGCCATTGGATAATCAGATTCTGCCATCATAACAGTGAGATAATACTGTTGTATATTTTAAGACATGGGAATAACAGAGCCCTTTACTGTTTAAAATCAGATGAGGTGTGCCCATGTTTACTGAAAAATTGGACAGGCTTGGATTATTATACTATAATTATTTATTAACGCCTTGAATGTCCATCAAAAAGGGCAAAATTCTGATTTTTTTCTGTTTTTTCGTAAGTTAAAACTTTAGCAACATAATATAAACTTTTCTGATGAACATGTGAAATTATAGATAGAAATATAATCATTGAGGAAATTAATCATTACTCAGTGTTTTAAAACAACATTATATTACTAGAATTATATTAATTTAAATAATGTTTCTACTGCAGTGTAATCTACAGCTTTGTGAATTCAGTGCGATGAAAAGATTAATACTGAATTGATATTGCATATACTTCTTGAAAAAATATATCAAATCAAAATACAGGATAAACTTTTTTGCTGAACATTTGAAGTCAAAGCAGTTAGTTTAGAATTCAAATCTTGGTTAAGTTTTTTAAAAATACAAAAGTAGATTCAATATTCACATTAATGGTTTTATGATATTTTCAAATAGAAATATGAGAATTTTCTGCTGGTGTTTTTTGTTACCAATGAATAATAATCTTGCCATAATCCATTCATGAATTTTCATCTTTGAATAAGTTATATATAGAGATAGTTAATTATTTACATATTTTTCTTATTATGGCTTATTGAAAAGGTACTGAAGTAACAATTTGGCTTTTACTGCAAAACTTTGGAGACCACTGCATTAAAAAAAAGGGATAAGATGAACATAAGGGATTATATTTTGATTTATAAATACAAATCAATTTTTATCATATTACATTAAAAAGCCTTTCTACAATCAGATTTATATTACAGTATCACAGCTCATCAATCGTTTCACACTAAGATTATAAAGGTTATGAATCATTAATACATAAAATTTTAAAAAATTAAACAAGCAAGAATGAACTTGATAAGTTTTGCCTCAATACATTTAGGTACCATGAAAGAAAGTATACCACATAATACAAGGCGACAAGTGAACAAATCCCAGAAGCATTAATAAAAAATTTAATATAATACATGAATTTAAAATTTTTGCTTGTGTCAATATAGATACTGTTAACTGCATTACAAAATATCATAAAAATTAAAAAAAATATTGGAAACTGCTAATATTAAATCATTAAAGAGAAATTTCAAAATTCTTTTGAAAATTTAAAATTCTTAAACACAAATATGATTTACATAATTCAAATAAAGAGTGAGAAAATAAAGACAATAAGCATATTTTCTTTTTCATAATTTTTTGAAGCAGTTTTCATTTTTAAAACTTTGTCATTGGATAAGAGTATTTTTTCAATGATAAAACATGCCGAGAAATAAAAGAATCTAGCAAACATTGTATATAAAATAATAAGTAACAAGACAAATTATAATTTGCATATCTTCCTTCATTTGATTTGAATTTGCCAAAACAAATAAATAAAACAGTAGCATGTATACATATAAAATATATAATATTAGTTGTAAGGAGAACCCAGAAATACTTTTCTTCAGCTTTTTCATCCAATATTCAGTTTATCCTACTTTAGTAGTATAGTACTTATAGTTCAATACACTCTCAAACATCTATTTTGATGTTGTAACTGTTTTATAAGAGTTGTCAATTTAATTAATAGCAGTTACAAGCATAAATAATAATAATTTTAAAAAATGCTTAGTAATGATTAAAAAAACAAATAAATAAATAAATAATAATCTGTAAAATTATAAATAATGGTTTTAATCACATTTCAACTGAAAATTGCCTATATTTATTTTTTTTTGGGGGGGGGAACTAATGTTTAAGTGGGGGAAAAAAGAGAAAGAGAATTTTCAATTAATACAAAAATTATTATTAAAAGCAAAAAATCTCCCTTTACCTTCCTTTCTTTATATCTAGTAACATATAGCACTTTTAATGGTTTATGACAGAGAATACATTTCTTAAATTTCAATATTAAATTCTATTTCGTTCATTTAATTAGTGTCAAGAAGAATTTTAATAATGTTTATTAATTTAATAGCTCTGTTTAAAACAGATAAGGAAGCTAGCAACTTTAAATAATTATTTCTTTAAGAAGTACTTTCATATTAGATTACATGGCATTATTTTTAGATGGCAAATTTTGCTAACATTGCATCCAAGTAAATCCCATATATAATTCACCTCTATTTTTATTTTTATTTTTTCTTTCCCTACAAATATGCTTTTTCGTGACATCTACAGCCAAACATATCATGTATTTTAATTTTAATAGTTTTGGATATCTGTTTTATGTTCTCTGTTTTTTCTTTAAATAGTTTAAACTGAAATTTAAACAGAATAGCTTAAAGTGAAATAGTTTAATAAACAACCTCTTCATCTGTAATACATTTTTCTTAAAGTTTGCTTTTTAATCAGAAAGGTAATTTTTTGTGTAACATTGATTTGACAGCAAATTCTCATTTGACAAATGAAAAGATAGTTAATTATGTGTCAAATTTGAAGCATGACAAAACATCTAGTAAAATACAAAAGCATTGCATTAACAAAAATAATAAATTAACAAGTAAATATACACACAAACAACTATATTCTGAGAAAAATTGCAAAATATTTGTTTAATTAATGATTTCAAAGATCGTTACTTAGAAGAAAAAAATTAATCACATAAAAGAGGAAATGCATAAACTTAAAAAGATATATTTTAAATGAGTTCCGATTTTTAAATGTCTTTCCACTCTCAAAAATATGTTTGTAATACAGCTATCAGTATCAATGACATAAAACTTTGTATACTTCTTTGTGTAGACTTGACAATGAAAATATACATTAAAATATTTATGTAAGTTTGGCATAACTAGGAGGAGCAACTTTTCGATGCAGATATTTGAGAATATACAAAGGCACGCTACTCACAACAGTTAAAAGCAATACCCTCCATAAGAAATCCACAGTCCAAATGAATTCTGAATCTACAGGGGAGAAAAAATGTCATTTAACAAATTATAACAACCATTTTAATAAGGATACTTTCAAATTTTAGACTTATAAATAAATTCTATATTTAACATGTTGAATGTGACAGTGACTGAAAATGAAGCTATAAAATTTATAATTATCAAGAAAGTATAGTCCAGTAATAAATAAAAGTTAAGTAAATTTTAAATAAAGTTTCCGTAATTACTTAAAAATATATATATTTTTAATTTTATATTAGTTTAGACTGTCAGCCATCGGTGCAAAGTCAATCAACTAAATGAAAAGTTCAGTGTCAGTCAACATAGTGCTCAATATGTTAAAAAAATAAACATCATTTTTATGATGATCAAAATTTTTGTTACGTAATGACAGAGCCATATATTACATACGCCATGGATTAAACATTAATATTCTTAGACAAATAATAAACAAATTTTAAATGAAATTTTAGTTTTACAATTTTTATACCATGGTATAGGGAAAAAATGTACTTTTAAATGCAATTTGTTTGAAAGCTGTATCATAATTTGTTTCTGAGTTCCTAATTTTTTGTAGTTTTCAGTACTCTTTTTGTCACTGCAGCAACAGAAATATTCTATAGATATCAAAAGGATTCTGATATGTCACAGATATTTCTAAACCAAAAGTAATAACCATTATCCAAATAGTTAATAAACAGAATATAAAACATTTGTTCAAACAATGTATGTTTACAAATAGAACTAATGCATCTGAACTTTTTTTTTAAGTCGTAAAATAAAATTTCAAATATGCAAATTATTTATAAAAGTAGAAATTAAGCAGAATAATACGTCCTTTCTTTTTGAAGGGGGGGGGGGACAGTTATTTTAGAGTATTTATGAATTGACTTCTGTTTAAAAATAGATCAATCAAGAAAAGGGAAAAAATAAGAGTCTGCATGCTTTTTATTATTTCCGAGTTTGTTATTTCACTCATTTAGAGATGTATAATATGACTTCAAAAATCTAGCACCAAAGCCATCATTTCCTGCCTTTTTTCTTTCGCACTTTCAAGTTATTGAAGAACTAGTTGGATGTGGCAATCCTGAAACTTTCTTCTATCTCTTACAGATTAATGCTTCAAAATTCACTATCACAGTGCCAAAATTAAAAAGCAATCTATGTCCATCATGGGGATTCTAATGATATGAAATTCCGTACATTAGTTCTTGAGCTATGACTATTACTAAAATGACATAAATCATGCAACAATGCAGCATAACAGAGTACCTGTTAGGTGATTTACACTGAAACTTTATTTGCAACAACTTATGTCAACATCTAACTGAACCTAAGGTTTGATTAAAATCCATGCATTATTCCTTTTGATAGGGCTACGGCAAAAATCTTGAAAAATGCAGCATAGCAATGCAACCCATTGAGCGATTTACACCAAAATGTAAACAACACCAAATCACATTAAAGTCTAACTGAATTTGAAATTTTAGAAAATCTCTACATTATTTCTAGAGGTGGAGTTACACAAAAATTGCAGCATAGCAGCTCTGTTTGTTGAGCAATTTGCACCAAAATGTAGAAAATGACAATATCAAAGACTAACTTAATCTGAAGTTTGAGGAAATTCCATGCATAGTTCTCAAGGTTGAGCTATTGTGGAAATCTTGAAAAATACTGTGCAGAAGCACCATCTGTTGAGTGATTTGCACCAAAATGCAGAAAACGTAAATTCATGTTGACTAACTGAATCTGCAATTTGATGAAAATTTGTGCATTAGTTCTTGAAATAGTGCTATTGTGGAAATAGTGAAAAATGTTGCATAGCAGTGCCATTTGTTGAGCAATTTAAAAACTAATTAGCACAAATTTATCAGGGACTATCCTAATGTAAATTTTTATTAAATTCTGTGCATTAAATCTTGAGATAGAGCACCCACAAAATTTGTCATATACAGACAGACACAGTCACAGAGAGACATTTTGTAAAAACATGTTTTTCAACATCACTGACCCCTAATATGTGTATATCTGTCAAAAACTGGAAGTTGGCAATTTTTCCAAATTCAATACTTTCTTCTAGTATAGATAGAAAAAAATAAAAAAAATAGCAATTGCTTATGAATTAAAAACTTCAATAGCAAAACCAAAAATGCAAAATAAGAGGTATTTGACTTTTTTCAACGTCAAAGACTATGGCAGATGCATGGCACAATATATGCATATATATGGTTGATGCATATACATATGTATGGTCAGAATGAATTTTCGGCAAATGACAAATTAATGATGAGAAAGAATTTTAAAGGTTTCACATTTTCAAAAGGTCATTATTTCTGATTCTTTGCATCTTTCTTATTCTTTGTACTGATTGGACAAGCAAAATCTGAAAATGCATTAAGTAAAAAAAAGGATATGGATGATTCGCTAATATATTGACAACAAACAATTTAACAGTCAGCGAGATCACTCACGTTGTGCTAAATTGAAGTGCCAATAATGCTATAAGTAACTCAGAATCTGAGAATAAACAACAAGTAGAAGAAAAGCTATTGCAAGATAAAATGCATAAATTTGAATAGAAAATTAATATCTGCTTTAGAGAAACATTACTGTATTTCTGAATCAGGCATTCTTCAACTGTATAAGATACAAGAAAAACTTGTTAAACAATGGCCATAATAACTGAAACACACAAAATTGACACTGATGGTTCTGAAACTACACGAGATTAAGTAATTACATTAAAGAGTTACTTTATGATTTTATTTTTCTGTAACACAAGAAATATCAATTAAAGTAAGTTTTTTTTATTTAATTTTATCTCTTTCTTACATAATTATAATTTATAATGAATTAAATTATGGCTAAAGACACACAATTAAGAATATAATATTACCTTTAATATTCTTAATTACTACTTTCGATATTCCTTCAAAAATCCGACATAGTTTCAGTCCTGAATCTGAAGATGCCAAATTTTTGAAGTTATGTTGTATAATTTTCCCATATCTCTCAAAAAGAAGAAGGGAAAACATACTACTGTAGTTATTTTTCTCAATTATGCATATAAATAAATGCCATCCTTTGTTATTAATTTTACTGTGAAATATGCAATATGCAATAATTTTTGAAGTAACGACAGAACATTTACTTAAAAGTTAAAAAACAATTTTTAATATTCTTTATGGCCTTAGTTACACTGCACACTTGAATGTATTACATTTTTTTCTTGTCTCCAAAGAAGCGAAATATGATGAAAGACTATTATATTTTAAATAGGACGTTCAATGTTTTTAATTAGATAATTTAAATCATAATTTTAATCAGATAATTTTTTTTAAACATTAACATTTTCATTCTTTTAAATTATGTGAAAAACTATTAAAATGTACGATAAACATATTTTGAAAATGTTTCAAAAATAAAACAAAACATACTCACCAAAATATTGCTTCATAAACAACAGTGATAAAATATATATAAGAAGACTGAAAAGTTCTGCAATTATCATAAACCAGTGCCAGGTTCTTATAGTCAAAGCCACCATCAGTAGTTCTGTGAATATCAGTGCAGTAAAGCTGATTGACACAATGTGTATGAATTCAGATTGATAGAGAAGTAAAGCTCCATACATTATGATCCAACCTATCAGAAAGTAAAAAATAGTTTTAATTATTAAACTATATAATATGAATAGGAGCAAGATTTTGCAACAGGTATGGCTGTAGTCTATTGTCAAGAACATTTTTTTTTAATGTAGAATATAATTTAAAAAAATAATCTAAACTAATAGTTAGAATATTGGACAAGAGTTGTTGGCATCAAATGTTCAGTGATAACAAAGACAGATGCCATCTAATGCATTTAATCCTTTTGGAACAAATGTCTTTCACAGACATTTTAATTTTTTATCACCATTTTTTTTTATACAGAAATTTTTGCATAATTAAATTGAGAAAACATCTTCATTAAATAAGGCGAAATTTATATTAAAAAATAACTGGTGGAAATATTTAAGGATTCAATGCATCTTATATGTTGCATATATAAAGGGGTTATTATTTATTTATTTATTTAAGTTTCCAATACTGCTTTGTTCAGCTCCAATTAAAAATAATCTTTCCTACAGGGTTTTGTTTGCATCATCTGCCAAAAATCAATACCTCTTCTTACTTTTTAAAATATAAATTTTTATCAAAATAGTTCCTTTTGAATTTTTGAGCATTCTGAAAAATTCAGTAATTAAACTATCAACTTCAAATATAAAATGAAGCAGCATGAAATATGTATTTACCCTCTGAGCATCTTGTAAATGAGTGAAATTGTAATATTGTTTTGTATGCTCGGAAAATACATTTCAATATTATATAAAAGAAAAAAAAACTTAATTACAAATATGAATGTAATCCTTGAGAGTATTAAAAATTCTGAAATGTATTGAAAATTCATTAAATCTACAGAATTATATTATCTTACTTATAGCTTATATTGCAGTAAAATCTGGAGCTTAGTGAACAGAATATTGCATTCCAAACTTTTAGAGAATTAAGAGATGTTGCATCTAAGAAAATCGTTTGCCTAAAATTTATATTTTTGAATGTTTTACCAGATCCCTACATTTAAAAAATCCTAATCCTTTGTTTGGTTATTTTTGAAACACCATTACCAATCAGCAGTGCCTACCAGCAAGGCCTTAGGAATGGTGCTGTGCGCTTTTTTTTTACCCCTTGGCCTTGACTTTAAGAACAATTTATATAGGTGTCATCACAAACTACATCCCAGTTACTGAAAATTGTTCACATACTTTGCTAACAATAGTTTTGTTAAGGCACAAATAATAATAAATTATACATTTATAGGTTATAGATATTACATTGATAGATTTATATATAAAGTAATGTGGAAGAAATACACTTCTAGTTGTAAATCTAATTACGATACTGCAAAGCAATATAATGATAGTCTTCAAATTCCAAATCAAAGAAATACACTTTTATACTATTATCTTCAAACTCCAAATTGATAATGAAAAGAATAAATTGTGATGAAAAAATTACATTGCAATAATTTTACTCCTATTGTAATGGTTGTGGTCTGAATTAAAAATTTCATTGAGCATTTCACAATTCATAAGGATAGAATTAAACAAGATGGTATTAAACTTTGTTACGCCAGGGGAAAAAAAATATCCCTTACGACAAATGTCAAGCCTATTAAGGAAAATATCACAGCATATTTAAATAAACATTTCCCTACAAAATGAAAAAAATCAAATGATTTTGGGGGAAAAAAAAAAAAAGCAGATTATAAAATTTTTTAAAAATTGTACAATTGTGACATAAAATCATTTGAATGTTTTACAGATAAATATATAAATTTATTCTGTGATGTTTGAAAATTTATTTTACCTTTCAAGCAGCATACGTTTTTATTCATGATAGTTAAGTTTTTATAATACTTTCTCCAAAATAACTATTTCATTGATATTTTTACAAAAAAAAAAAAAAAAAAAAAAAAAAAAAAAAAAAATCAAATAAGGCTCTAGTTATAAAGATTCTTTTTTATTTAAGAAATGATTTTTTAAAAAAATCATTATTGAAATTACTAATCTATAAATTCATTAGTTTAACAATTTTTAGAATACAATAGACTCAATTAACCAGAATGGTTGGAAAATATCTCATCCGAAATAATCGAATTTGTATCAATTTTGATAAAAATTTTTGTAAAAGGAACAGAAAATATTAAATTATTATGAAACAGGATATTAATAATTTAATTAACACAAAAGAAATTGAATTACCATAAATTTGAATGTTATTTAGATTTAATATATAAGAAATTTAATTTCACTCACTGTTTTGTAAAGAATGAAATTATAGAAATATGTTTTTGTTTTTTATATTTAACTGTTGACAATTTTCACATCATCATTTTTTCAGCAGGTGTGCCTTTATCTGCTTGCTCCAAATAATTAAATAATGCCTCAATGTGTACTAATGAATCACTGACTTAATTTTTTATAAGTTAGATGATTTTCTCCATCACGTTTAGGACATTCTTTAAAATTCCTTGTTTTTTCTAAACCACAAACAACACTTGACACAATATCATTGTCACTTAAAATTTTGTAATATTCCAATTTTGAATCTTCATTAATCCATTATTGCACTGATAATACAGATTTTCTGTTTCCTCTAACTAAAATAGCATGAAAATGACTTGGTGAGATATGTATTTATAAAAAAATGAGCCCGATCAATATAGAAAATATTTTATTAGTTATTCATAATTTATTGTAAATTATTTATAAATTTATTAAATTCGATAAGTATCAAACCCAAGCCTGTTTCATTTCTGAGTTTCGCTCCCAGATTCTGCCCTTATAATATTTTTTTTTTTTTTTTTTTTTTTTTTTTGGGGGGGGGGGGGGGGGGGGGAATGCATCCTGGTTATTCCTCAACTTGGATATTCTGATCCCAGTTAATTGAAAATCTACTGTACAATTAAATATGAAAACACCAATTATTTGATCATATTGAATAATTATTACTGAAGAACTTTCTCAGGAAAAAGTTCTAGATAGTAGACTTCCTCAAATTCACAACCCTAAAATCTACAATTCTCTAAAATCTGCACATATTTTTTGGATGTAAACAATTCAGTTCAGATATAGGGGCAAAAATTGACTCTTTTTAGTCCTGAAATAAAACTTTTTATCATTTTGTTGTGAAATACTAATAATGTACCTTTATGAGGCTAATTTCATTCAATAATTTAGGAAAAATAACCTTTCATCTTTATAATGAATATTTAATCATACATTATTGATTACTAATTTGACCTTTGCTTTTAATATTTTAATCATTTTAAAAATCATCTAATTTTTTTTTATTTAAGTTTATCATTTATTTTATTATTTTTTTTTTTTTATTGTAAGCATTCACTATAGTTTCAATTGCATTATTAATTGCATTCAAATTAGTGTTTAAAGAAGGTAAACAAAGCAATGACCAGAAATTCATAAAATTCTAAAATCCGCAGCTCTGGTTCAAAGCTGTACGGATTTGGGGGAAGTCTACTGTAATCAATTTATATGAAACAGAAATTTAGTAGAAAATTTACTTTGGTTTTTAATTAAAATAAATGCAAAATTAAAAAAGAAATTAATATTAACATTAAGAATTGATAAAATTTATTTTTAAAACTATACATACCTTGATATATACTTATTATAACCCATATGAAAAACGTCTTGAATGATAAGGAACGACCCTAAAAGATACAGAAGAGTAAATAAGTCCTTCTTATATTTTAATAAATGTAAATATTTTACACATTTAAATAAACTACAATTGAATGATTAAAATTTTTTGCATACTTTACAAAGCTCTTTATATAACTCTGGATATGTGAGAGCAATTTCTGGTGAAACATCTTTATCTAATACAAGTGAGAAGACAGGAAACATTGTATAAATAGTAGCATACCTGAAATGCAAGACATTAAAAACTAAGTATCATAACTTTTTAAAATACAAAACAAAAAACTTATACGAGTTTAAATAAGGGACACTCAAGCTTTGCTATCATTATTGTCAGATATATTTTAATAATGAAGTAGGAATTATTTTTGTTGGTTGAAAAAAGAATTATTACTAAAAATTATAGAAGATTCAGATCATAAAAGATTCTTATTCATCAATTTAAATATATATTTATTTTTCAATGAATATCATTTTTTTTAAAACAAACATACTCAGACAATGAATCAAAATTTTGAACAAAATATGCTTATTCTTATAATATTTTTAAATGCTGATCTATTCCCGAGAAATCAAAATTTAATTACATTAAATTTTATTCACATTGCTAACAAAGCATAAAACCAACAGAGTAAAAAAAGTAAACTAAAGTACTTAAAATTTGTTAAGGTTATGATCATTATATGCATGAGTAATGAGTTTTTTGTGCAGGTAGATAAAAGAAAAAAATTTTCTGGACACAGCAATCTTGCCTAAAAAATGCACTAAATTCATAAAAGCAACAATCACTAATGACAACTCATGCCATGGGATTGTGGTTCATGAAGCTATACATTCCTGCGTGGCAACGGCCGTCTTACCAACATTTAAAGATTGAAGGGTGCCCAGGGTAAAGAAACTATAACTTCTTAAAGAAGGTTGACGACCAATGCATAGTGTAAATGGTCAAATCAGTCTAGATCCTATATATGTAATTAGCGATAAACAATTTTAGATGAGAATAGAATAAACAAACCAGCTAATTTAATTTTCTTCTTCCCCCCATCCCCCAGGTCTTTGTTTTTTATCAGTTTTTATAAATTATAAATCATAATTATTTCATATAATTAGACACTACTTTCAAAACATCACATAATATTAACAATTTAAACATGAACACTTAAATTCCTCAACTGTTACTAAAACAAGTATAGGTAGGTATATTATTCTTTTTTAAATCCATTAATAATGCACATTACAAAATGATATTAATGTGTAAAATCTTATTGTTTTTTCAAATGAGGGAAATTATCTTTTGCCTTTTAATTCCTTGGGGATGAGCTACCCGTATATAGCCACAAAAAGTGCGCAGTATCCTTGTTTGTCTCCACCAGTAAAATTTTACTGTCAAATTTGCTTTAATAATTGGAGCATTTTCTCGATTTAATAGGCCAAAAATTTCTGTTTTTAAAAACCAGCGACAAAACATTAAAAAGTTTGTAAAAGATATAAATATAATAAATTTTTGTATTAATGTCGCGAAGGGGTAACAAATTTTTTTTTTTCTAAAACTACATTTGATTATTAATAGGTAGTCTGAATATACTAATTTCACACAACTTTATTTAAAGGAAGTACAACTAAAAATAATTTATATAAATGATGTTTTGAATATTTTTTAAATTACTAACACTGTTAAAATATGAATTTAATTATCAGTAACTTAAATCCATGCAATCACAAATTTGAAGCCTTTAAAAACAAGTGAATGATTTACAAATCTTCAAAATTTTTTATTGCAAAGGTTTAAAGTTAAGCGTTATGAAAATAGCACTTAAACTCCTCAGTCCTGAGATAAATATTATGAGGGACCACAAAATCTGTTTAAAATTAGTAAAAAAATCTCAAAAGATGTATTTGTCAATATATTAATGTTTATGATTTGCACGCATTTATTAAAAAGATTTAAAAATAATTTTAACAATTCTAGAAGGATTTAAATTACTGTAAAAGGTATTCTTTAGTATCTCTTACAGGTGACATCAGGACTGAGAAGGTTATTTTATGAAGAAATCAGTATAGATAAAATTCATTGGTTTGCTTTGGAAGCTAAAATCATTCAGCTAATAATTATGATTATAATCAGAAATGAAGTCAAAATGTAAATAAATCAAACAATTCAGTTTTTATGACGAAAAAAATTGATATACCTGAAGATGTTTAAAAAAAATGTCAGCCTAATACAAAAATTTTAACAAAATGCAGGAAACAGTGGAATGTTTTCATTATTTGGAATGAGTTTTGGAACAAACAGGTAAAAGAAAATGAACAGTTGACAAACTGATGTAAGCACGTCATTGGTGACACAGAATTCACAGTTGCTAGCAGCCTGTAAACTTTGTTTTTCCACTGAGAAGATCAAGGAATCAACTGTTTAACCTTTGGTTAAAGTCAAAGTTCTTTTTTTAAATATATATTCTTTGGCTCAGATGGAAAGAAGTTAGTGTGCTGAATCAAAGACTCAGGTTCGAACCTTGGCTAAGACAGGTGCAGATCTATTGGATCCACCCCCCCCCCCTCCCCCTCATTCTGACAAGTTATTGATAAACATGGGATCTGAATCTGAAGATGTATGCAATTAAAAAATAAAGATTCTAAATCTATGGTTCCTAGTTGGCACTATTTTCCGATTTTAAAGATCCTGAATATAAACAATTGGATAAGAATTTATTCATAAATTTACTAACTCATATATAAGTTGACCCCCACCCCATTTTCAACTCCCAAATTTTGTCTTAAGTTCTTTGACTTATACATGAGTACATATGGTACTTCCAAAAACAAAATTACACCATATTATACAAATGAATTAAAATTTTTTCTTTAAATAAATTCCATATAAAGAGTGCTACAAATTATTGCTACATTAAATTACATACCCCACCATGAGGAAGCCAGGGTAAAGGGCGACTGAAGCAAAATAGAAAACTGCTGAAAAAAAAGCTTGCATTGTAGATATAATGAGGCCTCTGTGAATCACAAATTGACTAAGAGCAGCAGATCTTTTATAGCTAAAGAAATTATAATAATGATAATAAATATGTATACTGCATGAAATAACATACAAAACATTATTAACATATTTTACAATTTTATGAATTAAAACTACACACACATGTTTATATAACTATTTGAATTAAAGTGTTATAAAGAGCAAAAAAGGATCACAATATATGTTCATTAGACATTTATAGTTCCTTCACAGAGTTCTTGCATTAAACATATTTAAAAATTAGAATTAGAAAAATGAGAAAATAAATAGCAATTTCACAATTCATTTGTTGAATGAGTTATCTCATTTTATCGAAACACTTTTATATTCCAAATTGAAAAGCAAAACAAATCATTATCATAAAATTCTGATTGTAAGCACCTTCCTCCTCCTCCCCCCCCCCCTCCCTCCTATTTTCAAAAGTAAAAGAAGCTATCTTCGGGGGGAAGAGGGCTCATAATTGAGTTTTTTTTTTAATTATTCATTAAAAACTGTTTTTAACATTAATTTAAAAGTAAATAAGGCCAATATAAGGGCAAGAATCATCCATATTTTGTCAGATTTCTGATTTATAAAAAATATTTAAATCCTTTGCCCAACAAAAACCACAAAACAAAATTTTAAAACCTTATTTTATTTATTTATTTTTAATTTATTTTTTAATTTATTATTTGATTCATTGCAACAGTATTTAATGAATAATCTAAGTTTTCACTTTCTAAAAAACTGCTTTCCCCTTTGCACCTTCTTTCTGGTATCAAACATGCATAATTTAACCTACAAAACTTTTTTTTTTTTTTTTTTTTTTTTTTTTTAACCAGTTTAATACATTAGTTTAAAATCTTTATAATTCTTCTTTTTTCTGATTTATTTGTAACTTTGATGTAAAAAATATTTAAATAACTAATTTATTTCTCATCCTCCCCCAAAAAAATTCTTTTGATTGCCAGCTTTTTTTTTTTCCTTCCTTAAAAAAAAAAAAAAAAAATATTGAATAGTACAATTTTTTTTCTTTTCTCTATTTAAGCATAAAACATCCATGAGATTCACAGATGAGAACAATAAAACTGTAAAACAGATTTTTTTTTATTTTCCCTCCCATTTAGAAATCCCATTCCACTCCCTTTGGGGCAACAAGATTGAGCAAAAATTTCCAATGAAGACTTTCAATGGGTGAGATTAAATGAAATTACACAGATGAAGTCTTTTAACTAGAAAATAAGAAATGTTGCAAAATAAATAATAATTTTAAAAATTTTCAACTTTGCTGAATGGGGATCAGGGAGGGAAGATGAATTTTTAGAGAAAAGAGTGTAGTTTTGTATAAATGACTAGATGATCCACTTGGCATTGACCAGGGCCATAAATATTTTCAAACAAATTTTGAATATTTAAGATCTCCATTCACACTAAAATGGGAAAAAAAAATTAATTTTATCTGAAGAATATTTTAAGCTTTATCTGGCTGAACATAGGTATGTATTTCTGTTATGACAACCATGTTCTAGAGCAAAGAAATATAGTTGTTGATTTTAGTTGTTTTGAACAACAAAAATAATGCAATAATTGAATTATTTTAAAATTCCTTTCTTCAAAGAGACTTACTCCATGCAAAATCTTCTGAACATGCATGTGATGTGCACTGCACATTTGAACAAACCCTAAGAGAACATAACAGGAGTTATTACCTAATTTACTACTTTTTTTTTATGGTGCCAGGGATGGATTTTGAAGAATAATTGTAAGTCAATCAGGAAAAACAAAATCATCAAAATAGGAAAAACTGACAAATGTGTGTGCAATTTGTTGTTAGCTTCAACCATGAAATGCAGTCATTAAATCCCATATTTACTGCCTACTCTTACTGGCTGGTTGCTTCGTTGCCACAAAATGGTGGTGAGCTGTAAATAGCTTCTAACCTAGCTTCTATGTTGCCGATAATTGGCGAGGATTGGTGGAAAGCTGTAAATATTCTCTTACCCAGTAAGTTTTAATTAAAAAAAATCTAAATGAAATTTAAAAATCCAGTTGTGAAGTACACTTTCTGGTGTTAGCATCCACATATGACAAAAGTTTCAGAAACCTGTATGGTATAATTTTGTCGTTATCAATGGTCAGACAGACAGACATCTCTTATTTCATATATATAGAGATTATTTACTTGTTGTTACTAGCAAGCAACAAATAGGGAAAAAAAGAATTACTTTCAAGGTGCTAAACTTTTTATGCAGTGGAGGGAGGGCAGAGAAAAGAAGTGAACAGTTCATGCAGAGAAAGAGGGATTTTATTATGGCTGTGTAAAAACATATAAAAATCCACCAAAAGAGTCAAAAGATTAGAAATCATCTGCCTTGAATTTTTAAATAATTTTTTTCAACTTTAAAAAAATTGTAAAAAGGGGTTAGGGCTTATATTTTGGAATAAAAGGAAAATCAAAGCAGCTCACAACTGGGTGGGGAAGGGATCTTACTTTAAAGGGGGAAGCTTACAATTAGGATTTTATGGCAATAGTAATTCAACATTTATATTCAAATTTTCAATCCTTTACTTACATATAAAATGATTTCTACAATAATAACTGAAAAAAAAATGAAAAAATCATGTTTATTAATTATAAATTTATTAATTTAAATAATTTTTTTTTTAAATGTTTACTTTAAACTTTTAAATCATTGTATTTGTTTTCCATATTTTCCTTGTAATTTACTTCATATGTCACAAAGACAACTGAAGATCTTTACCACTTATTTGTTTCATTGAATAAAAAGCTAAATCAATTAAGACAAATGACTTCAGAATAATCTATTCAAGATGTTTTATAAAATTTCAATAAAAGTAATGAATGTATATGACATATTTTAAAAAAGCCAAATAATAATATTGTCAAACAGTTTAAATAAAGAAATATTTACAAGAGACATTTATTGCACATTTTTAGATGATTTTTTAAACTATAGTTGCCAAATCTAAGGCAGAATAAATAAAAATATTTCCTTTCTAGCAAAAAAGTATTTTTAATGTAAATATTAAAAAGAGAAAGCAAACTTTAAATTGTTCATATTTACTGGGAGATTGCCACTGTTTTTTTTTTTTTAATTATAGTTCAGTTCTTTGTGATCTTTTTAAAGTTGATCAAATCAGTATGTTTTTGGAACTTGCAGCTTTTCAATGAGAGTTGGCGGCATCCCCATAGCATTTACTAAAGTAATCACATTGCTCACATCACAAAAGTTTTAATTTATATTTAAGAGAGAGGGCAGGAAATATTGTTATTTTAATTCATACTTTCAATGTTAAATGCTATAAAATTAAGCTTTTGAAAAAAAAAAAAAAAAAAAAAAAAAGATGAGGCATGCAGTTTTATTTTTTAACAAACATTTTAAAAAATTATAAGGAACAAAGATTTTTTTAAACTTATACTAATACTTTTAAAAAATGGCAATGTTCCAAAGTTAAAGAATAGCTTTATGATAAGTATGGTAAACAAAGCCATCTTTTTGTTACATTGAAGTACAGAAAATTTATGCAATTTATAACAGAAATAAATTAAACAATACTGAAAATATTTTTCAAATAATGATCACAAAAGCCATTTTTATCAAAATATTGCTTATATTTAAAACAGTAGCAGCCTTAATTTTTGGCAAAAGTGTTCCACATTTTGGTTTAAATATATTGTAACTTTAGTAAGAAATTCTAAGGAGAAATAAAATAAGGAAAATTTTTTTTAACATGTTTGATAACATGTTTGATTTTTTATTACTAGTATATTTTGAACAAAAGATAAAAAATCAGCAGACATCTTTAAAATGCAGGCATCTCACAAAATTCAGTAGACTTGGTGTAGACTCAGTGACTTTCTTGTATCATAATTTAAAAAATATATGTTGCTATAAAAACATGAAACTTATGATAAACATGCAGATGCAGACAATTTTTAAGCTGAAAAATTATTTTAAGCACTGTTTAATATTGAAATTGGTCAAAGCAGTCCCACTAAATAAGTTTTACAGTATCTATGGATAGTAATTTAGTCATCTTTTGCAAGCATACAAAAATAAATAGTGAAATATTTAACTTTTTGTTTAAATTTTCAATACCTTAATAGTGATTTATTTCACATTTCAAAAAAGTGATCTTTTTATATAATTGCCAAATTAAAAATATAAATATTTTGAAACATTTTACAATTGAAAAACATAATATTAAAAGATAAAGAAAAATTTTAAATTATTATTACATGCAAAAGGAATTAAATGGGTGAAATTACATCATAAAAGACAAATAATTTTTCCAAATGTCATATTTAAAATGATTTTTTTTCTAGCATCTAAATGAATTATACTTTATTATAAAGGTCTGGAAGGCAGTGATTACAAAATCATTTTATACAAGATGATACTTGAACGTCTGATAGATGTTGATTATTCAACCCGTGCCCCTCAAACAGCTACTAGCTGTCACAACGCAATGGATGCTGAACTTGAGGACATAAAACCCACCCAAGCCAAAGAGAAATGAATCACAACCTGATTGCAGAAGATCATCACTAGTTGTAATTAATATAATTCCTCCTTCCATAATCAGGTAATCTTTTATCAGAATTGCTGAGAATAGTCTGTAGGGGAGTACTTTAGTTAATAAACATTTAAGATGTTATTCAAGCAGTATTTAGTTTCAAATTATGAAGTAAATGAAATCCAGGCTTTGAAAAATCAATCTTTATTTTATTTTTATTTTTCTCGAATGACAACTTATATATTGTTATTTATCACCCAAGGATAATAAATAAATAAATAAATATGCATCGTATAGTTGTGATTAAATATATTACAATAGAAGAGGGAATTTTAACTTTTTCAGAAAATTTATTGTTATATTGTTACTATTATTTGTTTCCATGAAGATTTTGTTTCACCTTTAAATAAATGTAGCAAACTTTTTGGAATCCAAAACACTCTGAAAAGGTTTAAAAGTCACATAACCATACTTAATGGTAAAGGAAAACTTAATTTTGAAGTTTAGAGTGCTTTTAAGTCGAATCGACAATAAATCAGCATTGGATACATAGATATTTATCATAGAAAAGCAGAGCTGATTTAAGTAACTATTATTTCTATGCCTAACACACATTTTACATCCAAATTATCCTACACTATTAAGCCTGCATATAATATATCTAAATTAGCTTATTAAAATTGCTGTTGCTGTTACAATAAACATTTATTTTCTCTTAAAAAATAGAATTTTTTTATGAATATTTTTTTAATATAAAATTATTTTTAAAAAGATTTAAAATCCACAAATCATTTGATGTTTAACAGAGTAAATTTGACAGAATGTGTTAGATCAAAATTTTTCTCATTAAGATCTAGATTATCAAACCTGTTGCAAAATAAATATTTATTTTGTCTTAAAAAATAGAATTTTTTTATGAATATTTTTTGAATATAAAATTATTTTTAAAAAGACGATTTAAAATCCACAAATCATTTGGTTTTAACAGAGTAAATTTGACAGAATGTGTTAGATTAAAAATTTTCTCATTAAGATCTAGATCATCAAACCTGTTGTCAAAGTAATTTGAATTGACCAGTTATCACAATACTGGCAGTCAACAATTAAGAACAAAACAAAACACAAAATATCAATTCTAGAATGTAACTAAGTTTAAAATAATAACCTGTATCGTCCATGAACAAGAATAAGACGAGCTATGTGACTGAACTGAGTCACTGAAAAATCAGCTGCTAAAGAAGCCTGTTTGCCTTCTTTACCAACAATACCAATTCCTACATCAGCCGCTTGTATCATGCTGACATCATTACCTCCATCTCCTACACACAAATACATCTAAATTAGGCTATTAAAACATTAATATAAAACATGTAATACTGAATTACAGAAGCAATTATAAGTAATCTAAAAATCAAGATATAAAAAAATATGTATATTTTTGTTAGATTTTCAATAGTTTATATCAACAAAATCAAAACACTTGTAGGTTTATCATTGTACTTTTTCTACATTCAAAGATATGAAGATATTGAGAACTGGAAGTAGTAAAGCACAATGATAAGCCTATGAGTCAATCACTAGTGGTATTAATTTTTGACTTATGCATCTCTTCACTTCTGGCACACATGGATCATCCTTATTTCTACTCTTCCATAAAATAAGTTTTTTTCTTGTGCTTGATATCTTAGGTTTTTGTGCTGTCGAGTCTTGAACTATTTGCATAAAATTTGTATAAAAATACAAAGTATTCTTACTGAATATTTAAAGAAAAAAAGTAATAGTTAATCACTTTTCTGTCAATGAAAAAGAAATGTAAATAATAAACAACAGCAATTCTTTGAATAGATCAAAAAACAACAGGAATTTGTCTTTAATAAGAATTAGTAGTACTCTTTTTAAACTTTTGAGGTAATAACAGTCACAAAATCACAAGTAAAATAGTTAACTTTAAAAGGCTTCTCGGGAACTACAGAAGCAATTTTAATACTTTTTTGTGCTAGTTTCAGCTGTAGTTACACTATAAATTGATTGTTTGACAAAAATAAAAATGCATTAGTTATGTGACTCTACAAACAAATAAAATCTAATGTAAAACAGTTGACATTTATGTGCTTTTTTCTTGAGAAGTACTGAGACGATTTCAATATTTTTTCAGGAGTTTTGGCAATAGTTAAAATTATAAATTAAAGTTCAGCAAAAAAAAAAAAAAAATCCAATTGTTATAATTTTGCACAAATTAGCAAACAAAAGAAATAATGGTTTAAAAATAATAATAACAGCAATTAGAACATTAACATAACAAAACATTGCAACTTTTCTGCAAATTTCAATTTCTGCAGCTTTTGCAATTACAAAACTGCCACTATCCAAGTCTCATAATCTTCTCTCAAATCCCAGGAGAGCTTTCTAGAGTTCCTAAAATTGTCATTTCATCATCTATTAATCTTCATAGAATTCTACACCAACAAAGATATTTTCAATTACAGCCAGTGATATTTGATTTCATTATATCATAGTGAAATGAGTTGTTTCTAAACTTGTAATTTTTATTTATTTATTTATTTATTTATTTATTTATTTATTTATTTTTGTACACAAAGTAGCAAATAAACATGCTCAAAGATTGTTAAATTCTTACTTTCTTGAAAATCATGCTTTGAATCAGCTTTAAAACAAAACATTAATTCAATAGCATTTTTCAGTTGGTTTCTGGTTGTTTTCAACAATTTTAAGTGATAGATAATAATAACCATGATTACCTTAAGTAGCTTTTACAGTAAAATACTATAGTTGTTTCCAGTAAACTCAAATGTTTACAGATGAATTAACCTTATAAGAGATGGTTCCATTACTCTTCAGTTCCAGAAAATAATTAAGGACTAGAATTTCTTTTAAAATTAGAATTAAGTTTTAAGAAGTATCTCAGATGATGGGATAAGAAAGATATTTTACTATTATTCCACAAAAAGTTAATTTAAGTAATGAGAGTTAAAAATATTTTTAATGAAAATTCAAAAAAGAAAAACAGAAGAATAATAGCCTTATTAATAACAAACAACTAGATTCATAAAATAAACTTTGAATGATAAACATGAAAAAGAAGCAAAATAAAATTCAATGCAAAATAAATGTTCTAATCAGTCCACATAAAGCGATATATGAATTTACAATTTTTAAATATTATCCTTAAAAATACTTTAAATACACAATAAACTTGTAAGAAGAAACCATAAGTAAAACAATTCTTGATCTTAAACAGATATTTTTTGTGGTTTCACTGAAAAGAACAAAAAGCAATAGTGTGTGCTAAGATAAAAACCTGATTAAAATGGAGCTTATTTTCAGTTCTTTGTGATTCTATCTTGGCAGATATACTAAATAAAGAATGTAAATGATACAAAGTAATTCTGCCAAAAATAAAATAAACCCCTCCCCTTTTTTTCCCCTTTTAGCAGAGAGGGCAAATTAAAATTACTTTTGATGAACAGCTAAATTTTAAAAACAAGAAATTGTATTTTAAAAAATCAAACGCAAAAAATAAAAACCTAACATGATCAAAATCAAAACATTTGGGCATACATCAATTCTTTTTCAAACCTCTTTAATTTAGAGGATAATAGAATAAACTCCATATGATGCAGGGATCAAGCAACAATTTCAAGCTCTGATATTTTTAAGAGGATGCAAGTTTGAGCTTAATGCACAACAAAATAACTTCTGTAATATTTTGGGCAATAATTCATTTAAATAATGACATTTTATTAGGAGAAGCTATGTAATTATTATTATTTGAATGCGTTAAAATTAAATAAAATTTAACACACAACATTATTTTTAAAAAAAAATAATTTTTTATTTAAAACATTTTGCATGTAATTATCAATTAAATTAAATTGAGCTGATCTACATTTTTTTTTTTTTTTTTTTTTTTTTTTTTGTATTTTTTGGCCATTTATCAAGAATGTATATGTATCCGAAAAAAAAGTTTGCTATTCTCTTCTGTAAAAAATAAAATGGAAAGAAACAAAAACATTCATATAAGAACTATAAAAGAAATTACCTTATTATCCATTGTTTATTTTTTAAAAAATGAATAAAAATATAAAATAAAATTCAAGTAATAACATATATATATATATATATGTATATATATATATATATATATATATATATTATAAATCATAAGCTGCATAAAGTTTCAAATACAGGCTTTTAGAGAAAGAGACAAATAAAATCCATGGTAACTTTTAATGGTAATACAGGTAAGAAATATCTGTCTATCTCTCTCTCTGTATATATATATTATGAGATTGTAAAAAGTAAAAATAAATGCTCTATCCAGGATTTTTAAATAAATTTCTGATAAAAAGCATGCCTAATTGGTTGTAAATTATATATCTAAAAGCTTTTGCCTTCATTAAATAGGTTAGGCTAGCAGGACCATCAATTGCCTTAAAGAAATAGAACTCATTTATGCAATATTGAAAATTGACATGATTTCAATTCTTAATTTAACAGCAACCAATTAAAAAAAAAAATTATTGAAACATTCAAATTATTTATCATCAAATCTTGATGGGTACTATTCAGTAACTACAACAGTAAAATAACAAAATCTCTATCTTTTATTTAATTTTCATTCTGCTAAAGAACTGTTTTTTGCCCTTATAAAAGTGATTTTCAAATTTGAGAGTTCTGCGCTGTAGCAGTGGTATTTAACATAATCTAACAACACTAACCAACAGCAGCTGCTTTTCTTTTAGTTTGATTCTGAATTAGTCTCACAACTTCAGCTTTCTGTGTTGGAGAACAGCGGCAACATACTACAGCAGGACACTGGCAGGCTAATTCCATGAATTCATTGGGGTAAAATTTCAAACAAATCTAAAACATTATAAAAAATTACAGTTACATTCTACAATAGATAAAATTAACAGATAGAAAGTTTTTAAATGCAAAATTTTATAATAGAGGCTGAAAACAATTTAGATTAATTATAATAATATAATGGCTTTGTATTCGAACTATAGATAACTTATGATGGTACAAAAAATACTTAAATAACATTCCAAAAGACGTTAAAATCTAAAATTAATTTTATTTCAAATTGCATAAATGGTAGTCTCTAGGATAAATTATGTTAAATAAGTTTAGTTTCAAAACATTATATGAAAAGTAAAATTTATCACAATAAATTTAGCACTTTCCATATAAAAATCTCTATAAAAATTATAAAATGAATTGATATTCTTAAAGGCTTTTGAATTTTTAAGCTTGTTTAAATCATTTTTCCTAAAAATGACCACATTTACAATTTGAAATGTAGATTTTAATGTCATTTGTAATATAAAAATGATTAAAAGCATAAATGACCTTTAAATGATTTTTGTACCATTCAACAAGTTATGTATAGTTTAAATACAAAGTTTTAATATCAGTTTTAGAATAAAAAGATTTGTATTTATAATTAAAATAAATTTGAGACATTTTCTATGACATACATGTTTTGTTTAGGAGATAAACCATATGTTCTGTCCATAAGAAGATAATATAATGCAGAAATTCATAAAGTTTGAAGCTGATTAGGATATCTATTAAATAAATCCCTTCCTGCTCCCATATATGCCCCCAAGAGCCTAAACTTCTTGAATAAACATTTAGAGGTCCTTGATATTCCCCTTTAACTCACAGAATGATACATTTGTTATGTCTGACCCCACACTTGTTAATCTCTTAAGATATTGTATCAGGATAGTAGAAGATTTTAAAATTAATAAGAACTTATCATAATTCTCACAATACCAAAAATATATTTAACTAGATAATAAGATTTATTTAGAAAATATGGAATTTATGGTATGGAATGGATAAATGGTCTAAAAATTTTATTTAAGAACTTCAAATATTCACCAATATACAAATAGAGTAATTCAGTTCTGATTTTGAAATAAAAAACCTGCATCTGATTAGTTACAAACATCTTTACTGGTAAAAACAACATTCCAGAAAATCTACACTTCCATTGATAAAATTCAAATAATTTTATCAATTTATATTCAACTAATTTTTCCTATAAGAATATGAAAAAAAATGTGATTATCACAGATTTTTCATCCAAAGAGAGAAACACTCCTTACTTGCCTTAAAAATAACTATCTGTTTCATGAAAATCCCCATTGTATCGTAAAATTTACGCTGCCATCCAAATTTGCCACTTTTTGTATTTTTATTATAGCATCATATTAATTATTTGAAAAAAGAAAGAAACTTTTTTAAATTATCAACCGAGATAGATGACAAGAATGTAGTTCATTTTCCACAAACTAAATTGAATTGAATTTATTGTTGTTTTGTATTTGCACATAACTCAGAGATATTCCTTCAATATTAAACAAAATTTAACACAAATAAATTTAACATTTATTATATAGAAATTGCAATAAAAATTATACAATAAAATTTATATGTTTGAAATATTACGTAATTTTATATTTTTTTAATGCAATGATTATAATGAAATAATTATTAATATTATATGAATGCCAATATCTATGTAGTGAATGGAGAAAGACTGAAACATAGAAAATCATGACATGTCTATGAGCATAATAGTAGATCAAGAGCAAAGATTAACAAACTGATTACCATAATGTTGAAATTTTTTTAAATCTGCGATATATAGACTTTCCAAGTTTTCTGTTTTATATGTAAAATTTTATTTGATAAAATGTATGTTATTACTAAGCAGCATTTATTTCAGATCGTTTATTAACTTAAATTCTGTGCATGAAAATATATTTAAGCTATGAGATGTGATTCTAAAAATAAATTAAATTCACACAACATAGTGAACAAATAAATTTGGAATGAATCACATGTGATTCATGAGATAATTAAAGAATTAAGTACCTTTAAAAACAACAAAAAATTGGGGGGAAAACACTATAAAGCATATTGCTGATATTCAAAACTAAAAATCAGTAAATTGCCACTTAAATTTGAAGACAGCACTGACCTATATTTAGGCCGAAAATGGTATTTTTTTCACTTCAAATGAAAGTTTTTATAGATTTTAAAAATTGAAATGAAAACTTAAGAAATTGATAAATGTAAAGCTAGAAGATATTTTTTCTAAAAAAATGACAGCTTTGGCAGTTATGGGATTGATGAAAGAAATTGCTTTATTTTTACAAAAATAGTTGGAATTGGAAAACAGTCTCTTTTTTCTGCTTTTTCTTCCAAATAATCACTTTTGATCGGTTTTTGACTAAAATAATAGCCATAGTTGCTAGATGGCAAAAAGAGTTGCTTTCAGCAGCATTTTAGCTGCAAACAGTATCTTGTAACTTTATTAATTAAATTATTAATTAAACTATTGGTTAATTTAAACTTTACTATTCCATAGCATTTTTATCTTATGAATATCTAAATAAGTAAAAATCAAAATGCATATAAAATGAACTAAAAATTATAAAGTATAATCTGTTCAAATTATAAAAATTTAAAACATACTTCTAAACTATCTCCCTTGATTATTAAAACAGAGTCATTTTTTCGCCTAAAAGAATTTAGTTCAAGATGAGCTTCTGTGCGAGTGGTGATTGACTGAAAGACATGAATTTGCTGAGTTCTACAAACTAACCGGGAAGACTTGGCAATGCTAATTGCAGTTTCTAGTTTATCACCAGTAAGCATCCAAATCTATATAAAAGAAAGTATTTATTAGTCCAGAAAAACAAGTTTTTTAAATATATGAATTTTTAAATAAGATAAAAAAAAAAAAAATAAAAAATAAAAAAAAAAAGAATGGGTAAGAATGACATTTAGACATTGGCTGAAATATAAAATTAGGAGATTGGGCTTAAAAGCATATATGTATAGACAAATTGAAATGCTTAAATTTTCAAAATAAACCCATGTTTTGAATTGCATACAAACACATTTAAACAATCCTTAAACAAAAACTAAATAGCAAACATGAATCCTAAGTTGCATGAATGCAAGAAAACATTGTTTCAACAGAAAACTATAATAATCTCTGTCTATTTATAATACGGACATTAGTGATGCCATAGACATGTTATAGTCTATGAGTTTACATCAAACAAAAAGTTAAAGAAGAGAAGATGCATAAAAGAAACTGTGATCAGTCTTTCAGAATGTATAATTCACTGTATAGAAGGAAAATAAATTTTGGTAGCTAATTTTAAAAAGACAATATTTTGTATTAACCTGCTAAATTTTTTTCATTATTGAAAAAAAAAATGCCATTTTGGTTTAAAAAAAAAAGATTGAAGTTTTTAAAATTGTATTCCAGAAAGCCAGGTTTAGAAAAATTTATAGTTAATTAAGGCTGTTTGTTCTCAATTGCTTTGCTCAACAAACACAAAATATTTTTACACATTTACAAATTTATTTTTAATGGAAACATAAAAAATAGAAAGGTCTGACCATGGAAGTGATTTAGAATCAAACTGCATTCTTCATTTTGTGATCAATTAATTACCTATTGAGTTATAAGCAATTTTAATCATGTAAGGAACTCTTTTTTTTTCTCCCCTGTTTAAGGGGTTTTTCTTTTTTAGCACAGAAATTTGGTTTGTAATGTCCACTTTGAAAGTATTTCCTGAAATATCTATTGCGTATGCAAAAAAAAAAAAAAAAAAAAAAAAAAAAAAAAAAAAAAAGGAAAAATGAGTGTGATTAGACAGTTTCTGAACAACATCCGCTAGTTTCATATATTTTTGAACAAAAATAAATTAAAACTTATGTCCCCTTGGATTTAAGAACAGCCTTAAAGATGAAGAGAGATTTAAAAGCAGTATAAGAGCAGTTTATGCTCAAAGAGTCCAATTTGGTGCTTTTTTCACAGATTTTACTGTTTTATAAAAATATAGGTTTGTACTGTTTTATAAAACCTATTTACAATATGTTGTACATGTTTGTGTGCATGTGGTTTGAAATAATTTTATTTTCTCTACAACCTTATATTTATTTTGACTCTCCTTCTATTTTGAGTGGTGGAATTTACTAAAGAGCACATGCATTCTGATTTAAATGGTATCATGATGTTGAAACAGAAAAATCTGAGAAATACAATAACAATTTATTACAGTGTACAAAGCCACAGCAAGGAGTGGTGCACAGGCACTTGATATCAAAACTGACAAGTACTTTGTTAGTGTTGTCATCAATATTAATGCATAAAGTTTTTTTTTTTTTTTTTTTTTTTTTTTTTTTTTTTTTTTAATTTTGCATTAAACACCAAATAAAGATGCTGCAGTATATACTTACAAATAAAAGTAGTCGGAATAGTTGTTTCTATATAGACATACATTTACATACACATGTATAAAATTGTCACTAAAATCAGTGATACTTAGTAAAATATGAACAGAATTTTGTATAAAAAATAAGGCCATCTATGAAGTTACTAACGAATATGGTGGAACTCCCATACAAAGTGCACATTTCACCACACTTTTTTTTTTTTTTTTTTAAACCAATAGTTAATAATAATTCAAATCCTTCATGTTAGCTTCTTGAAGGATGGTTATGATTTCCATTTTACTATAATTGCAACAAAAAATTCAAACTTAAGTTTCTCTACCATTCATAATAAAAGTGTACAAGCAAGAAGTTTTCACAAATTTATCTTTTTCTACAATATATGTTTACCCACTGCTTATGTAAAAATTCTATGATTCTGATAAAAAGTTAATAAATTTCAATTGAAACAATTTTATAAAACATTGACATGTATTTTTACAAATTAGTAAGTAGCATATTTTTTTTATTTTTCCTTTAGCTTAAAAACTGAATTTTAACTAAACTGCTTACCTACAAATATTTAGAAAAGGTCAGTATTATTTTCACTAAACTAAGAAAATATTTCAAAAAATTCTCAAACAATTATAATTTAAATTTCTCATGCTGAAAAATAAAAGCCACTGACATGTTTACGTAAATTGCTGTTTACTTACAAGTATATATTTTCTAAATGAAATAAAGATAATAATAATAAAAAGAAAAAACCAACTTTTTTTTTTTTCTTTTTCTTTTTTTTAATTAGTTCAAAAGTTTCTGTCAACAAAACAGACAGGCTACTATTGCCTAAAGATTGTCAGAGAATTTTATTGGTGAGAGCTTTTAATTTGGAATTTAAGTCTAAGGTATCAGATTTGATCCCTAGTTTGGGGCTTTTTTCATTCTGTTGGGAAATTTTAAAAAAATTATCAAACAAATTTTTCAAAAAAGAATAATGAAAGAAAGAAAATTTGATGTCTTATTTTAAACCATTAATTACAATACTTTTTTTTGTTTTCGACAACACTGCAAAATACAGGGATGCCACTCGGAAATGAACAAAATAGAGGAAATTATGTGTAAAGTAAAATTTACAACACTTTTCACAACATTTATGCAGGAATTTTGTAAACTTTATTGTTTGTAACAAACTAAATAAAGAATTAAATTATAACAAACTATTTTTTAAAAAAAAAGAAACTATCTTTTTTTTTCCTCTTGCAAACCTTTAACAAAAGTCTTTCTAAATGTGCATTTGTCAAAAAATTTGAAATATGCTATTAATTCAATGTGCATGAAAACTTAAGAGAGTAAATAAAAATGATATTTTCTTTAGTTCACAATACTTTAAATTAATTAAGGTAACCCAGCAACAAATTAAGTAAGAAGTTTTATATATTGCATCATTTTAAATAAATTTAGGTAACCCAGCAACAAATTAAGTAAGAAGTTTTATATATTGAATCATTTTAAATAAATTTAGGTAACATATAGTTACTATGATTTTTCCACGAGTAAATAGCAAAAATGTACAGTTTTTTTTTTTTTTTTTTTTTTGCAATTGTTTAACAAGAATCTCGTTTTACATCGCGATTATTTGACGAAAATCGACGTTTTACATCGCTATCGTTTGACAAAAATCGCCATTTTTCATTGCGATCATTTGACAAAAGTCGTCGCTTTACCCATCAATCGTCAGCCGAAAATCGCCGTTTTACTTCGTGATCGTATGACAAAAATCGCCATTTTATACTGCGATCGTTTGACGAAAATTGCCGGTTTATTTCACAATCTTTAAAAAAAAATTCGACATTTTACATCGCAATCGCTTGACAAAAGTCCCCGCTTTACACCTTAATTGTTAGACGAACATCGTCGTTTTACTTTGTGATTGTTTGACAGAAATTGCTATTTTGTACAGTGATCGTTTGACGAAAATTGCTGTTTTACATTGCGATTGTTTGACAAAAATCGCCGTTTTATGTTTTGATCATTTGACAAAAATCACAGTTTCATACTGCAATCGTTTGATGAACATAGCCGTTTTATTTCGCGATTGCTTGGCGAAAATCGCAGTTTTATTTTGCGGTTGTTTGAAGAAAATTGCTATTTTACTTTGCAGTTGTTTAACGAAAATCACTGTTTATTTTGCGATCGTTTTACGAAAATCTTCATTTTATTTTGTGATTGCTTAACAAAAATCGCAGATTCTTAAAAAAAAAAAAAAAAAAAAAAAAAAAAAAAAAAAAACGGAAATCACCATTTGGCAGAAAAGTGGCATCCGTCAAAATATGATAATGATAATGTACAAATCCCTCAATTTGTAGTTATAATATGTCATGCTTTTCACTTAAAACTAAAATTTATTTCATTTTAATGATTAAGATAAACTTAACCTGGCAATAGTTAAGTGCTGATGTTTTTGCTGCCCATATCAATTATCCCCCTTCAAACCACTTATAGATACACTAGTGAAATTTCATGTAGCTGACCTTAAATATGCCTCTGCACTGTCATAGTAAAATTACATAGTATTCCTCTTTTTTTTTTTCCAAGCAGACAAGAGAAGTAAAAGTTTGTCAAAAAGACCATGGCATAGTCACTAGTGATACTTCATTTTCACACTTTTTAAATATAGCTCATTCAACTTAAATAATTTCACTGAAAAATAATTGCTGAATAATAAATGAAATTAAATTGTTATTTTCTTTTTCCTGCCAGGAATAACTGGCTACAAAAAGACTGAATGTGATCAGTACTGTTCTAAAAATGTATGAGACAACTCTCTGGTTAAAGTAAATTAGCAGATGTAAGTAATAAATTTACAATGGCACTTATTTAAAGTTCAATTATATATTAACATATAAAAAGATTTTACTTACGATACTAAATAACAAAAATATTCTGAATGATTATTTAAAGTATGTGAGCACATTTTCAAATATTACCCTTATGCCAGCATTTTTCAATAATTCTAAGGTCGGGCGAACATTATCTTGAAGTTTATCTTCAACACCAGTTAGGCACAATAATTCCATATCACGCTCCAAGCTTTCAATAACAGCAGTCACCTTTGCAGTTCTGTCATGAATGCTCACCTTAGCTTGATTGTAGCGAGCCTACAACAATCCAGAATGTAAGCAAAGCATGACAATACTGATATAATTACATACAAATAAACAAGAATAAAAAAAATACATGTATTATTTTAATTTTATATTTCTATACATTATCATAAACTTATAGCCCTTGCATTTAAAACTTTCAGGTCGATGGTAGGCATTTTTCAGTTGTTAAATGAAAAACTAGAATACAACACATGCGCAAAAGAAAAAAAGATCCACATTGTCAGATGATTACAACATTAAAATAATTTTCATATTTAAATAGTTAATTTTAACTATTCATATTTAAAGCATTAAATTTTGACCCATTTTAATTAAATATTCATAAAAACAATAATAAAAAAATTAATCTTTAATCTATTCAATAAAAATTAGCTATTTTGTTATTTATTCCTGTTCAGCAATTTGAATAAGATTATCTAACATCTATAAAAAAAAATATTGACAAAATTTGGATAAAATATAAAGTAAAAACTGCATTTTCTCTGTTTTAAATATCCCACTCCCCATTTACTCCTATTGTCAAAAACAACTTTTTTCGTTCATTTAGACGCCATCTTGTTCATTTTGGAAAGGAATTTACCACCCACACACTTGGAAAGGTTAATGAACTCATAAAAATTCTTTTCAACAGCCTTCGTTGCCCAGCCATCGCAATCCATGGCATTTAGTGTATTTTTCTTTCTTAAGCATGGCTATTTGCAGAATGCAATCATTGTTTGCTGGTAACAACTTTAATTTTGACTTTCTCTTCAACCAATGAGATCATTTCCCTTCTTTTTTGAAAATAGGGTCTGGAAGGAAAAGGATGAGCAATTCTGTCTGAGTACATGTTTTAGATATCAGTATTCTGACTGACTTGCTAATTTCATGCTACGGTTAAAATATATGCATATTTAGAAATGTGAATAATCCTTAGAGAAATTTTCTAAAAGAAGGTGCTAAATCTTCATGGATTTTGGGCTAAACGGGCTGAAACTTTTCAGAAATCTTCATGGATTTACAGCTAAAAGGGCTGAAACTTTTTAGAAGTCCTCATGAATTCTTGGCTAAACGAGCCACCAGGCTGAATCTTTTCAAAAAGGTTTAACATGAAAGTTCTTCAGATAAAAAGCCATCATTTGAGATCCTGATTTCTGTTACAAAGATATTCTTTTTATTGTGATCAAATATAAAAGGTAGATTTGATCTGATTAATAATAATTCAAGACATGGATGTATTATTATACTAATTCATGGTAGATAAAAAAGGGGTCCTGGTATAACAGGGTTCTCCCAGCAAAACATGATGGGTAAATTCCCTGATTTTCCATGACCAAATCTCAAAAAATTCCATGACTTTCCCTGACCAAATTTCAAAAATGTCTTTAACCAAATGGGAATACAGTAAAATTTTATACTTATTTTGTCAATCTTTTGTCGAAACTGATGTTTTTTCTTTCAATTCAATTGTTCTTCAAACTTCCAGTTTTTTTTTTTTTTTTTTGCGACCTTTTTGATGAATTTTGAGATTTTTTCCAGCAACTACTTCATGACTTTCACGTCATATTTCATTTTTTCTCCAAGATTTTTTTCATGACTTTCTAGAAAATCTTTATAAATTCCCTGATTTTTCAGATATATTTTGAAATTTCCATGACTTTCCCTGACTACTTTGAAATTCCATGACTTTCCATGACGGTGGGAACCCTGTATAAAGGGATGTGGCAACATGGAATATTTAAAGATTCAGATAGCAATTACTTTTAAAAGATATTTATAAAGTACATAAAGACAGCAGATTTTTAGCTTTAAGTTAATAAAATTTCTTCTACAGTATTTATTAGTACATAAATTATCAACCTAACAACAAATAATGATACATTTTCACAAACAAAATTTACATAGATGATACAAGCAATGATAAATTTATTAAATTTTGTGAAACAAATAAAATCAATAAAATATTACAATCAATCAAATGAAAACATATAATTTTGTTTTGTAAATTTTTCATTAATGAATTTTATTTTTCTGTTTAATTGCACAATTTTTTAATATACTTTAAAGTACTTACTTCAAAATCTGCATATTGTTCATCAGACAGAACTTTCTTAGCCACAACCAAAGTTCTCAGACCTTCTCGAGCCATATTTCCACACTAGGTACAAAGGGAAAAAAAAGAACAGAAAGAAATGTTTATTTTATTAACATTTCATTACTTTTTTTAAAAAATACATAAGACATAATTAAATTCCACGCAAATAATATTCAACAAAAGGGAAAGCCAAAGAGCATTTTTTGCATATAGAGTAAAATCTCATTTTAATGAAACCTCATCATTATACTTGAACACTTCAGTATAAAGAGAATTTGTTGAAAAGAAACCAGCTAAAAATTATGAAATTTGAATAATAAAATATACATACTTAAAATGAAAATATTGGGAAAATGTATTTTAATTCAGAAGTAATGCTTTTTTATACAATGCAGACATATGAAATAAAGAATACTGCCCAGTTAAACTGATGGCATTGAGCTCACAGGCTACAAATACTAATTGTACATTAAAGCCTTATATTTTCAAGGGTTAATTCCGTTAAAAAATTAAGAAAGGGAAACAGCTCTCTTCTTTCCTCTTTTTTTATACTTAATCATTGAATCTCCTATACTATCAAAGACATGCTTTATCATATAAAAAATCTATATCCAAAATTCAGAGCAAATTAGATAATTCTTAATAAAAACACATTTAGCATTTATATAATTTAAAAGGAGTTATCCCCCTCTTTTATACTTAACCATTAAACTTCCAAAACTATTCAGAGATTTGAACGAAATCTGAAAATTCTGCTTGAAAAACCCATTTATATAAATTAAGGGGGGGGGGGCATTAGAACCCCTGTTCCCCCTATTTATACTTATACAATGAACACCTAATAACAGTCACTGAATCGCCTCATCTGAATGATCCTAATCTAAATTTTGAACGAAAACTTAATTTTGCATGAAAATCCCATTTATATCAACTAACGGGGGGGGGGGGGGGATTAGAACCCCTGTTCCCCCTATTTATACTTATTCAATGAACACCTAATAACAGTCACGGAATCCTCTCATCAGAATGATCCTAATCTAAATTTTGAACGAAAACTTAATTCTACATGAAAATCCCATTTATATCAACTAACGGGGGGGGGGGGGGGGGATTAGAGCCCCTGTTCCCCCTATTTATACTTATTCAATAAACACCTAATAACAGTCACGGAATCGCCTTATCAGAATGATCCTAATCTAAATTTTGAACGAAAACTTAATTCTGCATGAAAATCCCATTTATATCAACTAACGGGGCAGGGGATTAGAACCCCTGTTCCCCCTATTTATACTTATTCAATGAACACCTTATAACAGTCACGGAATCGTCTCATCAGAATGATCCTAATCTAAATTTTGAACGAAAACTTAATTCTGCATGAAAATCCCATTTATATCAACTAACGGGGGGGGGGGGGGATTAGAACCCCTGTTCCCCCTATTTATACTTATTCAATGAACACCTAATAACAGTCACGGAATCGTCTCATCAGAATGATCCTAATCTAAATTTTGAACGAAAACTTAATTCTGCATGAAAATCCCATTTATATCAACTAACGGGGGGGGGGGGGGGCATTAGAGCCCCTGTTCCCCCTATTTATACTTATTCAATGAACACCTAATAACAGTCACGGAATCGCCTTATCAGAATTATCCTAATCTAAATTTTAAACGAAAACTTAATTCTGCATGAAAATCCCATTTATATCAACTAACGGGGGGGGGGGCATTAGAACCCCTGTTCCCCCTATTTATACTTATTCAATGAACACCTAATAACGGTCACGGAATCGCCTCATCAGAATGATCCTAATCTAAATTTTGAACGAAAACTTAATTCTGCATGAAAATCCCATTTCTATAAATTAAGGGGGGGGGGGGGCATTAGAACCCCTGTCCCCCTATTTATACTTATTCAATGAACACCTAATAACAGTCACGGAATCGCCTCATCAGAATGATCCTAATCTAAATTTTGAACGAAAACTTAATTCTGCATGAAAATCCCATTTATATCAACTAACAGGGGGCATGAGCCCCCCGTTCCCCCTCTTATACATATCGAATGAACTCCAAAAACTAATCAGGGAAGCGCCTTGTCAGGATATACCTACATACAAAATTTCAAGTGGATCCGATATTTTTATCATGAGTTATCGCGTTACGCACATACGCACATACATACAGAACGGACGGGCACATAAGCTCTCAGGCTATGATAGCCTGTGAGCTAAAAACTGTAAACAGAATAATGCCTAAAAAAATTAAAAACACATTAAAGAGAAAAACAAAAACTGAAACTTAGCACATTTTTTCTCATTTTTCTCAGTATTCCAGATTTTTAACTTTTTTGCACTTTTGTAAATAACTGAACATTCCTCTGCAATATCTTTGCAAAAATAGAATCTCCTACTTATATTGAAGGCTTCCCTTGCCCACATGTCAAGTGCCAGAATGTCTATGTGAAAAAATGGCACTAGTAAGTGCTTTTCTTAGTGTGAAAAAAATATTTTTTTTTTATTTAGCACCAAGAAGAGTGGAAATAAATAATTTCATTTTCATACAATGTACTAAAATAATTTCATACATTCATTACAAAAACAATTTTTCCATTTAAATGCTGTACACAAAAGTGAAAAAAACTTCATTACATAGAATATATTTTTTGTAATATGGAGATTAATTCACATGTTAATGACGTGCAAAGTCAAGGTTCTACAGAAAAAATTTTTAAATAGAAAACTTTGTTAAAGGGAAAATCCACTCTATTATCATTTTGTTTCATATAAATGGAAAACATAAAAATAATGTACATAAAAAAAAAAAAAAAAAAAAAAAAAAAAAAATCCATATTGCAAATAAATCTTTTTTTCCTTACTCACTTCTTCATCAAGCCAGTCATTATACTGTACAATAGAAGACATCACAACATCAGCACCTTTCATAAAAAATATTATATCACCTGTACTTTCTTCCTAAAAAATGAACACAAAGACACTTAGTTTCTTAATATAAAGAATAAAAATATTTTTATGAATTATTAACTCATCAGAATCTATAGTCTATTGGATATCATACTAGTTAAATCAACTCATCAGAACCCATAGTCTATATTATATCATACTAATTAAATTAACATCTACACATTGTTCACACATTATTATTTTTACTAAGTTTGGAGAAGCTAACATAGTATTTACCATCAGAAAATCATATTTTCGCAAGAAAATCAGGTTTCTAAAGAGAGAAAAGGGGGGGGGGGGGGCTTTTAAAAAACTTAAAAAAAATTGGTAGATAAAAAGGAGTTTTATAAACAAGCAGCTACGAGTAATATAAAGACATTTGCATGCTAATGTTAAACCAATTCAGAGGTTTTCCTTCTTCTTCTTTAATATCTCATTTGTATTTCATTTTTTTTAAATATAAGTTGATTTATTTATTTTATTTATTGGCACAGGATATCTGAGATTTATGTCTAGCTGGGTATTTTCATATAATTAGTTTTTTTTTTTTTTTCTTTGTTTTCTGAAGTCATTTTGAATTTAAAAAACTAGTTCCAAAAGTCAAAATTTCCCTAGAGTAAAAATATGCATTTATTTATACATGCAATATATAAGACATTTTACAGTTTAATATCTATTTCTAATATTCTATTTTGAATATATATATATATATTCAAATAAGGGATTTGAAAAGAACACTGCCATTAGGGACTTTAAGCTTGCAAATGCAAACATGTTACCTAATGTCAAATTATAATAAGTACTTTTTTCAAATAAATTTGATGATAACATAAAAATTAGATCTATATGGTGCTTTGTAGAGAAGTTTCAAGATATTTTGGTGCAGAAAATCATAAGACAGTTTTCTTAAATATCTGAAAACTTAAAATTATGTGTTTAAAGAGTTTCTGAAACAAATGATTGAATTATAAAAAATATCAATTTTTTTTTTTTTTTTAATTTTACCTTCACTATGATGCCCATTCTCTTGGATTCAGAAGTAAATGGAAAAATCTGCAGAACGTGATAATTTAAAATTTGATTGTGACAGGTCTTCAATTTCATGCTTGTAAGATCGCGATGAATCAAAGTAAGACCAACACTTTCAGTCCATGCCACCAAAGCAACCTTTAATAAAAAATCCAATTGCTCAAACAGATATATATAACATCCACTACATGGTAAAAATAAAAATTAAAATCACATTTTTATAAACTATACATATAACTTTTTTTTTCTAAACATCCATCTTTGGAAATTAATTTGTAATGAATAAAACAATTATAACAAATAAAATAACTACAAATCAAAATATAACTTTTTTTTTTTTTTTTTTTTTTGTATTTGTACTAAGTTATTAAAATAGCATGTTGTAGTCTCCCCCAGCTAAGCATATCAGTCTCATTATGTCTGAAATATTGTAACAGTAATATAATGTACCACAAATGATTTTTCCTCATAATGTAACATAATTAGTTTGTGTGTCCCTGTAAATGAATTACAAATGCTACATATTTTCTATTAATACGAACATGTTATAATAAACAACAGCATACAAAAATTAAATAGCAATCTGAGTATATTTATAAGAGTTAGATCAAAGACACACAGACATAGAATTCATAAACATTTTTTTAATTATGTTGGAAAGGGTTAAAAAGAAACTGAGGAAACAAATACAGTAGACTCCCTCAAATCCGCACAGCTTGGGACCAGAGGCTGTGCAGATTTTAGAAATTTTGCAGATTTCTGGTCATTGCTTTGTTTACATTTTTAAAACAATAATTTGAGTACAATTAATAGCGCAATCGGAACTATAATGAATGCTTACAATATAATAAAATATTAAAACAAGTAAAAATTAAAATAATAAAAATTTAGATAGTTTTTAAAATGATAAAAGTACTAATAGTAAAGGTCAAGTTAATCAATAGTGTATGATTAAATATTCATTATAAGGATTAGATGTATTTTTCCAAAATTATTCAACAAAACTTGCCTCATAAAAGTACATTACTAATTCACATCAAAATAAAAAAATAAGGATTTTTTTTTCAAGTTTAGCCAGGCTTAATAACCAAAAAATATTGATTAATGCATAAATATATTAGGTAAGAAGATTGTGATTACCAGTGATATCAGCAATATCTTGAATTTTTTCCCAAAAAATTTATTCTTCCTTCATGAAAAAGAGATGAATAGAGTATTATTAAGAAAATTTCAAAATAAAAAGTATATGGAATTGATGCAAAACTAAAAAAAATCAAATTTTGTCCCAATATCTGAACTGAAAGTTTCATTGTTTACATCTATCAAATATGTGCGGATTTTAGAGAGTTGCAGATTTCTGGTTTGCGGATTTGAGGGAGTCTACTGTATAATATAATAAATTCACTGGTTCACACTGTCTGCCATGTATAAATCTTAATTATAAATTTTCCATAATCAATTTTAACACATTACATTGCATCTTTGATCAAAACAATAATTAATTTACATTTTATTTATCAACTGTAACAGAAATTGCATTGTAATTAGACTTTATTGGAGCATAAATTGCAATCATGGAATTAGGCATGATTCTTAAAGCTATTTGTTCTCAAATCCAAAGAAGTAACTTTATGAAATAAGTTTTAATTCTGTTTTATTTGGAAACACAAAAAATTAACAGGTGTTATTATTAAAAAATTGTGGGGGTGTATTGGACTGAATTGCACTACCAAAGCAGAAAAACCAGGTAATGAGGAGAGAAAAACATCTTTGTGTGTAATCAAAAACACTTATAACTCAAAAGATTATTTATAAAAAAGTGAAAGAATCCTTTTGAATTTAAATTACAGTTGAACCTCGAAAATCTGGAACCGTCGGGACCGCGGCGATTCCGGATTTTCGATTTTTCTGGATTTTGGAGATTTATTAAAAAATCTTTTTTTATGGCTATATAATACCGTAAAATCCCGTTAATCCGCTCTTCCCGATCAAACGCCCCCTCCCCACTTTATAAAGAATTTGAAATTTTCAAAAAATCCCGAGAAAACGCCCTCCCTCCCGATTCTCAAAGGCGATTGAGAGTGAGACGAATCATTATGAAATGAATGAATCATGAATCTTTGATGAAATGTGCGTTTTTTCAAGATTTTTTAATTCATTTCACGCTTGTTTTGGCTTTCTTTTTTTTTTTACAAATTTCTCCATTTTTTCGACAGAATTTACGTTTTTTTTTAACCCAAATTTTTTCAAGTATCAAAATTCATGATTAATTCAACGATTCATTCATTTCATCATGATTCATTACTGTAAATTTTGTTGAACGCTTTTTAACTTTTTAATTTTTGTAATAATAAAGTCTTTAATTAACAGCAAGTCATTACAATATTAACCAGAATATATCTATATATATTTTTTTAGTATAGTTATCAGAATTTAACTGTAGTTGATGAAAATTACAGCTGTTAAAAATTAATAAAACTGAAATCGGAAAAATGTCCGGATTTTAGAGATTTCCGGAATTTGGAGGTCCGGATTTTCGAGGTTCAACTGTATTGCCATAATCAGGTCAGCCAATTTTATGTCTTTACGTTTAAAATTGTATATGTCAATGTATCAGAAAGTTTTGAGCTTGTTGAGCAGTAAAATTATGAGCAGCCTTAACATAAATATTGAATGCTTTTAAAAGCATATATGTGGAATCTATCAACAAAGATGCTTAGCAACAAAGATTGAACACTGCAAAATAAGCACATTCTATAACGAGGCTCTGAAAGATTGGATCAAACCCGCGAACAACAGAAATTTTGATGATCTAAGTGATTTTTTATGAGAATTGAGGCAGATGCAAACTAGAGTCGCCTGAAGACAGACAGTCTAAAAAAGTCACCCAAACATATTGGTGCAAAATATGGCTAGGCAGGCAGACCTGTGGTAAGCAGAATGTCTCTGCCTGCTACATCAGACTTTAGCAAATTCTGATAGGCAGACGGGCTGTTTTCATGTCATATTACACCAACATGCAAGATATTTATGCTGCAATGTTTATACATGTATGTAAATAGCCAAGAAATTTTATTCATTAAATATTCAAGATTTTCGTTAAAAAATTGCCTGGGCCATCTTTACTCCCTAGACACTGCTCCAAAGTAGTTCATAATTCTTCCCAAATACATATTATGATTATTTTATTTGTTAACTATTTTTACTTTTATATTTATTGTTCACAAAGTCAAATTACATGTACTCATATTGCGTAACAATTTACAGCAGATTCACAATTTTACAACCAACGATTAAACAAACCCTTGCAGTTCAATGACTACTGGATAAAGTCTTCGCCATTTTCCGATACTCACAATGTTTTTCCTTGCACCTTTGAACAACTCACAAGTAACCTGTATTTTGATTTATTGATCTTCTTTGAAAAAATGAGCAAGCTGTGTACTGTACTCAACTTTTCTCTGAAATAAAAAAAAGCGACGAACCAAACATTTCAATCTCCTGACTCTTTTAGACATTAATCATCTTCCTCACCCTTTCCCCTCTATGCTGTAAGAATGACAATGTATGTAACAACAGCGCTGTTAATTTTCTCGAAACTTATCTTCCCTTTTGCTCATAGCTTTTCAGCATATATAAATTGGACCAAGTACTAGTAACTGGGTGGTTAGTAATAATGAATCTATCCAGCCCTTTTCTTCCAATAACTTCAGGAAGAAGACTTCATCCACAGCCTTCTCAATCCTGAACAACACATTCTAAATAGTTTCTCCGACAAGGAATTTGATATATTTCCCAGATTAAAAGAAGCAATGTATGCAATTAAGATTATTTAGAATTTTTTTTGGAAAAGAAGAAAACTGACTATTTTCAGATGACCAAAGGCCTTGAAAGCAGCATTATCAAATTTTCTAACAATCAAGAAATTAAGTGTATCATGCCACTATTTTTATAGTAGATGCACGTCCTCTTTGCACCTCTAACAAAGAAAGACTCAGTTCTTTCAAAAAGCCTAGCGTATTTTAGTATATTTTATGGTGTTTTCAAGATGTTTTATCGGTTCAATTTTCTAGCAATCACTTAAAACAAAAATATTTTTTCACAAATTATCAACTACCATGTATACTCATGTATAAATCGAAGAATTTTAGACAAAATTTGAAAGTTGAAAATAAGGGGTTGACTTACACATAAAGTATAGTAAGGGAAAAAAAATTGCAGATAATTGACAAATGGGCAAGTCTTTCAAGTAATTACATGAGAGATGAAAATGGACAATGGTCATTTCCTTGTGATTGACAAAAAAGTCTTAACAATAATGACTCTGTAATTGAAATTTTCTGCATCCACTTTCTCTTATGGCAAAATTCCCTTCAATATTAATACAGGAGATTTCCTTTGAACATTTAAATCCCCTTTTTAAAAAGAATTTAACTTAAGAATGTATCACTCCTGAAAGTCCTGCAATACAAAGAAATACAATATTTTATTTGTAAATAAGGCTTGAATAGACTTTTGAAAGTATTTTATCTTTTTAAGTATCACTGAATTGATGTGAATAGGTTTCAAAATAGTTTAAGCTTCTTCAGTTTATTTAATTATGCAGTTTAAAACATTTAAATTTTTTTAAATTAATTATAAATGCAAAAAAAACAATAAATTAATAAAAATGTAATATACTACTTTTCAATACACTACTAGAAATGTAGTTCAACTAACAATCAAAAATTTTTTTTCTTTTTTGAAAAAGAATTGGGGCGATGACTTAGATAAACAGAATTATAGTAAATCATTTCTAAATTCTGTAAAATGTTTAAAACAATTCTTATAAAATTATTCTATAATTTAAAAATTAGCAGTCAATATGTGTCATTTAAAAATCAATAGTTATTTATTACATTATAATATTAGGCATTTTTGAACTGCATTAACCACTTCACTAGTGACAATATAGGGAAACAGTGCCTTTACCCTTGATTTAGCTCGGGACAAACATTGAAAAGGTTAAAAACAATCAATATAATTAGCAATTTAGGCACTACAAAAACCAGTTTAAAATTATTATAAAACATCTTCAAAGATGCATCCATCTATATATATCGATACTTCTAATATGCACACATTTATTTAAAAAGTCTATATGTGATTTTATCAATTTTCGAAGCATTTAAAATAATTGCAAGTGTGTTTTTTAGTGTCGCCTCCAAGCAACATCAGGACTGATGAGTTTATACAATCATTCAATTTAATATCCTATTTGCTGGGGTACATTGAAGATAATTATATTGAGAATTATAATAATAGACTTCGTAAAAATCACCATAACATAAAAATCAAAGCAGGATGCATTCGAACTAAAACAATACAGCTCATCATTATCTGAAAGAGACATCTGTCTCATTCAACTGATTCAGCAAGCTTTGATTTTTATGCTATGGTGATTTTTACAAAGTCTATTATGATAATTATTAATTATTGCCAGTATATTCGATTTTTTTTTTTTAATTACATTGAGAGCCTAGGATGCCTCAATTTAAATATGACAAATCTTTAAAAAAATATCTTCAAAAATACATGAATTTAAATCATGTAAAAGTGTATGATAGCTACATAATAGTGCTGTAAAACTAACGATTAAATAAATACCCGTGTGATGGCGTTATTTTAGAACTCACTACCCGTTTGAAAATATTCGTTACTCGTTACTGCTCAGAAACTGCTTATTAACATATTAACAATCATCGTATGTACTAAATAACTGCAAGAAATCTAGTTATCTACGGAACATGACTTTTTTGGAAGAATTCGTATTTTTTACTCTTCACATATTGTTATGTGCTGCCATCTGTCCATAAAAAATACATTTAATCAAACTTTTAATTTTTCATGAAAAAAAGGCAAACAAAATTAAAATACATACATAATTGAGTACAACATGTCTAAATTGTAGAAGTTATTACTTATGAAAATAAAAAAAAAATAATAGGAGAAAGCAATTTAGCAAGAGTAAAAGCATACAAAATTTATACAATAAAATTATGAAATGTAATTACTCAAACAAAATGTTTTTACAAATAAATTTTCTCATTAACTTTACATTTAAAGTAATTATGTGTAGTGAAAATTAATTTCTGGAATAATTTAAAAACACTATTTTTATTTCTTACGTGATCATCTTATCAAACAACATCTATATTTGTACTTCAATCACATCATTACCTCTGAAAATTTTTATTTATATTTTAAAATACTTTTTTTTTCTTCAAATATGAAATTTAAAAACTAACAGCAAATATATTTTTACAATCAACAAAAAAAAAGAGAAAAGAAAAATGAACTTTATCATAAACACATTTTAAAAGCAACCTAAAAATTTGTCTTTGTCATAAAAATGTTTTCAAATATAAAATATAAACACACGTGCAAAGATATTTTTATAAGAAAAAGATATACTTAAAGCAAACCTGTAATTTTTAGAACGGTTTTGATGGAAACAAACTATCATGTATTAACGATGCTTTACTAATAAATTTTTTTTTTTTTTTAATTCGTGGTTGAACCGCCTTTAATTGAATGGCGGCATTTATTTGGCATATAAATCACATTTTGCTTTATCACTTGATACTGCAGAAAACTATGTCCACAATTTACTTATTTTTCTTTCCATAATAAAATAAATAAATAAATCACTAAGCTCCTACGAAATCCAAATCATTTGAGATTTGAGAATAACTGATACATTCAAACAAATGATACACATAGACTGATACCGAACGAGCTGATACTGGCGCCTAATGCCTCGACTGTCTGGCTATTCATGAATTGCACAAACATACGTAAAACAGTGTTTGGAGTTAGTTTCGTTTTGTTCAGTGGCGTATTGACAGTAACTACTAACAAGTGATATTTTAAAGAAATGAGTCAGGATTTTGTTTTTTTGGAGAATACCCGTTATATGTTAACGAATATGTGCGATTTGCAACAGCTCTACTACATAAAGCATAACATAAAAATAGTTATATAATTTGATCTAATTATCTAATGCATATAATTATCTATTACTGCTATTATTTCAATTGAATAAAGTGACACTTGTTTATTCTAAAAAAATTCTGGAGTAATTTCAATACCTGAAAAAATAAAAAGATATTTTTTGAAGATTTTTACATTTTGGATAATCTCAATATAGCAAACGATAAAAGATTTTAATTACTTAGGAAATAAATAATAGAGCTATGAAGAATTACTGAAACTAATTTTATCCTTAAATAAAATAACAATAACATACTTCATCAGGACTTGAAGCCTGATACACAAATGGCTGTTTTGACTGTTGGTCAACTTCAGTATCACAATCACCTCCTGACTCTGATGTTTCTGTACAAACATTTTCCTCTTCATAAACCGGAGTGACATTGTGACACAGAGCCAAAGCTCGTACAGCTTCTTGTATTCTGGTGACTACAGTTCTTCGCATTTTAGATAGAGGAAGCTTAGCAGGAGAAGGGGCAGTAGACGATGAACTTCCAGATGGTAAAGGATTATAAGCAGTTTTTACATGGGATGCAACCTACACAAAAAAATTTCAATCAAACTTCCTTTTATTGCATAGAAACAGTAGAAAATCAGTTTTGTTTTATGAAACAAAAAATAAATACAAAACAAAATAAACAAACAAAAACCTGTAGCATAATATATGAAAATATTCATAATAGTACATAAATGTGAAATTTCATTACATAAATTTTTCAGGATAATGAAGAAAATGAAACCTAAACTGTAAAAGTTAGTAATTACTAGCTGACTTTGGCCAACATTTTTTCTTTAATATATATTCTGTCTGCATTATAACATGGTAGCCACATTACAAATTTTTACCTGCTTTTATTTTCGTATGTGCGAGACTCAAAATAATTTAAAATTTATTTTATTTTTTCCTCAAGTCTGCAGAGCAAAAAAAAAATTGTGTTATTTTTTGCATTTGCAGGAATCAGAATAAAGCCAAAATTGTAAAATTAATGTAGAAAATTTTTACCTTTTCTTTCAAAATCCGCAATACTGTAATAATTTTTAAAACAGTAAAATTTTCTTTTTTTTTTCTGTTTTTTATCAGAATTTTTCATGTCTAGAGAACATGAAACAAATTTAAAATTGTAACATTTCCGTCTTTTCTTTTTGAAATCCTTAGGATCCAAAATAGTAAGATTATTAATTTTGCTTTCTTTCTTCAATTTTAATCTTTGAATTTACAGGTCTATATGACCCGAAATTAAAATAATAAAAGAATGATGCAGAAAAATAATTTCTTTTTGAAGCAATGGGAATAGAATGTCAAAAAAATAAAAAATAAATTTTTCCTTTTATTTTTTGTGTATTTCCCTATAATTTTTAGATAAGATTTCTAGCCAAGCTCAGTGACAAAATCCTCTGACTTTTTCACGTTTTAAAACCCATATATTTTTTTCCTCCTAGTATCCAGATTCTGTAATGTTAGATACAAAAAATCTTAAAAGTTTACCAAGGAAGGAGTGAAAGTGCATAAAATTAATTGCATAAGAAGTTAAAACAGTATTTATGAAGAGAAAAGTTAGATATTTTTAACATAGCAAATTAAGATATCAGCCTAGTAATGAAATAATAAATTATTTTCATTTAAAAAAAATCAAATTGAATAAGTTTATGGAAAGCATTTTGTTTAGAATATTTAATTTCTCTTTTTTTTATTCAACTTCATTCTACCCACCATTTTACTTCATGAAAACAAATTTTGTCTTTATATATATAGAAAACTTATTCTTACATGTCAATATAAGAAGTAAGTTGCATTATTAATTAGATATAAAATATTAGTTATAAAAACAAAATATAGCTTGATAACAACAGGTAGGACACAGTGCAAGATAATCATAATATCTGGCATATTGGATGGTATAGAAAGATAGATAATGGTTGTTGGATATCCAATACATTCCCTTTTTTAAAACCCATTTTAAAGAAAACACTAAATAATTTAAAGTATAATAATTCCCTTATAAAAGAGTGATTTTTTCTGTAATTAATTACAAAGCTAGCAAAACAGAAAATAAACAATGGAAAAATGAAACAAAAACGATTCAGTACCAATATAAAAAAAATATCTTACCTCATCAAATGAATCTGAACCATATGCAACTGTTCCTAAATGAAGCTTTTTAAATACCTAAGAAAAAATATATCCATACAATCAGAAAAATGTGAATTGTTAAAATTTATCTGGAACAAACAATGCACATGTATGCAATAATTTAACATTTCACTTTAAACAAAATTTTAAAAAAGAAATAGGAAAAATAACTCATTTATTTTTGCACAGTAGTGGTATTGTTAGGATAAAATTACTGAATTTAAAGAAAAGGTATTAAAATTCAGCTTCAGATCAAGTAACTTAATACTCCCATAACACATCTGAAAACTCATAACCCCCTTAAGAGAATACTGCCAATTAAATGTGACAAAGTAACTCAAAATAACAATGTCAAAATACTTTGCCAAAGAATAAAAAAGTACAGGCTAGTATTTTATGTGACAAGGTCATAATTCTAAAATATGAACAACATAAAAGATTCAGCTGCCAACTAAAAAAGCTTTAAAATTTAAATTAAACAAGGATGTGTATTTTAATAACAAATAACTTGTCTGTTTGAAGGTATGTACAGTATGTAAATTTGATCTGTTGTCAGTTAAACTATATTATAATTTCTGTTTTACTCTATTAACCAAAATAATGGGGATTTTTTTTTGAGAAAAAATGTTGACACTTAATGGTTTATACAACTACAATTCATTTTGCTATTACTATAGCAATGCACATCAATGAAAAGATAAAGAATATAATGGAATAAAATTTGTTCAATTATTAATATTTTATTAATAGTTATAACTAAATAGTCAAATAGAGGCAGTAAAATTTAATTAGGTGATGTGAAATAACTTTCTTTTATTAAAATGCAGCTTATGTTTATGAATGGGAAGAATGACAAACTAATGTAATTTTGTTTGGAAATAAGTCAGTCAAGTATAAAGTAGGATTTCAATTATTACCATATACTGAAAATAATAAGCATACTTTTATTAGTATGTTTTATCATTCAGGTAATGTGTATCTAAGTTTAATAAAATTTAGAACACACTGTGAAAAATAGACTGATTATTCTAAAAATGGTATCAAATAGTAATATCAAATCAAAAAGGAATTCGAAAGAAGAAATTTGAAGAAAAAAAAATGGAAGAAAGTTAAACAGGATGACATATAAAAACATATAAAAACTACCAAACAAATTGGTAAAAGCAGAAAAAAGTTCATGACAGTAACTGATGATAATTGAGTAAGAAATTTATGTTTAGTAGAAAGAAAAAACAATCATCAAAATATACAAAAAATAAAATGAAGAAAAATCTAGATGGAGTAAAAGACAGCTCTGTGCAAATTATAGCAGTAATTTGTAAATGTTAGAACTACACAATAAATAAATAAAAATAAATATTGTGATGACAAAGATTTAAAAAAAATTAAACTGGACTAAAATACATATTTAATTGAGATACAAATAGTGGGTCATGTCATTTGGAGTAATAAGATATGAAATTAGATGGAAAATACTTTTACTGAGATTGCATATCTTGAAACAATCAGTTATATGTAGGAAGGTTTCTGCACAGATTATCTCTTTCTTGCATTGATGGCTGAAATTCTAGGATTAGGCAGAACTTGATAGTATATTAAAATGCAACTGGTCTGCCAAGTCATACTTTGGTGCAAACTCCCTGCACACCCGATTTTATCAATTGATTAATATATTTATTACTGTGTTTTTGTGCACTCAAAGGTATGAAAAAAAGGAATATTTGAAGCAGAAAAACACAATGTAAAATCTACCAATCAAACACTAAAATTGGGTTGCAAGTGTTTTCCACCAAGATGTAACTTAGCAGACCAATTGCATTTTAATATGGAAAACAACTTTTAACTAATCCAGGAATTCCAGCCGTCAACTCAATAATATAATGATGGGTGCAGTCCTCTCCTGGTTTATTAGTTTTATGATCTGACATTGAATGAGATTGAAAAGAAAAGACTCAAATTGTTGGATTAATAAGAATGAAAATAAGGGAGGGAGGATGCATAATATAAATGAGATACTTAAACCAAAGACTTCCATGAGTGACATTTTCTAAAATAATAAAATATTTCTATTTTTGCAGAACTCAGCTTCATGCTGCTGTTGCATGAAAAAATATTTTGCAGATAATTTCACCCTACGATTGGAATGACCTGAGAATAGTTGAAATCTTAACTAAAATTTTTTTGGAAACAGACAACTGCAAACCTCAAATTTGTTTGTCATATGCAATATTTCAATTTAACATAATAAACAAAAACAAAAAATGACTTTTGTTTCATATTAAAAAAGTCACAAAAAATATATTTAGAATCAACACCAACACTTTTGTTAATTAAATGACACATAATTTTTGTTGCAATTAGAAAATTGATAAAAAATATGAAAAACAAAAGTTTGAAAGTTTGTAATCAACAAAAACCTCTTTATTCGCCTTTTCAGTTTATTTTTACATAACACGTGACAGATCAAACTGGAGAAAAAATTATTTATGGCATTAATGTTAAAAAAATAACTACTGCACAGACAATAATTGAAAAAATATCAAAGAATAATAAATCAGACAATAAAAAATATCATTACTCTATTCAAAGTATTATTTATAGTAATAAAAATAATAAAGATCTAAATAAATTTTTTAGGAAAGGATTATTTTTAAAATCAATAATTTTATGCATATCAATAAAAAGAAATTTTAAAAATAACGTAAATTACCATTTCATTCTTAGTCAATGTTCCTGTTTTATCTGACAGTAAAAATGTTAGTCTTCCCAATTCTTCAGGAATTGTTGTACTTCTAACCACTGTCCCAGGAATATCATTATCTTTTTGAATCATCCAAGAGTAGACCATTTTTCCCATATCTAAATTGACACGCAAACTAAAAAAAAATACATATATTCTTAGTAAATTTTTAATTATATTATCAATATTATTAAAAATATAAAAATGATGAAATAAATACTATGTATGTAGTAATGCAAAATGTCTACAGTATTTAACTAGGGAATCATTAATTTATAACACTAAACAAGAATTTTAAAAACCCAAATAGCAATTTACCTAATTGGTATGATGTAGGAAAAAAGAAGAATGAATCTAAATAAGTATCGATACCAAAGGCCTTGGAATCCCTGAAAAAAAAAACAAGAAGGAAAATGTGATTTAATTACTTAGTTACAAAATTGGTGCTTCCTAAAATATATGCAGAAACACAAAAAGTTAAAATTTGATTATAACAAACATATATAAAAAAAAAAAATAAAAAAAAAAACAGACGATAAAATGGGCTAATACATAACATTTATTCAATACAGACAGACAGACACAAAAAAAAGAAGGGGAGGGGGTAGGACAACTTAGTTGATTACCTTTAGTGTCATCATGACAAGAGCAAGACCAATAACAGCAGCAAATAATACTTTTGTCTGAGCATTTAATTCAAGATCTGTAACTCCAACCTAAAATAAAATCAAACACATGTAAAATCAACCATTTTATAGAACTGTACACAAAACCTCAGAATGAAATCCTTAAAGCAATTATTTGATACAAAGATAAAGCTATAAATGTTAATTTTAGAAAAAATAATTTAGGAAGATTCTTTGTATATTGCAACTTATGGCATAAAATGGAAATTTAATACAGTATAACTCTTTATTTCAGAATCATTGTGATTATGCCAACTACACATACAAAATACCGGATTACAGAAGTTTTGAAACTGGAATACATTTAGATAAAAAATAATATTAATACTTGTCATTAATATGAAATGCATAAATGCAAGGAACTTGATAATTTTAAATAATTAACAAACATTGCGAAAAATGAATCCAAAATGTTCTAAAATATATATTTTTAAAATAATTATGTATATTTTATGCAATGTCCCTATTTGTGGTAAACTACAAAAAACATTAATTGTGTGATTTTTTTTAAGTTACAATGTCTGATTTATAAATACTAAAATAATACAAATTACAAGAATAACAGCATAACATACAACATATTACAAATAAAACTAATTTTCAAAAAAAAAAAAAAAAAAAAAAAAAGTTATGGTGAGGAATTCAAATACAACTTGCAATTAATTTAGAAAATAACTTTACAAATACATGAAGATAAAATAGCAGCATGTACGATTAATGTTATAAGAATTTATAATACACCACCTATAAATTTTAAAGAAAGTCACAAGTTATAAATATTTAAAAAAATAAAGGAAAATCTTTTTTTTAAAATTTTTTTTAAACCATTTTCTAAAATTTATTCATATAAGTGTAATGGTGCCATCTATGAAATAAGTGCTATAAATAAGTGTACCCGAATGTCCGGATTAGAGATATTCAGATTAAAGATGTTAGACTAATATTAGTGAATTTTCAAATATTAGAGAACAAATAGAATAAATTCAAATAAGAATTTTTCTTCTTTTCACCACACATTATACAGAAAAAATAATTAGTTTTAGAAAAACAATGTAATCTTATTTTCAATGTAGTTTAATACTATAATCTGAAATATATTTTGCAAAGTAAAAAATCACTTCATGAATTTTTAAATCAGATATCTTATATCATTGTTACAAAAGCTAACAGAAATTGAATTGATAAATATAATACAATATTACACATTGGAATATTCCAAAATTGTTATTCTCTATGTTTTTATTGCTGCTATGTGCCTCACAGACAAGCTGAGGTATTTAGAATACCCACTATTCCAAACTAAATAGGACCAAATAATATTTGGTTTAGCAGGAATTTGGAATAAGCAAATTTCATTAATAATTTTCAACAACTTGACTGGTTAAGGTATAAAATAAGTGTGGGGACATGGACATCAGCGAGTGTCAGCTCTTATACAACGTTGATCGACTGGAGGTGAACAAATTCTGTTACTTCGTATTACTTAATTTAAAATTCACTATTAATATCTAATAGAATTTTCAAATAAAAACTATAACTATAGTATCATAACAATACATACTCTTTTTCACCACACATAAATTTGAGTCAACAATGAAAAAAAAATAAATAGTCAATTCGATGCTCATTGTCAGAGAAAATGTCACTGACTTTATTTCTTAAATGTGCATAAATTAATTATTTTTTGTGTTTAGCAATGATTAAAAATGATTCCACAGATATGTATAAATGGAGCCAACATATATTGTATGTAAACAACTTTCATTCCAATTTGGTTTCAGGTGTTTTCATCAAGCTTATGCTCTATGGAGGTCTTTTTAATTTTTCCTGTTTTTAAAAGTTAAAAAAAAATCAGTATTTCCTGAACTCTGTTTGGGATAGATAGATTTTGAGAATATTGGGATTTGGAATAGAGAGATTTTACTGTACATACACATTATCTCTTTAGAGATACAGTATTTGAAATTTATCAAGGTTTCTCTTACTAAATTGATGATAATAGTCTCAAGCAAATAATATTTTTTAAATGTGTAGATGATAGTTTACTGTTTTTGTGTGTACTGAAGACTTCTGGATATTGCCTTAAAATTCAGTAGTCTTATGAATTTTTCTGAAGAGTTGGAAGCTATGTAAAACATAAATAAGCTATTTACAGCAGCAAGTAACTAATATTTAAAAAAATCAGGGCTTAATTTCTAACAAAGAAAGTACAGGAGCTCTAATATTTTGTAGTATAGTAACTACCGAAGCATATTTCTCCATCTTTTTCCTGTAGACCATTTGCATTTCATACATTATTTGCAGAGCTGTAGAAAAAAACGGCTCTAATTGAACTTTAAAAAAATTTAAATATTTCAAAAATTACAAATTTAGACCTAATTTATAGATTGTTAGTATGTATAATAATCTTTGTTACCAATCATAAAAATCTTTCAGATATAGTTTCAGATATATGATGTACAATGTTCATTGCAGCAACATTAGAGTGTAGGATTTTCCCCATGTCTTGTCCATTCAGTATTTGCAAGTTTATTTGCTTTTCAAATTCATAGAAAGCCTTATTTGTCTTTGCTAAATGGTAGGCCGTTCTAAAAATACGCTCTGTAATAACTTGCGCCTCTTTCCTTTGAGAAGAAATAGCAGCTTTAATTTGCTCCTTATTTTTGTTTTGGTGAATTTTTTCTGCAGCAATATAAGACTTGGATGGCTTATGTTCACAATTTTTTTTCGAAGAGATTTCTGTTGGTGAGCTTTTTCTTTTCCATTTGGGGTGATATTGATATTTGCCCAGTTGTTTTTACTTGGTGCAGTTAATCCTTGTGATCTAAATGCATCCAAGTGAGAAACATCTACACAAGTGCGGCATCCTAGTTTTTTCTCTTTGACAATTAGCCAAAGGTACCTTTTTTGGAAATCTAGCGCTTGCTCTTTCGACCAGCATACTGGCAAATTTTCCGACGAACTATTTTTATTTATAGTTTCTTCATTTTCACTTGATGGAGATGGATCAGGATTAGTTGGAAATGGCGAAACAAATGATTTATCCACAGACAGTAACAATGGCATTTTGATACTTGGCATTGGATCATTTTGGGAGTTACTAGGTGGCTCAAGTTGAGTTAAGGAAGAATTTTCAGAAAGGAGAGAAACTCTAAAATAATCAATGATTTTTTTTTTTCCGCTTGCTCATATTTCAATTTAAAACTTAACAATAAATAAAACAAAACTTAACATTGAATAAGCAAAATTAACAATAAATCAGAAAACTACAAAATTATTCAGAAAAATAACTTGCACAAATCGACCGCGTGCAAATAAAAACATGAGCAGTAGATACGGTTATAGTTTATTCTGGCGGTATTCAGTTTTTTGTCACCGCTGTTCGGAAACCATTGAGTCAATACTTGGGGAAAGACACTAGATGCTCCTAGATATGCGATACGTTACTACGCTAATACGTCACAAACGTCGTTTTGGGAGGCAATAACGCGACGTTTTAAGGATTGGGAGGAAAAGGAAAACATAATTTAGGCTTCGGCTTTTCGGAAGCGCTGTTCCGAGAGCTCCGGAGTGCAATATTTATGAGCTCCGGTGAATTCTGAAAATATTTAAATATCCACCAAAAACAAAAAAGTACCGGAGCTGAGATCCGGCACAAATTAAGTACTGAAAAAAATAGTTAAAATGTTTTAGAAAATTTATTTTTTAAGGTTTCTGAAAATATTAAACTCTGTGATATATTTCCTTATAAAAGAAGGAAGATGTCAAAGAAAAATAAAATAAGCTCATATAATTTTTAAAGCTAAAAGCTTATAGTTTTCAATAATTCCTAAAAAAATTTTTATTTGTTATTAATATTAGAATAATTTGGGTATAATTTAGAATGCAGAATAGATGAGGAATTCAACAATAGTTGTTTAGTTCAATAGCAAAATGAAAGAGAAGGCATTCTGAGGAGAGATTAATTTTTTAGCTCACATGCTATCAAAGCCTGAGGAGCTTATTGCCCACCCATTCTGTATGTATGTAGGTTTATTCTGATAAAGTGCTTGCCTGATTGGTTTTGGGAGTTGATTTGATAAGTATAAAGAGGGGAACAGAAGCTAATACTCCTCTTCTTAATTTTTAAAAGCCTTAATTTTCATACAGAATGATCAGATTTCATTCAAATTTTAGATATAGGATCATTATGTTAAGGTGTTTCCATGATTGGTTTTTGAAGTTCTTTGGATAAGTATAAGGAGGGGGGAAATTAACCCCCCCCCCTTAATTTAGATAGTTTTTTTTTTTTTTTTTTTTTTTTAAATACAGTATCATCTAAATTTCAAATATAGGATCATTCTGATGGGGATATCTCCATGATTAGTTTTGGGAGTTCTTTAGGTAAGAGTAAGAAGAGGAGGCAAGGGCTAATCCCTGCCCTTAATTTATGTAACTGGATTTTTTCATACAGAATAATCAGATTTCATTCAAATTTTAAACATAGGATCATTCTGATGAGGTATCTCCGTGATTGTATAGTGTTTATTAGATAAGTATAAAAAAGGGGATTGGGAGGAATTACCCCTCCTAATTTAGGTAAATGATTTTTCAAGTAAAACTAACCGAATTGCCTCAATTTTTGGATACAGGTTCATAGTGATAAGATGTTTCCCTGATTATTTGTGGGATTCTTTTTTTAAGTATAAGAATGGGTACAAGCGATTACCCCCTTAAATAAAAAAAGAGGGAACAGAGGATAACTTCTCTTAAATTATATAAGTGGGTTTTTATGCAGAATTACCAGACTTCCTTCAGATTTTGAATACAGGTTTATTATATGATAAGGCGTATCTCTGAGCACTATTCCTTGAAAATATAAGGCTGTAATAAATAATTAGTGTTAACAGCCTGTGAGCTCATTGTCATCAGTTTAACGGGGAAATATTCTTTTTATTAAACAGTATAACATATGGTACATTCCTGATCATTAGGGTAGCGACAATCTGTTCTCTGCATTATCTGGCATAGTTTTTTTAAACAAACTTTATGCAATAAGATGAGGAATTTATTTACCAAATCATTGGAAGTTTTGTGTACTACAATCAACTATCATAGAACATAATGTAGGTTTAGGTTTTGTATCATATTATTATTTATCTTAAAATAATACTTATATTTATTATGTACAAGGTAGATGATTTTATATTTATTGAATTACATTATACATTATAAAATTTATCTTTAAAATGTTATAATTTTTAGACTGACTTTCATCTTCTGCATAAATTTGTGAATAGTACAATTCAATGAATAAGAAACATTTATTAAGTACTGGCTGTACTAAGAGGTCAGATAATATAAATAAAAATGGGTTTTGGCAAAAAAAGAAAAAAATGTTTTTTTAACAGTGCAAGTGGGTGGGAAAAAGAGAGTATTATAAAACTCTGGCCTATTCACATGTTTTGTTATTCAGCCCACCCTTCCACCATATTAAGCTGGATAGTCAAGAGTACTTTACTTTCATTTCATAATTATCATTATTATTAATAATAAAACGTTTTGTGTCATGGAAAAAAAAGTAAATTTGCTTTTAAAAAATATCAATTTATGTTTTTATTTTTTATTTATTTTTTTATTTTTTTGGTGGTAGTAGTAGTAGAAACCTTGCAGCATGGCAGTGGACATTAGCAGATTAATTTAAGAATAAAAAAAAAAAAAAATGCTAGGCTTAAAATATAGCTACAATTTACTTTAAGTTTCCAAATTTATAACATTAATGGTAACTTTTTATGCATGTTGCAGAACTTTTTAAAGCTTCAGCAGCAAACTAAATTAACCAAAATTTTTTGCAATATGATATTTTTTATCAGTAGAAATGAATGCAAGTCATAACACAATGAAAAAACAAACATTGAAAAACTAACATAGCATAAATCAAATGTTATATGTGATTTATATATTATAATTTTATGTATTTTTAAACTGAATGTAAATAAAGGCTCAAAGCATAAAATTAATGAATCAGCATGAGATAATTATTTAGTAGATTTACAGTTATTTGTAGTGAACAAATATCCCATTTTTTCTTTTAAGAATGGATGCAGGGTTAAATTGCTGCAATTTGCAGCACTGCACCGCAAATTTGAAAACTATAATTAAATGAAGTTATTGGTTGGGAGAGGGTTGAAAAGCATTATACACATATATTAACTGTTATAAATAATTAAAATATAAAGTTATATGTATACTTAGATATCTAATATTTTCTCTTGCAAGCAATTGAGAATAAGATCATTCTTATTCCTGGTATAAATAAAAATAATAAATTTATCTCTTTTAACCCAATTAATTTAAAGCCAACTTTTCAAAAATCTGAGTTATGTTTTCTACATATCTAAATAAGGAGTTTAGTTGCTTAAAAGTTTAGTCTTCTACATATTTTTACATGTTTATTACCTTTACCCTTATCCGACGTAAGTTTTTTATGCATGTTTTTACATTCTACTCACACCACTATATTTTAAAAATAAGTTATGATTTTTTAAAAATTTATTGGCACATGTTGTCAAAACACAATTAAAAATTTTTTATAGAAAAAGTGGTGCCAATCTAATAAAATTCAATTGAGAGATGAAGATTCCAATATCCTGGGGATAAGTGACATAGGATGATAAGGTTTAACACTTTTTATTTGATTTTAAAATAATAATTCTGAAAATTAACATTCTTCCAACTAAGTTTAACGACTCAGCATTGACTGCTAAGAGCCATTCCCTTTCTGGGACAATGTTGCAGCATTTTAGCCACAGGACTTTTTATTGTGCTTCTCTTTTTAAATAAAAATTTTGCTTATTTTAGTTAACAATATTGTTTTATGAATGACAGTAAGTTTGGTTCAACATTTAGAATCTAGCTTTAACATAAACTTTTCTACTACTGATATCTTTATTTAATTATATAATACTAGATGATAGCCCATCAAAATGACGTGTTTGCATTTTTAAAAGGCCCAGAAGCAGAATTTTTCCCTGTAATCTGCAATGCAAGCAGAAACTTTAAAAACAGTCTGCAGAACTTAAGGACAAATGTCCTCTTTCTGAATATAGAGGTGACCAGATGGAATATGCCCGCCCCCCAGCCCTAGGAAAACTTAAGATTGTGTTTTCAATAGTCAAAAAGTGCAATCTCTCCCTTCCGGAACTCTATAATGTACCCTCAGAACCACGAATGTCCCTTAAAGAGAAATGTGTCTGAATTCAACACTGCTCTTGCCAGTCTCTCGCATTGCATTACATGCAATCAAAACGCCCAAATATTTGTGATTGACATAAATGAAAAATAATTTTAAAAAAAGTTACTTTTATCCTTTGAATTTTTAACACCATCATACATAATCCAAAAAGGAAAAAAAATTCACTCCGGCACTATTTTTTTTTTTTTTTTTTTTTTGGCACTTGATTGGCAAATTTAGTATTTTCTCACAATCTTTTGCAAAAATTTGCAGATTTTTTGCAATGTTTTGGAGAAATGTTTTGGAATTCTGCCTCTCTTTCACGCCGAACTTGTTGGGATGAGGCATTTGCAGCCCGAATTCTATCACGCGACTCCTGGCTTTGCCACACTAACCACCTTGCTTGCCATGCATTATTCAAGCGTCGTCTTCTTGCAATAGGACTTTCGTCTATGTTCATTGCATTAAAAAAATAACATAACGATATAAAATTTATATTTTATAACCAATAATTAATAAAAAACACTTTACACTATCGAAAACAAATGTCAACAAAGTGAAGAGTAAATATCCACACGTGAAACGTGATGTGACAAAGGAGTCATTCTCAAGAATCATTCACGGCAGAAAAAAAATTAAAGCAACCCGAATATAAAAAATTTAACAATATTGCATTAAAACGCACCTTCGCTTTCCTTAAATAAACAGTTTTAATTAAATATTGTTTTTGAAATCCTGAAAATATTTCAAAGTGCATTAAAATGTAATGACGTCATTTACAGCTCCTACTGTAAATCTGACCAATGAGAACGCTCCATTACGACTGTGGAACGTTTTCATTGGTCAGGAAATAGATAGCCTTTAAAATTGGAGGTAACTTTTCACAATATTTTTCATAGGTTTGGAATTTGTCATTTTTGAATGGCAACAGCATTAACTTGCTTAAATCGTTTATTTATCTCGTAATTGCTGTTTGTTTTATTTAGAACTTAAACATTATAATTAGATAGTTTTTGTAGGTATAATTAGATAGTTTTAAAGAAAATGAGTGATGAATAAATCTTTTACATGTATATTTCCATAAGTTGAACAATTAAAATATTTGTGAACGGCTGAGAATACCTAAGCCTAACGAGGACGCCGAATCGCAATAAGTTTCTTTTTCTGATGGATCGGTGAGCCCCGGAAACGTTATACACGGAGGGGTTTTATATATATAATAAATTACATTTGTATTTACAAATTTTAAAAATAGCATTCTAACTTGTTTCAGCATGATAAAGATTTTTTAAAAAAAGGCTGAATTTTACTAAATTTTAACAATATCACGTCAGAAAAGAAATGCTGCTCACTTTACTTCTAGGCTCAGAATTGTTCATTACACTCCGGGTTTCAGAACCAGTATAAATTACTATACCAATAGCTGTTCCAGAGGCTACAACAGTATTAGCCCACAGAGTATTTTCAATACTTAAAGAAACTTCAGCTCCATCTCCATCATTCTAAAAAATAACAACAAAATATTTCCAATAACATACTTTTTAAAAATGACAATCAGTAAAACATTTCATGATACATTTATTAATACTATCATTTTAATTTATTAAAGTACAATGAATGTTACAGAATTATTAAAAACATAGGAAATATTTCTTTTAAATGTACTTGATAAAATAACAATTTATTTAATCATTGTTATTTGACACATTTAATTGCTGTATAAAATGGTCAGTTACTGTACATATTTTAAATGAAATGTGGAATATAATGGCTGTTGTTAGGACTCATGATGGTATATAAATATCATTAGCTTAACATTCTGTGGCTAAAATGGATAATAGAAAAGTGGCAGTTAATAAGCTTGTATAATATCCATTATAAGTTTTGTAGACTTCAAGTTACCATTATCTAAAAGGAAAATAATATCCACCAGACTAAATAAAAGTCATTCAAATAAGTTCTAATGAAGAAGTTTATAAATACAGAATATCCCAATATTACACCCAAAATCAATTCAATTTTTTAAAGCATGAATACTGTGCGTAAGATATAAGTTAGCAAATAAACATGATTTTTCTTTATAAATACCAATTTTAAATGAATTGATATCAAATTAGTAATAAAATCAATAAGTTCAATGATGAAAATTATCATTGACTTAAGATAATAATAAACAGTACAACCATGGAAATAAGGATATGTATGAAATATGGCATTATAGTAAGTTCAGAAATATCAATTCAGTACTAGCAAAAAAGAAAAAATAATAATTCTTTATCTAAAACACATTTAAAATACAGCAGTTAATGGTATTTGTATTTTATTCCATTATCCAGAAAAATTGATGCAAATATTGGTGAAATTAGATCCCAAATCTAATAGTGGGATAATTAATATGTGGGAGCGATTCTTTCTCCAACAGCCAAGTATCATGTCTTGTAAGGTTCTTCATATCGCAACTCTGATAGAAAAGGTCTTTAGAAAGCAGACGATTTTCTAAAAAAACTCCATTCAGGCGAAAAGCCGAAGAAAAAAGAAATGAATGGAAGAGATCGTTGGATGGAATGCGGGGAGAGTTGGTGTTGACTTTAGAAGAATGTTGATTAAGATGACGCGATTAAGATGTTTTAATTAAAGTTTCCTTTTGAATGTTCGAATTGTAAATATTAATATGTAAATATCTTTTTTGTAAATATTAACGTTTAATATAAGTCATTTAAAAGTTTAAAAACGGTGTCAGAATTTAATTTACCTCCGAGTTTATTTACTTATGTGTTCGAAAGAACTTTTATAAGAAGAATCTCCATAAATTTTGGTGTCAGAACCGAGACAAATGAACGCCCACAGAGAAGAAATATATATATACTTTAAATAATCTGGAAGCCGTTATTATTTAGAATTGTGATGGAATCCTTGCTGGAAATTATTATGAGGAAATCTTTTTTGAATATATGTTTAATGATATGAAGCTGTTGGATACTGCAACAACAATGCTGTTTAAATGTGTGAAGCTGAGCATCTGATTATGAAGTGAGTTTATTATTTCATTTTTCTTTTCAATAATGGAAAAATTAGTTGATTTAAAGGAATTAGAGTTTTCTTTGAAAACTGAAAAATCAGCTAGTATTAAGATATTGCACAAATTAATTTTTGGAGAAATCGGTGACCGAAATAATCGACGTAGAATTCGGAATTTTACTGGGTTTACGTTTGAAGTAGATTCCGATGAATATCAAACTAAATTCAAAGAAATTAAAGATAATTTTTCTGTTAACGACTTAATTACCATTTGCAATGTTTTGTGTATAAATAATTCGGGAACTTTTGATGAAATTGCTGCCAGAATAATTTCTAGTTTATGCGATTTTAATATTTTAAAAATTAATATGATAGCCGATGTAGGTACTCTTAGTGATGACGAAAGTGTTGATGAATTTAATGATGATTTACAAGATAAAACTAAAAATATTTCAACTGTTTTTGAGAATAATATGAGAAATGATTCTGGTAGTTCTAATTGTGAAAGTAATGAAAATCATAAAATTCTAATTCCTGATTATGTTATTAAACCAAGCATTTCTATTAATGATATTGAAAGTATGATTACAATGTTTGAAGGTACTCAAGTACAAAATATTAATAAATGGATTGCCGATTTTGAAGATATTGTTTCATTATTTAACGTTAGTAATTTGCACAAATTGATTTTGGCTAAACGCCGTATGACAGGCAAAGCAAAATTATTTCTTGAAAGTGAAACAAATATTAATTAGTGGTCTAAATTAAAAGCCCTACTCATATCTGAATTTGGTCAAACGTGCAATTCAGCTGAATTACACGAATTGCTGTCCAAAAGAAAAATTAGACCACATGAATCGTTAGATGAATATTTTTTAAATATGAAACAATTATGCTCAAAAGGCAATATTGAAGATTCTGCCCTTATTCAGTATGTAATAAATGGAATTAATGACCCCATTTCTAAAAAATCTTTTTTGTATGGTTGTCCCAATATTGCTGAATTTAAACAAAAATTAAAGATTTATGAAAAAATAAGATCGGAGTATGAAAATGCAAAATTTCATAAATATGAAGGAGCTAAGCCTAAAATTAAATCCGAAGTTGAAGTTAAGAACAAATTTAAGCCTGTAAAGCCAAATATGCGTTGTTTTAATTGTGGCGGGAATAATCATAAGAGTATTAACTGTGTAAATAAAGATAAAGGGCCGCTTTGTTTTGCTTGTAACGCTTATGGTCATAAATCATTTCAATGTAATAAATCTAAAGATACAAGTGTTAAAAATGCTCAGTCACAAGTAAACATTATTACATCCCAAGATTTAATTCTGAAAGAGATAAAGCTTTATTCTTTGCGTTTAATCTCTTTAATAGATACTGGTAGCCAAAAGACTTTGTTAAAGAAAAGTATTTATGATAATTTGAAGAACTTTGTAGAATTAAAACCTACGAGTATCTCTTTGACCGGTCTAGGAAAAGCCTCAATTAAACCAGAAGGTTGTTTCAATTCAGAAATCGAAGTAGATGGTTCAAAATTTAAAGTTACTATTTTTGTCGTTAAGGACAGTTGCATTAATTTTGATTTAATTATTGGCACTGATGTTATTCATCAAGGTACATTAACTATTTCTGAGAATAAAGTGAAACTGTTTAAAGCTGAAGTTCAGTCTAATGACTTTTTAGTTAATATTGTAAATGTTTGGGATGAGCCTAAAATTGATTTAACTCACATTGCTGACAAAAAATTACGTTCAGAGTTATACTCTTTAATTGAAAATTATGTACCAATTAAAACTAAAACAGTAGATGTTAAAATGAAAATTAATTTAACTGACGAAATCCCAGTTTGTTCTTCTCCTCGAAGATTACCGCCATGCGAGAAAAAAATAGTCGAAAACCAAATTGAGGAGTGGCTAGCTCAGGGAATAATTCGAGAAAGTTCTTCTAATTTTTCTTCGCCGGTTGTGTTAGTCAAGAAAAAAGATAACACAATGAGACTTTGTGTTGATTACAGATGTCTTAACAAAAAGACAGTACGTGAGCATTTCCCCTTGCCAGTTATTGATGATGTAATAGACCAATTACATTCTGCCGAAGTATTTACCACCATAGATTTGAAAAACGGTTTCTTTCATGTAGATGTTGAAGAAGACTCGCGGAAATACACCTCGTTTGTTACTCATGAAGGACAATATGAATTTTTGAAATGTCCATTCGGGTTGACCAATAGCCCTAGTGTTTTTCAAAAGTATATTTATAATGTATTTCGAAACCTATTAAAAGATCACATTGTTGTCATTTATATGGATGATTTAATAATACCTGCTAAAAACGAAGCTGAAGGTCTAGAAAAATTAAAACTTGTACTCGAAACTGCATCGGAATATGGATTAGAATTAAATCTTAAAAAATGCAATTTTTTGAAGCGTGAAATTGATTTCTTGGGGTATAGAATCATAAATGGTAAATTGTATCCCTCTCCACTGAAGACTAAAGCAGTAATAAATTTTCCCGAACCAAAGTGTACCAAAGATGTTCAAAGTTATTTAGGATTGACAGGACACTTTCGAAAATTTATAAGAAATTATTCGGTTATAGCTAAACCGTTAAGTGACCTGCTAAGAAAAGATTCAAAATTTAAATTCGATATAGAAGAACAAAGAGCTTTTAATGAACTCAAACGTATTTTGTCGTCAGAACCAGTACTTTTAATTTACAATCCCAAAAGTGCGACCGAAATCCATTGTGATGCCAGTATTGATGGCTATGGAGCTGTTTTAATGCAACAATCTCCAGTAGATAATCAATTTCATCCAGTTTATTTCGCAAGTAAAAAACCACCGAAGCTGAACGGAAGTACACTAGTTACGAATTAGAAGTTTTAGCTGTAATTGAAGCCCTGAAAAAGTTTAGAGTATATGTGCTAGGTATCCCATTTAAAATTGTAACCGATTGTAATGCATTTAAAATGACTATGGATAAAAAAGAAATGAGTACAAAAATAGCTAGATGGGCAATAATGTTATCCGATTTTGATTATGTTATTGAACATAGACAGGGTAGCAGTATGAGACATGTCGATGCATTAAGTAGGTATCCTATTTGTATGGTAATCCAAGATAGCTTAACTTTAAAAATTATCCAAGCTCAAGAAACCGATGACCATATTAAAACAATAAAAGAAATCCTAAAGGTGAAATCTTATGATGATTATCTAGTTAAAAATGATGTTCTTTATAAATGTGTTAATGGTAATGATTTATTAGTTGTACCGGAAGACATGCAAATGAATATAATCAAGGCCGCTCACGAAAAAGGTCATTACGCAGTCGCAAGAACAGAGAAAAGTTTAGAAAATGATTTTTACATAACTAAAGTTAAACAAAAAATTGAGAAATGTATAGCAAATTGTGTTCCCTGTATTTTAGTTAATAGAAAATGTGGTAAACAAGAAGGCTTACTTCACCCAATAGAAAAAGAAGAAACTCCATTACATACGTACCATGTTGATCACTTAGGTCCATTAGAAAGCACTAATAAAAATTACAAACATATCCTTTCGGTCATTGACGCATTCACAAAATTTGTTTGGTTGTATCCCACAAAATCTACCGATGTTGCCGAAGTAATTTCTAAATTAGAAATCCAAAAATCTATCTTTGGAAATCCAGTTCGAATTATATCAGATAAAGGTCCTGCATTTACCTCTAAAGCTTTTGAAGATTATTGCATCAATGAAAATATTAAACATATCCCGATTACCACTGGATTACCCAGGTCTAACGGCCAAGTTGAGCGTCTAAATTCTGTCATAATATCTGTTCTGTCTAAATTGTCTGTCGATAATCCTAAAAAATGGTATACACATGTAAGCAACGTCCAACAGGTGATAAATTCGACTTTTCAGAGAAGTATAAGCACAACTCCTTTTGAATTGATGTTTGGTACTAAAATGAAACTAAAAAATAACATTGAAATTACTAGTCTTCTGAATGCTGAAATACAATCTGATTTTACAAATAATCGCGAAGATATGAGAAAAAATGCTAAAAAACAGATTTTAAAAGTCCAAGAAGAGAACCGTAAAACTTACAACCTCAGACGAAAGAAAGCTAACAAATTTAAGATTAATGATGTGGTTGCTATAAAACGCACACAACAAGGTCCAGGTTTGAAGTTAAAACCAAAATATTTAGGTCCGTACAAAGTCATAAAAGTAAAAAATAATGACACCTACGATGTAAAGAAACTTGGATTCAACGAAGGACCCATGGTCACCAGTACATGTGCAGAGTACATGAAGCCGTGGACAGACGAAGCTTGAAAAAAAAAAAAAAGAATTTCACCGATTGTGACACTATACCAACTATGACAAACCTCTGGACTGACAACTAATAGAATTTTAACTTTATTCTCGAAAAGACGAAAAGACGTAAGGTAAAAGAAGATGAAAAGACGTATGAAAGAAGACGAAAAGACGTAAGATAAAAGAAGACGGAAGACGTAAGAAAGAAAAGACGAAAAGACGTAAGGTAATAGAAGATGAAAAGACGTATGAAAGAAGAAGACGAAAAGACGTAAGATAAAAGAAGATGAAAGGACGTAAGAAAGAGAAGACGAAAAGACGCGAAAAAAAAATATATGAATTTTTTCAAGAAATAATCTAAGCTTTGATAAACAATTTGAATAATGACTTCTTTTTTTCAATTAAGACTTTGGATGCTGCTGTGTTTTTTTTTTTCTTTATCTTTCCAGATGATCCAACTGCTGCTGCCTCCAAAGGGACGAGCATTCGAGGACGAAAACCTAGTCAGGACGGCCGTTGTGGGAGCGATTCTTTCTCCAACAGCCAAGTATCATGTCTTGTAAGATTCTTCATATCGCAACTCTGATAGAAAAGGTCTTTAGAAAGCAGACGATTTTCTAAAAAAACTCCATTCAGACGAAAAGCCGAAGAAAAAAGAAATGAATGGAAGAGATCGTTGGATGGAATGCGGGGAGAGTTGGTGTTGACTTTAGAAGAATGTTGATTAAGATGACGCGATTAAGATGTTTTAATTAAAGTTTCCTTTTGAATGTTCGAATTGTAAATATTAATATGTAAATATCTTTTTTGTAAATATTAACGTTTAATATAAGTCATTTAAAAGTTTAAAAACGGTGTCAGAATTTAATTTACCTCCGAGTTTATTTACTTATGTGTTCGAAAGAACTTTTATAAGAAGAATCTCCATAAATATATATATATATATATATTCCATTTGATTTAATTGTTGATGTGCATTAATTAGATATTACTTCTATGACAAATTTGAAATTTTCAGGGTAAGCATTTGAAGAATAATCATTATTTAAAATATTTTATAATTATTTCAACTTTTTAAATTTTGAATATTTTAACAACCACTCTTAGCAAGTAATTTAGATCTTAAAAGTAACTGTCATATCAATTTTAAACAAATTATAATTTTATGAAATTTTCCTATATTGCATCCTGAACAAGGCAGGGATTCCGAGACAAAAGGTAATCTATGTTCAAACAAAAAAAGTCATCATAATGCTGAAAAAAAAAAAAAAAATTAATAATAATAATAATTAGTTTGGGTCAAGTGATCATGAATGCTTTCTGCTCATTTCACCTTTTAATATTTTTAATTACTTCTTACTGAGTCATCAAGCAAATATATCTGAAAGGCAAAAAATATCCGATTTAAAATTTTTAACCTCAAAAGTTTCAAAATTTGTGTGTGTGTTGTGTGTGCGTGTGTTCTAGATTTTTTTTAGGGATAAAGCTATTTAAGGTAAAGGAGGAAGTTACTTATATTTGAATAGAAAATGACCCTACCACATTAACATTTTTAGAAATTAGCTTAGTCAACCATTTAAAGAAAAACATCAGCACAATAAAATGTATACACAATAGAAATCTGAAAAGAAAGGAAGGGGAAAAAACAAAATCTTACTCTAGTAAATTTTCCAACAAAGCTATGAATATCCTTTTTTGGTTCTTCAGCATACACAGATGCATCCATTTGAAATAATTCCTAAATGAAAAAAAAAAAAACAGAATAAACATTGCAAAAAGATATTTTTCCAGATATTACTTTTGAATCAGAGTGCCTTGCTTATTTCTTGAAGACATTATTATACAAGGATGAATTAAAACTAAATTATCCTTATAGTTAGTTAAGAACATATAGTAGCAACTACTCTGATGCTGTTTTAAATATGTAATTAAAGCAATGAACGGATATCTTCAAAGCAATAAGTTCCTAGATGTGCAGATTATAGAAAGTGTACAGTATAGTATTTATTTATTTATTTATTTTTTTATTTTTTTACTGAAAGAGCCAGCATTTTTATATAAATAAAAACGCAAAATATTTGAAAGAATATTGTATGAAAGCTACCTCAGGGTTTTGTAATCGTTGAGTAGTTGGAACGGCCAATCTTAACTTCCAGTCTGTTTCACCATCTAATTGATCTGAACGAATGAAACAGGCCCCACTCTTTTCAGTGGTAGATAAAAACACCATGTCAGCTGGAACTCTCTGATCCTAAAAAAATACATAAGTTTTATTTAATTATTTTTATTATTGTAACTTTTTAAATCATAAAAAAAATTTAATACAATTCTTTTACAATATTAAAATAATTAATGCACAAATTTATTAACCAGAACTTTATAAAACTTAATTGGTTATATTGAAAGAATTTGAAAAATAATCTTAAGGAGACACTTCAGTTACCCTTCATATGATCATAAAATCAGATTCTAAATTATAAGAAAATTAAAAAATATGATAATTTAATAAATTTTCCAAAATTTGATTTTCACTATCAAAAGTCAATGCGCTCTGTTTTATTCAACTTTCAATAAGTATATTGTAACAAACATAAAACTTATACTATAACATTAATTTCAACACCTACTAATTTGCTATCTACTAATTACAATTACCAGGTAACCAAGGAAGTTCATGCAGTTTTTGAGAACAGTTACTTTTGTCACATGGAAGTGGTCAAACTTATTCTCATGATGTCATACCTGCACAAAATCTTAAAGCATATTCAGTAAAGCATTGTTTAGCACATAACAGGTTTCTAAATCAGCTTTGTAGAAAGTGCAATCTTTAAAAGAACATATCGTTGACAAAAGTGTTTCTGAGGCCTGTTTTGCTTGACGAGTTCAAATTAGGTAACAAAGCAGCAGAGACTGTAGAAGAATATCTCCTGAGTTTGGAAGGACTTCAGTGTGTGAACAAACTGTTAAAATGTGGTTTAGGGATGCACCAAAAATTCGGTATCTATTTGGTATTTGACATGTTATAGAATATTTGACTAGGCCAAATATCAAGTTGTTTGGCTAAACCAAAAACTTAAAAAACCTTTTAAAACACATTTTTAAAAACTTTTTACAACTTCTACTTTTAATTGTCAACTTATAAATATAATTAAAATAATTAGAAACAAAATCATATTGAAATAAAATAGAATCTTTTTGGATTATTAATTTGCTGTTGTTTAGTATAACTTAAGAAAATTAACCATGAAGAGAGTTAAAAAGATTATTAATTAGGGTTTCTGCAGAAATCAATGATGCACAAATACAAGTTCCTATATTTTGTTTAGTATATAATCTATTTCTTGCTTTATCACAAATAAGAGTTTCTAAACAAAATAGAAAAACTTTTAGGGTTGATAATAGGTATCAATACAGACAATTTTTGTTCAGGAAACAATGATGGTAATTCACTTATTGAGTCATAAATACAATGTACGTCATCTCATTTCAGGTTAAACTTAAATTTTGTTTGTCACTTTAACAATAATGAAGATATCATAAATATATTTTCAATTGACTTGTTTTAATTTTTGTGAAATATGATATGGTAAAGGCTGCAAAATACTATCATTCATAGCTAAAGAGCTATGAGCTAGATATTCCTTTATTCAAAATCCAGTTGATATTACAGTAGACTCCCTTAAATCCGCGAATGCCAGAAATCCGCACTTTTTTTCAGATGTAAACAATGAAATTAAAAATGGCGCTGAAGCCAGCAGCTAACGCAATGCAAAAAATTCTATGACAATATCTTTTTTAAAATCACTTGCAATTTCTTCCTTTTTTTATATGTCTTTCTATTTAAATTCTGCAGCAATAAATAATGTTTCTCAGATGTACTATGATCGATATTTAATTGAAATAATCATTATCGTATCGTAGTTGAGGCGGAAATTTCAATGGCCGTTTGATAGTATTTGTAATTCGTGTGGCAGGATAATTTTTGCTATATAAATTTATTATTTTATAGTTCTATTACTGTTTTCATATTTCTGATAGTTATGAAACAAATTTGGGATTTACATCAGGTTTACCAATTACGACAATAGATATTTAATCCAAATAATCATTATTGTATTGTAGTCACAGTGTACCGTAAAATACCGTTAATCTGCCCCCCCCCCCCCCAAACGTGATGGAAAATCCTAAAATAATTGGAGGGGGGCACTTACACGGGATTTTTCCGCGATCGTTTCACAAAATTTGCAGGGGTGAATCATGATAAAATGAATGAATCATGAATTTTGATACTTGAAGCAATACTTGAAAAACAAATTGCTTTTTTTTTTTTAATTGTAAATTGTGTTTTTTTTTTTTTTTTTTAAACGTAAATTCTGTCGAAAAAACATAGAAAAAAAGAAGAAAGTTGTAAGAAGAAAGCATGAACTCAATTAAAAAATCTCGGAAAAAAGCACATTTCATCAAAGATTCATGATTCTTTCATTTCATCCTGATTCATCTCCTCCTCAAGCGATAGGTTTTCAGCTGTTTTCAGCTTTTTTTTTTTTTTTTTTTTTTTTTTTTTTTTTTTTGAAAATTTGAAATTTTTTATAAAGTGGGGAGAGGGCGTTTGATCGGGAAGGGCGGGTTAACGGGATTTTACGGTAATATAATTCAATGACCATTTGCTTGGTAGTGTTTGTAATTCGAAGAGCAGGATAATTTTTCTGTATAAAATGAATATTTTTAAATTAATCAAGCTTGTTTTGTTTATTAAAAAAGGCAAATATTTTTCTTTATAAAAATATTGATTTTACCTCATCATTATGTATATTTAGTATGGTATCTCAATTATTTAATTTATTTTAATATTTTTCTAAAATTTTATTTTACTGAACTTTTCATATACTTAACTTTCCCTTAACAAGTAATAGTAATTACTTGCCTTTTAACTATTTATTTATTTAAATATTTTACTTAATTATTTAAATGTTTTAATTTACTATATGCATTCATTATAATGCTTAACTACGAATTAAATTAATGTTTCAAAAATGTAAACAAAGAAATAGCCAGAAATCTGCAAAATTCTAAAATCCGCACAACCCTTGGTCCCAAGCTTTGCGGATTTGAGGGAGTCTACTGTATATATGCTGTCTCACTGATCAAAATTCAATCATTTTCGATGATATCATCATACTTAAAACAAAGAAAATTAATATGAAACAAATCTCGTTAAAATATCTTCATTATTGATAAAGTTATGAATATAAATTCAGATTTGGCTTTTTTCGTACCCAATATGTTTTATTAAATGTACCGTAATTTTGATGGAATAAATGGATTGAGATATTGTTTCTTGTTAAAAAATGCTGTTCTTGATCTTATTAACCCAGTTGAAAGTATGTTTTAAGATTTTAGGAACAAGCTGAATGTTTACAGTTTCTGAAAATGATCAATTGCACCAGATACTGATCGAGGTTGCATTTAAAAATTTCGGTTTATATCAAAGTGACTAGAAAAGTTATTCTTGTTGAACTGCCATTATTTGGGCAGATTACATTACTCATTTATTTTCTATAGTCTCTACCCTGTAAAGTTTTTCTTCCAATTTTTTTTCACTATTTCTGTTTGATTTTAAAATGTTTGTTCTATTTTGCAGAAGAAAAATTTAAATTTAAAATTTTGTTTATTAGAAAAAACAGTAGTTTTATCACATTAAAATAATAGAGATAATAGAGATAAATAGATAGAGAGAGAAAGACATTTCTGAATTACAGATAACTAAACTACAATTAAAGAAATTTTAATTTTAGAATTATTTCAAAATACTTACTTTATCAACAATGATAAGGTCTGAGACCTTAATTTTTGAACTAGGAACTTGTACAACACCCTTTGGTGTAAGTTTGCCATATTTTCTAGAATTAACTTCCCTGTCTCTCATGAAACGTCTAAAGTCATCAATGGCTTCTCGAATCAAAGTGACAGTTAACACAAAACCCTGTAATAATAATAATAATAATATTAATAATAAAAAGGAAATATTATTCAGGATGCTTAAGACATCTTATTATACAAAACAAGGAAGGAAAATATGCATTATGCATAGATTAAAAATTTATCAACATTACAGGTAATATTTCTATAAATAATTATTACGAACAATCTCTATGACAAAAACAGTTCATTATTCACAAATGATTTTGAAATGATTTTTTCAGCACATTTGCAAGGAAATCACTTTTGTAACTATGATATTTTATAAGTAGTTAAGTCATTATACTTTTGAAATTCTGAGTCCCTAGGACCCAGACAATTTCAAGATAGTAACACAGCCCAAGAGGACCCATTTCCATTTTATTAATATTATTATTCATCTCTCCTCTGACCTGTTGCTTAAATGACGTGCTACAGCACATCTTTGGCATCACTGATTGAATCTTTGATATAATTGTTACAAAAGAGGCTTGCATATGTGTTGAAAAAATAGTTTTATAAGCAATCGTGAATAATGAATATAATGTCCTTAACAACTTTAGTAAATTTTTTTTAACAGTATGTTTAAACACATGTATTTGTGATTTCAGTTGATCATGATAATATATAAAAATTTTGGACAACTCTGCATAAGAACTGTAAATGATAGCTGTACCAGTAACCAGTTCAAATGCACATAAGTACAGCTAGAAAATTTTGCATATCATTTCCAATAGAGAACATACTATACCTAAATAACATATTTTAATTTTGTAGCCATCCAAGCATATTTAAAAATATGCAAAGAAAAAGGCATACAAAGTTGCAGTTCAAAGAATTTTGCCTTCATTTACATAATTTGCTGAAATGATTTCCAAAACGGAAGCATAATTTAGATTTTTTTCAACCAGCAACAATAATGCTTTTTTCGTTCTCTAACACTTAATACTTTAATACTAGCCACCCCTGGCTATCAATTTGGGTTCCATTAAATACAAAGTGGAACCCGTCGAATTTCGACAAAAAAAATATTTAAAAAGGAACTGTTTAACTGATTTATAATAAACCAACAAAATTTGTTACAATAAAAATACATCAAATATTGGTAAGTCTCTTAAACAAATGATATTTAACCTGAAGTTATAAAAAATATTACTTCTATAAACCTCAGTTGTAGAAATTGTTAAAATAAAACTTTAATCATACATGTAAACAATAAAAAATAAAGGATCTTATGCTAGTATTAAAAAAAAAAAAAAAAAAAAAAAATCCACTTTGACTCAGTCATAGAATTTTTTCCCTGTGAAATCTAAACCCATCATAATTTTAACCTTGTCAAAATTTACATATGCACCTTTCATATCTGAATTCATCTTTTTTTAAAAAGTTGGTATTTTAATTTGATCATTTTGAAATCATTTTCATTCAAATTTAAAGTCTCGATGCAATTAACTGAAGCAGATACTAAACTATTTATATTCTTTTAAGTGCAAATGTAATTTTCTAAATGAAACCAAAATTCATCGAGTTTTATTACAAATGATACTGTTGACACAGCACATATTTTAATTTCAAAATTTCTTCACCTTTAATAAACAAATGGCAACATAAACATACAGTAATCTGCTTTTTTCGCACTATTTTCCCTCAACTTTTAATAAAAATGGAGTACTTCTGTTACCACAATTAGAAAAAGGCATTAAAAACTACAAAAAAATTAATTTTTTTTAAATAAGATACAATTTTCAAACAAATTACATTTAAAAGTACATTTTTTTTCTTAATAAAAAGGTGCAAACACTGAAAATGTGCTATGTTTAGAAGTTTAAAAATTTGCAGTAGCAAAAATTTCATTTCAAATTTCAAAATGATGCCATTTGCAAAATGACGTATGCGTTAAGCACATATATGTTTGACCTTTATAATATAGATAGGCTGAGTATTGTATCTTGTTACTTTTACTCATTTTTAATGTACTTGCTCAATCCTTCACCAAATAGACAGATTCTGATAGAGACATAAAGAACTTGGTATCTTGTATTAGCCAGTTGATATAGCTCCAAATATTGTTCCCATCACTTTTTTTTTTTTTCCAAGTATTTCACTTAAAATATAAAACTTTAATCTAAAACACACATTTAATATTCATGACTCATTTATTTAAAAAAATGAGTTATAAAAAAAAAAAGAAAAAAAAGAAAGAAAGACAGAAAAAGAAAAAAAATTCACAGCTCATTTTAATAGAACTAAATGAAATAATTATTTATCCTTTTGTTTATTTAAAGGTATGAATCCCAAAAATATTTTCAGATGATTATAAAATTAATATTTCAAAATAATATTAAGAATTTTATCAACTCTCATTCAATCTAAAATCTGACAGATAAATTAACTAAAATCGATTAATTTTAATTGGATTGTTATTTTTTGAACATCAGAAATAATTCATGAATAAGTTTTTTTCTGAACATGAATAAATTTATTTTTATACATTAGAATCTCACTTATTCTAAATTAATTAGAAGAAAAACATGTTAAGATTACTCAAAAAATTGCAATAAATGAAATAAGAAAAGGAGAAGGAATAACAAAAAGAGCAGGTAGCAGGAAATCCGTATATCACAAGCAATAGAAAGAGAGCAATTTTCCTATTTTAAATTTCAAAATGATTTTAACCCTGAAAAAACTGATGAAGCAGACAGTATTTGCATATTACATTGTGATATGCACTAGAAATAATACCTTACCAAGCAAAGCAGTAGTCAGCCACAATCTAATTATATTTATGAAACAACATATTCAATGTTGCTTCATTATTCAGATTCATATCACTTTTTTTTTTTTTTTTTTTTAACTAAAACACATTTAACTTTATTATATTTTAAAATACACTTTGATTCAGATTATTAACTAGTACTAGAATTTTTAACTAGTGGATTTCGTATAAGCAAAGTTATATTGTAATTCATTTATAGGTTGGCATAGTTCAATCATTATTTTATTTATTGGAAAATTTTGAATAATCTAAAACATTTTTCTTCCAATTAGTTTAGAATAATGAGGTTGTATTGTATAAAGACAAACTTATTCATGTTTAGAATAAGTTTTGTTTATAGGCAGATAATTCAATCATTAAGATCAGTGCATTTCATTATCAAAGAGATTTCAAACAGAAAAAACACAATAATACAAATGAGATTTGCAATTTTTTTTTTTTTTTTTTTAAACAAAAATCTGATTTTTTTTTTTTTTTTTTTTTTTTTTTTTCGACATACTTACCAATGGACCCCAATATGTGTATAAATATCCTATTCTAACATCAGGTATAAATTGAGAAAGAGCCATTACTAAAAAGTACAGGTTCAAGAAGAACTTGAATTGATGAAATAATACCTGTAATATAAAATAGACATAAATAAGATAAGTGAAAATACAGCGATTATCAGAGATAAATTATTAATTTTGATCACAGAAAAAAAAAAAAAAAGTAATTGAAGTTGCATAAATTTTCTAAAATTATATTTGTTGGAATTACATGTAATTGTGTGATAAAATTTGGCAATGCACTTTATTCTGCCAAAATAATGTAACCATAGAAACATAAATCATTTTGTCATTCTAGTTGTTTTTGTCTAGCCATGAAGGTACACAGCGCATTGCTGTATATTATGTAAAGTACATACTGTCCTATTAAGAATGCAAGTTTATTAATTAAGTTAATACACATTGCATCATTATTGATTATCACCCAGCTGGAGACATAAATATACAGGGTGATTCTGAATTCATCATCAATATTTGGTGGGGAGGTAGGGAATAGGAAAAGAACACTATTTCACATAGGAAACCAAGGGTCCCAAAGTCTTCCGAAGGAGATAGGCGCCATTAAAGTTTAGGGTCCAAAAATTCAAATGATTATAAAAAACAGAAAAATTGATCGATTCGTTTGTGGTTTTCACTAAAATTATTCTTTATGTCAGTATTGTCTTGAAAATAAATTATAAAGATTAATTTCAAAAAATGCCGATAGAGGGTGCTTTAGACTTTAGAGTAACAAACAACTATTTTTCACCCTTATTTTTTGCATCTCATTAAAGGTTTCGTAAGCATAGACTTAAACTTAAATTTTGAGCTCAAAATCTGAATAGTTGGAAGCAGTTAAGTAGCACAAACTTAACTGTGTTCAGAGGGTTTTAAATTCAAATGATTATAAAAAATGAAAAAATTGGTCGATTGATTTGCAATTTTCACTAATACTATTCTTTATGTCAATATTTCCTTGAAAATAAATTTTAAAGATTAATTTCAAAAAATACCGATAGAGGGCGCCTTAAACTTTAAGAGTAACCAACAACTATTTTTAAGCGCTATTTTTTGTATCTAATTAAATGCTTGCAAATGCTTAGATTTAAATTTTGAGCTCGAATTCTAAATCGATGGAGGGGTTAAGAAGCGGAAACTGAACAGTGTTCAGGAGTTAAAATGTTACCCTCCCCACCCCTCGAACACATTTCAAATTTCCACACTTAATTACTCAAAACGATGCAGATTTTGAGCTCAAAATTTAAGTTTGAACTTTTACAAGCATTTAATTAGATACAAAAAATAACGGTTAAAAAAAGTTGTTGGTTACTCCAAAGTTTAAGGCGCCCTCTAACGGTATTTTTTTAAATTAATCTTTAAAATTTATTTTCAAGGAAATATTGACATAAAGAATAGTTTTAGTGAAAATGGTAAACGAATCAAACAATTTTTCCGTTTTTTATAATCATTTGAAATTTGAACCTCCCAACCCCCATTGAACACAGTTCAGTTTGCGCTACTTAACCACTCCCAACGATTCAGAATTTCATCTCGAAATTTAAGTTTATGTCTAAGCTTCTAAAAAAATTTTATGAGATGCGAAAAATAATGGTAAAATATAGTTGTACATTACTCCAAAGTCTAAAGCGCCCTCTATTGGCATTTTTTGAAATTTATCTTTATAATTCATTTTCAATAAAATACCGACATAAAGAATAGTTTTAGTGAAAATCGCAAATCAATCGACCAATTTTTCCGTTTTTTATAATCATTTGAATTAAAAACCCTCTGAACACAGTTAAGTTTGTGCTACTTAGCTGCTTCCAACTATTCAGATTTTGAGCTCAAAATTTAAGTTTACGTCTACGCTTACGAAACCTTTAATGAGATGCAAAAAATAACGGTAAAAAATAGTTGTTTGTTACTCTAAAGTCTAAAGCGCCCTCTATCGTCATTTTTTTTAATTTTTCTTTATAATTTATTTTCAAGATAATACTGACATAAAGAATAATTTTAGTGAAAACTGCAAACGAATCAATCAATTTTTCTGTTTTTTATAATCATTTGAATTTTTGGACCCTAAACTTTAATGGCGCCTATCTCCTTCGGAAGACTTTGGGACCCTTGGTTTCCTATGTGAAATAGTGTTCTTTTCCTATTCCCTACCTCCCCACCAAATATTGATGATGAATTCAGAATCACCCTGTATATATATATATATACAGTCGAGTCTCTATATAACAAAATCCACCGTTCCATTAAAAAATTCATTATATAGAGAAATTCGATGTATAGAGAATTATGTTAAAAATCGTACTTAATGTGTGAAATTTGAACAAATATTAATTTTCATCTTTTGAATTGAGAATTTGAAATGTTTAAAAGTATATATTTTACCTAACATTTTATTTCTTAAATATTTAAGCTGTTTCAATAAAGAGAACAGATGTTTATTTGAAAGCTTAATGAGAATCAAATAAGGAAGACTTACGTTAATTTCAGACGAAGAAATCTGTAATTTTTTGTTGTTTTAAATTTAAAATTGTTACGCTCGCAAAAAAATGCTCAAATTTTAGCAAAGAATGAAAAATTGCAGTTCATTTCCCACCGTTTGAAGGCGTCTCTTATGATCCTCTCATTGATTGCTCTCTTACATGTGTCTCAATCCAATTGATACCGTTTTGAGAAGGATGTGGAAAGGTGTGTGGGAGGTCGAATGAATTCGTTGGATTTAAAGAACAGGGAGAGAAGTAATATAAAAAAAAAAACTCAGCATTGACGATAAATCAAAAATAAGTTATGAAAAATTGATTCCGTATGATTTCGAAGCTTTTTAAAGCTGAAAAAATTCATTATATGGAGATAGATATTTCGCTATAGAGGGACTGTTTTTAATGTAATCGTGCAAAAAGGGAACCGTTCCTACTAAAAATTTGTTATATAGAGAAGTTCGATGTATGGAGTTTCGTTATAGCGAGACTCTACTGTATATATATATATATATATATATATATATATATATTTTGCACTTTAGAAAAGAAAAATTCTATAACAGTGAAATATTTTCATCATGTGCTTCAAGTCAAACTTTCATGGAAGATTATTTTAAAAGCTTGTAAGCTTTAACCATCTCACTGACAAGCCCGTCTATAGACGTTCCCTAAGCTCCAGATTTCACTGCAATGCAAGCAATAATTAAAATGATATAACTCAGTTGATTTAATGGATTTTTAATACATTGTGCAATGATTAACACACTCAAGGATAACATTGATAATCGTAAATAAGATTTTTCTATAATTTTGAAAGAATCATTTTTTTTAGCAATTAAAACAAAATGCTGAGAAAACATTTTGCCCTTTTGCAAGTCTGTCAGAGGGTTAATTAAAGAAAAGAAGAAATTGTCTGTTCAGTAAAAAAGGTATGAAAGATTTCTTTATTCTTTTTGCTTTTTTATAAATTTTTTAAAAAACTATTGGAAACTATATGGAAAAAATGAAAAAGAAGTGAAATATATTAAGAACTTTTGTTACAAAATTAATAAATTCAAAACTTTAATAAATGACAAAAACCTTTACATTGATAATTACTTAAAAATTCTAGAACAATTGAATGACAGAACAATCACTAAAAATCTTAAATACAGAAATAGAAGCTGGTATTACTATAGAAAAAGATTACAAAAATGAGATTACCGCTAGTGAAGAATATCAGGAAAATATTACAAAAGCTAAATTCCAAATTAAAAAGCAAGTTAAGCATTTAGAACAAAGTAAAGTATCCAATGAAATTCAATCAAAATTACACTAGTAAACAATGCAGTAAATTTCTCTTCCTAAATTCACCGGAAAACCTGAAGAATGGGGTCCATTTCAATTACAAGTTAATAATGTTAAATGAGCAATGTCAAAAGCTCAAAAACTGCAATGTTTATCAGGAGTACTAACAAATGATGCTAAAGAAATTCAAAATCTAGTTGACAATGTAAAAAAAAAAAAGGCATTCACGCATTAAGGGTTTTGAACTATAACAGAAATAATATTTCAGATGTTTTAATACAGAACACTATTCTCCAAAAATTAAATAAAGATATTGAAAAAAATTATGAAATGACAATAAGTTCAAATGAAGTACCAAGATTAGATGAATTAATTTTATTTTTAGAGAAATGTTTTCAAATTTTGAAAAATATCCTTAAAGTCACTTCTGTAAAACCTTTTACTACAGATCAAAAATGTTCATTTAATTCTAGGTCATTGATTTTGTTAGCAGTAGATCCACACAATTATTTAATGTGCAAAGATGATCACAATTTTTAAATTTACCCACTGAAAAAAAGGGTTCAATATTGTTAAAACAAAAAGATTATGCTATAATTGTTTATCAGCAGTTCATAACATTATTCAAAGCAAAAGTTCATGTATGTGCAAAAAATGTAGCCAATGTCATCACAGTTTTATTCACATGGAATGCAGAGAGGAAGGTGTAGATACTAATCAGGTTATACTAATTCGAAATAGAAGTAATATTAGAAGTAACTTGTCCCCAACCACAAACACATTTTCTGCTCATAGTTACAAAAATTTTTAAAAAGAAAAAATGATCTGCAGCAAAATCAGAAACTTGACTCAATACAAAATTTTATATTAAAGTATTTTTGCTTATTTACAAAATAAATTAAAATTGAATTTTTCAAACATTACTTTAAAAAAACAATCAAAAAATTTATAAAATTATAAATTGAAATTTACTGAATTAGGATTTTAAATATTAAATTTCACTTTTTTTCAACTTTCAATTATAAGGGCTTAATTAATTTGTAAAAAAATATTCTTATCTATACTTATGTCAAATAAGGTTAAATTAAAAAATCTATCTTTTTTTTTTTTTTTTTTTTTTCTCGTGGGCACACAAATTTAAGCTTTGATTACTGCAATACAATACATCAATGTAGATAGAAATTCCAGAATGAATAGATTATAGTATGCTAAAATCTACTTGCAATGTTTGCACTAAATCAGATGTAGAACAATTATTGAACTTGAGATTGTCATACTTGCAGTAGATATACTAATGTAAATTGGAATTTCAGAATTTTTCAAAAGATTAACTAGATGAATTTAATAGCCTATATTAGCTTTAACTGAATAGCTCACCCCTAATCATATTTACATGATACATCTTAATTGCATGGCGAGTCTTCATTGAGAACTGCTCTAATAAATAAAATTAACAAAAAAAAAATGATACTAAAATGAATTTTATTTAAAAAAATAATAATAAAAGATACAGTGAAATTTGTGTATAATGCCATTGAGGTTAGATGAATAAAAAAACCTATCATTACAGAACACTAAGTCAAATCATTGATTCACAATGCAGAATAATATATTAATAGTGTATACAGATGCAAAAATGCTTAAATATTTCTAATAATCTAAATGGAAAAAAGAAAAATCAATAATTTTCTTTAAGTAAAATTTACATAGAATATAAAAAGGAAGATAAGGATAAGAGAACAAAAGTAAGTCCAAACATGGCTGTACTTAGATGAAAGCCAGTATATCAAACTCCACTTTTATGAAATCGTAAAGAAGACAATATTTTTTAAAAATTTCTAGTTTTGCTTTACATTTTATTCTGTGTTAATGACACTTTATCAAATTTCATTTTTTTCAGTTTCCTGATAGTAAAAAACTAACTCAAAAAATACCCCACTTAATTTATAGTCAGAAGTATCGATATGTGTGGATATTTTTAATAATGTTGTATAGATTTTATGGATATAGATTTTAAAGTTCATTCATATATAACCAAATAAACAGTTTGAAAAGTCAAAATTATCATTAAAGATAGGTTTACATCAAAATAAATTATTGATACAGACATAAAAGTTATACATAAATTCTAATAAGAATAAGAAATATAATTTGAATTGGAAATTCTAATAGGAAATACTATTTTTATTAACATATTTTACTATATAAATAAGATGAATAGATAAGCATTGATTTTTATTATCTATTTGAAACATGGTTTTGCACTTATAAAAATAGTAAAAGTATTAATATTACAAATCATTTATGAACTATATAATAAAATCAGCCCAGCACTTCTTCCACACTTCCACCACAAGAAAAAAAAATCATGCAATACAAATGAAACTATCAGATTGACACATCATTAGTAATTTCTAAAACATGATGGAATATTTAAAAAACTGTATTCCATTACACATTAACTCTGCCAAAAATAAAATTAACTATATGATGAAAAGAACAATTATTTTTATGGACCTAAGAATTTCATAACTCTTAAAATTTTGAAATTTATTTTCTAATAAAAGAATAAAATTTTATGTTTCTACTAACATCATTTTTTTTTTTTTTTTCCATTTGAAAGACAGTAATAATAAATATTTTGAATAAACTACATTTTCAAATTCTAAAGAAATAAAAACATATTTTCACATATGTCTTTACAAATTAGTTTATTTTAGAGAACAAAAATTCATCTATCAACAATTTGACATCAAGAAACCACTATATGATAGGTTATTTTAAGTTTCACATTCAACTAAAGAGGTTACAACAATTTAAGCTCTTTGCATTCATCTAGCCACAATTATACTTTTTTCTCTTTATCAAAAGAGAGGAAAAAAAACATCTTCAGCTAATTAGTTCTGAAAAATGACAAAACTTTTCACAAGCATATTAAAAGTACCCAAGTAGCCAGTTAAGAGGGTATAATAGCATAATGTAAATTAGCTTTAAAAATATCAACTTACTAAAGGGATAAAAGTGATGAGATTATACTTTTGATTTTTTATCATGTTTGGAGGGAAACTTTCATTATTTGTCCGCCCAATGAACACAGTTCTAGGCTTATATTCCCTATTTCTGCACAATCTGGGCATGGCTTTACAACACCTTCAAAATAAAAAAAGACAATGAATGTAAAATATTAAAAAGAATACTGTTAACATTTTTTTTTTTTCAAAACATATACAAACATCAATTAGTAAGTAATTTTTAGATAATTAACATTCAAAGGCACATTTAATCATATTTTACTAGAAAAGGGGGTAGCGGGTTAAGGGGGGTCTGGCGGCCCCCACCGAATCTGGTAAAATCGTTCCAAAAATCTTGAAGAGGGTCGAAAAACAAGCAGTATAAGCTTTTTACCGACATTACAACCCCAAACAAAAACACAGTAATGGCGAAAAATATGATTTTTTGTGATTTTTTTTTTCAACTAGTTTAATTTATTTTTAAATTGTTTAAACGCAATTAAAAATTTGTTTTGGATGTGTGGAAGTCCCCTGAATTTTTTCAGATTTTTTGGTCAAGTAAAAACATGTGAATTTTAGGTTTAAATGCGAAAAAATCGTGAAAAACGCGTCATTTTCAAGATTCAACCCTCTAATTTTTAGGGCTGTTTTCATTTTCCCGAAGGGTGCTGTATAGTATAGATAGCGGCAATTGTCCTCTTTCGAATGCAGGCAACTGTACTCAATTTGGTCAATTTTGGTGAGCGGGGCGATTTTTTAAAAAAAACTCGAATTTTCAACTTTCGGTAAATTACGGTGCGTACTTGGTATAATGCGTCTTTGCTATAAAAAAATACATCTCTATAGGGGTTTTTGAGGTCTCTGATCACTAATTTGATGTCAAAAAAAATTTTTGACAACAAATTCATCCATAAATATTTATTAACACAGGTTTGATAATGTAAAAATATTAATGAAAGATTTTTTTTTAATTTCTCTCAATTAACTGTTTTTAGTTTTTATTCCAGAAAAAGTTAATTAATAATATTAATAGTAATATTAATAGTAATAATAATATTATTAATAATATTAACATTAATTTAAAAAAAATTATGTGTCGTTGAATTTTTATCGTTATTTTATTTAGTCAAAAATATAATAATTACCGATAGCGTAATATGAATTTTAACTGCATTGATAATGGTAATTTGAAATTCAAATGAGTTGACTGAACCGCCATCTGGTAAAAGACTACACTTCTAGGCCCACGACTCGAGGCATTAGGCCCAACCCGAAGTCATGCTACTGCGCACGCGTCATAGCGCTGTGGCGTCATCATAGCGCTGTAGCATCACTCTAGCTTTCTTTTCCTCGTCAGCGTTCGCCGCATACACGTGTCAAGTGTCACCGCTGCAACACTTAGTTGTTACTTTTACCTTCTTTACTACATTTTATAAAAGGTAATGAATTGTTATTTCTTGTACATTAAATCAAATGTTTTTTACATTCTTCGTTTTACTAAGTTATATATTTTTCAGACCGGCAGGAAAAATTCTATGAAATAGTTCTAGCCGAACAAAAGATTTCGTGTAGAGACGTGGTTTTCCTAGACCTTGAAGGAAGACCATAAAGTAAGTTTAAAAAAATATATTGTTTTAAAAAAATATTTTTTATAGATATTTTCATTCATAAAAACCTGTTTTTCAGTACATTTGAGATGCCGCCTAAAAAACGGAAATCTTATGTAGATGAAAGTTGCGTCTCATGCAACACTCTGCTTCGTCATGATATTGGACTGCAAAAAGTCATCCTAACAAACGATGAAGCACAAACATTTTCAGTCTGTTTGGGCGTACAAATGAATATAGGAGACATCTCATGCCACAAATGCCGGTCAAAAGCATATAAAATGAAGACAAAACTTGATCAACCTTCAACAAGTCGCAGCCATTCATCGCCAGAGGTCGCTTCAGCCGATCTTCTGCCAGAAATGGATCTAGATGAACCTGACGATCCCAGGCCGCAGCCGGATTCACCAGAACCAGAAAACACTCCGTCAGAAGCTGATCCAATGGAAAGGCAGTCATCACGATTGTTCAATTTGTCAGAATCAGGTAACGAACCTCAGTCAGCACATCCGCCCCGTCTCGCTCAACAAGCAGTGACGCAGTCTTCATCTTCTTTATCTTCACAATCAGTAACGCAATTTTCGTCATCTCTGTCTTCACGATCGCAATCGTCTTCGTCTAGTGACCCAACTTTCGTTGTCCGAGAGAAAAAATAAAGCAAACCGATAATTATGCCAATCATAATTATCAGTTTGCTTTTTTTTTTTCTCTCGGACAACGAAAAGATAAATCGGACCGTTTATCTTTGTTGGAAGATAAATCAATTTTGAAATGCGAAGTTCAATCGAGGCACATAAGTCGGAAAAAGTACAGGTATTACATAAAATACGTTCCTAACGCTATTGGAAGAAGTGGTATAGAAGAATACGTATGCGATTGTGCGAATGGCCTCAGAACTGTCGGTTGTTGTGCACATGTGGCCACTATCATTTACTTCTTAGGGCATGCGAGATATTTGTCGCGAATTATTCGTCCAGCACAGATTCTCACAAATCTTTTCTCTGTTCAAAGTGTTGAACCTGTTATTGAAAAAGATAGTGACGAGGATTAAAACTGTAAAATTGTTAACTTAGCTCTGTAAAAAAGTATTATGCTATTTTATATTACTGTGTGACTATTAAGTAAGCTTGAATAAAATATGATTTATACCAGAAAATTTAGTTTCATTGATTATATTAATTGAACACGATATTAAAATTGTTTAAATGCTGTGATTCAATGATATTTTTTACATTATCAAACCTGTGTTAATAAATATTTATGGATGAATTTGTTGTCAAAAATTTTTTTTGACATCAAATTAGTGATCAGAGACCTCAAAAACCCCTATAGAGATGTATTTTTTATAGCAAAGACGCATTATACCAAGTACGCGCCGTAATTTACCGAAAGTTGAAAATTCGAGTTTTTTTCAAAAAATCGCCCCGCTTACCAAAATTGACCAAATTGAGTACAGTTGCCTGCATTCGAAAGAGGACGATTGCCGCTATCATTACAGCACCTCTCGGGAAAATGAAAACAACTCTAAAAATTAGAGGGTTGAATCTTGAAAATGACGCGTTTTTCACGATTTTTTCGCATTTAAACCTAAAATTCACATGTTTTTACTTGACCAAAAAATCTGAAAAAATTCAGGGGACTTCCACACATCCAAAACAATTTTTTAATTGCATTTAAACCATTTAAAAATAAACTGGTTGAAAAAATAAAAATCACAAAAAATCATATTTTTAGCCATTACTGTGTTTTCGTTTGGGGTTGTAATGTCAGTAAAAAGCTTATACTGCTTGTTTTTTGACCCTCTTCAAGATTTTTGGAACGATTTTACCAGATTCGGTGGGGGCCGCCAGACCCCCCTTAACCCGCTACCCCCTTTCTGAATGACTTTTTATAAAAACAAATCAAAAACTGTCTCATAAACTGACATCTCTCTCACTCAAATCAAAATAATTTAAATGCTGTAACAATATCCCTTTAAAGGTTGATTGGTTGTATGGGGTTTAATGGAACAAAATCCCTTTAGGGACATGCTGCGCTAACCCTTTAAAGGAGAAACTTTTCTGTGCATTGGAATAGACTTGTCTAATTACATGCATTTTAAGACCAAACAAACAAGGAAAACTACTAGAATATTTTCTCACAACGGTCACTTTTTAAGTGCTCCAAATACAATTTCTTTTCTTGTGCTAAGTGGAACCTTTAACAAAAGGGTCCTGGTATTGCACCCTTCTAGGAAAAAGGTTTCAGCTAAAAATGACTTCTATGATCAAATTATCAACTTAATGGAACAAGCAGTATGATTTCATGGTTCCCTGTTTGAGAGCCAATAACAAGCCCGATTACTCATAATCTCATGACTCTCATTTTTGAGTGGCGGAAATGAACAGCCTCTCATTTTTCAGTGGGGTTGGAAGAGAGAAAAGCAAAGAAGTTGAAGAGATTTCAGTGGAGAGAGCAACTTCTCTTTGATAAAAATGAAGTAAAATGTCATGAAACAAATCCTGTGGAAGTCAGAAGTAGCATTCTTCTCAATTAGGTATACTGGGCTCAACAGGAGCAATTTCTCTGAATTATCTCAATCTGCTAGAATTATAGTACAATATCACTTGTGTGAAAACTACCTAATCCAAGAAACAAATAGACTTTATACAAATTCTCAACATTTAAAAACTCTTCGTAAAAAGACAAACTATATTTATAAAAGACTGACTTTGCCTCAAGTTTCAAGTTTACAAAAATTAAGACTACATTCCATAGCTTATCAGCCCAGTAGCAAAAAATTCTCTAAGTGTTTGCAAGAGATGTTTTAGTGGTCAAAAATAATCTGCAAAATATATTATGCAAAAATCTGTAAAATATGTTATAAGCGAACAGTTAACTAACAATATAATCATATATCTGCAAAATCTTTATGAACTGCATTCATTTTTATTAATAATAATTTAATATTAATATTAAAAAATAAAGAGAAAACATAATATAGAGATGTGATGAATAGCGATTTGGCCAAATAACTGAATACTGAATATTCAGCCAAATACCAAAGACCGAATACCAAACATTTAGCGGCCTAAAATCAACTTTTTTTTTTTTTTTTAGAAAATAATTTCTGATTATATAAAAAAGGATTTAACCCTTTCCGGCACACTGTGCCCGGTCTGGGATACCTAATTTTAATTCCAAACTTGCAAACGGCACCAGTAATATTTAATAAAATTCTGCTTTTACAATAAATGCTTAAATTAAAGGATTCAAAATATTTTAAAAAATCATTTGTGAATTCCGGTGTCAGTCGATAATTTCTATTTTTAGTACAGATTTTGCCCATGCCAGAAAGGGTTAAAAGAAATTTATGTTATATTATTAATGTGTTTAAATTTTTAAATAACATGTTACATTTCTCATTCTTGTAATATTTCAAGCACCTTGATACTGCTAATAAAACAACTTTCAGTACATCTAAATTATAATAGAATAACTTTATCTACAGGAAAGTAATTCATAGATACTTTACTTAAAACAGGAACTTATTAATCATTACTACTTTTAAATGTACTTTTAAATTTGAAAACTTATTTTAGCACAAAAAAATGTGAAATTACATTTTATCCCTCTATTCTGAATATTGATCAAACTGATTCTTAGTAAGTCAATAATTGTTTCCATGTATTGAGCAAGCAACTTCATTTGTAACAACAGTAACAGCAATAATGAACGTCTCACAGCAGAGTCATTTGAAACATATTAAAGAAAATTTCTTTACTTTTTATTATACAGTAAAACCTCTAAATAACGGACACCTCGGGAACGCAGAAATTGTCTGCTATTCGGAGGTGTCCGCTATTGGGAAAACCTCAGAGATACAAAAAATCACTAAGAAATGCTTAATATTTCATTAATTGACATTTATATGCCCCAAAACATCTATTATATGATTAATGAGAAATTAAAATTATTTTTTAAACAATAAAACTCAAATAAAATTGTACATATCTTTTACTGCTGTTTATTAACATTCTTATTTTAAAAAAACTGTTACAAAAGTTTTGCTTGTAATTTGATTTCAATGTAATTGGATGCTTGCGATTGCATGTAATTTGATTTTAAATGTCACGTTATTGGTCATTATAGAGTTCCGAGCAGGGATGGATATTACACTTTTTGATAATTAAAAACATAAAATCGTAAAATCTTCCGGGGGGGATATAGACATTTGAATGTTCTGGGAGATGTCCCGCCCAGGCAACCCCCTGAATCCAACATTGAACCTGAAGAAGAAATTTCCTCAGCTCACCCTCCACATTTACCTGTGATTACAAAATTTGGAACACATTACCCTGATAAATTTTAACTTTTTAACTTTTTTTTTCATTTCTGTCTTGTTAAAAAATACTTTTTGATCCTTTAACGGCGAAAATAGTGTCCGCTATTCGGAATGTCCGTTATTCGGAGGTTAAACATATAAAAATTTAGGTTTTGGGAGTGGGGATTGGAAAACTGTCTGTTAAATAGAGGTGTCCGCTATTCGGGAGTGTCCGTTATGGAGGTTTTACTGTACTTTTTTCTATACAGCTTAAAAAATTTTGCTGTTTTTAACGATTTAATTATTTTAATGAATCTTTATTTAAAGGTTGAAAATTTTAAGGATCTAACTACAGTAAAATCCCGATAATTTGGATTAACTGGGATGCAATCTGGGTTATCGAAATTCAGGATTAGCGGGAGAATGAAAATAAATGAAATAAAATAATCACCTTTATATTAAACATATTCAATTTTCATCTACAAATAGTAAAAATGTTTACTTTGTAACTATAAAGTTTTTAATCTTCTGCTGTGACAGCTTTGCGGGCTGCACAGTCACAAATCTGCTTAAGCATAAATAGTTCATTGTGGGGGAAGTCTCCACATGACATTCAAAATAAAATATTAATTGTTCTGAATGTGATGTTGCTTCATTATGGCCAATAACTTTTGGTCGATCATCATTGGTAATGGTATTTTTGTCTGTATCATCTTCATTTTAATTTTCTTCAGATGCACACAAAGTGATTATTTTGTCATCTGTAAGTGAGGCACACACTTCTTTATTTTTAGCTTCCAACTAATTTCTAATGTCACTGCTATCAATATCTTTCATAAATTTTTTGAGATGCTAACAAAATATTCAGGTGTAATTTCTTTTGCATTCTTGTTTATTCACTCTTCTATTTCAATTTTCCGCAAGTGATTTGTAGAAGTGTTTTGTCATAAAGACAAGGAAACAGCCTCGAGAGAGCTACGGACTGGCTGACAATGATAACTAGTTGGATGTGCCAATCCCAAAACTTTCTTCTATCTCATACATACATTTTAATATTAAAAAAATAGTTACTCATTTTAATGCTTTAATAATTTTAATTCAATACCTTACCAACTTTGATTTTCATCTTAAATTTCTGCTTCAATCAATTAATCGGAGTAAAAATGAATTTCCGTCTCTGCACGAGCCAATGGACAATAGAATGATAAGCAGATTTTTTTTCAAATTCAGGGAGGACCTACTTGCCTTACAAAAAAATAATCATATACAAAATGTTTAGTTCAGTTCTAGAACTAACTTCATACACTTTTATGTGGTGCAATATTCAAAATGGCATAAAATTCGGTACTGAAGAGCCCCCTTCCGGCAGATTTTTTTCAGATTCAGGGTGATCCAACTAGCCATAGCCATACACTTACACAAAAAATTTCGTTCAATTCGATGCATAACTTCATGTACTTTTGATCGGTACAATATTGAAAATGGCACAAAAATCGCGATTGCAGCGCCCCCTTCTGACAGATTTTTTTCAAATTCAGGGAGGACCAACTAGTCATAGTCATACACATACACAAAAAATTTGGTTCAATTCGATGCATAACTTCACATACTTTTAGTCAGTACAATATTGAAAATGGCACATAAATCGCGATTGCAGCGCCCCCTTCCGGCGGATTTTTTTCAAATTCAGGGAGGACTAACTAGCTATAGTCATACACATACATAAAAAATTTGGTTCAATTCGATGCATAACTTCATATACTTTTGGTCAGTTCAATATTGAAAATGGCACAAAAATGGCGATTGCAGCGCCCCCTTTCGGCGGATTTTTTTCAAATTCAGGGAGGACCAACTAGCCATAGTCATACACATACAGAAAAAATTTGGTTCAATTCGATGCATAACTTCATATACTTTTGGTCGGTACAATATTGAAAATGGCACAAAAATCGCGATAGCAGCGCCTCCTTCCGGCGGAATATTTCAAAACTGTAGGAGGACCTGCTTGCCATAGCCAAAAGCATTCACAAAAAATTTGGTTCAATTCTATGCATAACTTCATACACTTTTTGATGGTAGAATGGCGACATACAGACAGACATTTTGTAAAAACATGTTTTTTGAATCTCAGACCCCTAAAACGTGTAAATCCGTCGAAAACCGGAAGTAAAAAAAAAAAATTTGATTACAATACTTTCTTCTATTGAAGATAGAAGAAAGTAAAAAAGCGATCCTTATCAGTCAGTGTATCTATATGAACTATTTTACCTTGTTTTCTTCCAGTGCTCTAAATAAAGCTTTATTGTGCAGTGAGCTTTTAATAACTGAAAAAATGGAATTTCCACACTTAAAGAACATACAACTGGTCCTTTGATAAATAACATCAGAGAGTTCAAAATAAGAAAGTTTAAAGTATTCTTCCGAAAAGATTTCAGAAAAGATTTTTTTATTAAGAATATCAGAATGAAATAAATTTATGTTTTGAAAATTTGTTGATTGCTTCTCAAACTTAAAAAAAGAATCAACCAAACTGATCTGAATTATCCGGAGATCCGGAATAATGGTGTCCAAATTAGCGGGGTTCTACTGTAATCGGTGATATTGCTACAAAGTATTTTCTGTCTTACAAACACATAGTAATCTAAAATATATTGTAACATTTTCCCATAAATATATATAATTCTTTAAAAAAATCTTATTTGTATATTAAGAAAAATCGAAATTTTTTGCCAAAATTAAGTTGGGCTGCATTTGTTTTAAATGATTTTTTTGCATGAGCAGGCCAAGATAGCTTTAATTTGGATTAGGCCTAAGGCTGAAAGTTCCAATACATAAAGATCTCTAATCAAATAAATAAAAAAGATAACTCAAAAAGTGCAAAACGTAACTTACGCGGTGCAGAACATTTGAATACAATGACAGATACAACAAAAAAACTTGTACTTTAAGCTTCTATTTTTATGTTGTAAATACCGAGGTTCTAAAAGTGAGTCATCTTCACCAGCTTCAAAGCCTTCATCGCTGCTTATAATGTTTTCAACGACAGAGTCATTGATCAAATGACGGCTAAAACAAAATAAAATTTCTAATTAGAAAACTAAAGTCAACTAATAAAAAATAGATGCAATATAAATTGAAACACTTATCAAATTTTCATGACAAGACAGCATACAAAAATTAACAGTATGAGAGCTAAATTAACTTCAATAAATTTTCTAATGAATTTCATTCATTATTCTTTGGCATTTTACTGCACTTACAACAATTTCAATTTAAATATCAACACTTTGACATCATTATTATTATTTGTACTTTTGGATCATAACACTCTCACAACTAAGATTATGTCAAGATTGTAACCACAACTTCATGAAGATCATTGCTAAGCTTATAGATGCATCATATATATATATAAAGCAGATTCCCTCAAATCCACAACCCAAAAATCCAGAACTCTCTAAAATCTACATATAATTTACAGATGTAAACAATGAAACTTTCAGTTCACATAGAGACAAGATTGACATTTTTATTTTGATATCAATTCTATATAATATATATTAATGAGTAATTTTTGTTAATATTATTGAATTCAGGGTGTTTCATGAAGGAAAAATAAATTTATTTCTGAAAAAAATCATGATGTTACTTGATGTCACTACAGTAATCTATATTTTTCTGCCAAATGTATCTATGCATTAATCAAGCTTTTTTTATTATTAATTCTGGCTAAATTTGAAATAAAGTTTCTTTATCTTATGATTTGTATATGAATTAGTAGTACTACCTTTAAAGCAAGTTTCATTGAATAATTTTTAAAAATGGCATCTCATCTTTTCAATGGATACTTAGTTATACATTATTGATTATTTATTTGACTTTTGCTTTTAATATTTTAATCATTTAAAAAATATATCTAATTTTTTTAATTATTATTTTAGTTTATTACTTAATTATTTTAATATTTCACTATCTTATAACCATCTATTATAATTTTTATTGCATTATTAATTACAGTCAAATTACTGTATAACAAATGTAAACAAAGCAATAACCAGAAATCCACAAAATTCTAAAATCCCCACAAGTTCTGGTTGCAAGCTGTGTGGATTTGTGGAAATCTTACGTGTACAGTTGAACCCCATTATAACAAACTTCAAGGGACCAAAAGTTTTGTTCGCTATATCTAAACCGTTAAAAACATGTTTCACAAAATGTATATATTTTAAGGTGCTATCTTTATAATCAATATGATGTATTTAAAAAAAAAACAAAATCTATTAAAATATGATCATTAATGAATTAAATTGACTAAAATCGGTTACATTAAACTGATACAATATTAAATTAATTAAAAATGAAGACAAATAGAAATACAGTCCAGCACTGATTATCCGAACAAGTAGAGACCAACCCAAGTTTGGATAAGCAAAAGTTAAGATAAGCTAAAAGTTAGGATAAATGGGTAGACAATTTAAGGAATGTCCCCGACTGCACTAAAAGCTTTACACTTTTTCCTGTCTTGAGATTCCAACACTAGTTATTGCTAGTGTGCTTAAAAATCATTTTATTTTATTGTTTTTTGTTTGTTTGTTTACTTTTTTATTATTTAGTTATTTTTCCATCTTCTGAATTTTGGGGATTATAATTTAAGGAAAAAAGCATTTGCTTATTGCTTGCTTCAGAGAAGACGTTCTTTTTATTCTACACTTTTTCCTGTCTTGAGATTCCAACACTAATTATTGCTGGTATGTTTAAAAATCATTTTATTTTATTGTCTTTTGTTTGTTTGTTTACTTTATTATTATTTATTTATTTTTCCATCTTCTGAATTTTGGAGATTATAATTTAAGGAAAAAAAGCATTTGCTTATTGCTTGCTTCAGAGAAGGCATTCTTTTTATTACTACTTTTATTAATCTCAAACTATTCTTAAATAAGTTAGCATTAAATATACATTACTGAACAGCTATGAGAGAAGTAATGGAAATTGCTGACAAAGTGGGTGTGATCCCATGTGCAGAATGGCTACTGTAAAAGTGAAAAATGCAGCTCTTCTTACCCTTTAATAAAAAAAACTTAAGATAATTTGCACCACGTTTCTCTAGACTGCATGCATTTTTGCATTTTCTTATAAAATTAGAGTCGAAATCATTTTTTCACAACTGCAGAAAAAAAATAATTAAATAAATAAAAATAAACTCATGATTGTATGGAGAAAATGTTAGTTATAACCAATTCTTAAGATTTTGGAGGTTCACTATAAAAGAATAAATTAGCATTAAATACAATAGGAAAACAGCAAGACCAAAATTTTAGTTCATTATCTCTGTGAGTTTGCTATATACCAGGTTCGCTATAACAGGGTTCGACTATACATATATGTACTTCAAATATTCATATGTGGCATATATCACATTATATAGTACTATTTATATCATATGTGCTATATATATATCATATGCATCTTATACACATGTCATATCTGGCTGTAGCTGATTCATATGCATGACAAAATGTTACATAATATATGCTTTATAATTTGACAAAAAATCTTTTTTTCTTGGTGATTCATCACCTTGGGATCACTATAACCTAAAAGTACTTTATTTCCTTCAAAGTTTTTCATTTTAAATTTCTTTATTTAACAAAGAGAAATAATGCTTTCAATCACTAGAAAAACATGTCATTTATTACAAAAGCATCTGAGTTATAAAAAGAAATTACTGTTGTAGCAATTGGTATGGTGTATGGTTTAGGATAATGAAGCATAATACATAAGTTATCATTATTTTCAATAGCATCATTTTTTTCAATTCATCAATTTCCAAATGACTCTTCAAGATGGGGTTTATCTTTTTCTGCTCCATATATTTTTAAAAAACCACTAAAGGGTCTCAAGTTTATTGTTATTATTATGTTAGCAAACTTTCTTATGTTATTTTAACTCATGATATTATGTTGCCTACATTTTGTGTTTACTACAGAGCTTTTAAAAGATCATTATTGAATTTTTTTTTCTAAATTTATGGAAGTGTTATACCATTTTTCAGTACTACTCTGTTATCCCATCGACCAAAATATTATCGCCAAATTATAAGATTAAATGCCAATAACAGATGATCGTGAATGTCAATTGAATGACATTAAATACGATACAGGTGTTTAAAACGTCATTAAATGATTTTTATTTCGACTTTTTATTTGAATTTTTATTAATATTCTACCAATTATTTGTTTTTTATTATTTAAAATGAAAATTACATCAATATGTATAATTTGGCGATTTATGTAATTTGGCGAAAACAGTCGACGGGATAACAGAGTAGTACCCATTTTTCAAAGTCTTGTGTATATGCCTATTTTCTCATCAACTACTTCTAAAAAAAATTATTATTGCCACCAAATAATGGAATTTAATGCTAAAAATGCAGAAATATAATGCCACATTTGTTACACATGAATTATTTGTAACCAATAATCATGGCTGAATGCTTCATTTGTGTATCCTAACCTGACTACAAAAGTGTCAGGAAGGTATTGTGTCAAAAATTAAAAACATTAGGCATGACTCTCATCCTAAAATTCACAGAATAAAGCTATTAGCATCAAAACTCCTTGTTTATGGCCTTGCATACTGCACTGTCATAGTTAAGTATTTTTCAAGGATTATAATAAATTACGAAAGCAAGAAAAGTTTGGAAGAAACACATTGTTCTTTATTTATTCAGAAAACATAAACAGATATAATGTATAAAACAATCATAAATAACAGATATAACATATAAAATGCAGATGACATAAGTTATATAAATCCTTGCAATTATAATATAAAAAAAACTGAGATGTTGAGCCAAGCAATTTTTAAAATAAATTTTTGTTTATCATAATTTTTTAAGATTACATCATCAATATTTTTGCAAATAAAGTGTCATGTCATGCTTAAATGCTTGCTTTTTTTTTTTTTTTTTAAATTGCAGAATCTCATAATCTGAAAAATAATTGTCACATCAAGTTCTGAGGGTGAATCATTCCCAGGCCAATATCATCGTTATTTTTAAATACAAAAGAAAAGAAAGAAATAGAAATTAACCTGACTTAAACACAAAATAAAGAAAAATGGAATAACATTGCATGCTTATAGTTAAGGAATTACACCCAAAATACAGGGTGATTCATAATGAATGGGACAAAAAGAAAACATGATTGTGAACTTTGTAATAAATATATTTAGAATAGGGATGGGACGAATAGTGATTTGGCCGAATAGCCGAATACCGAATATTCGGCCAAATTTTAGGCCGAATACCGAATATTCGGCTGGCCGAATAGTAAAAAAAAATTTCCAATAAAGAAAATAAATTTTGATTATATATAATTTAAAAAATAGAAGCTCATTAATAATTATTACTCTTAAATGTGCTTTTAAATATATTTTTAAATTTGAAAAACTTATTTTAACACAAAAAAATTATGAAATTGCATTATATCCTTTATTCTAATGTACATCAAATTGATTTTCAGTAAGTCAAGATGGGAAAATATTTCCATTAAAATATGAAGAATGTACTTCACTTTTACTATCAATTGATACTTCTTGCATCCAAAATCAATAATATTTTTAATCTCTCTCTCTCTCTCTCTCAGAACTCACAAGGACATATTTTCTGAAATAACCTTTAATGAAGTAAATTTGATTATTTAGAGTTTGTGTCCCTAGTGATAAGCAAATTTGAAAGAATGAGACTGTTCTGAAATCAGATGCCAAGCTTTAAATTACAAATTACGTTAAAGCAAAAGATTATGCTTAAAGTAGAATGCATATGTTAACAAAATCTTTGACATTTGAATCGGCACATACAATATTCAACTTAAATATTCCACTTATTCAACAAGCATTAAAAGGATAAACAGAAATTGATAACAACATGAAGGAAGGAAGATTAAATTAAAAATATATACATAATGTTACATATTTAAGTCAGTAATTATGCAAATAATTATTTAAATGTAAAAACTATAGAATGAAAAAATTATTTTGTTGAGTATTTAGAATTTATATTAAAATATTTATAAAACCATCTTCATAAAGCAAGTTGTCATCTAATGTCTATCGAGTTTGACACCAGTTCTGCTTTCAGATGTATTGTTGTGTTTGGGATGGTGATATATTATATTTAATTTTGAAATTGAATCTTAGTTAACACACCTAGTGAATAAATTTTTTTCATTTCTTACTTTATAGAAAATAAGTTATGAATTTCATAAGAGCCTTTTTTCTATGTGCATGGAATTTGCAGACATTAATAAATATTCGAGCGTTTTAGAATAAGGCAGTGTTTTTATATCTTGAATTGTAATATATCATTCTCTAATGATGACATTTCCCGTACAATTAAATCTCCAACTTGGGCAGCATTTTCTAGAATATCACTAACTTTTATAGAAAATACAGAAGGGCTGTATGTATATTTTTTAGTATCTGAATAATTCTATATTTTGTAAGTGAGAATGAGAATGACTTCATAAATGAAGTAGCCAATTTGGATTAGAGAAAAAAAATTTCAAGAATGAAATTCTTTAAATCTGAAATTTATTTGGCAAGATATCTTTCACTATTCGGTGAGATTTTAGCAGTATTCGGCAAGATATCTCTAAATATTCGGCTACAGGTATTCGGCCAACAAGCCTTCAACATTCGGCCAGCCGAATATTCGGCAAAAAGGCCGAATACCAAATAGTGGCCGAATATTCGTCCCATCCCTAATTTAGAAAATTCAAATTTACCTCAAAACTACATTTATTCAAGTTTCTATAGGGGTTCAATATGTACCCCTCCAGTGACACAACAAATGTCTACATGGTAATAAAGCTCCTGCCCACTCATGAAAGCATATCCCCTGTGATGGAGGTGAACACTGCAGTTATCTGCTACTTCAATTCCTCTAAGTCCTGAGTCCCCTGAGGAAGTGGAGGCACCAATACCTTGTCTTTAACGAAACCCCAGAGAAAAAAAAAAAAAAAATCACAGGGTGTTAGATCTGGTGATTTTGTCAGCCAATAAAGACATGCCAAATCCTTTGGCCCAGCTCGGCCAATCCAGCAATGCAGTGGTTCTTTACAAAATTTCGAGCAAAAATGTCTTTGCACAACAGTTACTGAGGAAATTTTGGCATATTCGAAAATGCAGTAAGCTTTCTCCTGCATGGATGACATTTTGTTTAACAGCGCCTCTAGCGACGAGTTCGTGATCCGATGATTTTTCCCTGTTGCCAAATAAAACTTGTATAATTGTAGTTGAAGAATAAATTTGTTTAGACTGAATAAATCCATTACGGCAGTCACACTGCTCTATTCTTTTTGGCCCATTCATTATGAATCACCCATATTTAATTTTTTTTAACTGTCCAAACTGTTCATTACTAACTAAGTGCAAAATTAACAGAATGATGAAGTGTTCAAGCTGAGACTCAAAGCAGAATCAATGACAAAGTACATTAATGCTTTCCCACTTGAGCTACCCAGCTTGGCACGTTTCACTCATATATATATTGACAAAGCTGCATCTGCAAAAAGGTGAAATATTTTCATGAGCTATCCAACAGGAGGCAAACAGGAGATAAAATTAATTCCAGCATCGGTAAAGTGATTATAAATACAATTTTGTAGCAATGAAAACATTTGATTTTTCAATTGCACAAATTTTTGCATTGCCAACAAGACATAAAACTAACACAGTGGAAAAGTGTCCAATTAAGAACTTGAACCTAGATCAGTGTTTCACCAATGCTGGGATGAATTTCGTTTGATGTTAGCCACAAGATTGTGGCTCATGAATATATACCACCTAGTAATGTAGATGCAACTTGCCAATATATACAAGTGAAGAGTGCAAAACTGGGCCATCTGAATAACTCAATTAGTAGATCATTATAGCATGCTATGCCGATGAACCGGGTTCAATTCATCACTCAGACAATTTTTCACCAGGCTCACTTTACACCTAGTTAGTAATGCAAAAATTAGAATAAGTATTATCCTGTGCATAAAAACTATCAAGGATTTAAACTGTCAAGGAACTGTTCAGTACACATTACAGTATGTAGCACTTTAACAATCAAATAAAAACAAACACAGACACACATACACAAAAAATTGCATAGATTTGCCCAATTTAAAGACTAAACAATTGAAAACAATTAAAATATATATAGTACATAATCTGCAGATTAGGGTTCTAAAACCATTAATGTAGCTATTACTACATGCATTTAACACTGATCATAAAAAAGATAGATTTATATCTTCAACTGAAATTCAATAGATATCAAAGGCACTGTTAAAATAATTTTACAATCGAGATTTTAAGTCTGTTTCATATTTTTACTATACAATGCATAGTTATGGGGTTCAGAGCAAGAGGAAAAAAAAAACTGATAATGACAAGCACTTTCAACAACCATCATATACCATGTACAGATTAAAGACTATGCTCATGATGCAAAACGTTATCAACATTTTGCTAATTTTGGACTCCTTCAACTCCTTACAATATCATACGTCATCATTCATCTAGACCCCTCCAAAATGATATCTGTTATCAATGCCTAAAGTTTATTTTTATTTTTGCATTCTTTTTTATCTCTTATACATTTGCAGTGATATACACAAATGATTGTACATTTATTAATTGCATAGTTTATGGATATAAGTTAATAAAATATCAATACATGAAACAAATTTATATCAAATAACATCTAAAAGTGTTTGTTACTATTTAAAAATATTTAATAATAGTTTAATTGTTACATAATACATTCAACAGTAATAGGTACTTACGTATTAACGCCACCGCAGATTTGGCGGTTTTTAAGTACCACCAATCTATTTAAAAAATTTTCAACAAATCATAAAATAAAACGCTTTATTTAAAATAAAAACACTTTCAAAAATCAAAACATTGGAGAACGTTATTTCTCTTTCTTTATTAGTAAATGAAAATATCATTTTGAACATGCTATGCTCCTGATTTCTCAAACAGCGAATTATATGCTCAATAAGAAGAACAGGAATGCCAAACATTAAAGTAGGGATGCAAAACCTGTGGCCATGAACTTCGTCAATTTACATCTGGAAAAAACTGCATTTTTTGTGCATATGTCGCCGAAAAAAATTATAAATTTTGTCAAATTACCACGGGAAAATATAAAATTTTGTCAGTCTTTTATGAATTGCAAATTTCGCAGATTGAGCATGGAAAAATCCCAAATTTCATTGATTAAGTGCAGAAAAAAAGCAAATTTCGTCGATGAGGATCGAAAAAAAAAAAAAAAGCAAATTTCGCCGATCAAGCACAAAAGTTTTGTCGAGTTGATTGTATTATATATGATGTAAATTACATAATAAGGTTAAATAGAGCTTTTTAAAAATCGTAAATGCAACCTTGGCTTATTATAATTAGTGGGGTCTCTATAACAAGGAAATACCAAAATAAATTATATGAATGCTGATGAAACTTTTACAGTAGAACTTCAATCCATCATTCCTGCATCTTTCATTTCCCCATATGTATTGTCTTGTTTCAACCAGAGCCATCCGTATGAGTGTGCGACAGGTGGTCTCACAGGGCCTCAGGCTCGAAAAAAAAAGTATTACAAAATAGCTAAATGTATGTCATTCATTTTGTTGCGAGTTAATTATTTCATATTTAAATTTGTATGTCTAAACAGGCTCATTTTTAAAATGCAAAATTTCTTATCAATAAAAGTTTTGGTGCGAGTTGTGAATGTTCGAAAAGAGAATAAGATTGTTTGTAGCTTACAATCTTCAGACATTGTTACACCCTAGTTTAAGTAACACCACTAGGCCAACAAATCTAGACAGATGGATGAACTGAAAATGAATTTTATGTATTTGATGAATGTTGCAAGTTGTGAATGTTCGAAAAGAGAATAAGATTGTTTGTAGCTTACAATCTTCAGACATTGTTACATCCTAGTTTAAGTAACACCACTAGGCCAACAAATCTAGACAGATGGATGAACTGAAAATGAATTTTTCAGAAGTCAGTGTAGATGATTATTCTAATAAATTTTTACCTGTTATGTTAATGATTATTTGTAATTTGCTTCATCATTGGGTAATCAAGTTTCTCATTTTGTTATATGAATATCTATTAAAATGACCACGAGCATAGCTATGTCCTGTCATGGAAACACTGCAGAAGGACCAGGGAATTAATACCCCTATACTCAAAACTTCAAGATTAAACTAAAGATTTAAAATCTCCAAAAATTATGAAAGGTTAATGCTTTTGAAAGTTCTTAGGAAAATGAAAATTTTTGGAAATCAGTAAACTCAGATTTTTTCCTATTTTTAAAATTTTGTTATTAACTTAAGCTTGTTAACATGCTTGCATATTTGCTAATTAAGTAAAAAACTCTAAACATATTTCAATTGAAGGAAAAACAAGGTTGACTATTTTGAAAATTTTTACTTTTACCACATTTAGTTACTGCCATAATATGAAATGAACTGATCAAGAATTTAATCGGTTAACACTTGGTCTATAAGTTTATTTTTTATTAGAAATTGCTGCAAATTGCAACTATTTCTTTTTTATCTTATTTATGGCACTTTTTCCAAATAAATAAATAAATAAGTAGATTCTCTGCCGTACATTTTTATGCCAGTTTCACGATTTAATTTTTTCTTTAAGTTACAGCATGATCAAATTATAAAAATAGTCAATATTGATAGTGACAGAAATGCTATACTGTCGATTTTAATGAAATTTTGTATGCAACATTTTTTTGGCATGATAAAATCACTGGACTAGGTTACATGTTCGAAAAATTTCGATTAATGGGTCATTTCGGATCATAAAGGGTCTGGGTCAAGCTATATATAATTAAAGAACGGCAGGATCAATTTTAACGAAATTCTGTATGTAACAAATTTTAGAAACGAGAAAACTAATGGACTAAGTCACATATTCGAGAGCTTTCGATTATAAGGGTCATTTGTGGGTCAAGGTCAAGCTATATCTGAAACCTGCAGCTTAGTGTGTGAAAAAATCAGCCGGCGGCAGTCAGGAGGTTAATCGATTTTATCTAAATTTTTATCTAATGTTTTTCGGCATGCTAAAACTAATAAGCTAGGCCACACGTTCGAGAGATTTCGATTATAAGGGTCATTTGTTGGTCATGATGGGTCATCCTAATTTTATATAGAAAATGGTACTCACCATTTTGACTATACTTTGTATTATATCGTTTTTGAGCAAGAGAAAACCATTTGGATGGACACATGCTCACGAAAATTCGATTAGTGGGTCATTTTGGGTCTTAATGAGCTAGGGTCATTCTAATTATATATAACAACGACTCAATCAATTTTACCTAAATTTTGAAACCAAACGTTTTTGTCACGAGAAGACTATTGGGCTGAGTCGAGTGTTAAACAAAATTATATTAGTGGGTCATTTTGCTTCATTGCTGAATGCTGCCAAGCTAATTTTACCTAAAAAATGGCTTAAAAGATTTTGATTCAATTTTATATTCTACTGTTTTTGATTACCTGAAGACGATTGAGCTATGCCACATGCTTGATCAAATTTGATTAGTGGCTCATTTTGGGTAATACGGGTCAGGGTCACGAGAATATGGCAAAAGCCAAAAACTTGGTGATATTTGAAAAAATATCGGCGACATATGGCTAAAAAATCGACTATAAAAATTACGAAAACCAAAACACGTATTTGGAGCCAAATGAAAGAATGCCTCCAAATTTGGCTATATCTAGCAGAAAATATAGTCTTTCAGAATGTAAAGAATTTTTTTTATACATTCTTAAGAGGATTTTAGATGCATGGTTAAACCAATCAGAGTCGAGCTAAAAAAGTGATTTATATCGATGTCCTTTCGTTGTAAATTTTAAAATCAAGTAAAATTTATAAACATGCGTATAAAAACATAGTTTTCTTATTGATTGTTTTTCTAAATAAACAACATGTTTTACAGTAATAATACCGAGTGAATGACACAGTGAAAATACAATATCGAGTTGAACAAAAAGTTAATTTTGACCGAGCTAAGCTCGGTCTCCCCTGCTAGTAAATATTAAAAAGAATGTAAGTTAGACCTTAAACTGGTATTTTATAATTCTATATCACATAACCCCACATATACTACACATTTTAAAAACTATATTTCAATAAACAAAAACAAGTTGGAAATTGCACTTGAAGCGTAGCAAATGAGGTGCATTCGTATGATAACAAAGTTTTAAATATATCACTCTCATAAAATTGTAAATAGTTAACTACAATTAAAATGCACACCAAAGAATATTCTCCCAATACCATTATGTAAGGAATATTTTTGTGTGGCCTTATAAATGAATAACAAATGTTCTTTGCACCACAGATTTTGCAAAATGTATATTATAATATGTATTTTAGATGTATATCAATTTTATTATGTTCGAATGAGTGTAACACTATTAAAATGCATTTGAAACATTTTTCCCCATTGACCGTAATGTAATGGAATACTTTTGATTGACTGTGTAATTGATCTATGCATCCGATTTTCATAAAAATTGAAATGACTCAACAAAATTATGTAATAATTATGTATTTTAAATTTCAAAAGATTAAAATGCATTTGAATTTTTTTTTCCCATTGACTGTAATATAACGGAATTCTTTAGATTGTATTCGTAATTGATCAATGCATCCAATTTTATAAAATTTGAAATGACTCGACAAAATTATGTAATAATTATATATTTTAAATTTCAAACGATTCGGTTGGGTAGTTTCTGCATTGTTACATGCAGACAGACAGACAGGCGAACTGAACAACAACTATAAGTGTTACATATTTATATAATTACGAACGCACCTAAGAAGATGTAGCACATCAAAGTGGAAACATTCTTATGAGCCCATATGGAGAGATTACATTATAAATGTTAAAAACGAAATTAAAAAGGGTATGATATTTGAAGACAGTTTGGTATATATAAGTGTATAAAAATTAATCGAGCAATTCAGCAAAAATAACAACAAATAGTTACTATTCAGTTTGTCGAATAATCAGTATTTGGTTCATCTGTTGGCCAAATATTTGGCATTCTGCATTTGGCCAAAATCACTATTTGGTACATCCCTAGTATGAATATGTCTCCAACATCCACTTTGATGATTATACATCAATTGATAAAGAGGCTGCAACATGTGGCTCTATTTAAAAAATGATGGATGATACCAATGAAGACAAAAATGTCAATACAAAACAAAGTTCAACATTTACAGAAACACTTAAAGGATTTAACAATGATAAACTTTCTTTACTCATTTGAAATTAAGCAAATGAAAACAGAAAGCCATCACTAATGTTAAAAATTTATTGTTTGGTTTAAGAAAAAAAACAGTGTGTACAAGTCAAATTTTGCATATATTTCAAGTAAATAAATAGATTTCATCTTTCTGCTATTTTGTAAATTTTATGAACTATTTTTTTTTCCCTTCAAGTTTTCCATATTTGAATGCAGTAAATTTATTAATGCCATATACTTATTTACACAAACTTATTTTATATTCATCTGCATTAATCATTTCCTCATGTCTATTGTTCAAAACAAATGGTCCTCCAATATTCGATAAACAATGAATTGAGGTTCTATTATATTATGAAAATGAAAATTTAATTTCAATATTTTTCAGCAAACTTACGGACTAGACTTATCGATTTTTAAAACAAAAGAGAAATGTTACTAAATTATTTTTTCTAAGTAACTGGTTTTCAAACATGAAATTTTCAAAGAGGAGGGGGGGGGGGGATTCCAGACTTTTTTTTTTCTGTAAAAATTTGTCAAATTGAAATTTTTAAATTGGTTTATGTGTAGGTATCTGTCTTTTACATATAAAAAGGGGTATGTAAGAAGTTCTTTGATGAGTTGCTATTTAGCAATCAATAGACCATATATTATTTTTGAATGATTAAAGCTATGAAAGATGAAGTTTGAAGATGGAAAGTTTTTATAAAAGATCTTTTTAAAAACATAGAATTTTGAGAAGTGTTCTGATTATAGGATGAGAATTTTTGGGAAGGCTCCTGTTTTAAGATGAAAATTTTTGTGAAGGGCCCTTTAAAGATTCCAATTTTTTCCTAAACAGAAGTAACAAAAGTATGATAATGTGCAGACAATGTTGTGAAAAAATACATAAACACCATAGAAAGGACATTCGTTTAAGGGTTTTATAAAAATTAAACTAAAAAAATAATGAATTAGTAATAATAAACAATATTTATTGATTAAATCATTTACTGAAGGCACTACATGCATTTATTTTTTTAATTGTAATAATCCACTTTTTCTGCAGGTGCAACAATAGTTTAAAACAATTTCTTTTAAAGAATTCATCATAAGAAAATAACCATACGGTAAAAAGGTTTGGAGTTAAGACACAGAATTTTAGCAAAGCCATTGTATTTTGCTGCAGCACCGCCCTTAGGTAAATTTCTCAAAAACATTAACAAGAAATGCTTAAGAAAATCATTCAAAAATAACTAAAACATTTAACAATCAAGATGAAATGCACTAATAAGAAAACAGCATGCATAAACATCTGGTAAACATGCGATTAACACACCTCACTCCATTATTTTTCACGCTATTTTTTACAATAATTACCTAGACCGATCTCTGAGGCTTATACTCTCACCTTCTACCGCATACTTATGACTCATCATTCTGTATTCCTCTTTTAAGAAACTGGACATTCATCGTATGGCTCTTTAAATGACATCATAAAACCACCTGTCATGACGACCATACACTCATCAAAACAGATAGGTCGATTCACGTGATATTGCAAAGAGCATTTGACAGATAAACATACAATACAATAAATTTGTTCAATAAGGAATTGGAAAGTAGATGATCATTGCATTAGATTAATTATAACTTGATGGCTATCAATGACAATTGTTATAAATTGAAAAATTCAACAGCTTCTATAAACTGACAATAAGAGTTCTTGTAGTTAATAAAGCCACAGGAGAAATTTAATTTCAATTTTAGTAAATTTTAATAAATCTAATAAATGTATTCAAAGATAAATAAATGATAACTAAACCACCAACTCACTTCATTTCTTCCTCTACCAAAACAATAGAGTTGACAATTAGCATTGACCATTGGTTGGCATTGAACCAATCAGCTGATGAATAACTGAATAATTTCTAACAACAATACAGCTAATATAAAAGTTTTTAGTTGATTATATTCATTTGTTATTCTTAAATTTGATAACAAATGTTTTAGAATAGATCAACAATGCACTTTTAAGATATTATTAATTATTTTATAAATTCTTATAGAATCGAAAATAAAACATTTTAACCCATATTATTTCTTTTTTAATTTTATTTCAAATATTGCTTACATAATTATTGCTTTTACTTTACTTTTTTCAAGATTTTTCAGAAATTTTGCAGTTTGTTTTGCAGCAAATGGTTATTTGAAAAAGTAAACATGAGACTAACTGTATCTGCTGAGTCAGAAATTTAACTGTGGAAAAAAAAAATGAAACGTGTTTCCTATTAAATTAAGCCAAAAGAACTAAGTAGGTATTTAATTTTAGTGTTTCTTATCAGTTGTGAAAAGTGTCTTATTGTATGTTATCAGATTTTGAGGATAAAGTCGTTTTAATATTTGTGTTATGCTGGCATTCAGTAAATGGATTGCATTTAAATACTCTTTTACTAACATTCTCCGACCAGCATTATTAAAGGTACATTTAAATATTATGTTTATGATTATGCAATGTATTATTTTAATCTTTGTTATTTTCTTTTTCATTAATTTCGGCAGTATATCAAAACTGTTTCGTAATTTCATTAAAGGTTCAATGTTTGAGTCCTGGCTTTTTTAGAAAATCATCTTTTAGTTGACTAGTATTTCAAATTGTTTTTATGGTAGTTTGCCATATGAATGATGCTATATTTTTTTTTTATTTTGAAAGGTGTATAAACAGGTGAATGCTGTTTAATCCAGATTTTATTAGTCAGTTGATTTTTTTTTTAATTATTATTATTTCTTTAAAAGCAATATTGTCTCCCTCGCCCTCATATTAAAGCAGATGTGCCAGTAATGAATACTTTTCAAAGTTTTTGGTTTCTGAAAAAAATAACGCATAAAAAGTTAATTGTTATTGGTACTACTTAGTTATCCCGTTGACCAAATTACTGTCGCCAAATTCTAAGATTAAATGCCAATAATGATGATCGCAAATGCCACATTCATTTGACATTAAACATCATATACGTGTTTGTTACATCATCAAGGGATTTTTAATTTGACTTTTGAAAAAATTTTGAAAAAGGAAAAGAGCTTTTATTCTTTTCTATCACAGATGTCAAGATATTTATTAACAGAAATATTGTATTAGATATTGTATACATTAAATACTAATTTTTTCCTAAAAGTCAGTTAATAAAAAATGTCAATTTGTGGAGAATCCCTTATCATTCAGCCGTTTTTAGAGAGCAATGTAAAAACAGCTTACTTATAATAATGATATCTTTTTTAATTTTCACGATATTTGATTGAATTTTTTTTAAGTTACTCCATAGAATTGACTGTTAAATGATGTAAAAGAATCGTTTTTATCATTTGCGCATGTGCAGATAAAAATTATTTCATAAAACTACTCATATTTCATAAAATATTTAATATATTTATGTTCCAATTGCGCTATATTTTTTCTAATAGATTTTGCCAATATTTCTGAAATTTGCATTAAATTTGGTTAAAAACTGCATGATATAAACAAAAAACATATCTGAATTTTTTAAAAAAAATCACTCTATCTCCATGAATATACATGCTATTCTTACAAACATCAGTGTACATGTTGTGCAGTATCCACATATTTGTATTCTGCAGCGATAAATCGTTTCATGCATTTTCATGTACAGGGTGATCCCAAATATTTCTGTTATTCTTTAATTTTTTGTCGGCCCCCTAATTGCCCTGCTTATCAAATAGATGTTGATAAATATGAGGTCAGACATAATCTTCATAATCCTGAAGTTTCAGAAGAATCCGACAAGTATATTTTTAAATATTTGAGAAAATGTCAAAAATCAAAATTTTTCAAACACTTATTGGTGAATAGTGTATAAATGAATTAATGTCTTTGAGTCTTTATATACAGATGGATTTTACCCAAGAAATAAAGACAGGCTATGTTCTATTTAATTTGTTCAAATACTTTTCTTATAAATTAAAAAGCTCATTATTTTTATATGGATAAAATTGACACTTTACTATAAAATTTAACCTTTTCTATAAAAATATAATCTTTCAATCTTTTTCTTACCATTGTCAAGAAGATTAGATCTCTAAATAATAATTTATGCTAAACAGTTAATTTTGATTTGAAACATTTTCTGTAGGAGGAAAATTAAATAAAAAATAGACATGAATACATCTTCATAATGGAAATAAAACGAAAATACGAAAACAATGTGAATTTGACCTCATATATCAAAAATAGAATAAATATCCTTTGCGGTTGAAATAAAAGTGCCATGTTTTATGATGTTAATTCTGATTATTAAAAAACAATGTTACCAATATCTCACGTTTTATCGACTGCGTGCGCAATGTTGAATTCGGACACTTTCCTCCGGGAGGGACACTTTAGAGTTCCAGGGGGGGGGGGGGGGGATTGCACCTTTTGACTATTGAAAACACAAAATCTCAAATTTTCTGGAAGGGGGGGGGGAAGAAATTTCATTGCTCCTAGGGGAATGTCACCCTTCCCCTGCTGCCCGAACCACCCCCTGAATTCAACACTGTGCCTGAGGCTAAGAGAAATGTTTAATTTTTAATAAAAAAATTTCAATAAGAAAAAAAAAATAAAAGCAAATAGATAATAAAAGACAAAATTATGCACCACAAAATTATTTCTTTCGAAAATGATGTCATTGTATTAGGAAATAAATATTTTCATTCGTATAAACCAGGTCCGTCCAACCAGAGTTGGGCAAAATACATCGAAAAATCATTTTCAATACAAAATACATTAGTTTTAGAATCTAAAATACAAAATACAAAATACTTTTCAAATTGAAAAAGTTCAAAATACAAAATACATGTATTTTGAAAATACATTCAAAATACAAAATACATTTGAAAAATTAAAAAAAATGCCTATGAGGCACTACATATGCACGGGCCGTGTCCGACAATGTTAGCTGGCCATTTTTAATCCCGACACTCGGGCCGGGCCTGACCGGACCTGTTTTTCAGTCGTTCCGGACCTGTCCGGGTCGGGTATCGGGTTTATTTTTTTTTAAAGAAAGATAGACTCAGATGTGCCTCGTCATCACTCTTTCGGGTCCCGGCTTTACTTTTTTCTGCAGATTCGGGCCGGGCCTGACTAATTCCTTCCAGATCGGATAGGGATTGGGTTTCATTCTTCCTAGAGAACTAATTGCGGTAGCCAAAAATATTAGTATAGACTCCCGATCCAGCACGTATGAAAATCATTGGCTCATTCCGTCTCGGTCAGCCTATGGGAAAAATCAGTAAAATCTGGCCCGACCCAACAATTATTTTTCAAAAAATATACGTATTTTTAAATTACTATAATTTTACCATCAAATTATTATTATTATTTATGAATAGTAAGTATATTTCTGGATAATAAAATTAAAGCACAGCAAAGGGACTCTGAGAATGAATCTGTCTAAAAATTCTGTCTTAAACAGGAAATGTATTGATTCATGCAAAATAAATTTAATAACAAGAAAAAAGAATATGATACATTTACAACAAGCTACGTTCCTCGTTCCTGCTAAGAAAAAACCTGTCTATAATCTATTTTTTCTCTTATCCTGTGCGAATCCTTCTCAGAATATTTTACTGTATAGCATTTTTCGATTTTTAAGTTTTCAAGGCATAAAGTGATATTTAAGACTGCTCTCATCTGTTCTGCTCAACAAGTACAAATGTTTTGATACATTTACAAATCCATTTTTTAACGGAAAGCTATAAAATTAAAAGGCCTGACTATGGAAGCGATTTGGAATCGAACTGAATTTTCCATTTTTGTATCAATAAATTAACATTTGAGTTATAATGATTTCGATCACGTGACAAGGACGATTTTCACTCCAGTTTCAGTGGTTATTCTTCTTTCTCGAAGAAATTCGATTCAAAATTATGTGAAAATGAGTGGAGATTAAATAATTTCTGCATCATCTAGCTTCATGCATTTCCAAAAAATAAAAAATAAAAATAAAATTAAAAGTGTCATAAAGTTGCCCTTTTTGACTAAGAACAGCCTTAATTATAACAAAAACATTTACATAAAAATAAATATTCATTTTTAAATTAAATATCGCACTCTAAATTGCTTTTTTAAAAGAAAGTCTATAGGCTTTCTTTTAAAAACATGGAAAAAAATAAGCATTTTTGATTAGAATTCCTCGTACAAGATGATTTTTAACCACTGTTCGTAATACCAAAAATTGTCTTAGCGGATTTTACACTAATAAAAACAAAAAACGCTGGTTCTTAAACACAACAAATATGGACTGTAAATGCGTTTTATTTCACACTGAAATATGCGAGCCATTGGTCGGCTATCAACATTCCATTATCTTTTTACATTCGAATAAACACAAACTTAAAAACAAAAACATAGAATGCTGCCAAAAACATAAAATAAAAAGAATAAATTACCATGGTAACGAATAATACAATTTCTTACTGGAGCTTTTTCACATAAATGAAAGCAGACGATTTTTACCAAAACATCCTGCCCCCCCGTTGAAATCCCTTAGGATTTCAGCAAGTGGCTAAGTGGTCTTCTTACAGTTTTACTATAATGAAAAAACAATTAATAACACAAATAAAATTAATGCAAAGTATAAAAAATGAAAAAAGAAAGTTTATAGTTCATAGTTTTTAGTTTTTTATAGGAAGGGGACGGAGTTTCACTATTGGTCGATTTATGATACCACTACTAGTCTTAATTGTGACAACTCGAACTCTATTGTCTGAACCTGGATGAACAGTTATTATTCTTCCTAGTTTCCATTTTAGCGATGAAAGGTTGTCATCTTTGATGAGAACTAAGTCATTAACTTGCAAATCTTTGTGGCATTTTTGCCATTTAGCTCTTTGCTGAAGTTGAGACAAGTATTCTCCGCTCCATCTTTTCCAAAATTGCTGTAGCATGAACTGTCTCACATGCCATCTATCAAGGTGATTTAAGGGACTGTGACTCAGATCTTGTTCAGGTATGGCAGTCAGAGAAGTTCCAACTAGAAAATGGCCAGGTGTTAGAGCAATTAAGTCTGTTGGGTCAGATGATATAGGACACAATGGTCTAGAGTTGAGACAAGCTTCAACTTGCGTAACCAGGGTTTGGAATTCGGGATAAGTTAACACAGTATCACCAACGGTTTTCTTAAGGTGCGATTTCATTTATTTTACTGCAGATTCCCACAGTCCACCAAAGTGTGGAGCTGAAGGCGGGTTAAATGTCCAAGTTATTTCCTCTGACGACAGAAATTTGTTAATTTCTTCATTCTGCTTGCACTGCAATAGATACTTGTTGATTTCCTTTTTTGCACCTTTGAAGTTGCTTCCACAATCACTAAAAATCTCAAAAGGTTTTCCTCTTCTTGCAATAAATCGTTTTAATGCACTTAAGAATGCCTTTGTTGAAAGATCTTCTACGGCTTCAAGATGGACTGCTTTGATAACGAAGCAGACAAATACACAGACATATGATTTAAATGATTTTGATCCACGTCCAGCACGATATTTAATCATGTATGGACCTGAGAAATCTGTTCCAACTCGATTAAATGGTCGTGATTGTGTTACTCTGGATACTGGAAGATCAGCCATTATTTGTTTTGCAGATTGAGCTCTGTATCTACAACACGTAACACAAGTTCTCACTATTTTACGAATAGCAGATCTGGCAGCAATGATCCAAAATCTCTGCCTAATTAAAGAAAGAAGAAGTTCTGGAGCTGCATGTAAATATTTTTCGTGAAAATGTTGAATTATGATCTTAGTCACATCATGCTTTGATGGTAGTAAGATTGGATGTTTTTCATTCTCTGACAGCTGTGCATTTTTCAATCTCCCTCCGACTCTCAATATTTTGTCATCGTCTAAAATAGGACACAAACAAATGAGACTGCTATTTCCAGGTAATTCTTTTCCGGTTTCTAAACAGTGGATTTCTTTACTACAGTTCATCTGTTGAACAATTCTAATAATGCAACGTGTTGTGGCTTGAATTTCTTTGCTTGATAAAAAGGATGTATTTCTTTCTGGACGTGTTACCTTAGAGTTGGAGATGAATCTCAATATCCATGCAAATATGCGTTGCAACATTGAGGATATTTTCGATGTAATATCAAGTTCCTTTGCAGTTTCAGAAATTACAAATGATGATGTTTTCCGTGCTTCTGGTAAATCTTCTTCATTTATGGGAATAGGTTTATTCACAGGAACCTCACTGCTTCTTAACCATGGTGGTCCATTCCCCCACAATTCATGAGACAGTAATTCTGCTGGAAATAATCCACGAGATGCACAATCAGCAGGATTTTCCTTTCCATCTACATGGCTCCAATTTTCAGCTGGTAATATGGATTGAATTTCTGCAATTCTATTGGCTACACAATTTTTGAATCACTCCATGCGCGCACTAAATCTGATTTTAAATGTAATGCTGATTTAACAGCTTGTATTAAATGTGTCAGTAATACTGCAGAACATAATTCGAGCCTCGGAATCGTGATGGGCTTTAAGGATGCCACTCGAGTCTTTGCTGCTAAAAGTTTCACATCAATGTTCGAGTTATTACAAGTTTTAACATAAATAACGGCGGAATAACCCTTTTCTGAAGCGTCGCAGAATCCATGAAGTTCACATCGATAATAATTGGGCAAGACGACTTTTCTGGGTATATATATGGAATTTAAGAGTTTGACTTCATGGCACAAAATTTTCCACTTTTGGTTAATAATTTCTGATACTGGATCATCCCATGATAATTGTAATTTCCACAGCTGCTGAAGAATAATTTTAGTTAAAATTACAAAAGGTGCAATCCATCCTAGTGGATCAAAAAGCGTTGATACATATGACAAAATAATTCTTTTAGTAGGGACATTTTGATAATCTATATCACTGAAATTGCATTTGAACATATCATTATGAGGATGCCATTCAACTCCTAGAACTTTTATGGCCTTATTGCCCACTATATTATGTATGTTATCATTACTTATGTTTGTAAACTCAGTGTTTTTCAACAGTGATAATTCATTTGTGCACCATTTATGTAGCTGAAAACCACCTTTTCCTAGCATATTCTGCAATTCATTTATCAATTCCGTACCTTCCTGACTACTCTTAACACCGGTTAACACATTATCAACATAAAAATCTCTCAAAACTATAGTCTTCGCTTTTGGAAAATTAAGACCCTCATCCATTGCTAACTGATTCAAACATTTTGTTGCAAGATATGGTGCAGCCGCAGTTCCGTATGTTACTGTATTTAAGCGATAAGTTTCTATTGGTTTTTCAGGTCTATCTCTCCATAAAATTCTCTGAAAATCCCTATCCTTTTCATGAATTTTTACTTGTCTATACATCATTCTTACATCAGCTGTTATTGCAATATTATGAAATCTAAATCTCAATAAAATGCAAATTAAATCATCTTGCGTTTTAGGACCTATCATTAGAGTGTCATTTAAAGAAACACCTGTTGTGGTTTCAGCACTCGCATCAAAAACGACTCTTAATTTGGTAGTTAAACTAGAATTATTCAAGACAAAATGGTGTGGGATGTGATAACGTTTATTCTCCAATCCATGATCTCTGTTTGAAATAAGATCCATATGCCCCAAATTTAAATATTCTTTCATAAATTGAACATATTGATCATAAATTTTCGGCATGGATATTAATCTTTTCTCAAAATAAAGAAATCTTCTATACGCCATTTGACGAGAATCACCTAGACTATCTCGATCATGTTTAAATGGTAATGCGACTGAATAGCGACCTGATTTTTCTCTAAAATGAGAATTCTCAAAATGTTTTTCACAAAGTTTTTCTTCAAGTGTTAAAAGTGGCACATTTGGAATTTTTTCTAATTCCCAAAATGAACTTATTAGCTCATCAGTTTTTGTACTTAAATGATTTACATGTACTGGATCCTTTGCTAGCGTTTCAAAATTTGTAGTAGCTGAGATTATCCACCCAAGTCTCGAATTTAAGGCAAATGGAAGGTTAGGTTCACGTTTAACAAGTTCCCCAGTCATTAAATGCATAAATACATTTACACCAAAAAGCATATCAATTTTTTGTGATTTATAAAATAATGGATCAGCTAACATTAAATCACTAAAGTTATCGCAAATGTTTGAAGGCAAAGACACATAGGGAATGTTATCTGCGATTTTTGTCCATCACGAACGCTGATGTGGATACTCTGAGATCACTTTTGAAGTGAGAAGTGAATAATAAATCAACTTCTCCATCACTCACAGTATTAAATGTTCCTAAACATGAGACAGAAATAGAACTGTCTTTCACTTTTAAACCTAATTTGTTTACACATTCTCGAGAAATGAATGATCTTTGAGAACCTGTATCCAACAAACATCTACATTTTACAAACTCTTGTTTATAATTTTGAACTTTTATTAATGCGGTACACAACAAAATATGAGTCTTTTGATTACTCTTTGCGTTTGACTCATAATGGGAAGCACACACTGTAGACGACACATTCTCATTTGCTGACTCAACTTTTTGAGGGACAAATGCTTGTGCATGTGGTGACATACTACTATTTGAACGACTCTTATTCCTTGAATAATCTACCATATGCAAAATACTGTGATGTTTCTTAAAACAATGGTGGCACGTATTAAGGCTCTTACATTTGTTGAGTAAATGCATGTTAGATAAACAGTTGAAACAATAATGATTTCGCTTTACAAATTCTATTCTTTGTTGCACAGGTAAATTAAGAAATTTTGAGCACTTAGCTAAACTATGATCTTCTTTACAATAACCACAAACCGAGGTAGCTACAAAAGTATTATTCTTATTCGGAAATGTAGGTTTAGATACCTTATTTACAGCTAGTTTACTATTCTGAAGAGTTCTTGCGTAATTTTTAAGAAATTCAATTAAATCACTAAGTTTCGGAATCTCATTGTTTTTAAGCTGGCGTTCCCACCATAATTTTGTAGAAGTATCCAATTTTTGCAAAACTAAATACGTCATTAATGTATCCCCAAATTTATCAATGCGTTGGTCCAATATTTCTAACGAGCGAATTATTTCATTAACATTGTCAACTAAATTTAAAATAGCAATAGCTGATTCTGTTTGAAGTGTAGGTAAACTCAGAAATCGTTTAATATACGCAAAAATTTGCTCTCTTTTATTTGAATATCTTTCATCTAGCAAATTCCATGCTAATTCAAAATTAGAATCCGAAATTTGAATAGAATGGATGACGCGATATGCTTCACCTTTTAATGAAGCCTTCAAATATTGCAGTTTTTGGGCATTTGAAATATTTTTATTGCTATTTACGCAAGCATTGAAAAGATCCTTAAATCCAATCCATTCTGTTATATTACCTCCAAAAGTAGGTAAGGATAATTTTGGCAGTTTAACATTTTCAAAAACCTGCTCTGTAACTACACTAGATTTATTTTCACTTTTATTTAACTGAGCATTTTGAATTTTTAATATTTTTTCACCTTTAAATTTCCATAAATCAATTTTATCTGAAATTTCTTGAGCACCGTCTATTTCGCTCTCTAACTGTTTAGGATCTTTAATTAAAATTTCTATTTCTCTATCAATCTTTTTTAACTCAGTTTCCTTCTGTTTTAACAACTCAATGTTTTCTTCTAAATCATTCACATTAATTTCATCCACCGCAATAATATTTTCGATTTTCTTAATATAATTTGTAATAGTTCTGCGTAAAGCAGCTCGTTTAATTTTAAAAGTGTTCAAGTCAGTCATTTTTATTACATTAAACCAATAAAGTAATTCTAAATTGTACTAATTCTTTTTTACACATAAAATCGAATATCAAATTAACTCACCTTCTCTTTTTTCCCTTGCTATGAATGTCAACATTGCAAAGGATTTCGGAAAAATGTTCTTTTTTTACACTGATAATTTTCACTAGCTCCGGCTAGACTTGAGACCAAAAATTGTCTTAGCGGATTTTACACTAATAAAAACAACAAACGCTGGTTCTTAAACACAACAAATATGGACTGTAGATGCGTTTTATTTCACACTGAAATATGCGAGCCATTGGTCGGCTATCAACATTCCATTATCTTTTTACATTCGAATAAACACAAACTTAAAAACAAAAACATAGAATGCTGCCAAAAACATAAAATAAAAAGAATAAATTACCATGGTAACGAATAATACAATTTCTTACTGGAGCTTTTTCACATAAATGAAAGCAGACGATTTTTACCAAAACAACCACATCGACACAGAAATTTATGTTTTCTGGAAATTTAATTGGTACGGGCTAATCAAGTTTTTGTACTAACAGGCCTGGACGACGAGCTTTTAACTTTTATATAGAGCCGGACTAATTCCGGGATTTTACTTTTTGTATCAGACTGTGTTAATATTTCTTTTCTACGGATCGAAACTTTATACTGGTTCGGGCCAATAATTTTTGTTTTGTGTCGGAATGGTCCGAACAAAAAAGGTCTTGTTCGGTTTAAACCGGACCTAATAATTTCGGCCTGTGTAGACCTCTTATTTGTGTTTGCACAAAGCAACTGTTAGGCGTTTTTGTAACATCGATTAAATTCTTTGAAATTATAAATTATCAAAGTAAAGAAGCAAAAGTAAAGTTAGATAAAGAAAACAAATCAATCTATTTGAAAATATTCTTTATAAAATAAACGAAGAATACTTACAGATAAAATATTAAAATGTAAACAAAAATATAAAATCTTTCTTGGGTATAATTCTGCTTCATTTTAAGCATAGGAGTAAAGTGTTATCAAAACAATCTATAAATTAAAATTATGTTTGGAAATTACAATTGGCCTTCAAAAGAAAAAAAGAGCTCTCAGATTGAAAATTACTTAATAAATATCTTTTTGGAGAATTTATAATTAAGGATAGACAGAGCAGGTTTTAAAAGCCGAAAACGAATTTCGGTGATTGGCAGTAATAGTTAATAATAATACATAACAGAATATGAAGTTTGGTGACATTTAGTGCATTAGTTCTTGTTAAAATCCTGTAAATCCTGAAAAATGCAGCATAACAGCGCCACCTGCTGGATGATTTGCACCAACATTTAATTAGTGACAATTTAAATTAAAAGATCAAACTAAAACTGAAATTCGTTGAGAATCCATGCATTACTACTTGAGATAGAGCTAATGCAGAAATCGTGAAAAATGTAGCATAGCAGCGTCACCCATCTGCTGAGCAATTCACACCAAAACTTAATCGGCAACAACTTATGTCAACGTCTAACTGAATCAGAAATTTGATGAAAATCCGTGCACTAGTTCTTGAGATACAGTTTTTGCGAAAATTGTGAAAGACAAAGCATATCAGCGCCACCTTTTGGAAGAGTTACACCATTACCTAATATCTAAAATAACTTATGTAAATGTCTAACAGAATCTAAAATTTTATTTTATTCTGTGCATTAATTCTTAAGATAGAGGGCCCACAAAATTTGTATCATACACTGATAAACTCACAAATAGACATTTGCTAAAAACCGTGAGTGTTCAGGACCTTCAAAAATATAAATCCGTCGACAATCTGAAGTCGAATTTTTTCACGAATCCAATACTGTTTTTGTTGTAAAGATACAGAAAAGTAAAAAAAGTGCGAGTGAGTAAAATCGAAACGGCAGTTTAATAGTTATTCTTGGACGTATACATAAACACATATATGTAAAAGAATTGTACAGCATCCTTCGTAGGTTAAATATCCACCAATATGTATAATAATAAATACATAATTCGGTTTGTTAAAAATATAATTCGTTAATGTTTCAAATACTGCTACGCAAATACAATTATGCTTCTTATGAATAATAAATAAGAAATAATTTAAAAAGGAATATCAAATAAACATGTTAAGTATTTTCGTTTAAATCTTAGAAATATCATAATGTGTAGAAATACAACGTTTGGAGTATCCTGATACCAAATAAGTTTATTAGGTTAATTTTTTAAAAGTCAGTTTTTTGTGTTTATTAAATGTCTTCTACCAATGCATCATTTTTCGTCATTGTCTGTTTTGAAAACCCTCTTGAATGAGTCATTACATTAAAAATTAGGGGCGTGCGAAGAAAAAACTGCGCCCCAGGCAAAGTTTCAATTTGGCGCACCCCCCCTCCTACCCAAAACGTCTCCTTGTAACAGGCCAAAAATAACATTGGTACTATAAATTTGGCGCCCCCTCAATTTCCGCGGCTGGGGCAACACCCCCTTTCCCCCCCTTCTCACGGCACTGTTAAAAATACTTTAAATACTCATAACGTAATTTTTCTTCAGTTTTATTGTAAAGATGTATTTAAACATAAGCATGCTATATTTGAAATAATGATTGCAAATTAAAAATTACTATTGCTATTTAAATATGAAAATACTGCTTTCTCTAAAAGAATAATTTGTTGATTTTTTTTGGATTAATTTGCAAAGTTAAATGTTAAACATTTTGAAAATTTCTGAACAATGAACGTTGATATCGGTTGATACATAAATACTCGGGATACTTAGGATACATAAATAACTTCACAATTAGTAATGTATAAATTTCTATGCTTATAAATCTGTACAAAATACAAAATAATGTTTCATTAATCTTTTGTAAATTTTAGTCTAAACAAATGTATGCACATGCCCGCATATTGAAAATCATAAATATTCTTCTAAAGGGGGGATAATTTTGTAATTAAACAAATCAACATTCTCATTGACATTAAAAACTTTCATCTATAAAACTTCCGTTTACAATCGAAACTCAAAAAAGAACCAAACTTTGGTTTCGTACAGCAGTTTTCGTTTTGGACCGATACTAGTTTATATTTTCATTGTTCTATTTTATTTTAAACTTTATAAAATGAAACATAAAATGAGTCAAAAAAAAAAAAAAAAAAAAAAAATACTTGCGAAGTCATGCTAGATAAACATGTATCTCCAGTAAGGACAGGTCTATAATCAAAAATCCAATGATCGATATACTCAATAGTGTTGGAAATGTATTAAAAAACTATGCCTTATAGCGCATTACTGTTTTACGCCACATAAGGATTTTGTTTAATATTGTTTTATCAAATCAGTTCTATATTCTATATCTATCAATAATTATAAGAAGGCAAAATAATCCTACCTTTCATTCTTCTGGTTCTTCAAAACATTCGATTTTTCATGGCCTCCATTCTTTTGGAATCTTCGATTTGAAGTTAAGCCTTTTATAACTTATTAATTAGTTAAACTTCGCTGAAATGATAAACATTTGATTAATATGTGTTCTTAATGAGCAATGGGGTCGAGGCAAATTATGAATTGAATAATAATATTGTATTTCACAAATTACATAGCTGCTTTTAGCAGCGCAAACAATACGTTTACATGACTTACATCCACATAGAAAACTAAAACAAACACTGAAAATATTAGAATGTCAAAAAAGTTTTTCGAAAGTTCTTTTTCATTTGTTTTGTTTTTGGTCGTCGTCACGTGACTTCACTGCAGTAGAAAAGGGATAAGTGTCCTTGAATAAGATCAGTTTATTTCGTAGTTGAATTGTTCTGAAATAGGAAAAAAATAATTTCTTTTGCTTTATTTTTATGACGACAAAAAATGAAATCTTTTTTTTTTTTTTTTTTTGTAAATAAATCTAACTCGATTTTATTCAGCTGAAATAGTGATTAGTTTATTTCAACACCCTTCCTTAATCACTTCAGATGAATAACATTGTAGGTTCATAGATTCTCGATGTTTCACTAATTGAGGTTTTGGCAGGGGTTTTGTAAGTGCGTCGGCTATCATATCTTCAGATGGGCAATATTCTAAATTTATTATTTTGTCTTCTTTGAGTTGTTTAATGGCGTGGAATTTTATATCAATATGCTTCGTATATTTCGAAAACTTTGTATTCTCTACCATTTTTATCGCACTCTGATTATCTTCGAAAATCGTTATAGGTTCGTCTTGTTTCAAGTCTAAGTCGTTCAATAACTTCTCTAGCCAAATAATCTCTTGGGCTGCTGCGGCTGCTGAGATAAATTCAGCTTCTGCCGAAGAATACGCAATACAGTTCTGTTTCTTCGTGTACCAATTAATAGGTGTTTTTCCTAGAAAGAAAACATTTCCTGTTGTTGACTTCCTTGTTCTGGTGTCGCCTCCCCAATCAGAGTCTGCATAAGCTACCAATACTGGTTGGTCGTCTGTGCTGATTGTTAGTTTTAATTCTTTTGTACAGTTGAGATAGTTGACCACTCGTTTTGCTGCTTTCCAGTCCATCTCACGGGGCGTTTCGCATCTTCTGCTAAGGATATTAACTGCGGCTGATATATCTGGACGTGTGTTAGTGGCTATGTATAACAAAGATCCAATGACTTTTCTAAAATTTGTATTGTTAGACAGCAAATTTTGCTCGTCTTCTATTTTATAAAAGCCGGGGTCCATCGGAGTTCCTACGGGTTTAGCTTCTCTTAATCCTAGTTTATTTGCCAATTCTTCGATTTTTAACTTTTGGCTTAGAGTATATCCATTTTCTGTTTTCTTTATTTCCGTACCGAGGAAGTACGCTATATGACCGAGATCTTTAAGCTCGTATTCTTCTTTAAGTAGTTTCACTATAATGTCAACAATTTTTTCGTCACCGGAGAGTAATATATCGTCAACATATATAATTATGTAAGTGTAATTTTCATTTTCTTTTCTGGTGAATAAGCAGGGATCAGCTATACTTTGATTAAAATTCAGTTTTTTTAAGGACAGTTCGATTCTTTTGTGCCAAGTTCTGGCTGCCTGTTTTAGGCCATATATTGATTTTTTCAGTCTGCAGACTTTGTTTTCAGAATTCTTTTCTATGTAGCCTTCCGGCTGTTTCATATACACTTCTTCCTCGAGCTCACCATACAGAAAGGCGGTGTCAATATCTATGTGTCTAACATTTTGTTTGTGGTATGCAGCTGCTGCTAAAAATGCGCGAACTGTTGTTTGTGAGACGACAGGGGCAAATGTCTCATCATAATTTTCACCGTATTTTTGACTATAGCCCTTCGCTACTAGGCGTGCTTTATATTTTTGAACATTTCCGTAACTATCTAGTTTCTTTTTAAATGTCCATTTTGATCCTATAATTTTTTTGTTTGGTGGAGGATCCACTAATTCCCATGTGTTATGTTTTTTTAGCGAATTGATTTCCGCTTGTGTGGCTTTGAGCCAATTTTCTTTTTCACAGGGATTATCAATTTCCTGTATGTCATTCCAGCTAGTGGGTTCATTCATTTGGTTATTGTTTACATAACAGACGTATCTGTCTGGTGGTACCCCCCTGTTTGATCTTTGCGATCTTCTAAGTTCAGTGGTGGGTTGTTTGGACGAGGTTGGTTCCTCGATTGTGTTGTTTATTTCTGCTTCGATGTAATTTTTATCATCATATGAATTTTCTGCATCTTTACTTTCTTTTAAGTTAATTTTGCTATTCTGTAGGAATTTTACGGTTCTTGCTATCACTATTTTGTTATCTTTAGTGTATACGCGGTATCCTTTTGAATTGTTATCATACCCTACGAATGTCCCTTCCTGAGCTCTATCGTCTAATTTTCCTCGATGTTGTTTGTTTACATATACGTATGCTTTGCAGCCGAATGTACGTAAATAGTGCAAATTTGGTTTGCGTTTAAACCAAAGCTCGTATGGGGTTTTATTCGTTGATCTTGTTGGTAAGCGATTTTGTAAATGATTTGCTGTGTTAATTGCTTCTCCCCAAAATTTTTGCGGTAAATTGGCTTCGCGTAATAGACTTCTAGTCATGTCTAATAGTGATCTATTTTTCCTCTCAGCCACGCCGTTCTGGCTCGGACAATATGGCACAGATAGTTGGTGTTTTATACCTCTTTTTCTTAGATAGTCATTTGTTTCTCTACTCATGTATTCTCCGCCATTATCGGATCTTATTGCTTTCGGATATGAACCGAATTGGTTTCGTACCATAGCTATATAGTCGATTAATTTATCGTGCACTTCGTCTTTATGGCTTAATAAGTATATTACTGTAAACCTAGAGTAATCGTCTATGAAGGTTACAAACATTGTTTTTCCGCCAATTGTGGGGGATCCTATGGATGTGCATACGTCTGTGTGCACTAGATCGAGTACTCTACCTGTTTTGTTTTTATATGTTGTTTTTGGATAAGGTACATCGCTTATTTTTGTTTGTATGCATGTTTCGCATATTGTTTCATGACTACAATTATTTAGTTCTATTCCATAGGTTAAATTTTCTTTAATCATTTCCTTTATGGAATTGTAGTTTCTGTGACCTAGGCGTTTGTGCCACAATTCTATGCAATTTTTATTTTTGCATTCATGCGCAATGTTTACTGTGTTAGATTCTATATTATCTAACAATTCAACCTCATATAGATTGTTTTTCATTTTTGCTTCCAAGTATATTTTCCCATTTCGGGATAGCGTGCATTTATCTTTATCAAAAACTAGTTTATAACCGTTCTTTGTTGCCTTACTTACTGAAATTAAATTAGATTCTAAATCAGGTACGTATAATACTTCCTTTAATGTAATTCTGTTTACACCTCCGTCGGATGTTTTTGTCATAAATGTGGTTTCTCCCACACCATGCGAATTTAACGATTTTCCGTTTGCAATAATAACAGTAGTTTTTTCGGTTTCGTTTAATTTAGTAAACAAGTCTTTATCGTTTAAAATATGTGTGGAAGAACCAGAATCAATAATCCATGTTTGCTTTCCAGTTTTCTCAATTAGAAAGGCTGCGTCGCTGCTTTGATCTGTTTTTAGTTGTGTTTTGTAATTTGGCTTATATTCTTGTTTACGATCATTAAATTCATTTTGGTTATACGATTGTTGATAACAGAGAGACGTTGTATTGTTTTTGTTTTTGTATGTTTGTTGTTTTTGTGTATTTGGGTGAGTTTGTCTATTTTTCAGGTGCCAACATTCCCTGTAAGTATGACTTTTCAATTTACAGTACGTACAATATTTTTCCCTTTTGCTATTATCATTTGGGAACCTTTTTTGTGTTTTAAACGCTTTGGTAGAATTGTCACCCTGATCCGCGTTTTCAACCCTTCTGTTATATTCATCAGTTAATTTATTTATAATAAATTCTGGTGTTAAATCGGTTTCATCGCGAGCCTCAAGTGCTACAATCAATGTATTATAGCTTGGGGGTAATGAGCACAGCAATAATGCTGAAAGGTGCGAATCGTTAATAGTTTCCCCAATCGCTAATAGTTTATCTTTTAATTCTAAAATGTACGTTATGTGTTTAATTAAGTTACCATTTTCTGGCAGCCTTGCCCCATATAGTTTCCTTAATAAATGCAATTTACTAGACAAATTCCCCCTTTCATGTATGGCTTTGAGCGCGTCCCAGGTCTGTCGGGCAGTATTTAGCCCTTTTACATGCACAATCTGAGAGTCTTCAATTGCAAGATTTATAATTGCTCTTGCTTTATTATCCTTCTTTTGCCAATCTGTGGTAATCGGATTCGGTACTGTATCTGTTATTACCTCGAAAATTTCTTCTCTTATTAATAACATTTCTATTTTAAATTTCCATGTTGAGTAGTTGTTTTGATTTAATTTTTCAATTAACTGAAATTCTTTCGATGCAGCCATAATGGATCTTACTTATCAACTTATAAATATTTAATATCGTAATTCGATGAGAAATTGTTTTTATTTTTCTTTATATTATATAAGAGATTTTCTCTGTTTATTTTTATTCATTCAAATATAACGAACATATCACTTGTTATGTTTACTCATTCAATTTCAACTCATATATATCATATATTTTCAATAACGTTGAGAAAAGAAGAACAAATATATTTTTTCACAATAATTATATGCATTAGTGATGATACGATTTATTTTTATGAGGCCATTTTATTTATTTATATCATATTATTTTATAACCTTATGTGTTAATTTCAGTCTCTTGATCGATTTGTTGGAAATGTATTAAAAAACTATGCCTTATAGCGCATTACTGTTTTACGCCACATAAGGATTTTGTTTAATATTGTTTTATCAAATCAGTTCTATATTCTATATCTATCAATAATTATAAGAAGGCAAAATAATCCTACCTTTCATTCTTCTGGTTCTTCAAAACATTCGATTTTTCATGGCCTCCATTCTTTTGGAATCTTCGATTTGAAGTTAAGCCTTTTATAACTTATTAATTAGTTAAACTTCGCTGAAATGATAAACATTTGATTAATATGTGTTCTTAATGAGCAATGGGGTCGAGGCAAATTATGAATTGAATAATAATATTGTATTTCACAAATTACATAGCTGCTTTTAGCAGCGCAAACAATACGTTTACATGACTTACATCCACATAGAAAACTAAAACAAACACTGAAAATATTAGAATGTCAAAAAAGTTTTTCGAAAGTTCTTTTTCATTTGTTTTGTTTTTGGTCGTCGTCACGTGACTTCACTGCAGTAGAAAAGGGATAAGTGTCCTTGAATAAGATCAGTTTATTTCGTAGTTGAATTGTTCTGAAATAGGAAAAAAATAATTTCTTTTGCTTTATTTTTATGACGACAAAAAATGAAATCTTTTTTTTTTTTTTTTTGTAAATAAATCTAACTCGATTTTATTCAGCTGAAATAGTGATTAGTTTATTTCAACAAATAGTAAATACAATTAATGAAAATCTGAATTGCATATCAATAAATAGAACTACTTGTATGATAAAATTCGTGTTCGCAAATGAATATCGCGAGTAACTTAAAATTTACCTGAACTTTGATAAAATAGGTATAAAAGGACTAGAAAAATAATGTTTCGATCAATGTATAACGAAACTAAAACGTAACTAAACGAGACTAAACGTAACTAACGAGACTAAACGAACGTAATTAAAAATCTTACCATTAGATGTGTTTTAAAGTTGATTGTTGCTTTAAAAGTTCCACTTGTAATGATAGATCTTGTTTTACGCATTTGTCATGCTACTTTAACAACTGCCATTATTATCAACTGAAATTATTTTTTTAAAACTTCCCATGTAGTATAGCGCAACGTGTTCTGTCGCAATACAGTAATTCTTTTGATACATTTTCATTTGAAGCTGGAAAAATATCAGGCATTCTTTCTCAAAACAAACATTAAATTACATTTCTTTTCTACTATTACATTACTTTTTTTATATATTTCTTTAAAAAGCACTAGACACAGCGAAAATCTAAAAAATTCTTCCTGTTTATCACACAGTAGTTTTTGTCGTTCGCTAAGAAACGTTATAATTATAAAATCTAGAACTTTAGAATTGTAACAGTTCAGCAAAAATGACTACGCAAAACAGAAGCATTGATTCTAATCCTTATCGTATCAGTAGTTGTAAAGTATGTTTTCATTAACTTTCAGAAACGAACTCTATAAGACAAAATAAAACAGAAGGCTCGTATTATTCTTTTTATGAATTTTACATCTGCGGTTTCAAGGAAGCAGCTGGAAACCTTCAGAAATGTATTTTGAATATGAAATGTATTTTCAAAATAAAAATACTTGAAAAAATCATTTCAAAATACATTACTAAAATTCTTTCGTTTAGTGAGGTTAAAATACAAAATACAAAATACAAATGTATTTTGAAAATGGGTTATTCCATGTCAAATCAACACACCTATTTTACCTCACCATCTCAGATTTTAATGAACTGTGGTGCATAGTTAGTATTTATGTAGACTAAGAAAAATACAAAATTTTTTTGAAATATATCTATCGGTTTTGAAAATATGGCTTGGTAAAATCTCAAAAATTGTCAAAAAAATGGCAGTTTGACACATTTTCAAATCATTGTAGAATCTTTTCTAATTAAGATAAAAAGATGTAAGAAGTGTCATATTGCAGCATTTCTCATGGACTTTAATATGATATGCAACATGATACAGTTTGTAAAAAAATAAAAATTCAAAATTTAAATTTTAATTTTAAAATTTAAATTGTAAAAAAAACGTTTTTTTTAAAAATTTCAAAAAATTAGAGAAAGTAAGTTATATTATTGTAAAACAATACAGAAAGTTTCAAAATGGGACAACAATGGCTTCATAGAAAAAATAATTTTTTAAAAAAGTCATTTTCCATAAATTTCAAGTTCAAGTATGGTGCATTCATGAAAATTTTACTTTTAATTTATTGAAACAAGATAGAATTTTTCTTTTTAAAAAAGGAATGTAAATTCAAACTTTTGATTTTAATTTTAAAATTTAAATCATGAAAAAGCGTTCTAATTTTTTTTTTCTTCCAAAAAAAAAAAAAAAAAAAAAAAATTGAAAATAAGTTGTAAAAAGGGACAACAGGAAATTCACATGGAAAATATTTTTTTAAGAAATATATTTTTCTAAATCATTCTGAAATACTGAAACATTTTTGAAAAATCATTCGAGGACAATTTAATCAAAAATATTACATTTAGGCAATGGATTTTTGTAGATCGCTGCAGTTTAGAAACTCTGCAGAAATCATCAGCAGAATTCAAAGAATTATTTTGTGAGAAATTGTCAGCCTTGGTCAGACATGATTTCATTGCAAGACAGCAATCATCCTTTATGAATTATGTGAAAATGAATTTGAAAGAATCTGAATCTGCTGTTGTGCTTGATTTTTCAGAAAATTACAGCATGGTTATTCAAGATGAAGCTCAAAGTTTCCACTGAACAAGCCACAATTCATCCTTTTGTAGTGTATTACAAAAGGGAAAATAAAGTTGAACACCTAAACTATGTTGTAATTTCAGACTGTTTGGAGCATAATACTGTTGCTGTCTACACCTTCCAAAAGTAACTCATTAATTTTCTGGCAAATAAATTTCAAGAAGCTCCAATAAAGATCTTCTATTTTTCAGATGGATGCCCTGCCCGATACAAAAATAAGAAAAATTTCTCCAACCTGTGTTTACACAAAGATTTTAATATTGAAGCTGAATGGCACTTTTCAGCCACAGCTCATGGGAAAGGGCCTTGTGATGTTCTGGGTGGCACAATTAACCCTTAAGCGGTAACCATGGGTCACTAGTGCCTCGGTCAAATTTCTTTCCTTGCTAGATTAGAGGAGAGATTGGGGAGCGGGACTAAACTACCCTGAAAAAAATAGTACACTAGTAGGCTATTAGCTCCCGAAACGCCGATGTTTTAGTGCGTTCACAGCCGACGTAAGAGCCAGTCAAAATTTCGAAAAGGCACGAGTGACCCAGGGTTACCATTTACGTTGACGAAAAGTGTAAGGTAAGAAAAAATTTGTTTGGTTAGGAATTGATGTTTTTTTCATAAAAAATCGATACATTACACTCACTTGGGTTTCCGAACCTTTATTTACTGCAGCAAGTGTCACAGACCTGTGTGTGAGGAACACAGACATCAAATCTGTTTCGATTGTTTATAAATGTTGATATCAGTGTTGCTGTAATTTTACATTATTATATTTTTTGTTTAATTAAATAAAGTTTGATAATTAACATCATTTTCATAAATAAAATTGATTAAAAACTAATAAAATTTCTATTTCATTGTAAATTGTACCTATAAATAAGTTTAAAACAACGTCATTTTTATGCTCAAAACTTAAGCATTTTTTTAATTTATACCGGCTATTTTTATTTTTTTGTGAAAGTACCATTCTTGATCTTCAATTTCCCGTTTGAAACAGTAAAAAATGTCAATTCTATCCAAAGTTATGATTTTTTTTAAAAATGTGCATTTTTCACATTTTTATTTGTTTATTTAAACATATTGTTTAAACAAATTAATAAATCAGCAATATTGTGACTGATTCTTGTTCAAGGGTATTTGATGTTATATCATGAATTTTTTTAGAATTTTTAAAGCACTTTAAACCACTTTTTACAGCGCTAAGCACGAGTGACCCATGATTACCGTTTAAAGGTGCCGAAAAACACGTTACCGTTTAAGGGTTAAAAGAGAGGCGACAAGAGCTAGTTTCAATGACCCTATGAAAACCAAATAGGGTCTTCAACTATATGAATGGGCAACATCCAATTTTTCTTCAAAAATGAACTTTACATTTTCAACACAGGAAGATTATATTAATTCAGAAATATTTTTAAAAGATAGATTCAACAAGACAGTTACCATTAAAGGAACACAACAATATCATGCTTTCATTCCAGATAAACTGAATACATCAAATATATTTGTTAAAACATTCTCTAATTCCTCAAGAACATTTAAGGCAACCGTTTCAAAATCTGAAAATAAATTAGCATTATCAGATTGCAGTGGTTATATCACTGCTGCATATGACAAACATTGGTGGTTTGCATATATTTTGGGTAAAAATAATGAACTTGATGAACTTAAGGTCACATTTTTACAGCCACATGGTCCATCTTCATCATTTTTTTATCCGAGCAAGCCAGATGTACTATGGATACCAATCATGGATGTTTTATGTTCTGTTGATCCTCTGACACCAACCGGGAGAACTTATGTTTTAACACAAAAAGACATTCTGAAATCTAACAATTCATTGTCCAATACAATTTAATAACAAGATTTGTTAATACAGATTTGTAAGGTTTTACGTTATTTAAGAATTTGAAGGTTTGTACAGTGTTATTTAAACTTTTTTATAATGTTTCATATTGTACTATATTATATTTAATTTTATATTACATTTTGTCACATTATATTATACTGCATCATTCATTTATAATTTATACGTCATTTATATATAAGACTGCACCAGGTATTATATTGTATCATACTAGAAATTGATAAAAAAAATTCCTTTTTAAAAATTATTTTTACTATGAACACATTGTTGCCCCATTTTCAGACTTAGTATAGGGTTTTACAATAATTTATTTTTATAGTTATTTGAAAAAAAAAAGTATTTATATTTCAATTGTTTTAGTGTAACATATTGTATTACTTGAAATTTATGAAAAATGACTTATAAAAAAATTATTTTTTCTATGAAGCCATTGTTGTCCCATTTTTAAACTTTCTGTATTGTTTTACAATAATATAACTTACTTTCTCTAATTTTTTGAAATTTTTTAAAGAAACGTTTTTTTCACAATTTAAATTTTAAAATTTAAATTTAAATTTTGAATTATTATTTTTTTACAAACTGTATCATGTTGCATATCATATTAAAGTCCATGAGAAATGCTGCAATATGACACTTCTTACATCTTCTTATCTTAATTAGAAAAGATTCTACAATGATTTGAAAATGTGTCAAACTGCCATTTTTTGACAATTTTTGAGATGTTTACCAAGCCATATTTTCAAAACCGATAGATATATTTCAAAAAATTTTTGTATTTTTCTTAGTCTATATAAATACTAACTATGTGCCACATTTCATTAAAATCTGAGATGGTGAGGTAATTTTTTTTCAAAAAGTGTGTTGATTTGACACGGAATGACTCAATGTATTTCAAATACATGTATTTTCGATACTGCCCATCTCTGCGTCCAACATGGCGCCCTTTGCAGGTTTTCTTGGTGCTCTTTTGAAGGTTTCCTGTTACTGTTCTTTTTTTTATTATTAAGATACCCTTGTAAAGGATATTTCATTTAAAATCCTTGATATTTGCTTGAGAGATATTTTAAAAAATCTCTACAAGTGTATTTCACGCATCAACATGCATTATTTTTCATTTTAGGAATAATGGTTCATTATGTTTTACTTGGCACTTCTTTTTACATTCTTTATACTTTTCTTTTTGGCAATTGCCTATGATAATTGGCACAAATTTTCACATTTTTATGACTGAGGTATGTCAAGGCCATATAAATCTGAAATTTTGCATTGTCACCCTTGAAATGTGATAAAGACTTGGTTAACTATTTATGTTTTCAATTACGAAGAATAAAATTATCTGTTTATTTAATGCATTTATTCTTTTTTTTTTTTTTTTTTTTTTTTTTTTTTTTTTTTTTTTTAACATTGCGGGAGCAAAGTCATTGGTAGCAGCTTGTAGTCTGTGTAAAAACCCTTTAATTAATTCAGATTACGAAAGATTAAAGCAGCAAAGCCAGCTGAGGGAAGTAAAAGATTATTTAATCTTTGGTAATTTGATCTAAAACATTGGTTTGCATTAAATATGAAAACGGTATTTATAACACTATGATTTTTATTTGAATTTGGATACTATTGGAAAGCTATCAGAAAAGGTATTTCATTGCGCCAAATCATGTTTGTGGTTTAATTAATTAGCAATGGACAGGATGATGAATAATCACCTGTTAGCTTTTAAAAGTCTTCAAACATGCTTATTTTTAGGTGGTTTTAGTAAATAAATTCTATCGAGTAGAATATTATATATTTAGATAAGATGTTAGATATAAATACTATAGAGCAGCAATCAAATCTTTTTTTTTTTTCTTTCGGAAACAAAAATTGTAAAATCTGAGATACTTGCAAAAGTTCCTGATACGTCAAAATTCAAGATTTACGATAACCACTAGCACAATTAATAGAAAGTTAGAAATATAAATTTAATGAAACTATGGAGGGTTCAGGGGGGCTCAGCCCTCTTGAAAAAATTTCTATATTTTATATATATATAAAAAAAAAAAAAAAAAAAAAAGAATTAATAGGTTGTGGAAAACTTAGAATATCCTTATAACAAAAATTTTAATGCTTCTAATGTCTGAAAATGTCTTAAGATGTCTTATTCTTATTTTATTCTTTTAAATAATTACTTAATTTGAAAATTTTAAATTGCAGTTTGAAGAAAGTTGAATATTACCCAAAGTGTGTTTAAAAACAATGATTTGCAAAGCTGACGTTGAGGCTTCTGATCTGCAGATTTACTAGTTTATATTATTTTCTCAGAGGCAATGGTATTTGTACGTCTTTCTGCAAGAATTGGGAACAATTTATCCGGAAGTTGAATCATGGTCATCTAAGCGCGATGGATGGGCCAGTCCGGACATTCAGAACGAAATTTTGGAAATGATGGCACACTCATTGCAGCATGCTTTGCTAGAAAAAGCGAAGGATGCAAGTTTTTTGGCCTCATTGCTGATGGAATAACCAATGCCGCCGGATAAGAGCAGTTCTCCATATGTGTACGATACTTGGCGAAACATTTGAGGTTAAAACGGAGGACATATATTTAGGACTATTCAATGCTCCTGATGCTACAGGGGAAACACTGACTAAAATTATAAAGGATACACTTCACTGTTGCAACATCGATCTCAATAAATTTCGTAAACATTATTTTGACGGAGCCGGTAATATGAGTGGCATCATGCAAGACTTCCAAATAAGATTCAAGGAGTTGCAACTAAAGTCTTTTTTGTACATTGTGAAAATCATTCCTTGGTCCTTGCACTGCAAGATGTAGCACATTCCAATCGATTAATTTCAGATTTCTTAAGTTTGATCAAGACGATATCTAATATAAATTGAGAATCATCCAAACAGTTAGATATCTACAAGAACACATAGTTCTTTGTCCAATTAACAATGAAGAAGAAAGCAACATAAACCTAAAAACAAATCAGTTGCTTCCTCTCTGTCTGAACAGATGAGCAGTCCTATTTGCTGCAATATTGATATTCGTGGAAAATTATCCAAGAATTTTAGAGATTCTTGATGCATTATTGAAAAAATCAACAGCATTACATCATGAGAAAAAAAAAAGCTGAAATTGAAGGTTTTATAAGAAGTTTGAAAAAATTCAAGACATTTGTTGGCTGGAACATGGCAAAGAACTTTTTGGTCCTTGCAAAATCTTGGCAAAAGTTCTGCAGACAACTGAATTTTCTGTTGCAAGCTTGAAGAATGCCACGCTGTTTCAATGTTAGAAGAAACTATACAATATATGAGAGAGGATAACCATTTCGAAACTCTCTACAAGAAATGAGAGAGAAAAGCATCTACATTAAATTTGAAACACAAAATAACGAGCGTCCCCAGGCAAAAGATAGTTCCAATAAGATATGAGCAGACAAGCCATCCCTTCGCTCCAGCACCACTTGGACAAGAAGAAAAATTGTGAGTAAATTTTAAAGAAGCACTGGACCTCATTACCAATGAATTAAACAAAATGATTTGATCAGAAAACTTTTGACTCTTTCATAAAGATCGAACGGAAACATATTCACACCATATTCACGAACACAGCTTCAACTACTTCAGATGATCTGAAAAAAAAAAAATTGAATATATGCTGATAATTTTGATTTGGCAAATCTTTCTGCTCAGTTGTCGCTTTTACCAACACTAAACCCTGAAGGAACTGATAGAAATGCATTGTCAGTCGCAATTAAAATTTATATCATCGAAGGATTATTGAAGAAATTATTTTCTGAAGTTTACCCTTTTTCAGAATTTCTCTTGGCGGTTCCGACATGAATAGCGACAGCTGAGAGATCGTTCAGAAACTCTTCGCCGGCTGCAAACACATCTAGGAATAACAATGGGTCTGCAGACCACTTGATGCTACTACATATTTATAAGGAGCAGGCTTTTAAAATTGATTTGAGAGATCTGCAATGAATTTGTAAGCAAAATAACCGAAAGAACTTTAACTTTTGGTAAATGGGAGTTGGAATAGTCTTAAATTTGAATATTGAATTTGGGATTGTCCTCAAATTAAGTCTTTATGTCAAGTGTATCTGGACCTCATTATCAATAAATAAATAATAAAAAATATTTAAATAATAAAAAACATTTTATTAAAAATTATTTTATTAGTATTAAAGAGTTGGCGAGCTTTTGACATGCTTCTATTTTATACTCCTGTTTGTGAAAAGCGCAACACTATGAAGAAATCCTCCAAACTGAATGAAATGAAACCCACCACAAGCTTTTTGCAGTATGCCCGGGCTCCCCCTATGTAGACAAAGTTCCTATGCCAGTGGCATTGATCGACAGACTGCCATCTACACAGTGGCACCTTCACTATACAGGGTGTCCCAAAAGGTCATGTCCAAACGGCACACATGGTTGTGTCAGGTCATTAGGAAACAGAATTACATAGGAAAGGGGGGTCGGAAACGCGATTGTAATCCGCTAGAGGGCGATAAGCGATGTCAGACGAAAGCGCGGGCAGTCGGATCATTCGAAGCGCGGACGTTGCAGAGAAAGGATGAACCAGTTGATGAGCACTTGGATGAGCACTTACTATGAGTTGTAGCATTTTTCTTTTTTATTTGGTACTGTTTTGTTGTAAAATAAAGATATTTTACACCGTTTGTTATCTTTTCTTTGCGTGACGGTTACGATGCAATTTCACTGTTTAGATCGCGTTTCCGACCCCCCTTTCCTATGTAATTCTGTTTCCTCATGACCTGACACAACCATGTGTTCCGTTTGGACATGACCTTTTGGGACACCCTGTATATCAGAAAATCGCTTTGCGTTTTTGGCAGATCATGCATATTAAGTTTTCCCTCCTGTCTCTTACTCTGTGGTTCTGAATTTAAAACAGAGCATGGGAATGCATAGCAGTGGCGTAGCAAGCGGGGAGTGGAGGGGGGGCGGTCCGTCCTGGGTGTCATCCATCCCAGCTACGCCACTGATGCATAGTGCTGCTATCTGTTATCAAAAAGAACAACTAACATTAAAAATTTAATTGTAATTAAATTAGCTTCACTGAACAGCAGCGCTGTGCAAAAGGGGGGGGCGGTCGCCCAGGGCGCCAAATTTATACTACCAACTTCATTTTTGGCCTGTCACAAGGAAAAGTTGGGGAGAGGGGTGCCAAATTCTAAGTTTGCCCCAGATGCAATTTTCTCTTTGCAAGTCCCTGCTGAACTGTTACACTTAAATACTTCATTATGAAGAAAATTTGTTAAATAGAAATAAATTGAAATTCATGAATGTTATGTAATAATATACACATGGATAAAATGAAAATATCGTAAAATGTATTTTTATTTGGGCGTATTTTTTTATGCAATGAAACATATGAGCAAAATTTAATTTGATAAAGTCTTAAAATAAATAAATAAATGAAATAAAGAGAGGTAAACAAAAACTAGAATGTGGTGTACCTTCCTCCCCCCCCCCCCTCAATCCATTTTTTTCCCTCAGTATTTTATTTCCTCTGCTTTAAACAAGTCTGTAATTTTATATCAAGTCTGTAGTTTTATATCAATTCCATATATATTTTAATTTGTAATTTTTGTTAATATTGCTGAATTCATGTTTTTTTTTTTTTTTTTTTTTTTTTTTTTTAAATAAAGGATGAATAAATTTATTTCTGAAAAAAATTCAAGATGTTTAGCTGATTTTGGTAATTACAATCTTTTTACCAAATACATATGTATTAATCAAGCTTTTTTGGTTATTAAGTCTGGCTAAACCTGGAAAAAAACTTCCTTATTTTATGATTTTAATGTAAGTATAATAGTAATGTATCTTTATAAGGCAAGTTTCATTGAATAATTTAGGAAAATTCCCCGTAGCAGAATGTGCGCGACACTGCGACGGGCGTCGCAGACTATCAAGGACACCTGCAGACTCAGCGATGCCACGGACGCGCTATAACGCGTAAATTACACAAAAAATTGGCAATGTGTCACAAAAAATAGCTCTTGCGCGTCCCGTGGGACACGTAATTTCGTGGAAATATCACGGAGTAAGCCGGAATTTCGTCCAAGGATCGTCAGAAAAAACGCAAATATCATCAAAACATTGCGAAATACTTTCTTTTAAAAATCACAAAAAATGACAGATTTCGCCAAAAAATCCCCCCAAAAGTCCGAATTTCTTCAAAGGATCGCGTGAATAAATATAATTTCCTTATAACATCGCTAAAAACAGAAAATTTCGAAAAAAAAAACACTTGAAAATGACAAATTTCCTCAAAAAAATCCTGCAAAAAGCGACAAATTTCATCAAATGATTGCGAAAAAACGGCAGACTTCGTCAAAAGATCGCGAAAAAAACCTGCAATTTTCGTTAAAAAATTGAAAAAAAATAGTAAATTTCCTCAAAAAATTGCGAAAAACCTCATGAATTTCGCCAAAAAATCAGGAAAAAACGCAAATTTCTCAAAGAAGCACAGAAATTTTTTTTTTACCAGAAATGGATTTTTCTGTTCCTTTTTTGTAAATGATGGAAATAGTTTACAGATACACACATATGTTGCCATAATTAATTAGTACAAAGAATATATTTATGTAATACGTTTGCCTCTTGCATACTATGTTTGAAAATAATATTAGCGTTGCAGACATTTGAAAATAGTTCTGCCACTGGGGGAAAATTACATTTTTCATCTTTATAATGAAAATTTTAATCATACTTTTTTGATTATTAATTTGGCTTTTGCTTTTAATATTTTAATCATTTTAAAAATTATCTAAAGTTTTTTATTTTGTTTATTTTATTTTAATGTTCTATTATAATGGCAGCATTCATTATAGTTTAATTTGCATTATTAATTATATTCAAATTATTGTTTAAAAAATGTAAACAAAGCAATGATCAGAAATCTGCAAAATTTTAAAATTCACTCAACCTTTGGTAACAGCTGTGTAGATTTGAGGGAGTCTATTGTATTAGTATTTATTTTATTTTATATATGCATGTTTTATTAAACTATTTTTTTTTCCTTAAAGTCCAGGAGTATAAAGATGGAGAATAATACTATTCTGGAACGAATAGCCCAGAACAACAAGCATGCAGAAGAATTGGTTAAATTTATTCAAAATGAGCTCCCAGCTCTTAAAGCTGCTGCTGTTCAGAAATTTTATGCTCAGAAAGAGTTGGAATTACGAGAAAAGCATGAAGAGCTCAAGAAAGAATTAGAATACTGGCAAAATAAAGTTATTGAGTTGGAGATAATGAACAATATCCCACAATATTCTGTTCCTTCTTCAAGTACTAAACCAGTAGCTGCTGTAAAAGCAGAAGCCACCAAAGTTGAAGAAAAACAAACACCAGATGTTAAAGCAGTAGAAAATGAAAATAAACCAAAAACAACTGAGGCACCTAATGCAGAAAAGAAAGCAGTGAAAAAGGAAAAGAAAGAGAAAGAACCTAAACCAGCCAAAGAAGAAAAACCTGCTGCAGATGAAAAAGCTGTAAATGTCAGTCGATTAGATCTAAGAATCGGCCGTATATTATCAGCTAAAAAGCATCCTGATGCAGAAAGCTTATATGTTGAAGAAATTGATGTTGGAGAAAATAAACCGAGGACTGTAGTTTCTGGTTTGGTTAAGTATGTGCCTTTGGAAGAAATGCAAAATCGCCTTGTTGTTGTTTTGTGTAATCTTAAACCAGCTAAAATGAGAGGTGTAACATCTGAGGCAATGGTAATGTGTGCTTCCACCCCTGAAAAAGTAGAAATCTTAGTGCCTCCTGCAAATAGTGTACCTGGTGACAGAGTGGTTTGTAAAGATTATCCTGGAGATCCAGATGCCCTCTTACCACCTAAAAAGAAAATATTTGAACAAGTTGCTCCTGATCTTAAAACAAATGATAATTGCATAGCTACTTACAAAGGTTCGCCTTTAGAAGTACTTGATAAAGGTGAACTGAAAGCACCTAGTCTAACTAATGTTCAAATTAAATAATGTACTTAAAATAAATTTTATTCAACCAAAAAAAAATTTGTTTTTTGTTATTCCCTTGATGCAATTTAGCTTGAGGTATAAGCATATTTTTTTAAATGGATAAAATTGTTGGTGTATTTTTACAAAAATTATCTGTTTTTCAAACATTTTATTTTAGTTCAAAAATTTAAGATGCTTTTTTAATTGAACAAACAGGTTAAAAAAAATGCTCATGAGTTATTTCTCTTATATCACATTCTCAAAAGAATCTATGCTTTTGGATTTCTGATAATTCCATTGATATTTTTTCTATCTGAACAAAAATTATCCTGGTATCAAATTAAAGAATATATGCAAACTTGCAATAATTAAGAAGAAAAATAACACTTTTCAATTTTAGAATGACTAGGGGGGGGGGAGAAGACTGGTATCAATTAAGTTAGTATGTTATACAGGATGTCCACTTCCATTCTCAACAATGGTCAATAGCTAATTCCTAAACCATTAGTCATAGATATGTAGTTCTAATTATAAAAATGTTTTAAATGGGGTAAAGAAATATTTTAAAGGCGTTTTGGGTCAATAAAATCATTTCTTAAAAAATTATGAAATTTAATTTTTTATACAGTCCTATAAGTTATACAGTAGAACCCCGCTAATTCGGACCCCGTTAATCCGGACCAATCTGGTTAATTTTTTTTTTTTAAGTTTGAGAAGCAATCGGCAAAATTTTGATAACATTAATTCATTTCATTTTCGTATTCTGAATAAAAATGTCTTTTCTGAAATATTTTCAGAAGAATATCTTAATCTTTTTTCATTTAAACTCTTTGATATTACCTTTCAAAGAAACAACAATGCATCACTTAAAGTCTGTAAGCAATATGTAAGCTGAGAATAGTCTCCAAAAGTCGCATAAGAATTTATGGTCTACAAATTGTAATTTCTTGAACAACAAGCAAACTTGAGACAGAACAAAAAACAGGCCTGAAAATTTTGTGAGCATGTTAAAAAAAAAAAAAAGATGGTTATTGAGATGTTGATATCACCGGCATTAGCAATTGAATGAAGCAAAAATAATGAAGTTTACGCCTCATTTACAGATGATGAAATATTTTACTGTCAGTAAATATTAAATATGTTTAATATAAAGGTGATTTTCTGTAACTATGTTTTTATTTATTTATTTTTTCTCATTCTCCGGATAATTTGGATTTTCGATAATCCGGATTGGGTCTGGGCCCAATTAATCCGAATTATCGGGGTTTTATTGTATTTAGTAATTTTTTCCTTTTACACAAATAAGACAAAATATCCTGTTCATATAATACTAAAATTAACTAAGCCATGAAATTTAAAAAATGCATGACTTATACCACTTTACTGCATTGAAAACCAATGTGTTCGACCATGATTTGAGGGATCTTATGCCAAGTGCTTACAGTATTCGAAGAATTTAATTCAATCATATTTGTTAAAACTTTTTTCAAAGCGCAGATAAACATGAAATAACTTTTATTAAGTTTCAGATTGTCCAAAATAATTGTATTTTAACATATGTTTTATTTTGTAAAGATTTGAGACTTTCTTTACATGATTGCTTTTAATAAATATTATGTTATTTTTATAAGTTTTTATTTAACTTCAACAATCGTATTTGTGTTTGGTCAGTTCAAAAATTGTATTTGAGCTTTAACTCACTTTCAAATGTCTGAAAAGATTAAATTTTACATATTCACGTAAATTCGATGACAATCTAATATTAGGATTTTCGGTGGTTACCATTTATACTTATTTTACTGGATAACACTAAAACTTTCATATAGATTACGCCGACAAGGTTAAGAAAACGTTTCAGATTAGACAACACAAAGCGACTGTGTTTTTTAGCTTTTATTTTATTATTATTATTATAGCTGAAACTGAAAACTACCTTAAATTTTAACTATCATGTCAAGTTTTTATGTAAATCAAAATTGTCAAAGTTAAAAAATAACAAAATTCGAAAATTGCAAAATGGAGGAGATGGCTGTGATTTTAACTTTTGATATGTATCTGATTTTTGAGTACTGGGAATCTAAAAATGACATTTATTTTTAACAATGTTACTTTTTTTTTTTTTTTTGTAAATCTTAAATGTTTAAATTAAAATATTGTGAAAATTTAATACTATAAAAAGATGTAAAACTTGTTTTATTAAATTTTATGCGATTTTTCTTTCTTTCTTTTTTTTTTTTTTTTTTTTTTTTAAGCCTCCGAAGCTATTTCGTTCAGACAAGCTAAAAAGTGTCGTGTCTATAATTGTGGCCCACTTTTTCATAATCTGGCCGTTAAGGCCCTACATCAGTAACGCTCCGAGATAGAACGGCTAATGTTATTTCAATGGAAGAAATTTATCACTTTCCTTCCTTTGCATTTTACTCAAATTTAATAATTTTTGTTGTTTTGAAAACCTGAAGGTTTAAACTATGCACGTCATTTTGAAATTTTATTTCTTTTTTTAATTTTAAGGCGATACAAGTACGTTATTTTATAATCTTTAAAATTCACCTTTGATGTCTTATTACAAAAAATCTGTTTGACATTTTAAAATTTGGTAAAACAGCATGCAGAGTTTAATTATTTAGCTTTCAGAAAATGTTTTTTATTTTGATTTTTAAGAAAATTTAATCTATGCTATTTGTATAAAAAGTTGAAACACTTTGATTTAAAACAGTTGAAAAGGCCGTAAAACTCCACCTCCAAAAGGGAAACACCCTAACACTCATTAGTGTGTAAGGTGATAAGGATTTACTCTACGGGGAGTCTTGCAGGGAAGTGGGAGAAATTTCTTGCCTCTGGCTAATAGTAAAACGCTTTTGGTTACTTGTAGGCAAAAAAGCAAAATAAAAAAAAATCCTTCATGATATTTCACGCAAGAAATTGGATCAGAAATGATGTAAATAGATTTTGATTTCAAAAAGTATGTTTAACTAAACATGTAATCTCAAATATACTTTAAAAGCATTATTGATTTCGAAAAAAAAAAAAAACACATTTACCATTTTTATTATTTTTCTTTCATATATTTGAAGTTTAATTTCTAAAAAAATTCTTTAATTGTACCGAAAGATCTCAGCTATCCCATGAAAAAAAAATATTAAAATGTAGAAGAGATATTTTTATAAATTTCTAGCAATGGATTTCACTTGACTGAAGTAGCTTTTTTAAAATTCCCCTAAACAAAGTCGAAAAAGTACAAAACGGTCTTAGTACCAGAAGATCTCAGCTATCCCATGACACACACACACACACAAAAAAAAAAAGCTTTAAAAAATATTAAAATGTAGAAGATATTTTTTTATAAATTTCTACCAATGGATTTCACTTGACTGAAGTAGCCTCATCAAAACACCTGTAAACAAAATCAAAAAAGTACAAAACGGTCTTTGCACCGAAAGATCTCAGCTATTCCATGACAAAAAATCATTTAAAAATATTAAAATGTAGGAGAGAGATTTTTATAAATTTCTACCAATGGATTTCACTTGACTGAAGTAGCTTTTTTAAAATTCCCCTAAACAAACTCGAAAAAGTACAAAACGGTCTTTGTACCGAAAGATCTTAGCTATCCAATGACAAAAAAAATCATTTAAAATTATTAAAATGTAGAAGAGATATTTTTATAAATTTCTACCAATGGATTTCACTTGACTGAAGTAGCCTCTTTAAAACACCTGTAAACATATTAAAAAAAAGTACAGAACGGTCTTTGTACCGAATGATCTCAGCTATCCAATGACAAAAAAATCACTTAAAAATATTAAAATATAGAAGAGATATTTTTATAAATTTCTACCAATGGATTTCACTTGACTGAAGTAGCCTCTTTAAAACACCTGTAAACAAAGTCGAAAAAGTACAAAACGGTCTTTGTACCGAAAGATCTTAGCTATCCCATAACAACAGAATCATTTTAAAATATTAAAATGTAGACGAGATATTTTTATAAATTTCTAACATTGGAATTCACTTGACTGAAGTAGCTTTTTTAAAATTCCCCTAAACAAAGTCTTAAAAGTACATAACGGTCTTTGTACGGAAAGATCTTAGCTATCCAATGACAAAAAAATCATTTTAAAATATTAAAATATAGTAGAGATATTTTTATAAATTTCTACCATTGGATTTCACTTGACTGAAGTAGCTTTTTTAAAATTCCCTTAAATAAAGTCAAAAAAGTACAAAACGGTCTTTGTGCCGAAAGATCTGAGATATCGAATGCCAAAAAATAATTTAAAAATATTAAAATGTAGAAGAGATATTTTTATAAATTCCTACCATTCGATTTCACTTGCCTGAAGTATCTTTTTTAAAACATCTGTAAACAAAATTAAAAAAGTACAAAACGGTATTTGTACCGAAAGATCTAAGCTATCCAATGACAAAAAAAAAAAAAAAAAAAAAAAAAAAAAAAAAATTAAAAATATTAAAATGTAGAAGATATAATTTTATAAATTTCTACCATTGGATTTCACTTGACTAATGTAGCCTCTTTAAAATACCTGTAAACAAAATAAAAAAAATACAAAACGGTATTTGTACCTAAAGATCTCAGCTATCCCATGACAAAAAAATCATTTAAAAATCTTTAAATGTCGAAAAGACATATTTGTAAAATTTTACTATAGGATTTCGCTTGACTGAAGTAGCCTCTTTAAAAAAAGCTGTAAACAAACAAACAAACAAACAAAAACAAAAAAAAAAAAGGTCTTTGTACCGAAAGATCTCAGCTATTCAATGACAAAAAAAATCATTTAAAAATATTAAAATGTAGAAGAGATATTTTTATAAATTTCTACCATTGGATTTCATTTGACTGAAGTAGCCTCTTTAAAACAACTGTAAACAAAATCAAAAAAGTACAAAACGGTCTTTGTACCAAAACATCTGAGATATTGAATGCCAAATAATGATTTACAAATATTAAAATGTAGAAGAGATATTTTTATAAATTTCTACCATTGGATTTCACTTCACTGAAGTAGCTTTTTTAAAATCCCCCTAAATAGAGTCGAAAAAGTACAAAACGGTCTTTGTACCGAAAGATCTGAGCTATCCCATGACAAAAAAATCATTTAAAAATATTAAAATGTAGAAGAGATATTTTTAGAAATTTCTAGCATTGGATTTCACTTGACTGAAGTAGCTTTTTTAAAATTCCTCTAGAGAAAGTCGAAAATATAAAAAACGGTCTTTGTACAGAAAGATCTCAGACATCCCATGACATAAAAATCATTTAAAAATATTAAAATATAGAAGACATATTTTTATAAGTTCCTACCATTGGATTTCACTTGACTGAAGTAGCTTTTTTAAAATTCCCCTAAACAAAGTCGAAAAAGTACAAAACGGTCTTTGTAGAGAAAGATCTAAGCTATCCAATGACAAAAAAATCATTTAAAAATATTAAAATGTAGAAGAGAGATTTTTATAAATTTCTACCATTGGATTTCACTTGACTGAAATAGCTTTTTTAAAATTCCCCTAAACAAAGTCGAAAAAGTACAAAACGGTCTTTGTACCGATAGATCTGAGATATCGAATGCCAAAAAATAATTTAAAAAATATTAAAATGCAGAAGAGATATTTTTATAAATTTCTACCACTGGATTTCACTTGACTGAAGTAGATTTTTTAAAATTTCCCTAAACAAAGTCGAAAAAGTACAAAACGATCTTTGTACCGAAAGATCTGAGATATCGAATGCCAAAAAATAATTTAAAAATATTAAAATGTAGAAGAGATATTTTTATAAATTCCTACCACTGGATTTCACTTGACTGAAGTAGATTTTTTAAAATTCCCCTAAACAAAGTCGAAAATGTACAAAACGGCCTTTGTACCGAAAGATCTGAGATATCGAATGCCAAAATATAATTTAAAAATATTAAAATGTAGAAGAGATATTTTTATAAGTTCCTACCACTGGATTTCACTTGACTGAAGTAGATTTTTTAAGATTTCCCTAAACAAAGTCGAAAAAGTACAAAATGATCTTTGTACCGAAAGATCTCAGCTATCCAATGACGAAAAATCATTTAAAAATATTAAAATGTAGAAGAGATATTTTTATAAATTTCTTCCATTGGATTTCATTTGACTGAAGTAGTTTTTTTAAAATTCCCCTAAAGAAGGTCGAAAATGTACAAAACGGTCTTTGTACCGAAAGATCTGAGATATCGAATGCCAAAAAGTAATTTAAAAATATTAAAATGCAGAAGAGATATTTTTATAAATTTCTACCACTGGATTTCACTTGACTGAAGTAGATTTTTTAAAATTTCCCTAAACAAAGTCGAAAAAGTACAAAATGATCTTTGTACCGAAAGATCTCAACTATCCAATGACAAAAATTCATTTAAAAATATTAAAATGTAGAAGAGATATTTTTATAAATTTCTTCCATTGGATTTCATTTGACTGAAGTAGCTTTTTTAAAATTCCCCTAAAGAAGGTCGAAAAACTACAAAACGGTCTTTGTACCGAAATATCTGAGATATCGAATGTCAAAAAATAATTTAAAAATATAAAAATGTAGAAGAGATATTTTTATAAATTTCTTCCATTGGATTTCACTTGACTGAAGTAGCCTCTTTAAAACACCTGTAAACAAAATCAAAAAAGTATAAAACGGTCTTTATACCGAAAAATCTCAGCTGTTCAATGCTAAAAAAATCATTTAAAAATATTAAAATACAAACGAGATATCTTAAAAATTTCTATCTTGGGATTTCGCTCTATTGATGTAAGCCACTATAAAATACTCGTAACAAAATCGAAAAAATATAAAACTATCTTTGTACAGTTCAATGATCTCAGCTATTCAATGCTAAAAAAATCATTTAAAAATATTAAAATATACAACAGATTCTTTGGAAAATGTTTAATGTGCAATCTCTGACATAATAATCACGATCTGTATGTTGTCTTTTAAAATTACATATAAATGATTCAATTTCACTTGAAACTATCTAACAAAAAAGGTCAATGTCGACTTGTTTTAAAACGGATCCGAGTGTTTTGGTCAGAAATTATCTCGAAGAAACTATCCAAATGCACATATCCCTCGGGCTATCAGTATTGAAAAGGTGCGAGAGTTTTTAGCATTTGCTAATGACTTTTTTCTTCCTGGGGTATCTTATCCCCTTTTTATCGCCTGGAGGTAAAGGGTGGCGTGAGATGACCATTTTCTTATTAATTACAAGCTTGGAAAATATCATTGGTCTTTTAAAGTGTCAATCTTTGGGTTCGGGATACGCCTTCCTGGTGGCAACAAGCATAGGTTTTTGTGATAGCATTTTGAGTTTCGGTTTGACTGATGCAGGCTCTTAAAACGAGACATTCATATAATCTATATATTTAAAAGACCTGTCTGTTTCTTTAGTCATCAGCCCTGAATTTTCTACTCAACCTATTTTGATAATTATTTTTTTTAAATGAAAGCTATTTATTTGTAGTTGTGTCCATTTTAGCTATTTTTTAATTTATTTCCATTTTTATATTTTATTTGTAATTTTAAATGCTTTTTACGATATTTTTCAAAATGGTGACAACTCAGTTTAGCTTTTCTCTCGTTAATTAAAATTTATTTTCCATTATCACTTTCCACCAGTCAGAAGCTTTATTTCATCAGTGAACATGTCCTCGCATTTAAAAGAAAAAAGTTAATTGTTTTCGTAAAATTTAACCGCAATAAAATGATTATGCACTAATTGAGGTAAAAAAATATATATATTTACTGAGAAATAATATTAATAATGTAAATAAAATAACAGAAAATAATTTATGATAAAAATTAATGTCTAAAGCAAAATAAGAAAAATTTCAAATAAGAAAAATTTCAAATGCGGAAAATGTTGTCATTCAGCAACCAGATAAATGGGAATTACAATATTATTACGGATGCCTTTTTCATGTTACTAATAACAGTAACTTTTAAAAAACATTTGAAGAGAAAATGACGTCACTATTTAAAACATCGCATTTTTACTCATAACGATATTACATTTGAATATTTCTTTTCATTATGGACACTAAGATTGAGATTTTACTTTCAGATGACTTCAGTTAGTGAAAAATTTCGCCGGCACTCAGATTACAATTTTAACTGAAGATGTGCGAATATTTGCATGCAAAATTGTAACTGGCAAACTTGACGTTAAGTTTGGAAATATATTTATTATACATTGATTCAATAATGTTGTTACTTTCGCCTTTTTTTTTTTAACCAAATCGATCGGGTCTTTTAAACATTTCATTCATCGAATTCGACGGGATTCCACTCGTTTTATTGTTAAAATCCATTTCCTTTTTCTCAGAGTCTATAAAAAAGCGTTTAGACTAAAGAAAAAAATCTGTTTTTGATGAATCTAGTCAATGAAGAAGTAGCACGTCAAATTGTATCTCTTTATTATTCCGCAATTCCAATGTCTCAGAGAGAAATTGCTAATCAATTGGGTATTTCACGCCGTTCTGTTTGCTATTATATTGATAAACACAAAAAAAAAATGAAGTTAGTTCATTGCATTCTAAACGGGGTCGCCCTTCTAAAAAACCTCTATCATTTTTTTTTTTTTTTTTTTTTTTTTTTTTAATCGGAGGCGAAACTGAATTGTGCAATGGCAGAATCTACATTCAATTTGTATTTTATTTTATTTTATTTTATTTATTTTTTTTTGGGGGGGGGGGGTTATACTAAGATTTTTATAGCTCAACAGCTAAGAAGTCTGATGACTTGGGGGAAGATTTTCAATTTTAATCTTGAAATTAACATTTTGCGAAAAATCCTGAATCGATGGTTAAAAATTAAAGTCATTTTCAATTTCAGCAGTAAAAAATGCATAAAAAATAATTATTAAAAGTTAATAACACATCTATTTTATAATTAAAAAAAAAAATTCTTTTCTTTTAAAATTTAAGATTTGCAAAAATATTTTGTGTTGGTAAAAAATGAAAGTCAATTTCAGATTCACTGATACAGAATATAATACATAAGATTCAACTATCAAAAGCTAAAAAAACATTATATAACCGAACTTCTGCGGACTAGTTTTATCTAATAACATTTTAAAATGTGAGGCATTTAATTTCATAATTTTATTTACCAAAAATTCCGTTATTTTTCTTTACATCTTTATTACAAATCGTATATTTTGCATTCATACGTTAGAATGATTAAAGATTTCAAATTTGGATTTCAGTATTAATTTTACTCTCAACATTTTTTTAAATATTTCTGACGAAATTATATTTCAATTATATAATATAAAAATAATAAAGTATAATTGAAGCAAAAAATAAGAAAGCCGATATTTTCATCATTTTCAACAAGTGAAGAATACTGACAAGAAAGGTCTTCATACTGGGCATATTCGGAATTTTATGAATAAAAATACTAATTAAAGTTCTTATGATGTAATAAAGGATCAGTCAAAATTAGCGGCAGAATCACAGTAGAAACTATGTAAAAAAATAAAATATTTTCGAATATTTGGCATTGAAAAGACGAAAGCGTCACTCGATTTGGCGAGCAGCCCTTTTCCTCGCCAAAAGCAAGCTATTATAATGCACTTAAAACTGTTGTATATTTAGAATGCGTATAAATGGTATTTAATGATTTTAAACATAAACAATGAGAGACTTTAATATATTATATACATATTGTATTACATATATATATATATATATATATATATATTGTTGAAGTAGCTATTTAATTAATCACTGAAAAAAAGTGTTTTCATAGATTAAAAAAATCATATTGAGAAAAATTATCTTCATACAACTAAACGTATTCAGAAATAAAAGCCAGATGTTTCCATAGCAACAAAATCTAATCGACAAATTTCAATTGGACTTAGAGTTTGAAACAAATTTAATTAATTTAAATTATGAATTTCGTTTTAAATCTTAAATTTTGATGATTAAATTTGAATATAAATACCGATGTAACAAAAGTATACTTAAAACAAACTAAAACTTACAAAACTAAAGTTATTTAGATTAAATTTAACAAAACAAGTTCAAAATGAAACTTTTTTTTTTTTTTTCTTGAAGTGTATTTGACGTAAAGTATTTTTTGAAATTATATTCATTCGCCAACCGGCGATAAATCGCCAAATAACGAAATTTTCATTATTTTTTTACGAGTACTGAATGGAGATTCAGCCGAAATTTTTTCTATAAACGTATATATTCACACACAAAAAAAACATTCTGTTTTTTTTCTTCGGGGTATGCTTGTATGGAGACCTTTTTTGTGAGTACCCCTTAAGTTGGTATTTAATGAGGCAAAGAAATAATGTAAAAATAACATTACTTTATTATTATTTTTTTTCCGGTTGCTTTTATATAACAGTAAGAAAACATTAACAAACAAATATTTACATTGATAGATGCATTACAGACAGGATAGATTAAGCATTATCGTTTACGAAAAAATAACCGTTCAATTTCTCTTAGGAACTCTTGACTACTACAGAAACGTGATAATCCATCATGACACGGAATGATAAATCAATGACGATGTCAATGGCCGAAATTTCTTTATACATCGATCCTGGTCACTAAGTTTGTGATCAGTTTCTCAAGATCAGTTTTCCTACGATTGCTTGTTTCCAGGACTTCTGCGTGATTGGCAGCCCTTTCGACGTCGTAGTCCATGACACACTGGTTAGTTATGAGCGAAAGTCCGAATACCCGTAGACCACAGTGTTTAGCTGCGATGACTTCATGCGCTGTACTCATACCTGAAAAGAAACAGATAGAAAAATATTACGTCAAGCTTAGATAAGGGGCGGGGAAACCCCCCCCCCCCCAAAAAAAAAAAAAAAAAAAAAAAAAGTTTGCGTAAGCTGTTATAGTTGGCAAATTTACAAACTGAACTAGCAAATTTATTCAAAACTTTAATAAAAAACTATAATACACTTTCTGTTTCTAATAGATTTGGCGAAAGTTCCAAAATAATTAGAAATATTATTAAGCTTCTTGCAAATAAAAACTTTATGATAATTTCTAATTGCGATAACTTGGTAAATTTATAAAACTAGCTGGCAAATGCTGAGCTTTTCACTGAGGTGCCAAATAATGAATTTTGACTTGGCAATTTAAGACTCTCTCCCCCCACCAATAAAAAGTCTTCGCGAGGGCCCTGGCTTACATTATATTATGATACCAAGGATCTATTTGGAAATTGGGTCCTTTAAAGAACTCTTCATAAAATTTTCTTTCACAAAATTGAATCCTTCACAAAAATTTTCACCTTTAAAATAGGACAATTCACAAAATTATTTGTCTAAAACAGGGTTCATATTCATTTTCCATGAAAAAATATCCCTTGATGTGTTTATCACAATGTACCATTTTCCCTAGTCAACAATTAACATTTTTAATCCTCTCATGTATAAGTTATTTTCCTTAATTATTTGTAATTATCTTTAATGATAAATGAGAATCCATTATAAAATAATTTTATTATTCTGTGCATTCTAGCAACTATCTGTCCATAAATCAGATCTCTATAAATGAATGCTGGTTTTTTGCATTATAAGGCAATTTTTATCTATTCTCATATGAGGCCCGTATGAATGAAAGGGTTAAAAACCAGTATCATGACATTCCCTCAAAATAAATTAAAAACAAAATAATTTTAAAGATAAAATTTATACATCTTTTAAAGACAATATGAACACGAGCGATTATTTCTTCCACTGGCTGGATAACCTCATTGGCTGAAGTCCCCCTCATTGAAACTTGGCGACGATTTACTGAGGAAAAGCACCAGCTAGCTTGGAAAAAAAGCCACGGTCCGTTTTATTCAATCGTTACGTCCGGCATGCAGAAAATACGCATTCATTTACAAGTGCTGTGCAATAACTTTTTCAAATATAATGTGTTTAAAAAAATAATTATTAGGAAGTTCACAAATAATTTAGTTTTTCAATGTTTTAATAAATTGAATAAATCAGGAGTGTTCATAAAAAATATCTTCATATAATCTGTTCTTATCGCCAAGCTTTAAGCAATAAACGTCATTTCTGGCATACTTAAAATGTGATAACCAGTGGACCAATGAGATTATCCAGCCAGTGGGAGAAATAATCGCTCGTAATATGAACAAAACTTTAAAGGAAAACATTAATTTGTGAACAATAGACACTTTCAGTCCTGATGTCTGATATGATGTTTTGCTTGGATACCGACTCCAAACAAATGGTTGCTATGCTGCATTTTCTATTTTTTCTTTTATATTACAGCAATATCTTACAGTTACATCTTGCAGATAAGAGTTTTAATACTTTACTAGCTGCACCCGTCGAAACTCGACGGAAAAGAATATATATTAGGTATGATACATGTAAATCTTATATAGACAGTAAAATACTGAGCGACATAAACAATTGCCACCTTTTAAAATAGGGACAACATAGCTTTTCTTGATGAAGATACACAAACTTAAGAAAACAACAAAAAATAAGAAAAACAACTCATAAATTATGTTGGACTTAACTTCAGTTACAAATCTTTCTTTAATGCGGTTTCTAAACCTTAAATATTATTTAAATGCCAAATTATTTAGAAAGTTAATATTATACCCCGGAAGACAAATTCAAAAATATCTGCATAGTTTATTTTTTCTCAGTTTAAATATCGCTTGATAACTGCACAATAATTATATCAATGAAACATTTTAATTATAATAGAAACAGCGACTTACTAAACTACCTAACCAACCTACTACACATTTACAGCACTTGTAATAAATTTATTTATTGGTTTGTATCCTCCATGAACTTGTAAAAATTAATTTTATTGTTATGGCAACGAAAAAAAAAAAAAAAAAAAAAAAAAAAAAAACGATATTTTTTTTATTAAAAAAAATAAAATTTTTGTATTTGTTGCTGAAATGCAGATTTTATTTTCTTTTTTTAAACAATAACTTAGTACAATGAAATGATTTTAATTATTTTTTGATATTATGTAAGACAGAAATATAGTACCGGCATATCACAAGTTTTGTTCTTTTTTTTTTCTAATATGACATCATTTACACCTACAGAAATACTCATCTTTTCTTAAATAAAAGCGTGATTTATGCTGTTACCTAAGAATTCTTTAGTTTCATAAAATATTCATTATAATTAAATAGAAATGGCGCAGTTTATAGAAATATTTTCATTTGTGCACACCACGGACCTTTAAATTAATAGAAGTTCACTTTATTTAGATGCAGGAATTAAAGTCAGTGAATATGACATCATCACTGACACAGCTATAACAATGTATATTATATTCATGGAATAAATTTATCTGGTTTCTGTATGACGACATTTTCTCCATCGACAAAATTTCACTTTAGATATTATATTTTATTAAAGTTTATCTTCTGTTATTTTACTTACATAATACTTAATAATATTACTCAGTAAATAATCTGTGTATTGCAGGGAAAAACTATGTGCAATCATTTTATTATGATTAAATTTAACGAAAATCTTTATTATTATTATTTTTTTTGTTTGAAATGCGATTATACATTCACCGATGAGATCAAGCTCCTGATTGGTGGAAAATAATGAAACAAAATAAATTTTGAGAAAAGCTTAACCTGTTGCCACTGTTTTGAAGAAATGTCACGAAAAATCTTTTAAAATTAAAAATAAAATATAAAAATTGAAATTAATTAAAAATTAGCCAGAATGGGCACAATTACACATAAACAGCTTTCATTTAAAAAAATAATTATCAAAATCGGGCCAGTAGAAAGCTCAGGGCTGATGACCAAAAAAACAGCTAGGTGTTTTAAATATATAGATATGCAGCAGTAGCATTTTCTACAATTTATATATAATAAGAAATGTAACATAGCAACCGTTTGTTAGGGGTCAGTACAAAACTGCATACATATTAAGCGTTCCAAGATAATGCTGGAATCTGTCGTAAATTAATATGCTGCACCAGCTGGTGGCAGGGGTGCAAATGAATGTGCGAGTTTGACGTCATATATGCACAGATGCTTATTATCTCCGCATCTCTTGGGCATATTTTCTGAATTTTCTCTCTATCATGATAGATTAATCAAGTCCACGAGATTTATTTCAAAATATTTTTGTTACAGTTTATTTCGATAAGATCATGTACATTTAAAAAAATAGTCAGAATATCATTTTAATTTTGGGAGAAAAAGTACTAACTAATACTTATAAGTACAATATAATGCTACGAAAAATAGTGACTTTTACCCTAAAATTAAAATGACAATGCGACTTTTTTTAAATACACAGATTTTTTTATTAAAAATATGTGTATTTAAAATAAGTTACATTGTTATTTTAGGGTAAAAGTCAATATTTTTCGTAGCACTATATGGTACTTATGAGTACTAGTTAGTACTTTTTATCCCAAAATTAAAATGATATTCTGACTATTTTTTTTAAATGTACATGATTTTATCGATAACAAACTATAACAAAAATATTTTGCAATAAATCTCGTAGACTTGATTAATATGTCATGATTGAGAGAATAGCTTGAAATTTATGATTGAATTTTTAATATGAATTCTCAAAATAACTTTGTCTGTTAAAAAAAAAAAAAAAAAAAAAAAAAGAGAGAGAGAGAGAAAGAGAGAGAGAGTCTAATCTACGATTTTAGGATAAATTATTGTCTAGAACGTTAAATATTTAAACAAATAAATTAACAATATTTCTTTGTTTAACAAAACAACATTTAATACATACATTTAAAATTAAAGATATTCCGAATATACGTATATTGAAATAGGTTTTTAAATTAAAAGAATGAAATGTTTGCAAGTTAAATAATAAAAGTCGATACGGCCAAGAAAACATTGGATTTTTATCGTCTGCAATTGATAAATGAAAAATGGAGTTAAAGTTGAATATTTTATTTACTATTAAATTCTATACATTTCTAAACATTGATAAACATTATATTATCATAGGAAATACTACGGTGTATACCATTTTGTATAATTTAGCTCATCAAGAATTTAGTAAAATGTGACACTATTTCAAAATTCTGCATTTATATAACTGCTACTTACTAAATTTAATGAGTCATCTTTCATTACATTAAAAACATAATTAAAATCGAACATCTTTTAATCAGCGATACTTGTATCGCATAGTTAAATGATAATTCATCTTAGTACATTTTATGTTAATATTTAGTCGTACAACACTTAATTATTCTATGTTTATTTACAACATTTAAAACCTAAAACTTATTCTACGAAATATTTTAAAGTAACATTTTATAGAAACAAAAAAGTTTTGTTGCCATTCACACAATAGAAACTGCAATCTACTTAATAATCCTCTAGTTATGCACCCCTGCCGCTATGGCATATGCCTTGACCCCGCCTTTATTGCGGACACATCTTCCATAGGAGTTGGAACGCTTGAAATATATGCAGTTTCGACTTAATAATCCTCTAGTTATGCACCCCTGCCGCTAGATGGCATATGCCTTGACCCCGCCTTTAATCTTGCGGACACCTCTTCTATAGGAGTTGAAACGCTTGAAATATATGCAGTTTTGGGTCAGTATCCAAGCAAAAAGATATATATGAGACGTCAGACTGAAAGCGTCTATAGAAATAAAGTATGCATGTCTTTTGGGTATGTCCTTAAAAACTTGATAGCTTGCTGCAAGAGTTAAATTTAATTTCCCTTTTATGATTTTATTATCTCTTACATTACTTTATTATCTTATTACAACTGCCTATAAAAATAAAATCCTTTATTTTTGTTAAGTTCCTTTTGAAATGTTGTCAAATCTCACAATATTAGAAGGCATGTCTTGTGACTGATTTACACATGTGATGTCATACAGCAAGCGATTAGCCCTCAATTCCCTACAACGGGCAGTCGTTTTGCCAAATTTGAAGAATTTTTTTGTATTTTCCCCTGAAATTCTCCTGATTTTACAACCTAAAATTTATCCCTTGAATCCCATAACTCCCTGATAAGTATGGCCAGTGGTGTAGTCGTAAAAAAATAGAGGGTGTGTGCTCTAAGCAGATGGTATACGCTCAAAATAGAGGGTATACTCTCTAATTGATATACTATAGTTTTCTTGAAAAACAGAGGGTATACGGTGTTCCCTTAAAAAATCGAAAGGTATACGGTGTTCCCTTAAAAAGTCGAGGAGGTATACGGTGTATACGCCCATATACCCTCCACTGAACCCCTGAGTATGACCCTGTTAAAAATGGATCTTTCATAAAAATTTTCTTACTTTTCACAAATTTAATAATTTAAAGTAAAATCTGACGTGTCACTTTAACATAAAAGAATATATGTATTTTACATAAGTATAAATATGTATTCACAGACATGTTTTATAACGTATAGTAGTGCTCAGTCTAGACCATTTTTGAAGAGCGCAGCACCCTGCCCTTTTTCAAATTTACAAAATGCGCCCTGCCCTTTTTTAAAAGTAGTAAAATGCACTGCTAATTTTACCCCAAGATTTTAAATAAAATATTTCTGTATATGTATTTCTAAATTTGTGTGGCCCAAAATAATTTTTTTCATTTCTTTATGAATAAGAACATGAAAATATTCAACAATGTTTTAATTTAATTGTATTTTTTATTTTTATACTATAAAATCATTTGAAATTAATGTTACTTGATTTATCATACTTTAAAATTACATATTTTCCTACTTTTTTTCCTCCTTCTAAAAGCAATAACTTTCTTTTTGCAAAAATGCCATTTTCTTCTGCAGTAGTGCCTTTTTTAATGAATCGCACAATGCCCTTTTTGATAGTAGAGTGAACACTAACATATAGCATTGTTTTTAATTTAAAAAAATTCTATAATTTATTGCATAAATTTCAAAGAACTTAAGTAATTTTGCACTGAGTAAAATTTTTATTTGAAGCTAATACCTAAGTATATGCAATAAAAAAAAGGAAAATTATATTTCAACTCTACATATTATAAAAGAATGCTGTTTGAAAGGAAATATGGGACGGTGGGTAGAACTTTTTCCTACATTCGTGCTTTTATTTCTATTTCTGTGCAAAAATCCCTTTTTAAAGAAATTACTAAAAATATAAGTATTGTTTCGTAAAAAGATATTTCATTTTCGGGATCTAAATTAAAAGATAATAAATAAAACAAGATACATATTTAAATCAAAGTAAATTATTTGTGAAATATGTATTTATTACAAATATTTATATATAAACAACGAATAAAGCAATTATTATAAATAACTAAAAAGTATTACAGAATTTACAAGGGCAGAGTAGTGGTAATCGGTTATTTAAAAAAATAATAAATATGCAGTTACATTGAGAATGCTACTTACAGCAGTTAAAAAGAATATTGAATTTAGTAAGCGAAATATTTCTTTAATATTTTAGTCTACAAACCTAATTTAGTTTAAATATAATTATTAATATTAAAATATTTGTATACTAAATATAGATGCACTTATTATAGATTTAAATTTTTATATTGAAAATTTAACAGGAAAAAAAAAAAAAAAAACCTCATGGAAGTTATATTAAAGGGTGCCTCTATATTTAATGAAAAAAAAAGTTGACATTATTTATCAAATTCTGTAGTATAAAATATGAAAGGCATACAGAAATTCTTGCAGAGTGTTTGGCTTAATAATTATCAGATATTTCTTATTCTTTCAAATTTCCCAAACTGGTATTAGCTTGCCTCTTTAAAATTCTAGTGTAAATTATGAGAAAAGTAGCTGTAACATTACTACAGTTTCTTAGAAGCATTACAGATGTTTTCTTATAAATACCTAATATGAAAATGAATAGACAAAAGTTTTTGTAATTCTATTAAAAGTTGGGTAATAAACATGCTAAAAAAACCTGTAACTGCTGCTAACAATTTCTTAGTTAAGATACAAAAGAAATATCTGTAATAGTACTAACCATTTCTTAATAAACATCTGTAGTACTACTAGAAAATCTCTAGGCAACTGGAATTCCATAAACTTTTCTAGTAACTAATCGTTTCTTCTTAAGTATCACTACTGCATTAAACTTAGTAAACAACGCGCAAACCTCTTTAGTGAACATACTAAGAAAACATTAGTAGATTTTACAGGTGCTTTTTTAGTTGGAATACTAAGAAATGATTTGTAGTATTACTAATCATATACTAAATAAATACCTGTAACGGCTACTAAGAATTTCTTAGTGAAGATACAAGAGAAATATCTGTAATACTACTAACCATTTCTTAGTGAAGATACAAGAGAAGTATCTGTAATACTACTAATCATTTCTTAGTACTCATACTAAAAAAACACCTGTAACCTTTACTAATGATTTCTTAGTATCCGGGATGCATGCTGCATAGTACCATGCGACACACGGTGGCCAATATTCTTCATGGATTCTATAGCCACAGAATTTTTTAAAAATGTATTAGAAATAAAGGAGTGCTGCTAAACCTAGAACCGTTGGCAAACAAAAAACTCCAAAATTAAATTAGTAAGATGTCCTAATAAAATATACTAATTATTTTGGGTTATTTCCGATTAAAAATGAATAGGTGAATATAGCCTGATGTGTACGCAACAGTATTAAACTCAGGGGAATTCCTCCCCCCTCCCCCTCCGGAGCAATTGGATGTCGACCTTGAAAGATTTAAGATTTTGTGTTTTAATAGTAAAGAAATACAGTTCTCCCCCCAGAACTCTATAATGCCTTCCGCCCCTCCCGAGTCACAGAAATATATAATTATTGTATCTTACCTACTGCATCAGCTCCTAATGTTCTTAAAGCTCTAAGTTCGGAGACTGTTTCGTAGTTAGGACCTCCGACCATCACATAAACTCCTTCTTGCATGTACTCCGATATTCCGAGTTCTTTTGCGACTTCTCTAGCAAGGTTTCTAAGTTTTAAATCGTATGCATTGTTGAGAGCTGGAAATCTTGGTCCCCATCTAAAAGAAGTGAACATAAATTAATTTGAGTACGAATGAAACGTTTCACAAATTCTTGAATAATGTCTAAATAATATTTTATTTAACGGTTATCAATTATTACTCAATTAATTTCAAATTGTTTGTTGTATAAGAAGATGAAATCTACATAATGAAGATTAAATTAAAGGTAAACTTTTAACATTAGAATAAAATAATTTGTAACATAGTAGACTAGTTATAACTTCGTGTGCGTGAAATTTAGAAAAGAAATTTTTTTTTTTTTTTTTTTTTTTTTTTTTTTAATTAAGCAAAAATCAGACATAGTGGTTAAAAAATATTAGAAAACGTGAATTCTGCTTTTTCAGTCATTTAATTTTAAGTCTCTCCCGATGAAGAAAAAGTAAATATCGTAGATTGTATGAAACGTATTTCAGTTTTATCACTCAAAATACATGCTTTTATTTTAGTCCGGGAGCCGACCGTCGATTTACCTATGTATCGAGTAAAAGGACCGGACATACATCAAAATGTAGGTCTCAATGTGCACATTAAGAATATCACTGTCTGCCAGGTCCTATCCTGCCGGAACGCAAGGCAGCCGCAATTTTATGACGTCAATTTTCAGTGTTTACCTATGTATCGAGTACAAGGACCAGACATACATCAAAACGTAGGTCTCAATGTGTACATTAAGAATATAACTGGCTGCCACATACATCAAAATGTAGGTTTCAATGTGCACATTAAGAATATCACTCGCTGCCAGGTCCTATCCTGCCGGAACCCGGTGGCAGCCGCACTTTTATGACGTCAAGTTTGAGTGTTTACCTATGTATCGAGTAAAAGGACCAGACATACATCAAAATGTAGTTTTCAATGTGCACATTAAGAATATCACTGGCTGCCACAAACATCAAAATGTAGGTTTCAATGTGCACATTAAGAATATCACTGGCTGCCAGGTCCTATCCTGCCGGAACCCGGTGGCAGCCACACTTTTATGACGTCAATTTTGAGTGTCTGCCTATGTATCGAGTACAAGGCCAAGACATACATCAAAATGTAGATTTGAAAATGCATATTAATAATATAAGGGTCTACTTTGTCCAATTTTACCGGAATCAGGTAGCAGCAACACTTTAATGACATCAATTTTGAATGTCTACCTATATGTCGAATTTAAGGACCATATATAAATAAATATGAAGGTTTAAAAGTGCACATTAATAATATCATGGTCTGCCATGTCTAATTCTGCCGAAACCAGGTGGCAGACTCATAATTTTTCGTCAATTTTGAGTGTTTAGCTATCTATCGCACCTGGCAGACAGTGATATTATTAATATGCGCATTGAAACCTATATTTTGATATATGTGGCAGCCAGTGATATTCTTAATATGCACATTGAGACTTACATTTTGATGTATGTTTCGGCCTTGTACTCGATACATAGGTAAGCACACAAAATTGACGTCATAAAAGTGCGGCTGCCATCGGGTTCCGGCAAGATAGGACCTGGCAGCCAGTGATATTCTTAATGTGTACATTGAGACCTACATTTTGATGTATGTGGCAGCCAGTGATATTCTTAATGTGCACATTGAGGCCTACATTTTGATGCATGTCTTGGCCTTGTACTCGATACATAGGTAAGCACACAAAATTGACGTCATAAAAGTGCGGCTGCCACCGGGTTCCGGCAGGATAGGACCTGGCAGACAGTGATATTCTTAATATGCACATTGAGACCTATATTTTGATATATGTCCGGTCCTTGTACTCGATACATAGGCAAACACTCAAAGTTGAAGTCATAAATGCGCGGCTGCCACCGAGTTCCGGCAGGATAGGACCTGGCTGCCAGTGATATTCTTAATGTGCACATTGAAACCTACATTTTGATGTTTGTGGCAGCCAGTGATATTCTTAATGTGCACATTGAAACCTACATTTTGATGTATGTCTGGTCCTTTTACTCGATACATAGGTAAACACTCAAACTTGACGTCATAAAAGTGCGGCTGCCACCGGGTTCCGGCAGGATAGGACCTGGCAGCGAGTGATATTCTTAATGTGCACATTGAAACCTACATTTTGATGTATGTGGCAGCCAGTGATATTCTTAATGTGCACATTGAGACCTACGTTTTGATGTATGTCTGGTCCTTCTACTCGATACATAGGTAAACACTCAAAATTGACGTCATAAAAGTGCGGCTGCCTTGCGTTCCGGCAGGATAGGACCTGGCAGACAGTGATATTCTTAATGTGCACATTGAGACCTACATTTTGATGTATGTCCGGTCCTTTTACTCGATACATAGGTAAATCGACGGTCGGCTCCCGGACTATTTTACATAAAATGACGACACGTCATTTGGATACACTGAAGAATCATACATTTACGATCCAGTTTTCAACATCTATACAAGAGTATGAATGTGACGTCATTATAGTGGAATAATACACAAACTCAGCAAAAAGCGATGTCGTAAATTTGATTAAAAATAAATAAATAAATAAATAAAAATCGGATAGTTAATGATTCAAGTTTTTTTCATTTGTTTGTAACATTAATATGGATATTTAAAATTAAATATTGTTTATATTAACTTCAGGTTTTATCAGAAATCATTCATTCATATTTTTTCGAAATAGCCGGCATTTTAATTAATTTTTTTTTCAATTGTTATGAGAAAATGGCAACAAAATAAATAAATAAATAGTGATATACTATTTTCCCTTTAACTTCTACAGAAATGGAGTAATTCAGTTGCCACCATTACCGAAATGGCCTTCAAAACTAACAAAATAATAATATCTCAAAAATTTTCTCTTGCCCCCAGCCTGGAAAAGAAGGACCTTTTTTCCTATTGCTCAGTCATGACATCACCCTTGTTTTCATCCAAGCCCCAAAAATTCTCCTAACTGTAAAAATTTAATTTTCACACACTTTTGGACATTTCTAAATTAGAAAGATAAACTTCATTATCCATGCCTTGAATTCCTTTCAACAAAATGCTATTAAATTGTCCGGAAATATTTTACTTACTAATTGCCTCCCGCTCTTTGTGTGTCGAAAGCAGAATGCCCAGGTCTTTTTTATTGCATAGGCAAATCGGGACTTTGCCCATGAGCCCTGGACTTCTAGGGGCCCCCAAATCCATATATTAATTTACAAAATATTTATTTTTTCCCCAATTCCAACTCTGAAAATTTTCAACAAAATACAAATTTAATTTTTGAAAAATTTTATTTAACTTTCTGCAAAACAAATTTCATTTTTAACTCACAGTGTTCAATTCTTTTACAAAGCTAACCTCAATCACTATTAAATAAGAAATAATATTTTGATTTTAATCGATTGTATTAGCAATGAACTTAAATCATATTTAAATTTCCGTGATTGAAAATAATCGGTATGTCTAGTACATCTTAAAAAGATGAAGAAGGAAAGTAACTTGACTAACTCACATTTATAGTCAGAGTATTTGTCACTCTTCCATAAATTGAAGTTATTAAATTCATCTTAAAATAATATAACGAGTTGCTAAAGCTATATAAAAGAGTCTTGTTCTGCATTCAGAATAAGTATTTTTATGAATTAAGGTACTTAATTTGGAATTGACGGAGCTAAGAATTTTCTTCGATTTAAAATTCAATGTGCAAAAATATTGTTTATGCATTATACACGTGACTCACCACCAGTTCTATTTGAATAATGTTGCAACAATTCAAATGGGGGGGGGGGAGGGGTTACTTTATCTTTGCCCTGGGCTCCAATTAGTCATGATCAGAGCCTGAGGATGTCACAGTGTGCATTTTTAAATACAAATAAACCATACAAATATAAAGAAAAGTCCTTCCGGCAATGCCGGGAGGAAGAGGTAGCTTTCATATACTTATATATATATTTATTTATTTTAAAGTAAGTCACATTGTTCAAAAATACTAATCTCAAATTAGTGGAAATAATCTTATAAAATTAGTGATTTTATAAGATTGAATACTATTTTTGTCAAAACTGAATATTAATAGGAATTTTTAGAAATTAGTCATCTTTTATTAAATCTGGTTTTATTTTAAGCGATTTGGAGAGTCACTAAATTCCACGATATCATAAAGTGTATGCCATTTTAAAGCAACATTGTGGATCGTTCAGATCAGTCCGTTTCAAAATGTCAGCCATAAGAAAAGTTCAAGGTGCTATAACTCAATCATTTTGCAAGATATAGACAAAATAAAAAGTGTTCTGGAATCATTGTTTTAAGTTCTAACACGTGAAAGAAAAATATTTTTCAAATTTTGATTTTTTCGCATTTCATTTTAAATTTTAAATTTTTTAAAAAATTTAAAATGGCCATCATTTTGAAACAAAATGGCGGATGATGCTGGCCAACGAACTCGGTCGAGACATTTGTATGTACTATGTACATACCAAGTTTAATTGAAATCGGTTCATACATACGCGTGTTATCACGTGACAAAATCATATCGTTTCAAAATGTCAACCATAAGAAAAATTCAAAGTGCTATAACTCAATCATTTTTTAAGATATAGACAAAATAAAAAGTGTTCTGAAATCTTTGTTTTAAGTTCTAACACGTGAAAGAAAAATATTTTTCAACTTTTAATGTTTCCGCATTTAATTTTAAATTTTAAATTTTTTAAAAAATTTAAAATGGCCGCCATTTTGAAACAAAATGGCGGATGATGCCGGCCAACGAACTCGGTCGAGACACTTGTATGTACTATGTACATACCAAGTTTCATTCAAATCGGTTCATAAATACGCGTGTTATCACGTGACAAAAATCAGATCGTTTCAAAATGTCAGCCATAAGAAAAATTCAAAGTGCTATAACTCAATCATTTTTTAAGATATAGACAAAATAAAAAGTGTTCTGGAATATTTGTTTTAAGTTCTAACACGTAAAAGAAAAATATTTTTCAACTTTTAATTCTTTCGCATTTAATTTTAAATTTTAAATTTTTTAAAAAATTTAAAATAGCCGCCATTTTGAAACAAAATGGCGGATGATGCTGACCAACGAACTCGGTCGAGACATTTGTATGTACTATATGCATACCAAGTTTCATTCAAATCGGTTCATAAATACGTTAGTTATCGCATGACAAAAATCAGATATATATATATATATATATATGGTTATATATATATATATATATATATATGTCAACATTTGAACGGAGGGTGGTTTTGGGGTCTGGGGGTCATGATCGGTGAAAATATATCAAAATTTTCCGGAAGTGCTTTCCTCCGGACGGCTGCAATAGGTAGCTTTTTACTTTTTGTAATGAAAGCTACCTAAAAGTTCAATAATTACCTTTCATCGTTTCTTCCTCTTAAAGGGTTGTCACCAGAGAAACCTGGAAAGTTTATGTGATCTTTGATGAGCATGATATCGCCTACTTTGAAGTTAGGATTAAGTCCACCAGCTGCATTGGTTACTATAAGTGTTTTAATGCCTATGAGTTTCATCACACGGACGGGCATGGCGCACTGTAATAAGAGGATAGAAGATTTTATTTAGAAGAGAATCTTACTGTATGCTTATTTTACAGCTAAATAAAATAAATAATAAATCGCTGCGTTGATTCCAATTAAGGTTAGTGTGACTTTTATTGTAAACATTTAAAGAATTGTTTTTAACTACCGTGATTACCTTTTTTTCTGTATGTATTGAAGAAAAAAAGATTCAATTAAGTTATGACATTAAAATATATCAATATACAAATACAGTAGAAACGCTCTTCAGAATGTGCTTCTGAAATGGTCAAATTTTTATTGATAAAAAAAAAAAAAAAAAAAAAAAAAAATTCATGCTAGGTTTTTTTTCTTTTAACTTTATTTTTGGTGCAAAATTGCTTTACTAAAGCGAAGCTTTAAAATGGATGTTTGTATGTTTTCTCATATGAAACCAAACTGTAATAATATGGAATACAAAAAAATACATTTTCAATTTTTTTTTTCTTTTTTCGTGTGTGTGTGTTTTTAGCGCCTAATGGAATTAGAATAATCAAATTTAAATAAAATTGATTTTCTTATAATTTTTAAATAAACCTCCAGATAAGCTTCGGCCACAATTGAATTTGTGTTCCGATAAAAACATCACATAATTTATTTATTTTTTTTTATTTTTTTATTTTTTTTTTTTTTTCTTAACAACAGTAGTGTGTTTGGTTTGAAATGGGATAGTTAAAACGTTAAACAGGAAGTTTATTCCAGATCAGCAAAGCTGCAAATTTCTCTTGCTTTTCCAAGTTCCCCCCTTACTTTTCCAAATTCTGGATAATAATTTTCATATAGCGAGGTGTTGTTATTCACAAAAACTCACATATTTTACACTCAACTCAAAAAGTTATGAATGAGTGTAATTTTCACGATTGATTTTGAAGTAACAATTACTAAATGAATTCTTGCAAAGTTTACAAAATATTGAGCATTTTTTATGCTAAGTACACACAGGGCCGTAGCTAGAAGTGATCTATAGGGGAGGGGGGGGGGACTCAAAATTTTTTTTCTCCTTTTCTGACACAGAAAGATAGATTAGTGCATATTTACAATGTAGGTACTATGTTTCTTATTAAACTATTGTAATAACTTCATTTTATACTAAGAAAAAGTATATGATGATGAAAATTTTGAGTGTATAACTGGAGCAAAATTAAAGATCATGCTAGCTTCATATGTACAAATAGGATGAGGGAAAGTTAAATTACTTATTTTAAATACAATTGAGTAATTCTGCAAAACTGTGAAAGGATCTCAAAACTAAATTAGAATTTTGAACAGAATTTCATTTGAATTTTCGGAACAGAAATCCATTTAGTGACCTTGGAATCTTTTCCAGGGGAGGGGGGGCTCAAAATATTTCAGGAGGGGCTGAGCCGCCCATAGCGCTCGCTTAGCTACGGCCCTGAGCACACACATCAAATTCTATCCATTTTACCTTCTAACCAGGATGAAATTCTTATCACATTAGTTAAATTAAATACAGATTGCTTCGACATATTTTAATGTAAATTCTAAACTTTCAATAAGTTAATTTAAGAGCCCACATTACTGAGTGAAAAAGACCCGGATAATAATGGGATAATCTATGGGGGCGCTCTTCTCAAATTTTAGTATATTTTTACTTTTTTTTTTTTTTTTTTTTTTTTTTTGCATAGGATAGCTGAGGACGTTGTATAACCGAGCTAGTTTTTACTTCTCCAATTTTGGCTTGAGCTTTTTTTAAATTATTTTAACTTTTGAAACCGGTTAGAACCGGTTCTGAAATTGAAACTATTGTAATATAAAAAAATATATAACCAAAATCGAAAAAGTAAATTTAAATTATTTTTAATTTTAAAATTAAAAATAAAACATAAAAAATGGAGTTAAAACTAACCTTCCATAAAGAATATCCTTCGTATACGTGAAATCTTCCTTGCATGCAGACTGTTGATACTCCATTTAATATACCGAAGACTAATCTTCCTTTATGACCAGCAACTGCAAACATGATTTTTTTTTTTATAAGTAAATAAAATATAATTAGTATATTGTAAAAAATGACTTAATCTACAAAAGTGTACATTACGGAGTTCCCAACAAAATATGATTGGCAGTTTTCCTGACTTTCCATGACCAAATCTCAAACATATTCCATAGTATATTAGGCATATACTTTATGAAATTTGCTATTTGTTTCAGCAATTATTTTTCAAAATTAGAATTTTGTTCTATAGTATCTCTCCATTTTTTTTTTTCACTGTCCGATTGTTTAATGAATTTTATGGGTTTTCATGGGAGCATTTGATAAATTTTGCGTCATTTTTCACAGACTTTTCCATGACTTTTTAAGGGGCCGCTTCACTCAAATGAAAAGACCCGTTCGCTAATGCTAATCCTATGGAAGAAATTTATAAAGATATCTCGGTTGCATTTTAATATTTTTAAATGATTCTTTTTGCATTGGATAGCTGAGACTGATCTGAATGCAGGCCGTTTTTTACTCTTTTGATTTTGCTTACAGATATTTTTTACGAGAACGCTTTCATTTTCAGAACCGGTTTGGAAAGCGAAATCACCGTCATAAAAAATACCTGTAAACAAATCAAAAAAGTAAAAAGCGACCTGCATTCAGATTAATCTTAGCTATCCAGTGCAAAAAGAATCATTTAAAAATATTAAAATGCAACCGAGATATCTTTATAAATTTCTTCCATAGGATTATCATTAGCGAACGTGTCTTTTCATTTGAGTGAAGCAGCCCCTTAAAATATTTTGTAAATTTCCTGACTTTTCTTACAAATTTTGAAATTTCCACAACTTTACCTGACTATTTTGAAATTTGCTAACTTTCCGGATTTCCAATGCATTTCCATGGTGCTGGTAAATCCTGCATTAATTACGAATAACCTGTTCGAATTCAGCTGCATAATTGAATTTGTGCATGCAATCGAAACAAAATAATGTTAATTTTCATATTACAATAAATTTAGTCTAAGGCGGAATCGATTGGATCTGAGAAAATTTTCCGCAGTAGAAAATATGCCGATTTAAACAAATTGTACCCTATAAAGTATTGTTTGACAATTTTATGAATCCAAACTAAAAATTTAGTCCAACAACTTCATATAGTAACTTATGGACATGTGTTGACCAGAAAATTTCCTCATTTTCTAAAGAATGTTCCATCCTAAGAGATACCGTCTACATCTGACGGGATAGCTAATTGGATATTAAACTGGCCACTTGGTCAAGTTATGTTAATATATCACAATAACAAAACCAAATGAAGAAAAATCATCAAAAATACCAAATTGGAAAGCAAAATGAAAAGGGAAAAATAAAAATAATTATCGCCAATATGATAATAATAAATAAACAAATAAATTAACAAGTTGGAAATTGCACGTGAAGCGTAGCAAACGAGGTGCGTTCGTACGATAACGAAGTTTTAAAAATATCACTCTCATATATCTCATAAAATTTTAAATAGTGAATTACAATTAAAACGCTCATCAAACAATGTTCTCGTTATACCATTATGTAGTGGAATACTTTTGTGTGGCCTTGTAAATCATTAACAAATGTTCTTTGCATCACAAATTATGTAAAATGTATATTATAATATGTACTTTATAGTTTCATATAAATTTTTATTAAGTTCGAATGAGTGCAACACCATTGAAACGCATTTGAAACATTTTCCCCCATTGACCGTAATGTAACGGAATACTTTTGATTGTCCCTGTAATTGATCTATGCATCCGATTTTCACAAAATTTGAAATGACTCGACAAAATTATGTAATAACTATGTATTTTAAATTTCAAACGTTAAAAATACATTTGAAACTTTTTCCCCATTGACTATAATGTAATTGAATACTTTTGATTGCCCCTGTAATTGATCTATGCACCCGATTATCAAAAAATTTGAAATAACTCGACAAAATTATGTAATAACTATGTATTTTAAATTTCAAACGATTAAAATGCATTTGAAACTTTTTTCCCCATTGACCGTAATGTAACGGAATACTTTTGATTGCCCCTGTAATTGATCTATACATCCGATTTTCATAAAATTTGAAATGACTCGACAAAATTATGTAATAATTATGTATTTTAAATTTCAAACGATTCGGTTGGCTAGTTTTTGCGTTGTTATATGCGGACGGACAGACAGACAGACAGACGGACGGACTGAGCGACAACAATAGGTGCTACGTATTTACATAATTACGAACGCATCTAAAAACGGAGGAATGTGATAACAGAAAAAATAAACCATACACCATAATATACCCTGTTAAAATTTAAAACAAAATCATGTAATTTGACTATGCTAAGCTAAACTCAATATCTTAATGTAAAGTGATTTAAGATTTAAAAATAGATAATTAATATATTTACCCTATACGCTTATAAATAGTATTATAAGTCTCCAATTAATTAAAGTTAGGCACAATTTAATCATGTAAATTAATTAAATTATACTAGCAGGGGAGACCGAGCTTAGCTCGGTCAAAATTAACTTTGTGTTCAACTCGATATAGTATTTTCACTGTGTCATTCACTCGGTATTATTACTGTAAAACATGTTGTTTATTTAGAAAAACAATCAATAAGAAAACTATGTTTTTATACGCATGTTTATAAATTTTACTTGATTTTAAAATTTACAACGAAAGGACATCGATATAAATCACTTTTTTAGCTCGACTCTGATTGGTTTAACCATGCATCTAAAATCCTCTTAAGAATGTATAAAAAAAATTCTTTACATTCTGAAAGACTATATTTTCTGCTAGATATAGCCAAATTTGGAGGCATTCTTTCATTTGGCTCCAAATACGTGTTTTGGTTTTCGTAATTTTTATAGTCGATTTTTTAGCCATATGTCGCCAATATTTTTTCAAATATCACCAAGTTATTGGCTTTTGCCATATTCTCGTGACCTTGACCCGTATTACCCTAAATGAGCCACTAATCAAATTTGATCAAGCATGTGGCATAGCTCAATCGTCTTCAGGTAATCAAAAACAGTAGAATATAAAATTGAATCAAAATCTTTTAAGCCATTTTTTAGGTAAAATTAGCTTGGCAGCATTCAGCAATGAAGCAAAATGACCCACTAATATAATTTTGTTTAACACTCGACTCAGCCCAATAGTCTTCTCGTGACAAAAACGTTTGGTTTCAAAATTTAGGTAAAATTGATTGAGTCATTGTTATATATAATTAGAATGACCCTAGCTCATTAAGACCCAAAATGACCCACTAATCGAATTTTCGCGAGCATGTGTCCATCCAAATGGTTTTCTCTTGCTCAAAAACGATATAATACAAAGTATAATCAAAATGGTGAGTACCATTTTCTATATAAAATTAGGATGACCCATCATGACTGTGGTGACGAAAATAAACACCTCCTACTAGGTACGCAAACGTGACGTGGTTAGTACGAAGACAAATGAAAATAATATCCCTTCGGCGTTGTGAACGAAGATCGGATATTATTAATTACTGAAATTAATTCCTTAATATCATACATAAAATTAACATTTTGCAATAACATTAGGATCGCCTTATTTAACGTATGAATTTGTGAAAATTGGGATTGATGAGTCAATCAAAAACTTGAGATATTAATCTACAAATTTAAATGTTAACATTCCCTAATCTGCATCTAGAAATTACCTTAAAATACATAAAGGGAGAAAACTGGAATAAAGACCAGAATAGGTACATATATACAAAATTTTATTAAAACATATAAATTGGCATCATGCAAACACTATAAAAATATAATATGCAAGGCAATAACTACTGAAATATGGTTATAGTGAAATATACAATATATTTTATTTCATTTTTTTTTTTTTGTTTGTTTATTTATTCATTTCCTATTATTCTGCTATCCTCACAGCTCATAATGCTTAAGCTCACGACACAACTTATAGGCAAAGCCCCAAAATTTCATATTTTATAAAATCGAATCCTCCGTTCTTATTATTAGTATTATTTTACTGGTATTATTATTTTATTTGTTTATTCATTTTACTATTAATTAAGTTTGAGCATTAAATTCTGATAATTTTGAGCCCCAAAGATAATAATAATTTTAAAATTTTAAAATAATCAAATTTTAAATAATCAAATTTCAAAAACCAAAATTTTAACACCACATTATATCAATAAAATAAATTGGCCAGTCACATGAACAATGAAATTTTCTCACCTTACAAGTATGTTCCTGGTATTGGTCGTCGTTGGCTTATAGCTGTCCATACAGTTCATCAGTACACTGACACAATTAAATCCAGGTGCTGAGTTCCAAGGCATTTTTTTTTTTTTATTAACACAAATAGTTTGCAACTTTTCAAATTTTGCGCACTTTCCAATCATCAGTTAGACGTATGGTCCTTTTCACACTAATAAGCACTTTCAAATTTCACTGGGAGTTTCAGACAAAGTTTTTTTTTTTTGTTTTGCAGAAATGAATTCCACTCAGCAATACTTAGAAATCATCCGATGAAAAATAGTCCGCTCAGCAATACTCAGGTGTTCCTTTTTGAATTGGAAATCAGTCGACGATTCGTTCTCTATGCAGAGCATAGCGTCGCTTCTCATCACTTCGTCCGGGAGGCATAAGATCACATCTTCCGACGACACGGATTATTTCGATTTCCTCTTTTCCCTCTCATCTTAGCGGGAAACTCGCAGCAGAGAGAAAAAAAAATCTTTTTTTTACTTTTACACTTTCAATTCCAAAACTGCACTGACACGTGTGGGGTTTTCTTTTCAGGTCCTGTACGCCCCCTTTGACCCCATTGGGTATAAAATTCGGACTCCAATTGGCTTTGAATATGTTTCGCTGTCCATTGGTCAAGTAAAAGAAACGGGGTTGGATTTTTAGACATTGTTCCTCCATTATTTATTGCCGGAGCTACGATTCCGAACCAACCGCCCAAGTAGACCACACGTGGGAGTCATAAATTTGATTGTAAATCTTTCATTGTTGCTTGTGTACGTTAATGTCACGAATGGCGACTCTAGGTTTTATTGCTTCTCGTAAACATTTGTTCCTTTTATAACTAATGGTGAGAAGATCCCTTCGTTCATGTGATTTTGCTATTCCCAGGCTTTGACTAAAGGAGAGCTTATAGTATAATAAAACTTCCGAACAAACAACACATATTATTGTTATCATTTCTTGTTTACGAAAGCTAAAATAAAAATTTATTTTAATACTTTTATATACATTAATATCATTTCATTTTCTATCTCTTTCTAGATTATTTATTTATTTATTTATTTATTTATTTATTTATTATTATTCTTTCTCTCTCTTTGTTTTTTCTTTTCTTTTATTTTATTTTATTCTAAGCGATGTCGTGACATTTCTTTACGACAAGCTTATCCCCTCTTACTTTAAGAAAAAAAAATTATTATATCCAAAAATAAGCTATAATATATATACAGATTTATAATCTAATCACTTAAAATTAAAAGATGTGCAAGAATACCATACCATTATTATAAATATATACATGTAATGACAAATGGACATAGTAATACAAAAATTGAAATAACATACACAAATACATTAAATGTGAGAAAATCATCATTGCAATGTGTTGGCCTTTGAAAACTGCCAAATATAATATGTATATAAACATATTCACCTCCGCGATACCTATATTATTCGCTCGAATTTCCTACTGAGACGCATTCTCACTAGAATTCACTACTGTTCATGCTACTGTTTATGACTTCATTTTCATTCCCGTTTTTATTTTTATCATACATTATTTCACGATCCCATTGTATTATTGTTCTGAAACCTTTTCTATCTTCATTTTCCTTTTTGTATAACATACCGTGTTATGAAAAATTCGTAAATATAATTTTTATATATATGTATATATATTTTGTTTGAATCTAGTTTATTTTTATATTAGGTAATATATTACGACTATTCATGTAATGCCTATTTTTAATATTTATTTGTCTCTGTTATATATATTTTGTCTATGTATAGTCTCCTAAAAAATATTTTCCATACCATGCAAGTTATCGACCAGCAATAAATACTCACATCCCGGGAAGTACGAAACATATTTCGTATGAGACCATAATATAGCTCCGTTTTTTTTTTTTTTTTTTTTTTTTTTTTTTTATAACGTTAATTTTGTATGTAATTTGCAAGATTCGAACATTTTTTAGAATTTTCTGTGTTTAATTGTAAAAATTTTTTTAGTTTGGCTGATATGTTAAATACGGTATATTTAAAAGATTTTGACGGTTTCAGTAGACGCTTAAAACAATTTTAATAAATTCTTGAAGTCTAAAAAAATTTTTTTTTTTTTTTTTTGGAATTTTATTTATTTAATTTTGTTTTATTATTATTATTATTTTTTTTATTTTTTTTTTTATTTTTTTTTTTTTACACTTATTTTCTAAGGAATGATTACTTGTTTTCTGTTCTGTTTGCCACATTGGGCGCAAATAATTTAGAAATATGAATTCTAATAGGTCTCAGGTCTGGCCTATGTTTGTTCTTTATGGGGTAGTTATCATTTCTGAAAATTCTCTCAATATAATATGGGCCTGAAAATTTCTGATGTAATGCCTTAGGTTTTCTCAGCATTTTCATGTAGACCTCGTCACCCAATTTTAATTCTTTGTGTTTTAACTGCGAATTCTTATTCAGTTCCAAATCCGCCTTTTCTTGATTCTTCATAACTTCATATCTTATATCGTGCATATGTTTGAGCTTATTCTGTACATATGTACTGTAAGAATCCATATTACGCGCTTCAAAATTCGTGAATGGCGTTTTTATCTCTCTACCGAAAAATAACATGCTTGGAGAAAATTTTGTTATTCTATGTACAGTTGAATTATGCATAAGTACGAAATATGGAAGTTTTATATCCCATTCGTAAGTTTTATTACACATAGAGGCTATGGAAGCTTTTAAATCCCGGTGTATTCGTTCAAGTACAGATTGCGATTCCGGGTGGTACACCGACGAAGGTATTAGTTCAATATTTAAATTTTTCATATAATCTTTGAAATCCTTCGATTTAAAATAAGCTCCGTTGTCTGTAGAGATATATTTCGCTAATCCAAAAGTACTGAAGTAACCATTTAATGCGTTGATTATAACCTTAGTATCTGTCGATCTAAGTGGAAATGCTTGTAGGAAGCGAGATGCTGTATCGACAATAGTTAAAACAAATTTATTCCTATTTAGAGATGTAACCAAACTTCCTACTACGTCAATAGTTAATTTATGACCAGGTATGTAATTTTTATCCATCGTTTTCAGTGGAATTTTTATCGTTTTATGCTGTTTAAATGTATTGCATGTTATACATTTCGCACAGAATTGTTTTATCTCTTGATACATTCTATACCAAAAAAATCTTTCTTTTATTATGCCATAGGTTTTTAGAAAAGCGAAGTGTGGGACATGTGCGCTTTTTATAATATCTTCTTTTAAATTCTGTGGCGCAATATATAAATCATCATTATTTGAATTTCGTGATTTTCTTAGAATTAATATTCCTTCTTTATTTAAATTGTATTTTTCATATTTTTTTGCTTTTTTTTGTTGTTGTAAAGCTTGAATAATTTCGTTTAATTTAGGGTCTTTTAATTGTTCTTTTTTTATATTGTCTGCATTCAAATTTTTATTTACCGCAAAAAGATGTTTGTTTAAATCGTCCGCTATAGTTAAGGCATTTGTTTCTCTACTACAGAAATCTGCTGGGTTATGAATACCTTCAATGTGCGATACTTCAAAATCATAATCCTGTAGCTTAAGTAACCATCGTGCTACAATTTCCGGCTGTTTTTCCAAGTGTAAGTGGTATGTTAATGCTTTTGAATCTGTTAGGAGAAAAAATTTTCTTCCTAATAAAATGTTTCTAAAATAAGTTATAGTTTCGTATATTGCCAAAAGCTCTATCTGCATGCTTGGATATCTCTTTTCCGATTCTTTTAATTTTCTGCCTGTAAATTCAATTGGTATCATTTTATCTCCTTGTTTTTGCGCGAGTATACCTGATGTTGCAATTTTTGATCCGTCTGTAATTATATAGAAATCTTTATTAAAATCTGGGGGATGTATGGTAGGTTGTTCATGATAATTTTTTGTATTTTTTCAAATGATTCCTGTGCTTTGTCATTCCATTTGAATTTTGTATTCGCTTTAGTGAGATCTGTCAGTGGCGCTATAATTTCTGCATAATTGTTTATAGTTGATTTAAAATACGTGCATAATCCAATGAATGCTCGCACTGTTTTCTGAGATGTAGGGACTGCAAAGCTTGTTATTTTTTTTATATTTTTTTCTGAGGGTGCATATCCTTTTTCACTAATTTTATATCCCAGAAAGTCTATTTCTTGCATGTATAGTTTTATTTTAGCTGGTTCAATTGTGAGATTAAATTTTTCTAATTGTGTTAGTACTTCTTCTAGTAATGTGTGCATTTGTTGTATATTATCAGCGGCAAGTAAAATGTCATCAATAAAGTATTGAATGTTATATTTCTTTTTTAAATCACCTAAAACTATATCGATTAGACGAGCAAATATATTTGTTGAGATTTTAGTTCCGAATGGCATTCGTGTTATTTGAAAATGGTTATCCTCCGTGATAAATGCTAGTTTATGCTTGTCCTGCTCTTGTAATTTGATTTGAAAAAATGCAGAATGTAAATCTAGAACTGTAAATATTTTTTTTCCAGCGATGCTTTGTAAAATACTCTTTGTGTTAGGGACTGGATACGGATCGCTTTCTAATATATCGTTAAGAGCTCTAAAATCTATAGCCATTCTAAGTTTTATTAAGTTTTGATCATTGGTTTTTGACGTAGAATTTTTTTTTACGAAAATTACTGGGAAAGCATAACTTGAGTTCGTAGGCTCTATGATACCTGCATCCAATAAATCTTGAATTTCTTTCTCCGCGAATTTTTTTACATCATGCGCTAATTTGAATGGTTTCGTTTGTATAGGAAAGTCATGCATTAATTTAAAATTCGGTTTTATTACGTCCGTTTCTCCTAGAGTTTTGTATGATTTGCTGAAAGCGGTAGCATGTCTCATTAAAATTTTCAATACTTCTTTTTGTACCTTCGGTGTTAAGTGATCTATTTTAAAATCCTTCTCTGAAAGTTCTTTTTTTCGTAATTCTCTAATTTGTGTGATATTTAAGTTATTTACTTCGTAAATATTATCAGTATTTGGTTTATTTTGTTTTTTTATAAAAAAATCAGTGGTAATTTTTCCCATTTCCTGATCCTTATGAAGTCTCAAATACGTTTTCGATTTATTTTGTACTAATATTGTGAATGAATTATTTTCTGTTTCCTTGTTTTCATGAACTGAATTTTGGATTACTAATTTCCTGTTGTTATATTTAGGTTGGAAAAAAAATTGTTGCTTGTTTCTTAATTTCCCATCAAAAATTAAATTTACTAATTTCGATTCTCTAGGTCTCAAAGTAATGCTTTTCTTTACAAATACTCGTGTATTAATTTTCGGAATGTTATTGTGTTGATAGGATTTGATTTGTTTTGGTATTGTTTGAACGTCATCATTTTGTTGTACGGGCTTAATTTTATTCACCTCCGTAATTTGATTTTCATTGGGGTTTAATTGTATAATTGAATTATTGAGTTTAAAAGTATTATTTTCAAAATCCATGATTATTTTATTACTTTTTAAGAAATCATATCCTAAAATAATTTTGTAATTACGGTCAAATTCATCTTTAGTTACATAAAATGTGCCATTTAAGAAAGTGTTGTTAAATCTAAACTTAAATTTTACACAGTGTTTAAAAGGAATGGATTTGTTTGATAAAGTTGTAATTTTTATAGCGTTAGCTAAATATTTAATCTTTATATCCGTCCCTTTTATTTTTTCAAAGACCCCTGGAGATATTAAACTTATACTCGCCCCACTGTCAATAAGGCTGGGTATAATTAAATCTTTCTTTATTTTTAAGTCCCATATTGGTAATTCATTGTTTTTTTTCGAGTTACAACTTGCGATCAATTTTTGTGTTATATCTTTTTTTTCTTCCTCATTTTTTTTTATCATTGTCTTTTTCGTTTGCTTTTGTTTCAATATTTTTAATTCCTTGTTTGATTTATTTTTTATATTATAACCCTGTTTTTTCTCAATGTTACGGGACCTACGGGCTTGTATTCCTCGCAATTTTGTAGGCCCGCTTACCGGTTTAAATGACTTTGCCCTCTGTTCCTATTATTATTATTGTGTCTGCCTCGCCTGTCTCTGTTTTCGTTAGGAAAAGTAATTGTGGGCTGATGTTCCCTATTTCCCTCATTATTTTGCGGCAAAGGATTTTGGCTATTTTGCATATTTGCGAAACCCTGATGCTGCCCTGTATATGCAATTTGTGTGTTGTTTCCTTGTGTTGGATCAAAGTTTTGCATTGGAATCATATTTTGCATATTGTAATTTCCAGGATACATTTGATTCTGTCCTATTTGTGATTGGGTCAAATTTTGCCAATTTGGCATTTGAATTTGCATATCGTTAAATCTAGTTTGATTGTGATAAGGTCTTGCAAAATCCAGTGTTTGTGGCGCTTGGAAATGTTGTGCATAATTTTGTGGAAATCGTTGAAAGCCTCTATAATTATTATTTTGATAATAATTTTTTTGAAATCGTGGCCGAACATTGTTTTGCGCTCCCCTTGGTTGAAAAAAATTCGCACTTTTTTGATTGAAATAACAATTTTGTGTCTGGTGGTTGGATTTATTACAGATATGACAAAATTTATGTGTTATCTGATTTACTTCGGCGTTGTTATGTTCGCTTTCATTTTTTTGAATTTTTAAATCTTTTATTTGTTCTTTTAATTGGTGTATTTCCGATTTTTGTTCTTGCGACATGCTAAGAAGTGCCTCGAATAATTTATTTTCGCTATTTTCAGTTAAATTGTTTACTTCTCCTGCACATTTACTGTTCAAAGCACTTTCGATATTTTTAGCTTTTTTTACTGCTTCATCAAACTTTGTGGGTGGGTATTTTTTTAATTCAAAGGAGATGTCCGGTCTTAGTGCTTCAAGGTATTTAGTTAATTTAATCGTTTCTAATAATTCTTTAGCTCCATTCTTTTGTTCATGTCCTGACGAGACAAGGTATTTTTGTGCCTCAATGTTGAATTGTTTAGTAAATTCTTCAATAGTTTGGTTGGGTGTTTGTTTTGCGTTTATGAATTGCGCCTGAGCGTCAGCAAACGATCTTTCTTTTTTAAATTGTGTTATCGCATTTTCTTTGAATGTGTTATAGTTTTGTGCTTTATGCAATTCGGCTGTGTTTTTTAGAATCTCTCTCGCTTGACCTTTAAATTTTGACTTTGCCAACACCAATTTTAAATCATCAGGAAATTGTGCCGCTGCGGCTAATTCTTCGAACTCTTCGAAAAAATATGATATATTTTGGTCTGGTTTGTCCTCAAAATTTTGTAAAGAGTTCAATAGAGTGTCTATTCCAATTTTAAATGTGTCCCTTTCGGGAGAAGACTGCCTTGCCTTATTTCTACCTGTCATATTTATTTACTTATTTGGAAAATCTCACACAGACTGATGTTTAATACTTTTTCCTTTATTTTTATTTTTTGAACTCTTTCACACCTCAAATTATGATATCATATACTCTCAAGATATGAGTTTTGTAATGAATTATTATAATTTATACTCATTCAAGAATAATATATAATAGAAATTATGAAATAGCCCTAAATATTTTTATAAATACACATAAATATAATAACAAAGTAAATTTTCCGAAATACGGATATATATAGTAACGAAATTCTTTACAATCTTACAAGCTAATGTGTCGTGAACTAAACCAACTCTTCTGTATATTTTTGTTTCATCTTCTCAACTATTATATTTCAATTTCGTAAATTTTTAGATATACACACAATATTTATAAACACAATATGGATAAATAATGTTTGTTAGTAGAAGGAGAAAAAGCTAAGAGAAGATAGGTAATTAAGAATAAAATCATAATACTGGCTATCTTTATTTATATTTAAATGCAGAAAATTTTTAATTTTGAATCCCAAATACAAATTCATACACCTGGTATGAGCACCATTAAACTTTTAGTAGTGTGGTGACGAAAATAAACACCTCCTACTAGGTACGCAAACGTGACGTGGTTAGTACGAAGACAAATGAAAATAATATCCCTTCGGCGTTGTGAACGAAGATCGGATATTATTAATTACTGAAATTAATTCCTTAATATCATACATAAAATTAACATTTTGCAATAACATTAGGATCGCCTTATTTAACGTATGAATTTGTGAAAATTGGGATTGATGAGTCAATCAAAAACTTGAGATATTAATCTACAAATTTAAATGTTAACATTCCCTAATCTGCATCTAGAAATTACCTTAAAATACATAAAGGGAGAAAACTGGAATAAAGACCAGAATAGGTACATATATACAAAATTTTATTAAAACATATAAATTGGCATCATGCAAACACTATAAAAATATAATATGCAAGGCAATAACTACTGAAATATGGTTATAGTGAAATATACAATATATTTTATTTCTTTTTTTTTTTTTTTTTTTGTTTGTTTATTTATTCATTTCCTATTATTCTGCTATCCTCACAGCTCATAATGCTTAAGTTCACGACACAACTTATAGGCAAAGCCCCAAAATTTCATATTTTATAAAATCGAATCCTCCGTTCTTATTATTAGTATTATTTTACTGGTATTATTATTTTATTTGTTTATTCATTTTACTATTAATTAAGTTTGAGCATTAAATTCTGATAATTTTGAGCCCCAAAGATAATAATAATTTTAAAATTTTAAAATAATCAAATTTTAAATAATCAAATTTCAAAAACCAAAATTTTAACACCACATTATATCAATAAAATAAATTGGCCAGTCACATGAACAATGAAATTTTCTCACCTTACAAGTATGTTCCTGGTATTGGTCGTCGTTGGCTTATAGCTTTCCATACAGTTCATCAGTACACTGACACAATTAAATCCAGGTGCTGAGTTCCAAGGCATTTTGTTTTTTTTTTATTAACACAAATAGTTTGCAACTTTTCAAATTTTGCGCACTTTCCAATCATCAGTTAGACGTATGGTCCTTTTCACACTAATAAGCACTTTCAAATTTCACTGGGAGTTTCAGGCAAAGTTTTTTTTTTGTTTTGCAGAAATGAATTCCACTCAGCAATACTTAGAAATCATCCGATGAAAAATAGTCCGCTCAGCAATACTCAGGTGTTCCTTTTTGAATTGGAAATCAGTCGACGATTCGTTCTCTATGCAGAGCATAGCGTCGCTTCTCATCACTTCGTCCGGGAGGCATAAGATCACATCTTCCGACGACACGGATTATTTCGATTTCCTCTTTTCCCTCTCATCTTAGCGGGAAACTCGCAGCAGAGAGAAAAAAAATCTTTTTTTTACTTTTACACTTTCAATTCCAAAACTGCACTGACACGTGTGGGGTTTTCTTTTCAGGTCCTGTACGCCCCCTTTGACCCCATTGGGTATAAAATTCGGACTCCAATTGGCTTTGAATATGTTTCGCTGTCCATTGGTCAAGTAAAAGAAACGGGGTTGGATTTTTAGACATTGTTCCTCCATTATTTATTGCCGGAGCTACGATTCCGAACCAACCGCCCAAGTAGACCACACGTGGGAGTCATAAATTTGATTGTAAATCTTTCATTGTTGCTTGTGTACGTTAATGTCACGAATGGCGACTCTAGGTTTTATTGCTTCTCGTAAACATTTGTTCCTTTTATAACTAATGGTGAGAAAATCCCTTCGTTCATGTGATTTTGCTATTCCCAGGCTTTGACTAAAGGAGAGCTTATAGTATAATAAAACTTCCGAACAAACAACACATATTATTGTTATCATTTCTTGTTTACGAAAGCTAAAATAAAAATTTATTTTAATACTTTTATATACATTAATATCATTTCATTTTCTATCTCTTTCTAGATTATTTATTTATTTATTTATTTATTTATTTATTTATTATTATTCTTTCTCTCTCTTTGTTTTTTTCTTTTCTTTTATTTTATTTTATTCTAAGCGATGTCGTGACATTTCTTTACGACAATGACCAACAAATGACCCTTATAATCGAAATCTCTCGAACGTGTGGCCTAGCTCATTAGTTTTAGCATGCCGAAAAACATTAGATACAAAATTTAGATAAAATCGATTGAGCCGTTTTTTAGATATAGTTAGTTTGACCCTGACCCCTTATGATCCAAAATGACCCATTGATCGAATTTTCTCAAAAATCTGTCATAACCCAATGATTTTCTTGTGCCCGAAAACGATAAAATACAAAATTTAGTCAAAGTTGCGCGAAACGTTGTCTAGATAAAATTAGAATGACCCAAAAGTGGCCCACTAATCGAAATTTCTCGAACATGTGACCTATCCCAATGATTTTCTCATGCCAAAAATATGTTGTATACAAAATTTCGTTAAAATCGACCCACCCATTCTTTATATATAGCTTGACCTTGAGTCATTATGACACACAAATGACTCTTATAATCGAAAGCTCTCGAATATGTGACTTAGTCCATTAGTTTTCTTGTTTCTAAAAATTGTTACATACAGAATTTCGTTAAAATTAATCCTGCCGTTCTTTAATTATATATAGCTTGACCCAGACCCTTTATTATCCAAAATGACCCATTAATCGAAAATTTTCGAACATGTAACCTAGTCCAGTGATTTTATCATGCCAAAAAAATGTTGCATACAAAATTTCATTAAAATCGATCCACCTGTTCTTTAGCTATAGCTTGACAATGACCCATTATGACCCATCATGACCCACAAATGACCCTCATAGTCGAAATTTCTCAAACATGTGATTTAGCCCATTAGTTTTCTCATGTCAAAAAACTGTTACATACAAAATTTCGTTATAATCCATCACGCCGTTCTTTAAATATAAATAGCTTGACCCAGACTCTTAATGAACCAAAATGACCCACTAATCGAAATTTTTCGAACATGTAACCTAGTCCAATGATTTTACGTGCCAAAAAATATTGCATACAAAATTTCATTAAAATCGATCCACCTGTTATTTAGATATAGCTTGACCATGACCCATTATGACCCATCATGACCCACAAATGACCTTGATAGTCGAAATCTCTCAAACATGTGATTTAGCCCATTAGTTTTCTCATGTCAAAAAACTGTTACATACAAAATTTCGTTATAATCCATCACGCCGTTCTTTAAATATAAATAGCTTGACCCAGACCCTTAATGACCCAATATGACCCATTAAAATTTTTTCTCGAACATGTAACCTAGCCCAATGTTTTTCTCGTGCCCGAAAACCATAGAATGCAATTTTTAGTCAAAATTGCGTGAGAAAATCCCTAGATAAAAATAGCATGACCCACAATGACCCCGAAAATGACCCACTAACCGAATTTTCTCGAACATGTTACCTAGCCCAATGGTCTTCTCGTGCCTGAAAATGGTAAAATCCAAATTTTTGCGAAAATCGTTAGAGCCGTTTTTGAGATAAAATTTACCCACACACACACACACACAATTTTTGCTCGCATTATAGTATAAGATTAATAGAATTAATATACATATAGGATAATTAGTTTCGTTGGCAAGGCAAAAATGAAGCATTTTTGCATGTAGACAAATTTCCCTGATTTTCGAGTATTTTTTACAGAATTCCCTGGCTTTTCCCTGATTTCCAGATTCCGCAGACACCCTGGCAATGAAGTTTAATAATTACCTGTGCTTGTTGGAAAGCCGGGAATCTCGTGATAAGGGAAAGATTCCTTGTCCTCCAGCATATCAGCCAGCCCTCCCATTCCAGACCCACAGATGACTCCTATGAGAGGCCTGTGCTTTGTTCTCTTCAGGAGGTAACTGGTAAGAGCCTCCATAGACTCGTAGGAATACCTGTTCAGAAAATAGATATTATTATTATCATCTCGCATCTATGGATGGCATTATTAGCCAGCAAAAATACAAGCATTGTAACGCAATTTATTACATTAAATTTAGAAACAGATCTAGAATATGTATGCATTGCTCGATAAATTTTAAACGAATTTTTGCCCATTCAATTAATACAGTTATTATTATTATTATTATTATTATTATTATTATTATTATTTTTGTTTATCACATATAATAAGATGTTAATCAGAAAATAAAACACTAAAATTTTAAATAATGTTGTATTACTCAATAATGAACAATTTTTTTTTTCGTAAATTAGAAATAAAATAAATATTTACTATTAAAAAACTATCTTCTTTAACCTTTTTTGTGTATTTATTGTTGATATAATACAATATGGAATTTAATAAAATGTTGATTTAATAAAACTAGCAGGGGAGACCGAGCTTAGCTCGGTCAAAATTAACTTTGTGTTCATCTCAATATAGTATTTTCACTGTATTAATACTCTGTATTATTTCTGTAAAATATGTTTATAATAGTATTATTTAGAAAAACAATCAATAAGAAAACTATGTTTTATAGTCATGTTTATAAATTTTACTTTATTTTAAAATTTACAACGAAAGGACATCGATCTAAATCACTTTTTTAGCTCGACTCTGATTGGTTTAACCATTCATCTCGAATCCTCTTACGAATGTATAAAAAAATTCTTTACATTCTGAAAGACAATATTTTTTGCTAGATATAGCCAAATTTGGAGGCATTCTTTCATGTGGCTCCAAATATGTGTTTTGGTTTTCGTAATTTTTATAGTCGAGTTTTTGGCCATATGTCGCCAATATTTTGTCAAATATCACCACGTTATTGGCTTTTGCCATATTCTCGTGACCCAGACCCGTATTACCCAAAAATGAGCCACTAATCAAATTTGATCAAGCATGTGACATAGCTCAATCGTCTTCGGGTAATCAAAAACGGTAGAATATAAAATTGAATCAAAATCGTTTAAGCCATTTTTTAGGTAAAATTAGCTTGGCAGCATTCAGCAATGAAACGAAATGACCCACTAATATAATTTTGTTTAACATGCGACTCAGCCCAATAGTCTTCTCGTGACAAAAAACGTTTTGTTTCAAAATTTAGGTAAAATTGATTGAGTCGTTGTTATGTATAATTAGAATGACCCTAGCTCATTAAGACCCAAAATGACCCATTAATCGAATTTTCGCGAGCATGTGTCCAAGCCAAATGGTTTTCTCTTGCTCAAAAACGATATAATAAACAAAGTATAATCAAAATGGTGAGTACCATTTTCTATATAAAATTAGCATGACCCATCATGATCAACAAATGACCCTTATAATCGAAATCTCTCGAACGTGTGGCCTAGCTTATTAGTTTTAGCATGCCGAAAAACATTAGATAAAAATTTAGATAAAATCGATTAACCTCCTGACTGCCGCCGGCTGATTTTTTCACACACTAAGCTGCAGGTTTCACTGCAACATAAGCAATATTTAAATTAGTATAATTCCACAAATAAAACCCAGTTCTGAAAAATTAAGTTAGGATTGATGCTATCAAAGATTATACCCTGATACTAATAACGTATTTTGCATCAGGTTGGAAAAAACATCTTTTTTTATATTTTTAATAAATTACAGAGAAAACAACATTACAATATTATCCTTTGGCTGGGCAGTCAGGGGGTTAAGCCGTTTTTTAGATATAGTTAGTTTCACCCTGACCTCTTATGATCCAAAATGACCCATTGATCGAATTTTCTCAAAAATCTGTCATAACCCAGTGCCCGAAATCAATAAAATAGAAAATTTAGTCAAAATTGCGCGAAACGTTGTCTAGATAAAATTAGAATGACCCAAAACTGGCCCACTAATCTAAATTTCTCGAACATGTGACCTACACCAATGATTTTCTCATGCCAAAAATATGTTGTATGCAAAATTTCGTTAAAATCGACCCACCCATTTTTTAGATATAGCTTGACCTTGACCCACAAATGACCCTTATAATCGAAAGCTCTCGAATATGTGACTTAGTCCATTAGTTTTCTCGTTTCTAAAATTTGTTACATACAGAATTTCGTTAAAATTGATCCTGCCGTTCTTTAATTATATATAGCTTGACCCAGACCCTTTATGATCCGAAATGACCCATTAATCGAAATTTTTCGAACATGTAACCTAGTCCAGTGATTTTATCATGCCAAAAAAATGTTGCATACAAAATTTCATTAAAATCGATCCACCTGTTCTTTAGCTATAGCTTGACAATGACCCATTATGACCCATCATGACCCACAAATGACCCTCATAGTCGAAATTCCTCAAACATGTGATTTAGCCCATTAGTTTTCTCATGTCAAAAAACTGTTACATACAAAATTTCGTTATAATCCATCACGCCGTTCTTTAAATATAAATAGCTTGACCCAGACTTTTAATGACCCAAAATGACCCATTAATCGAAATTTTTCGAACATGTAACCTAGTCCAGTGATTTTATCGTGCCAAAAAATGTTGCATACAAAATTTCGTTAAAATCGATCCACCTGTTCTTTAGATATAGCTTGACCATGACCCATTATGACTCATCATGACCCTCATAGTCAAAATCTCTCAAACATGTGATTTAGCCCATTAGTTTTATCATGTCAAAAAACTGTTACATACAAAATTTCGTTATAATCCATCACGCCGTTCTTTAAATATAAATAGCTGGACCCAGACTCTTAATGACCCAATATGACCCATTGAAATTTTTTCTCGAACATGTCACCTAGCCCAATGTTTTTCTCGTGCCCGAAAACCATAGAATGCAATTTTTAGTCAAAATTGCGTGAGAAAATCTCTAGATAAAAATAGCATGACCCACAATGACCCCAAAAATGACCCACTAACCGAATTTTCTCGAACATGTTACCTAACCCAATGGTCTTCTTGTAATCCAAAACGATAAAATATAAAATTTGGTCAAAATCGTTAGAGCCGTTTTTTAGATAAAAATGGCTTGACCCATAATGACCCAAAAATGACCCACTAATCGAAATTTTTCGAACATGTGACCCAACCCAATAGTTTTCTCGTGCCAAAAAACGATTGGTTACAAAATTTCCTTAAAATTGATCCAGCCGTTCTCTAGATATAAATAGTTTGATCCTGACCCATTATGACCCAAAATGACCCAATAATCGAATTTTCTCGAACATGTGACTTAGCCCAATGGTCTTCTCGTGCCCGAAAATGGTAAAATCCAAATTTTTGCGAAAATCGTTAGAACCGTTTTTGAGATAAAATTTACCCCCCCCCCCCCCACACACACACAATTTTTGCTCGCATTATAGTATAAGATATGGGAGTACAATTTGTGTTTTTATTTTTATCTGTTTACTTAATTTATTTGTGATTGGCTAAACATCCTGCTTTGCCCGATGTTACCTTAAATAATGAATAAAGTTATTGTTATTTTTTTTTTCAATACTGCAGTATTTGGTGGAGTCCCCACGGCCTTGGGCAGTGTGAATCCATTCTTAACCTATATTGTGTTTCATAAGGTAATTGACGGCCATTTAAAATGGGCCGAGCAGAGTATTTGCAGTGGTTTTGTGGAAGGCTTAATTGATAACAACAGTTTTACATGACCAAAACTTTTATTATTAACTGAGATGAACTATTTACAGATGTAAACAACATTACGACATCACTTTGCCGTAAACTTAAAAAACTAAAAATAAGGATGATTTAAATTACATGATTGTGTGCTTAAGCAACATTCGAAAAGAAAAATTGAATGCGAGAATTGTATCTCCTGTAAACTTGCTAAGTCTAAAAGAACATCATTTAAGGCTATAGGTAAAATTAAATCCAAAACTGCTCTCGAACTTTTACATATGGATCTATGTGGCCCTTTACAAGTAACGTCGCATGGGGGGAGTCGTTATTTTTTCACCATCATTGATGATTTTTCTCGTTTTGTTACAGTATACCCCATCAAGAATAAGTCTGATGTTTTTCAAACTTTTTTAAAATTTCAAAGTAGGGCCGAAAGGTACCTAAACAAGAAAATAATTTCAATCAGAACGGATGGGGGTTTAGAATTTTGTAACAGAGAATTTGATTCTTTTTTAGAAAAGCAGGGTATTTTCCATGAAAAGACGAATCCGTACAGTCCTGAAATGAACGGGGTTGCGGAGCGTTTTAATTTAACTGCTTTGGATGGTGTTAAGACTCTTCTCAATGCTAGCGGCTTATCTCAAAAATTTTGGGCGGAAGCCTTAATGTGTTTTTCTTACGTATGGAATAGGGTATGTCACAAACAGTCAGAAATCACCCCTTTTGAGATGTATTCTGGTAAAAAACCCTCGGTTTCTCATTTAAAGAAATTCGGATGTTTAGCGTACGTTGGAGTGCCCAAACAGATTAGAAGGAAGCTTGATATGCGAGCTAAACTGGGGATCATGTGCGGGTATGCTCAATCAACGAAGGGCTATAGAATTTGGTTAATTGATGAAAATAAAATTGTAGAAACCATTAATGTAAGATTTGATGAAACAAAAAGGGGGGTTGATGTAGTTTCAAAATTTAAAAAACAAAAATTTAACTTTTCACTTTTTGATCTTCCTGAAGACAGAGATATTTTTTATGAACCTGAAAATACATCTCAATTGGGGAGTGAGACTGTTAAAGTAAAAGATCCAGAAGTTTCGGAGCAGGAAATTTTAAAACCTTGTGTATCAATTCCATGGACCCGTAAAGCAGTACCCCGAAAAACAGGAAATCAAACAGACATTTACTATGGCATAGAAGGAACCAACACAAGAATTAGATCTTTTAATGAATTAATTAAATATTGTAAAGAAAATAAAATAGAATGTGATAAAAATTTATTTGATTTTAGTTCTAAAAATAAAGAATCCGGTAAAGTTTTAAATTTAAATGTAAATGAAGCAAATTTAACTGAAATTCTTCTGGAAGACTTCTTATCATTTGATAACCAATGTATAGTGGTTGCAGATCATGACCAACTTCGTGAAGCCGCTCGGTTGCTTGTTTCACTTTACACAAAAATAGTCCAAGATTTTCACCTTGCACATATCTCAGGCTAAAAAAATCGTCTAACAGCTGAATAACTCGAGCTCGGGTGGTTGGTTCAAAATGATCTTTTAGAATCTTCCATGCAACTGCTCCATTAGTAGTACCGGCAATAAGGGGCTTGAACTCTGGGCTCAGGGTCTGATAAATTATTGTGTATGCACGGGCTTTGCGCAAACTCAGGTCATTTCTTTCCCTCCAAGTCAGTGGTTCAGTCACAGGAACTGTTGTCGCCGCATCCTCTTTTCCCGGAACTCTGCTTTCCTTCGATGGTTCTACACTTTCACCAGCTTCTGCATCCGGACCTTCTATAAATTGCCACGCTCCATAGTGGAGCAAAAGGACTTTCACTTCTATTTTCCAACTCTCCCAATTTGAAGAGGTCAAAAGGGTGACATTCGTCAGCTCCATTTCAAAATCTCGGCCTCCTTCACAGCAATCGGGGAAACTTTCAAAAAGAAAACGGAAAAAGTCCAAAAGGAACACAAAGTCCAAAAAGAGAAAACAGTCCTTGCAGATTTATCACCGGTGAAGTAGAAGGAAATCACATCTAAACAGGGCAGACGGCAAAACTTGAAAACTCCATCGAAAATTTCCAGGAACGGAAAAACATCGGCACGACGTCACTTGTCAACAAACATCGTTGAATAGAACATCGACGCAAAAATCTTCACTTCCACAAGGGCTCTGGGCCCATAACCCTGACGGCCATTTAAAATGGGCCGAGCAGAGTATTTGCAGTGGTTTTGTGGAAGGCTTAATTGATAACAACAGTTTTACATGACCAAAACTTTTATTATTAACTGAGATGAACTATTTACAGATGTAAACAACATTACGACATCACTTTGCCGTAAACTTAAAAAACTAAAAATAAGGATGATTTAAATTACATGATTGTGTGCTTAAGCAACATTCGAAAAGAAAAATTGAGATAGAGCGAGCAACAAGCCACCGCAATACAAACTATTTATACAAGATTCTGATGAACTTGTTTTGCATATATCTGTTGCCATTGTAGTTACAAATTCTCTTCAGAAATACATCAAGATTTATCTGCAACACATACCCGAGACGCTATTGGCCGCGCGGTATGACGTCAAAAACCACTGCCGTTCACGGCAAGTGACGCGATCGCTAAAATCACTGTTACTCGGCTGTTACGCAGTAACATTACTCAGCAAAAGCAGATCGGAAAAGCCAGCTCTCGGATATTGTAAACAAACGTGCTCGGGAGATGACGAAAAACCATACATGCATCTAACTAAGTAAATACGTTTTATTTCTACTTTAAAACTCGTTTCTTTTAAACTTTTAATGCTTATTTAAATTTAAGAAACGTATAGATGCGTAACAGTAATAAGCGATTAATATAAGGGAGCTCCAGCGGAATACCAACTACCTTGGATGCCATTGCCTTTGGCCGCATATTCCCAGGTTTTTCTCGCATTCATTTTGAAACATAACAAGGTGACGCTACTGCTTTCTGAATTCATAAGTGATAATGCGGGTATTAGTAGACTTCTCTTTCTCACTAGTAATAGACCTTTGATGGTTAAAAGTTAAAATTTTTAATAAAATACATTATTATCGAATTTACCAGGCGTTGACAAGATAATCTTGAAGATTTAAATTTTTCCCAGCGTGAAATATTTCAATTTTCCTATTTTTAAATGTTTCATAAAAAATGTATTAAAATAAACAGAAGTCAACGTGAAACTAATGACGTCACAAATCTGATGCGAAAAAAAAAAATAAATTCTTCCATTGCTGTAATAACTGTAGAAGGGTGAATCCATTTCAAGTGGTCCAGAAAATATTTTTTTGGTCGCTCGACAATTTTTAAAAAATCTGAAATTTTTTGTACAACAATCCTAACATGATGAAAGTTCAAAATGACCGTTATTTTAATTTTACTATTTTTTGTTTGTGCATGGCGGCCATCTTTGTTTCATCGTGTGCAGCGATTTTCTCAGATACTAGGATACACAAAATTGTAAATATCTCGTCTTTTATTTTCCTAATTGAAATGGGGTTTGCAGCATTTTGTTCAGAATAAAATAGGCTAAATGTACGGTGGTAGAATAATTTTGAATATTAAATTTTTACAAGTGAAATTTTAGCATAAAATTTAAGATTTATTCCAAAATCTATCCATTTGCAAAAGGAAATTTTTCATGCAAAAAAAACTGTCAACCTTACAATTTTTTTTTTTTTTTTACAAATAGATCAAAAGTGCGTGTACTCATACACCAAGTCCCAGATCTGGGAGTTAATTTCTCTTTGCGAAAAAAATTTCGAAAATCGTCAAAAATTTCAAAAATCGCACTTTTTAGGCTTTGATATCTCTGGTGGGGCACGAGATAAAAATCTGAAATTCTGGCCTTTGATAGTATTGTGTAGTAGTGTTATGTACAAAAAATTTCAAGAAGGAGATTTGACTACAAGCTGAGATATGACATGGACAATATGTGAAAACAATACTTCTAAACTATTGTAACCTTCTATGCGTTTGTCCATACCTCCAAAATTTTAATTTAATGATCTATTAAATAAATTCTTCAAATGCTTGTGTGTGATTTAAACAATTCAGAATGTATGTTAAACTCTATTTGTCCAGATGAACAAAACCTACTAGAAATGCTATTCATCCATTTCAATGGCCCCGAAAATATTTTGGTTGATTGACCATTTTTAAAAATTCTGAATTTTTTTTTGTACAACAACCCTAGTATGAGGGAGGTTCAAAATGACTATTATTTTAATTTTAATATTTTTCGTTTGAGCATGGTGGCCATCTTTGTTTCATCGTGTGTAGCTATTTCCTCACATTGGAATTTAATATCTGTGTTGTGTGGCGCGAGATAAAAATCTGGAATTCTGGCTTTTGATAGTATTTTATGGTAGTTTTATGCACAAAAAATTTCAAGAAGGAGATTTCACTATTAGCTGAGATACGGTGATTAAAAAATGTTAAGAAATGTTATTACGAGTATATTAAAAGAAATGAGATTAGTATCTTTTTTTTACAATATTTACACAAAATATATCGTTTGTTGAAAACAGTTTAATAATATATGTTTAATTTACAAAGATACAATATATTCTCAACAAAGAGCTTAATACTATTTACGAGAGATATTATGAGTCGACCAGTTACTGTTGTCAGTCCATCAGGCTGCTCTTTCTCAAAATTTTATTTGAAGCCGCCCAAGTCTTGTCATCCCTTGTTAACTTGAATGAAATTCTCTAGGTTTAATAATTGAAACCATGTCAACTCGATTAGTTGCAACCCATTGTCTATAATTTACTTTTTCTGAAATGTGTTACGAGTAAAATTGTTGCAATAGCATTTCTAGTAGGTTTTTTCATCTGGACAAATAGTGTATTGGCTTAGCATACATTCTGAATTGTTTAAATCACACATTTTTAAAAAAATTCAGATTTTTTTTAAAATTGTCGAGCGACCAGTGCTGGACCACTTGAAATGGAATGACTCAGAAAGATTATAGCCTTCTTTGGGACGGACTTACAAGGAGACCACCAGACATGGTGCACACAGATTTTGATGATTTCGAAGTATGTTGTAGGGGTCATACCACTAATTATTCTGGTGAAAGGGTTCCTTCAAATGGACCTTAGTTTTTGAGAAATTGGAGGTCAAAATTCAGCGTATATTTCAAATACCTAATTGTACTACATCTAAATGTTAATTTGTGGCGTCGAGCCAAAACACGTGTTTGTGAATCGAAAGGTTGTGAGTTCGAATCCATCCTTGGCTTCTATTTTCTTTTTTACTTCTATTTATATTTTTTACACGTTACAAATTTTAAGTATTTTTATTACTAAAGAAATTGCTACAACTTTTATATTTTCTCAATAAATTGCATTTACATTTTTGAATTTTTTCATGAAAATTTATTTTTTTCTGCAATTTTTAAACCAATATTTCTTTTGATAACACAGCAAAACTAATTTAAGCCTAGAACTTTTTTTCTTAAATATTATCTATAGTTTTTACTTTATGCACAATTGTGGAATAATGATTTTTCTTTTTTCTATCGCTTTTTTATTTAATTTTATTTTATAGCATTTTAAATGAAAATTTATCATTTTTTGTATAAATAATACAAAATAATTTTCGCGTGAAATTTCTTAAACGTTTATAGAATTAGATAATTCAAGTAATGCATATCTTCGAAAGAGTAATAAAATATTAATAGTGGCGTATTTATGTCGGCCGATTATCTACGCTATGGGATATAGGCCCTATGGGGTGGGATGCCCTCCGTGGGGGTCTTTCTAAGGGAACCTAACCCGTATTTACGCAAGGTTTGAAGAAAACCACGGAAAACTCCGAACGGTTAGGCCGACGGTCACGATTGGGTTCGTACCCAGCACCTACCGTCTACCAGTTTGGAGGTCAGAACCTCGCGGCCACTGGTGGGGCAAAAAAAATATTAATAGAGTAATGCTAAAATGCAAGTTGTTACCAGCTATCCAAATTTTCAATTTTTCAATTTTCTGTAAACACATTTATCTCACAAGGTCAATCTCAACAAAATTTATCGTTTGCACAAATAAGAAATGACAGATTACATTTATTTTTATTGCAAATCAAAACACCCTTTCCTTAATTCAATTGGAGTGCAAAAATCGTCTGTTAATTAAATTTACGATATATATAAAAATACTATTTTTTTTCCGTCTGCTTTCCTTTCCTCCGTAATATAAAGATTTCTTTTTATTGATCATATATTTGCACTTATACAAAAGATGATTAAACATTTTTTTAAATATTTTAATGTATTTTTAAACATATTTATAACGAATTAAGTATTCAAGGAATATAATTATGGAAGTTTTTAAAAATGAAGTTTCACATAAATTAAATTGGATTTGCGTTTAGATTAAAAATTTCGGTAAAAAAATACTTATTTTCTCTAAAAGTTCATAAACGTAAACTTAATTTCTTAAGGGGACAGTTTACTCAAAAATTGATCAAAAAATCGATTTTTGTTTTGAAATATTAAATGAAAGCCCGTTTAATTGTGAATATTTTAATACCTCTTTTTCATCCATACGACAATCATATATTGACATGTTGTAAATTTTGTTAATACACCCTACGCAATTCCCACACAAATGATAACTTTAAACTTTCTTTTCCTCTATGATTATATTTACTTCGCTTTCATGTTTCAAAAATGTTAAGCAGGGTTGTTTGGTTTTAACCAATGATTTTTTTAAAAAAAAAAAAAACATGCTGTTTTTTTTATCTGGTTTTTTTATGTTTTATTTTACACATTGAAAAATGCAAAATCCAAGTTATGCAGAAGCTACAAGCTAAGTTGTAGAAAAATGATGAATTCATAAATTTCTAAAATGACAAATATTTTTAATCAATCCAGTCTACATGGCAGAATAACCAATTTTTTAAAAATTAGCTGGTTAGAAAAAAAAAAAAATTATTTCTACCTTTTTTTTAAAGGTTTGAATATATATAACATTAATTGTAAAACATTCATAGTTAGAAGGGCAAACTCGAGTTAAAAATGCATTTTTATTATTTAAATTGCTTGATTAGTTAAGATTTACTAAGGATTTGATCATTCCTCAAAACTTCGAATATAACATTCTTAAGTAATTTTCTCCATTGATTTCTTTTTGTTATGTATGCTAATAAATAAATGGAAGATTTAAGCTCTGTGTTTATTGGGTTAAGCCTTTGTTTTTCTTGCATTCTTACAATGAGAATGGGGATTTTGCATTATGATTTTATTCTGTTACTAATTGGGTTGGCATAATTTAAACCAATTGGTTTTTTAGAACAAATCTATATAATATTTTCTCATTTTTGTAATTTAAGTGTACTAAATTATTGCATGCAAGTAACTTCTATTTTTAAGTCTTATCTTAGCAGTCAGCATGAGACATAGTGAGTCTAGTCTAGGCCATGTTAGTATACATGTAGAATGCAAATTTCATGCAATGATGAACATATCTGAAGCTATAAAGAAAACAAATTATGTTATGTTGGAAAAGACAAAATCAATTAAAAATATGTAATATTTAGAAAAAAAAATGTTTTCTTTGAGAAACGCAGATTTACAGTTAATAACATAAAATGACCTTTAAGATTTCAATCAAACTCTAAAAGAAAATTTTCTTGATTGGTGAGATTATCTTTAAGAATAATAATAGTAACAAAAAGCTCAAGATATAAAGTCAAATAAGAAGACATTGAAAAATTTAGTGCTGGGGAAGCACCTTTTTTAAAATTTTTAATTAAAATATGCAATAAGATATATTTAAATCTTCTATTGCATAAGATGCCAGAGATGCATGAGATTGCATAAGATATTCCATGCTTAGATCAGCTGAGAAAATTGGGGAGAAAGGGACAAGGCAAGGTTTGCTTGAGACATAATAGAAAGAAAATCTCAAAAAAAATGCCTAAAAAGAAGTAATTTTTTGTTTAGATATTTAAAAGTACTAAGCGTTAAAATATAGCATGTAGTCTGATGGCTATTAAATGCTTTAGGGGAAGACAGTATTTATAAAACTACTTTATATTTTAAGATCAATGTTTTCAATAGTCTAAAAAGCTATTAAATAGGTATTTTTGTTTATTTTAAAAATTTTGTTTGTCGTCTTTTTTTTTTTTTTTTTTTTTTTTTAACCTGGTAGTTTCAGAGGAGAAACGTCAAATAGCAATACACAATACTTCTTAAAGTGTGCAGACTCTATTGCTAAATTCAAATCATTCTGAAAATTCTTTATAAAAAGCTCTAATTGCAATAAAAGGTAATTCATGTAGTCTTCGAACAGAAAAATCAGACATCTCATATAACAAGTATTTCAAAGACATTATTTTGATAGCCTTGTGAAAATAATATATATGAAACTGTATCATATCTATAATCTTCATCATTTATAGTGATAATAATTAAAAGATTGTATATTAGGATTTTCAAGGTGTCAATGTTTCATTATGTAAAACATTTTATTTAAGAAAAAAAAAAAAAAAAAAAGACATAGCTTTTTCTAAAAATGTTTAATATTTAAATGATTTCCATTTTCTACATAACTAATTGTATATTAAATTATTACATTGATTAGAATTACTTTTAAATCAAATTATTACTTATATATTCAAAAATATTTATTTTTATTGATAAATATGCATGTATATGCAATAGGAAATCATATTTAAAAAAATCCTGTTTAAACTAAAACAAGTACGAAAAATCATGCGTTAAGCATAGATTATGAAGCACTTTCCAATATTTAATGAAATATTTAACAAAACTTAGTTGTTTAGGGAAATAATAGTGTATAGCCAAATATACCCAAATATGTATTCCAGTACATTAGAACAGCCCTTATTTCATATGTCAGTTCATATAATGGGAAAATTTAGCTTAGCAAGAAAATACCCACTAGCTGGAAATTTCTTTTTCAGCAATTCATACTATTAGATGGAAACATACTTGGAAACTTTTGTTCAACCCTGTAGTTTACATTGTATCTTTATTACACGTCAGCATTTGGCTAAAATTTATTGTAAAATAAAACACTTTTAAAACAACTGAAATCACATTCTCATAAATCATCGTTCATAGGTGTCCATGTACCTAATTCTCTGCGTGGCCCTGTATATCCCTTTATCTATATTCTGCAAACATTTCTCAGTAAATTGAATGCAGCTCAGCGTAAAAATGCATAGCTTATTTAAGAACCACGTTTAAATAATTTAAGCTCATATTCAGTAACGTTGGTGAGCTCTTTTGGGTAGCCCTGTACATCAACTATAACATTTATACACACCATATAATGTGCATATATTTAGCGAAATATAAAGGCGCATATCATAATTAAAATGCATTTCATCCCTCCATCAGCCATCATCGGACACATATACGGTACTTCGGAAAGAATATACTAATTGAAATCTTTTGTATGGCCTTGTAAATGCTATGTACTTCATATTATGCAAGACAGTAGCGTATAATTTATATCAAGCTTCAGTGACATATATCAATTTTATTATGCATGAAAAAGCTTAATATATTTAAAATATGTCACACACAATTCCTCTTTTTACCATTATCTAATGAAATTCTTTTGTGTGGCCCTGTAAATGAATATTAGCTACATTTTCACCTTATATTTTATAGAATGCATATTTTAATATGTTTGACAGGATATAACATCTTTAAAATTCCTTTGAAACGATTTTTCCCCATTGGCCGTAATGTAATAGGAAAATTTTGATTCGCCCTGTAGATAAACTAATCATGGTAGGAACTTCATTTTCGATAGGACTTGTGCTAGGGTAAACGTCAATAACGTCTTAAAATTTCATGGCAATCCGAGTATATTAACGATTTTTCCCCATGGGCCGTAATGTAATGGAAAACTTTTGATTCGCCCTGTAGATAAACTAATCATAATAGAAACTTCATTTTCAATAGGGTTCGTGTTAGGGTAAACCTCAATAACGTCCTAAAATTCCATGGCAATCCGAGTATATTAACGATTTTCCCCCATAGGCCGTAATGTAATAGGAAACTTTTGATTCGCCCTGTAGATAAACTAATCATGGTAGGTACTTCACTTTCAATAAGGTTCGTGCTAGGATAAACCTCAATAACGTATAAAAATTTCATAACAATCCGAGTATATTTACGGGAGTTAGAGCGAGGACAGACGAACAGACGGACAGACGGCCATCCGGCCAGACAAACCGAATGCATAAGCACTTTTCAACTTTGTTGGAAAGTGCTAAAAACCATGGTTTTTGGTTTTTTTTTTTTTTAAACCCGGTTTTTTACCAACCCTGATGTTAAGGCTTTTTTGTATTTGATACAGATATTTAAAATGTTTTGTACAGTTTGATTCTTATATATGTGTTGAATATGCGCATGAAATTAGACTTAACGTTATTATTATTATAATTGTTATTAATAAAAGTATATATGAAGATGCGTTAGATTTCACCCCTTTGCACAACTTATATCAATTAAAAATACATATTAAATGTAGTATTACATTATCTAAAAATCCATGCACAGTATTGTGTAATACACATTTGAAAAAAAAAAAAGGTGATTGATTAATCTAAAAATATTATTATTTAAAATTGTGGAGATTTTAAAATATTCAAATTTTCTTATACTTTTTCAAAATTTTAATTAAATACGCATTTTAATTTAATTAATTTTTGCAAAATGTACTTTTAGTTGAACCCTGAACTGCAGTCAGCTCACCATTTGAGCCACACTTTTTAAATAATAGTAATAATAAAATATTGAAAAAGTAAACTGTCCTCTTCAGAAAACATCAAAAGGTTCAAAGCTGTAGAATTCCCAATTCTGCTTACAATTTGTAACATGTAAAAAATATAAATATAAGCAAAAAAGAAAATAAAAGCGAAGGATGGATTCGAACTCACAACCTTTCGATTCACAAACACGTGCTCTGGCACGGCGCCACAAGTTGACATTCGGATGTTGTACTAATAGATATTTGAAATATACGCTGAACTTTGACCCCCCCCCCACCCTAATTTCTCAAAAACCAAGGCCCATTTGAAGGAACCTTTTCACCAGAATAATTAGTGGTATGACCAACACAACATTAGTACTTTGAAATCATCAAAATCTGTGAGCACCATTCTGGTGGTCCCCTTATTAGAAGAATCTTCCCTATTTAAGGAAAAGGGAAATGTAAACTGAAAATTTCTATTGAAACGTTTTTTAAAAAAAGTAAAATTCGGTTAATTCATATATTGAATATTTTCTAAGTTGACTGAAAGTTATTCTCACACAACAATATGAAGTTTCAGTCTGAGCGAATGATTTAATTTTGAAATCGTTTAATAAAAAGCAAGTTTTGATTCTGGTAATGGTCCCGTTTAAATTTCTTTCTATGATCTAAAAAGGGTATCTTTCCTTTTCTGTTTTCTTGTATCTCTCTCTATCCCCCCCCCTCTCTCTCTCTTTTTTATTTATTTATTTATTTATTTATTTTTACTTTCTAAGTATTTTTAACTTTGATAAAAAAAAATGGCCGGTCGTCAGGAATTATTAATGTATTGTTAAGAACACAACATTACTTTATGTTAATAAAATAAAATAAAATAAAATAAGTGAAATAAATAATACGAGAAATGTTTTCAACAATATGATTTCAACTTAAACTTAAAACTACACTGTGTGTAAATTACTTAAAAATGACAAAAAAAAAAAAAAAAAAAAAAAAAAAAAAAAAAGATGATTTTTTAAAAAGATGAATATAGCATTACACTTATTTATTTGCTGATGATTTCAACTGTACAAGGGCAGTTAATATAAATTATAGATAAATGTTTGTACTCGTGTAAATTATATAAACATGTTAAAACACATCACATACGCACTTAAATAACGCTAGAATATTTTTAAATAAACAAGATTTATACAAACAGCAGTTACATAAATATAGAGGCAAAAGTTTAATTTCAAGTATAAATGGTACATGATAATTCGACAATTATTGTTCCCAACATCACCTTTCGCGTTGCATTCAGTTCCTTTTAAATATATACAATTTACTTATTTCATTTAAAATGCATTCTTATAACTCATTTCATTTAAAATAAACATTTAACAAGGTTTAAAATACGTGTAGTCATTTCAGCTAAAATACAAAAGAAAACAATAAAAAGCGTATAAAATGATACCATAAGGTAAAACATTTTATTTTATCAAAGTATTTAGACGCCAGAAATAAAAGCTGTAATTGGAGAGAAAAAAATACTATTGGCGATATTTGCGCCCGGTTAGCATAAAAATATCTATAAATGTGTAACATACGGACATACAAATTTTACAACAATGCAATTAATTGTTAGTAAAGCCACATTTGTTAAAATATACCAAGTGGCTCCAAAAACGATTACAGAACTTTCCCTTTAAAAAGTACAAGTTTCATTTTACATTTTACTTAATTAAAGAAAAATTGAAAATAAAACTTACTGGTTTTCTTCCGCATCTAGAAGTTCTTGAAATTTAGCCATTGTTGACAATAATTAAAATAAGCTTAATAGGTGAAATGTAGAACTACGATACAGAGACTAAAGGAATAATGGTGTTAAGAATGATGTTGAATCCTAGCTTAAGGTGGCTAATCATTCTATAGTGACAGTTAAATGTTATCTATGATAAAAAATATCTAAAGGTGTAATTCTTTTTAGAGGACATAAAAAATTATATTGCTAGTGTTATCAACTTAGAAAGAGACACTAAATGATGATGTAAGCAATACCGTAGAATAATTACAGTATGAATATAGCTAGAGAGAAACAATTATAAAGAACAGTCAGCGAATTTTTCCAGCAGTTTTTAAAAAATGCCAAATTATTCATTGTTTGTTTATATCATACCAGTCAGATAATGTATGAATGTTACCATTATGGAATTTTAAATAGTTGCAGATAGAAATGGCAAGGCACTTTTCCGGTACTAATTCAAGAATCGGCAACACAAAAACCTATGTTATCAAGCACAAGAAAAAAAAAAATCTTTATTTTTATGAAAGAGTAGAAAAGGGGAATTTAATTATCCATGACTGCTGGAAATAATACAGTAAAACCCCGATAATTCGGATTAATTGGGACTGGACCCAATCCGGATTATCCGGAGAATTAGAAAAAAAATGAAATAAAATATAACATACTAACAGAAAATCACCTTTATGTTAAACTTATTGAATATTTGCAGACAGTAATAATGTTTACTTTGCTTAATTATTCCGAAAACATGTCAGAAAAAGTTTTTTTTAAATCTAGAATACGACGATCAAATAAGTTAATGTTATGGAAATTAGCCAATCGCTTCTCAAACTTGAAAAAAAAAATGACCAAACCGATCCGAATTATCTGGAGATCCGGATTATCGGGGTCCGAATTAGCGGGGTTCTACTGTATTTTGGCCCTGGTGCATAAGCCAAAAATTAATACAGTCACTAATTGACTCGTAGTTTTATCATTGTGTTTTCTTGCTCCATGTTTTTATACCTTTGGGTGAATGACAAACACAATAAACCTACGAGTCAACCACTAGTGGTATTAATTTTTGACTTATGCACCACTTCACTTCAGGAAGACATGGATCGTTAGATTCCCCAATTTTTACTCTTCCGTAAAATAAAGCTTGCAATTACCAAGCAGGACTTTTTTTGTTGTTGTTGTTGTTCTAATAACAGATACACTGGTTAATTTAGACCTGCAAATTATCAATTTTAATATAAACCTGATTTAATTATACATTTTATACTTTATCAAAAAGAAATAAGCATAGTTAATTTGCTATTTTTATTGGTTTTGAAATTATATTCAAATTTCTTGGCAGAACTTTTTATAACATTTAAAAACACTACATACAGTGTGTCCACTTTCAACAGTGCTCAATGGCTAATTTCTAAACAGTTAGTCATAGACATATGACTAACTGTTATATATATATAGTTCCAATTGCAAAAATGCTTTAAAAAGATAAAGAAGCATTTTTAAAAAGATTTAGGTAAAAAAAAAAAAAAAAAAAAAAAAAAAAAAAACAGATTAAAAAATTACAAAAATTAAATTTTTATACGGTCCCCCGTTCCTATAAGTGATTTTAGTAAATTTTTACCCCTGCTCTAACAAGTTAGACAAAAAAGTCCCAGTCCTCTGCGATTAAAACTGATTGAGTAATAGCTTTTTAAAGTTGAAGCATTTTTTATTTATTTATTTATTTATTTATTTTTGCTGCAAAATAGGGGTCAGTCGCAGGTTTACTAAAAATGTAAATAAACATCAGATATAAAATTTAACATTAAACATTGAGAGTAAAATAATTTTTACAATATACTATTTTTTAATTTTTTTTTAAATTTATGTTGATGTTTACCCATCAAAATAAAATATACAACTTGTATTAAAAATGTAGGTAAAAAAAAATAATAATAGAATTTTTTTTTAAATGAAATTATGAAAAGCAACAGTCACAATTCATTAAAAAATGATATATATTTAAAAATCTATTAGATTTCTTAACCTGGTAGAATTTAGTGTAATCTAATAAAATAAATAAATGGTATGCATCTATAATAGTATTGTATATAAATAAGTAATCGAATTGAACCTCGATCGGATATTTGGTAAGTTAAAATTTGAATAAAAATTTTGAACTAGAAAAACGTACATGAGAACGTTATAAGTAAAATAAAAGCTTTTCACAATAACACACTTTTTTAAAATAAAATCATGAAAAGAAACAGCTTAATTTCCTTACAAAATAAAACCTATGATAAAATATAATTGAGTATGTGAATTTCAAAACTCGCTTTATCGCTTTAGTTTTCTCTAAGAGCCACCAATCTGCACTAATGTAACACTTAGACTCTCCAAATTTATAATGAAAACCAAAGGACGCATTTAAAAAATTTTCGCGATTTCCCAAAATTCGATTTTCTCGATAAAAAGAATTTTAAAACTCACGTCTTCACTTATTTTAACCAACCTAGAAGTCAATAAATAAAAATTAACACTATCATAAAATTTTAACAGTGGCAGCAACATCAGTTAAATCGCTTAAAAAATGTTTCTTTATTTCATTTAAAACATTTTTGTAAGTGAAACGATATGTCTGGGACAAATGGTTTAAGAATTAGCCATTGGACAATGAATTTAGTCCTATTCATCCGTTTTCAGTTACAAAAAAGTGATTTAAGTCATGAAATTTAAAGTTTCATAACTCAGTCAATTGTAATGTTAGATGAATGAGGACTTTTTTGTATTGCTTTTTTGAGTGATGGAAAATTTTTACTAAATATCGCTTATAGGATCGAGGGACCATATAAAAAGTTAATTTTCGTAATTTTCCGATACTTTTTTAAAAACCTAAATCGCTTTAAAACAATTCTTGACCTTTTTTAAAGCATTTTTGTAATTGGAACTATATGTCTATGACAAATGATTTAAAAATTAGCCATTGGCCACCATTGAGAGTGGACACACTGTATAGTGTTACTTCCCGCAACAAAAAGATTTAAATTTTCACAGGACCATAAAAAATTAATTTTGCTCTTATGTTTTTAATTATGTGTCATTTTGGCCGGCGAAAGTTTCCAGCTCTTTTTATCAGGAATTTCATCTCCACAATCTGATTGTCTACTATTTATATAATCTTTTTAGGTGCGTTCATAATTTACGTAAATATATAGCACCTATAGTTGTCGTTCAGTCCGTCCGTCCGCATATAACAACGCAAAAAACTACTCAATCGAATCATTTGAAATTTAAAATATATAATTATTACATAATTTTGTCGAGTCATTTCAAATTTTATGATAATCGGATGTATAGATCAATTACAAGGACAATCAAAAGTATTCCGTTACGTTATGGTCAGTGGGGTAAACAGTTTCAAATGCATTTTAATCGTTTGAAATTTAAAATATATAATTATTACATAAACTTGACAATTACTTTCAAATTCTACGAAAATCGCATGCATAGATCAATTCCAGGAACAATCAAAAGTATTCCGTTACATTACGGTCAATGGGGAAAAAAGTTTCAAATGCATTATAATGGTGTTACACTCATTCAAACATAATAAAATTGATATGAATCTAGGAAGTACATATCATAATATACATTTCGTACTAACTGTGGTGCAAAGAACATCTCTTATTGATTCACAAGGCCACACAAAAGTATTCCATTGCATAATGTTATAGGAAGAACATTGTTTGGTGCGAGTTTTAATTATATTAAACTATTTCACATTTTATGAATATGATATACGTTGCTGAGGTGTAATAAGAATTATTCTTCCTGTATATTTACAGGAACACAAAAAAAGATTTCGACCACTACACTGTATCCAAAGTACTGTCTATTATAACAGCAAGATCTGAATATTTTTAAAACTCCACTATCGTACGAACGCACCTCATTGGCTACGCTTTGCGTGCAATTTCCAACTTGTTATATTTTATTTCAACCATTTATTTTTTACTATTATATGCTTAATATAATAAATAAACCCGTTTATTATTATTTGGTTAATAGATTACTTTTTACTGTGAATTAAAGATAAAATAGTTGTTTTTCATTTGAACTTTTCTTTGATTTATATTTAAGTATTGGAGTTAACGGTTAAAAATATATAATGCTTTATATTATTGCATAATTTCAATTACAAGTGTGTACAATACAATTCAATTTATTACCATTGGTTTGAGATATAGAGATTATGATCCCCATTGTTCATGCTCACTTCAAAATTTATATATAGCTTGAACGACTGTTTTGATTTTGATATGAAACCTGTAACATAGCAGGTTTTGATTTTAAGCAAGATGCATATTTAATAAATTTTCGATGGACATTAGCATAATATTATTTAATTAGGATGTTGTCTTAGGAAAAGTTTCAGTTAAAATACTATCTAAAATTTTTTTTTCAGGGATTGTTTTTATTGGTGATAATAATAAATATAAATACTGTTGATAAATATTTTTTTCGTTTGCTTGAAAATCTGACGAAAAAACGCATTTGTCTGTGTAGGAAACGCTACAACGTTTATAAAGAAGTTAGAAATTGCATGTCAGACGACGTAGCAAATAAGGTGGGTTCGTATCATAACGAAGTTTTAAATATATTCAGATATTGGTGTAATAGTAAATAATACTTCGGATACAGTATAGTATCCGAATTATTTTGCTTGTTCCGGTAAAAACTATTTGATTTGTATTATACAAGAAATAACTTGTAATAAACTAGCAACATACATCAATTTCATGAAATGTGAAAAAGTTCAATTTAATTTAAACGCGCCCTATACAGTGTTTCCTTGTATATCATTATGTAACGGAATACTTTTCTGTGGCTCTGTAAATGAATAACAAATATTCTTTGCATCACAGATTGTACAGAATGTATATTTTAGTATATCTTCATATATGCATATCAATTGTATTATGTTCGAACGAGTATAACATCATTAAAATGCATTATTTTTTTCCAATTGGCCGTAATAAAACGGAATATTTTTTGATTATCCCTGTAATTGAATTATGCATGCAATTTTCACAAAAATTGAAATAACTCGACAAAATTATGCAACAATTAATATTCAGATAGACCTTGGTGAAATGCAATGGAATACAAAAATGAGCAACGTTAAAAAGCACCAAATCTATACTAATATTATAAAGAGGAACGATTTGTTTGTTTGAATTGAATAGGCTCCGAAACTACTTGACGGATTTGAAAAATTCTTTCACCGTTGGAAAGCTACACTATTTTCAATTAACATAGGCTAATTTTTATTTGATTTATTCAAATATTTTCCTTAATAATTCAAAATTTCAGTATTTTTCATACAGAATCAATGAAAATTTTTCCGATAAAAAATAACCATTTTTCTTTCGCGTTGCCAAGAGAATAAAAAACTGGAATAATTTCTCTTCGGCAATTAATTTTCAGTTGAACAGTATCCACGTGAAAAATTAAAATAAAAAGAATTCAAAGGAAAAAAAATGAAAAAAAAAGTATTTTATTATATAGGACGCACGAATATCGATTTTCTCGATAAAAAGAATTTTAAAACTCACGTCTTCACTTATTTTAACCAACCTAGAAGTCAATAAATAAAAATTAACACTATCATAAAATTTTAACAGTGGCAGCAACATCAGTTAAATCGCTTAAAAAATGTTTCTTTATTTCATTTAAAACATTTTTGTAAGTGAAACGATATGTCTGGGACAAATGGTTTAAGAATTAGCCATTGGACAATGAATTTAGTCCTATTCATCCGTTTTCAGTTACAAAAAAGTGATTTAAGTCATGAAATTTAAAGTTTCATAACTCAGTCAATTGTAATGTTAGATGAATGAGGACTTTTTTGTATTGCTTTTTTGAGTGATGGAAAATTTTTACTAAATATCGCTTATAGGATCGAGGGACCATATAAAAAGTTAATTTTCGTAATTTTCCGATACTTTTTTAAAAACCTAAATCGCTTTAAAACAATTCTTGACCTTTTTTAAAGCATTTTTGTAATTGGAACTATATGTCTATGACAAATGATTTAAAAATTAGCCATTGGCCACCATTGAGAGTGGACACACTGTATAGTGTTACTTCCCGCAACAAAAAGATTTAAATTTTCACAGGACCATAAAAAATTAATTTTGCTCTTATGTTTTTAATTATGTGTCATTTTGGCCGGCGAAAGTTTCCAGCTCTTTTTATCAGGAATTTCATCTCCACAATCTGATTGTCTACTATTTATATAATCTTTTTAGGTGCGTTCATAATTTACGTAAATATATAGCACCTATAGTTGTCGTTCAGTCCGTCCGTCCGCATATAACAACGCAAAAAACTACTCAATCGAATCATTTGAAATTTAAAATATATAATTATTACATAATTTTGTCGAGTCATTTCAAATTTTATGATAATCGGATGTATAGATCAATTACAAGGACAATCAAAAGTATTCCGTTACGTTATGGTCAGTGGGGTAAACAGTTTCAAATGCATTTTAATCGTTTGAAATTTAAAATATATAATTATTACATAAACTTGACAATTACTTTCAAATTCTACGAAAATCGCATGCATAGATCAATTCCAGGAACAATCAAAAGTATTCCGTTACATTACGGTCAATGGGGAAAAAAGTTTCAAATGCATTATAATGGTGTTACACTCATTCAAACATAATAAAATTGATATGAATCTAGGAAGTACATATCATAATATACATTTCGTACTAACTGTGGTGCAAAGAACATCTCTTATTGATTCACAAGGCCACACAAAAGTATTCCATTGCATAATGGTATAGGAAGAACATTGTTTGGTGCGAGTTTTAATTATATTAAACTATTTCACATTTTATGAATATGATATACGTTGCTGAGGTGTAATAAGAATTATTCTTCCTGTATATTTACAGGAACACAAAAAAAGATTTCGACCACTACACTGTATCCAAAGTACTGTCTATTATAACAGCAAGATCTGAATATTTTTAAAACTCCACTATCGTACGAACGCACCTCATTGGCTACGCTTTGCGTGCAATTTCCAACTTGTTATATTTTATTTCAACCATTTATTTTTTACTATTATATGCTTAATATAATAAATAAACCCGTTTATTATTATTTGGTTAATAGATTACTTTTTACTGTGAATTAAAGATAAAATAGTTGTTTTTCATTTGAACTTTTCTTTGATTTATATTTAAGTATTGGAGTTAACGGTTAAAAATATATAATGCTTTATATTATTGCATAATTTCAATTACAAGTGTGTACAATACAATTCAATTTATTACCATTGGTTTGAGATATAGAGATTATGATCCCCATTGTTCATGCTCACTTCAAAATTTATATATAGCTTGAACGACTGTTTTGATTTTGATATGAAACCTGTAACATAGCAGGTTTTGATTTTAAGCAAGATGCATATTTAATAAATTTTCGATGGACATTAGCATAATATTATTTAATTAGGATGTTGTCTTAGGAAAAGTTTCAGTTAAAATACTATCTAAAATTTTTTTTTCAGGGATTGTTTTTATTGGTGATAATAATAAATATAAATACTGTTGATAAATATTTTTTTCGTTTGCTTGAAAATCTGACGAAAAAACGCATTTGTCTGTGTAGGAAACGCTACAACGTTTATAAAGAAGTTGGAAATTGCATGTCAGACGACGTAGCAAATAAGGTGGGTTCGTATCATAACGAAGTTTTAAATATATTCAGATATTGGTGTAATAGTAAATAATACTTCGGATACAGTATAGTATCCGAATTATTTTGCTTGTTCCGGTAAAAACTATTTGATTTGTATTATACAAGAAATAACTTGTAATAAACTAGCAACATACATCAATTTCATGAAATGTGAAAAAGTTCAATTTAATTTAAACGCGCCCTATACAGTGTTTCCTTGTATATCATTATGTAACGGAATACTTTTCTGTGGCTCTGTAAATGAATAACAAATATTCTTTGCATCACAGATTGTACAGAATGTATATTTTAGTATATCTTCATATATGCATATCAATTGTATTATGTTCGAACGAGTATAACATCATTAAAATGCATTATTTTTTTCCAATTGGCCGTAATAAAACGGAATATTTTTGATTATCCCTGTAATTGAATTATGCATGCAATTTTCACAAAAATTGAAATAACTCTACAAAATTATGCAACAATTAATATTCAGATAGACCTTGGTGAAATGCAATGGAATACAAAAATGAGCAACGTTAAAAAGCACCAAATCTATACTAATATTATAAAGAGGAACGATTTGTTTGTTTGAATTGAATAGGCTCCGAAACTACTTGACGGATTTGAAAAATTCTTTCACCGTTGGAAAGCTACACTATTTTCAATTAACATAGGCTAATTTTTATTTGATTTATTCAAATATTTTCCTTAATAATTCAAAATTTCAGTATTTTTCATACAGAATCAATGAAAATTTTTCCGATAAAAAATAACCATTTTTCTTTCGCGTTGCCAAGAGAATAAAAAACTGGAATAATTTCGCTTCGGCAATTAATTTTCAGTTGAACAGTATCCACGTGAAAAATTAAAATAAAAAGAATTCAAAGGAAAAAAAATGAAAAAAAAAAGTATTTTATTATATAGGACGCACGAATATCGATTACGTTAATAAGAGGTTCTCTGTAAAAAATAATTAGAAGTACATAATTAGAAGTAAAGTGAACGAGAAAGAATTAAATTATTAATAAAATATTTGATTTGAAAAAATATGTCGCCATACTTTAAATAACATAGGAAGTACTTGTTAAAAGTTACAATTTTGAAGTATTTGTTAAAAGAACAAGAAGCATGGATATATGTAACTAATTAAAAGTCGGTAAATAATGACGTCACATCTATACCAATATTATAAGGAAGAAAAATTTGATTGTTTGTTTGAATTGAATGTACTCCGATAGTACTTGACGGATTTGAAAAATTCGGTACTACTAAGTTATCCCGTCGACCAAAAAATTATCGCCAAAATATAAGATTAAATAGCCAATAATGGATGATCGTGAATATCACATTCAATGACGTTTAACACGATTCACGTGTTTAAAATGTCATTGATTTTTACTTCGACTTTTTATTTGTATTTTTATTAATATTCTACTAATTATTTGTTTTTTTGTTATTTAAAATAAAAATTACGTCAATATGTACAATTTGGCTATTAGTTTGGTGATTTGTATAATTTGGCGAAATTGGTCGACGGGATAACAGAGTAGTACCAAAAAATTCTTTCACCGTTGGACAGCTACACTATTTCCGGTGAACTTAGGCTATATTATATTTAAAAAAAATATGGATCCTTACTAAAATGCCAATAATGTAACTTAAGGTGTAGAAAAATTAACTTAAAAATTCTTACATCGCGTGCGCTGCGAACATTATTAATTATAAAACAAAATAATGTACTACGACTTTGCAATACGTATAATTATCTACAAAAAATGTCGCGACAGCATATGGCTGTTGTAGTTACGTCACAATAAGTGTTTTTTTTTATAAAAAAATAATTAAAATGCCGTCTCAGTAAAAGCTTTTTATTTTTACCTTGGTATAAATCCTTATGGACATGGGACTGGACGACTTGCTCTACCCGAAGCAAAGCGAGGGCGGGCCGCTAGTATATTATAAAAGCAGCAGACCGGTTTCGGTAGCATTAAGCGTACCGACGTCAGTGCTACTCATCATAGTACGTAGTTATAACACTGACGACGGTACGCTAAATGCTACCGAAACCGGCCTGCTGCTTTTATAATATATTTGGTGCTTTTTAATGTTGCTCATTTTTGTATTCCTTATGCAACAATTATCTATTTTAAATTTCAAATGATTCGGTTAGGTAGTTTTTGCGTTGTTATATGCGGACGAACAGACGGACTGATGGACTGGACAACCACTATAGATGCTACATATTTACATAATGACGATCGCACTTAAAAAACAAGGTAATTTTATCAATCAATGATCAAAGGTGTGTCTATTAGATCATATATTATAAGAGCGGCAAAGAGTTAGCAGACTAACAATCACTTCCTGAAAGAAAACTTAACAGCTACGTTGTTATTGATAAAAACTTGCAGATAATAGCAAAATAAAAGTATTCGTGTTTATGGGAATGTTCTTTTCAAAATGCTTACCCCAGAATGAGATAAATATGCTTATCTGATGAATCTAAAGGATACTATAATACACATTCTTAATCTTCCTTCACGTAAGTTGCTATCATAACTGGTGAGATTAGAAACGAATTATGATACATAACATCGTAAAAGATAGTTCTTAGATTAGAAGGTTCTTGAATGAATGCTTACCGAGTTATATCTTCTTTCATAATTTGATTTATGTATGCGATAAGTACATGAATAGAGTATTGAGAAATACTCTGGTAAATTTTGTGATTTATTTGAAAATTATAGGTTTTATAAAATCAGGTTTTAAGTAGTCTACTTTCAACATTGATAATGCGATGACTTCATAATTCATGTTAAACCAATGGCGGCGTTCATTGAAAATTTCCCGTTTGCCGTCAGTATTTTTAAATGATTCATTTTGCATACGATATAATAAATCAGTATGTAGCTGTGCAGTAATATGTGCAGTGAACATTATCGACAGGAAAGACTGACAATACTAATGTTGATGAGTTCAATATATTGTTCTTCCCTTGCGCTTGCACCAGTTTTGACGTCATAAGTCACACTAAATTTTTCGTTTTTTTTTTTTTTTTTTTTTTTTTTTTTTTTTTTTTTCGTAAGCTATGGATTTTACAGGTACAGATCTTTGGGCATTTTTTATGTACTCCCAACTCGGGATCTGGCTGTGCAGAGTTTGGGCGCTATTTTTGGGACACCCTGTATATCAGTCCCTATGAGGAATTGGTTTAAATTACAATCTTAAATAATAAATATAAAATATATGGCAGAATGAAATTTTCGCCTTGTTTTTAACATAAAATGAATAATGCTTACTTAAATAGCAATTAAATAATAGGAATCTATTAATTAAATAAATAATAATTAATTAATTAATCAATCAATTAATCACTTAATTAAATAATAGGAATTCCTATTATTTAATCGCCTTTTAAGTAAGCATTATTCATTTTATACAATCTTAATATTTCCCTACAAAGCATAATATGCTTGCATATTATAAAGTATCACTATAGATTGGGAGACGGTAGCACAGACAATCACCTCATGGAGTACATGCATGAAAATCTAGGATAAGTTAAATTTCGATTCGCATATTAAAACGCAAGCTGCCTGCCAAATCATATCTTGGTGGACAACACCTAAAAACCCGAATTTAGCGGTTGACTCATAGGTTTGCCATTATGTTTCCTTATTCACAATCTTCCATGCTTTCATACTTTTGGGTGCAGGAAAGAACAATGGTAAACCTACGTGACAACCGTTAAAATCGGGTTTCCCTCCAAGATATGATTTGGCAAACCTATTGCGTTTTAATATTAGAAAATCAAGATTGCCTAATCCTAGATTTTCATTCATGTACTCGATGAGGTGATTGTCTATGCTGCCGCCAACCGGTCTATTACATATCTAATACGTTACATTCACGTAGCAAAAACCGTAATAGCAATTTTCTAGATAAAAGTTAAATATAGTTTAAATAAAGTGTACTTTAAAATAAAATAAGTGTTAAAATACTTACGTGCTGCCATCTTCTCGAACAGATCTGTAAAACAAAAAATAAACTAATTAAAAAAAATGAATGTTGAAAAATTCAAAATAAATGCAACAACAAAATTTAACTTATACTTGCAGACACTTTTATAGGATAATGTCCAAAACCTGAAGTTTGCTAACATGCAAATGTAAAAGATAAAATATATATACATATTTTTTAATGCATCTTTAGGTTAAGGTGAGTTTTCAATTGCTTTGTTCAACAAGCGTTAAATTTTTTAACACAATTGCAAAGTTATTTTTTAAAGGAAAGATATAAAATTCGAAGAGCTGACTATGGAAACGATTTGGAATCGAACTGTGTTTTCCGTTTTTTGATAAATAGGTTACTTATTGAGTTATAAGCAGTTTTGCTCATGTAACAAATACTTTTTCCCCGCGCTTTTTGAATTATTCTTCTTTCGTGTGGGTTCGCTCACTTCGACAATGTTTTCTGAAAGTTTTTTAAACTTGCGACATAAAACGGCATGGTGTGCAATCGTTCAGATTTGCAAGTTTGAAGTTTCTTCACTTGAAAACAATAATAATTCGCGTTTGAAATGAAATAGACGCCCTCTCGCGGACAAAGTCTGAAACGAAATAGAACTGATACCGTGAGCATCTTCCGCTGAAATCAGTGTTTAAAAGGCCGATAAATAAATAAACAGTTCTATAATAAATAAATAAATAAACAGTTCTATAACGCATGCAACGTTGGGTTCTTTGTATTAAAATTATCTAAAATCAAAATTTTATACACAAAGTTTAGATCTATAATATAAAAAAGTACATTTGACTTACTCATGGCAAAATAACATGACATCAACACAATGCTTGCATGATTCGCTTGCTCCAGCTTTGCAAGAGCAAGAAAAATTTTTTATTTTCAAATTTTTGTTTTCCTTTACTAGCAAACCTGAAATAATATGGGGATTTCCTTTTGTTTGGCTTGTTTGTAAACACGAGCCTACAATATCTATTTCTTCTTCTTTGCATTGTTTAATGCCGCACATTACTAATCTCTTTGAATCAATAATTGCTTCAGCTTCTCTAAAGCAATTACTAGATTTTCCAGCATCTAGAAATTCTAAAATTGTCGATATTTGTAATTTATCTCCCATAATTAAATAAAAAAGATAAAAAACTGCACTTTAAATAGCTCTTTAAACGGGTTTCGCTATGCTACAGCATGGAACTAACAGACTACGTAAACAAACGATTATCAGGTTTATACAACGCCACCTATCGGTCATTACAAACGCGAATTACCGTATTTACTCTTCTGTAACGTGCATTTTTTCTCCCAAAATTTCGGGCAAAAACCCTGGGTGCGCGTTATACATGGATTATTTTTTTTTATTGCTTTATGTAATCACACGATATACATATGAATCAAGAAATGTATTCATAAAAGAAATTAAAACTGGAATCTTTATTTCACTTCTTGTACTTTTTTTTAATATAAATATGGTATTAACATTATTTAAGTACTACTTAGCAATCCTCATTGTCACCATTGCTTTTTATTTTATTGTAACAGCAAAAACTCATGTAATTCATGTAATGATACAGATTTGCACTATAAATAAAAAAAAAATATGTAAGGTTAAAATTTCTTAAGATTTTTTTTTTTAAAGAAACTGTGAAACCTAGAACATTTATCTAACTGCGACCCAAGTTACTGATAGAATTTCAGTAAGATTAGTATAATTTTACTAGATTCATTGTAAAGCTACAAATTTCTATACATTTACGAAAATAGTTTGGTAGATTTATCGCTCTCTTTCTCTTTTTTTTCTTTTGTACAGTGTACAGATAAAAATTTAACAAGAATACAGATTTTTGCAATTTTACATTTGTAGATTTTTTTTTTTTTTTTTTTTTTTTTTTTTTTTTTTTTTACAATGTGGACGTTTTGAAGTATTTCATTCGCAAGTGACGTCACCATATCATGACACTCACTCCCTACACAAAGTCTAAAAGGAGGAATCTCGATTTCTTTTCTAGCCTGACGTAACATTTGTTTCGATTTTCTTTACTGAAATTCATTTGAACATTCATTCCCTTGCACGTCAGATTTGTGATGCGCATTACATACGAGATACAAAAAATCGCCATTTTTACTTTCTTTTATCTTTACTAGGGGGGCCCCGCCCCCCTGCTCGCTATGCTCGCCAACCCCCCGCGTAATCGCTTCGCAATTCCAAATTATTGGCTACCCCTGCTTGCTGCGCTCGCCAATACCCCATGGTATGAATAAGCAATTGCAGACCTTTCAAATGATGTGTCACACGACTGGTGTTGTAAAGAAATTAAAAATGTGCCCCCCTGGGGGGCAGAGTGGGAGGCAACACAAAAGACATCCATAATATGAATAAGCAGCTGCAGACCTCTCAAATGATATGTCACACGACTGATGTTGTAAATAAATTAAAAATGTGCCCCCCTGGGGGGCAGAGTGGGGGTGACACAAAAGACATCCATAAAATGAATAAACAGTTGCAGACCTTTCAAATGATGTGTCACACAATTGGTGTTGTAAAGAAATTACAAAATGCGCCCCCTCTGAGGGCAGAGGGAGGGGGGTTACACACAACACATCCAAAATATGAATAAGCAGTTGCAGACCTTTCAAATGATGTGTCACACAACTGGTGTTGTAAAGAAATTAAAAATGTGACCCCCCCCTCTGGGGAGAGTAGAGTGTGGGAGTGACACACAAGACATCCATAATATGAATAAGCAGTTGCAGACCTTTCAAATCTTGTGTAACACGACTGGTGTTGTAAAGAAATTAGAAATGTGTCCCCCCTGGGCAGCAGAATGGGGGATAAAACACAAGACATCCATTATATGAATAAGCAGTTGCAAACCTCTCAAATGATATATCAAACGACTGGTGTTGTAAAGAAATTAAAAATTTGGCGAAATATTACAGTTATCGCCAAGTTGGCGTCACTTTTGACAACTAATTTTGGTCGCCAAATTTGGCGATATATCGCCAAGTTGGCGACAAACTTGGCGATTTTTGGCGATGGTAACCTTTTCCCTCTTTATGGTAACCCATACGGCGATGCATAGACGGAGTCCTTTCCTGATTGGTCTATTCGACTCATGGAAGGAGTGGACAACCCGGATTCGTTAGTTCCGGAAATCTTCCACATCAGCATCATTCCAGGAGTCATTCCTTTTAAGGCTAGTTTTTTTTTACTATAGAAGGACAAGAAGAAAGTATTGGTTCATGAAAATTTTCGACTTCCGGTTTTCGACAGATTTATACGTTTTAGAAGGTCCTGAGCACGTTTTGACTGTTTTTAGAAAATGTCTGTCTGTCTATTAAGAAAAATTTGTGGGCGCTCTATCTCAAGAACTAATGCTCGAAATTTAATAAAATTTTATATTCATTTAGACCTTGATATGAATTAGTACCTATTGGTTTTTGGTGAAAATTGGCCTGCAGGTGGCGCTGCTATACTACGTTTTTCATGATTTTCAAGATTGCTTTATCTCAAGAACTAATGCACAGCATTTCACCAAACTTCAGATTTTGTGACCCCTTGATATACATAGACGCTGATTAAGTTTTGGTGTAAAATGGCCAGCAGATGGCGCTGCTATGCCACGTTTTTCATGATTTTCATGATAGCTATATCTTAAGAACTAATGCACAGAATTTCACCAAACTTCAGATTCTGTGACCCCTTGATATACATAGACGTTGATTAAGTTTTGGTGTAAATTGGCCAGCAGATGGCGCTGCTATGCCACGTTTTTCATGATTTTCATGATAGCTATATCTCAAGAACTAATGCACAGAATTTCACAAAACTTCAGATTCTGTGACCCCTTGATATACATAGACGTTGATTAAGTTTTGGTGTGAACTGCCCTATAGGTGGCGCTGCTATGCTACACTTTGCACGATTTTTGCGATAACTATATCTCAAGAACTAATGCAGAGAACTTCATCAAATTTTAGATTCTGTTACACTAGAATATATAACATAATTAGACGCTGATTACATTTTGGCATTAACCTTGCAACAGGTGGTGCAGCTATGCTGCATTTTGCACGATTTTTCCGATAGCTATATCTCAGCAACTAACGCACAGAATGTCAGCAAACTTCAGATTTTGTTACAAAATGACTTATAACGTAATTACACGATGATTACGTTTTGTTATAAATCCTTCAACTGATGGTGCTGCTGTGCTATATTTTACACGGTTTTTTTTAACTAGCTATATCTCAAGAACTAATGTACAGAATTTCATCAAACTTCAGATTCTTTTACACCATAACATAATTAGACGCTTTTTACTTTCTTCTTTCTTTACAAGAAGAAAGTATTGGATTCATGAAAATTTTCGACTTCCGGTTTTCGACGGGTTTATACGTTTTAGAAGGTCCTGAACACGTTTTGACTATTTTTAGAAAATGTCTGTCTGTGAGTCTGTCTGTCTGTCTGTCTGTGACAAAAAATTTGTGGGCGCTCTATCTCAAGAACTAATGCTCGAAATTTAATAAAATTTTATATTCAGTTAGACCTTGATATGAATTAGTGCCTATTGGTTTTTGGTGAAAATTGGCCTGCAAGTAGCGCTGCTATACTACGTTTTTCATGATTTTCAAGATTGCTATATCTCAAGAACTAATGCACAGAATTTCACCAAACTTCAGATTCTGTGACCCCTTGATATACATAGACGCTGATTAAGTTTTGGTGTAAATTGGCCAGCAGATGGCGCTGCTATGCCACGTTTTTCATGATTTTCTTGATAGCTATATCTCAAGAATTAATGTACAGAATTTCACCAAACTTCAGATTCCGCGATATCTTGAGATACATAGCCGCTGATAAGGTTTTGGTGCGAACTGCTTTATAGGTGGTGCTGCTATGCTACATTTTGCACGATTTTTACGATTGCTATATCTCAAGAACTAATGTAGAGAACTTCATCAAATTTTAGTTTCTGTTACACTAGAATATATAACATAATTAGACGCTGATTACATTTTGGTATTAACCTTGCAGCAGGTGGTGCAGCTATGCTGCATTTTGCACGATTTTTCCGATGGCTATATCTCAACAACCAACGCACAGAATTTCATCAAACTTCAGATTTTGTTACAAAATGACATATAAGATAATTACACAATGATTACATTTTGTTATAAATCCTTCAACTGATGGTGCTGCTGTGCTATATTTTACACGTTTCTTTTTATATCTCAAGAACTAATGCACAGAATTTCATCAGACTTCAGATTCTTTTACACCATAACATAATTAGACACTTTTTTACGTTTTGGCACAAATTGTCCAAGATATGGTGTTGCTGTGCTACGTTTTGCAATTTTCTGTTATAACTATATCTCAAGAACTAATGGACGAAATTCCATCAAATTTCAGATTCTGTTAGGTCTTGACATAAATAGATGCTTATTAGGTTTTAGTATAAGTTACCCAACATGAGGCACTACTAAGCTCATTTTCTCAGAATATTAATTAAATTTTGCGTTTTAGGCTTTTTGGATACCAGAATCTCATTACACTGTAAAAAAAAAATTCAAGAGGTTACTAAAAATTTTTTAGTAAATTTGTATTCCACAGAATTTTTTAGTAACCATTACAAACTTTTTTTTTTTTTTTTTTTTTTTTTGTGCAAGTGAAACAAGCATTTTTTTTGTAAACTGAACAAAAGAATTTTTTTTATAACTAACTTAAAAATTTTTAGGATGAACCACCAAGCAAAATTTAGTAATAGCTCCAAAATGATTTTTAATAACCTTTACATGCGCCCGAAGGGCAGGAGCTTCCTTCGATCTGCATCCAGACTTCTGAAGGGATAGATTTTTGGCAAAACCGCAATAGATAGCAGCACCAAACATTGTTACCTGCTCCGACAGGATTTTCATAATCTCTTTATTAACGAGTACTTACACTACATACATTCGGGGCGTATTTGGCCTTGTCCAGTATCGAACCCGGTACCTTTTAGCCTGGACACCGTTACTATAACCACTATGCTATCAAGGCCACACCAAGTGAGTTTTAGTAATAGCTATTAAAAATATATTAATTATTAACTCTATTCATTGCTATCTTTTTTCTAGTAATTCTTACAGATTTTCTAGCAACTGACTAAGATTACTAAAAATTTTTTAGTAATTACGAGGATCACTAAAGTTTTTTTTAGTAGATCGACTCTTTTTTTTTACAGTGTAGGCAAGGACAAATGTTCGAGGAAATTCGATAATGGATAACTTTGAGGTCACCAGTTTTTTTTTTTTTTTTTTTTTTTAATATTAAAATGTACTTATGAGATAGAAGAAAGTTTTGGGATTGACACATCCAACTAGTTTTTTCTAAAATACTAGGTGTGCGTTATACACGCATGTGCGATATACACGAGTAAATAAGGTAATAAAAATTTTTATACTATTGTAACATCTGGAATATTAACTTCATATTTATTTAGTAATAATAATTTGGTAACTCTGTATAGAAAAGTCAGACATTCTCAAAATTGCATAGGCATAAAAATCAATAAACCCGTCATTTGCTTAATTTTTTTTCAAGATTGTCTTTTGATTCCAAACATAATAAAAAAGGTTTTAAAAAAGGTAATATTTATTACCTTTTTTAAACATTCCACTTCAAATTTGTGCTCTTTTTTATAGTATTATAAATAATTTCAAGAAGGAAAATTAGTGTTGCCATCTATATTAGTTACAGAATGATTTATATTTACATATATTTTCAAACTCAGTCCTTTTTTTACTCTAATTTAAAATATTCTTGAGACAAATCTTAATTGAAAGCAAGAACAAAGATTTCTATATTTAAAATACACACTTTTATCGACACTGTTAAATCTATATTATAAAGGCCAAACGTATCTGTGCGTAACGCATACGTCAATTTGCGAATGGCAACATATCCCATGCAATCTTAGTTTTGCATTTTTCGCTACTGCAAGTTTTATACTTCTAAAGATCGCATATATTTCCGATTTTTACATATCGTCGTATAGAGAAAAAAAAAATTAATTTTAGATGCAATTTGTTGGAAAGCTGTATCTCAATTTGTTTCTGAGATATTAATTTTTTTTTATTGTTTTATTACTAATTTTGGATTTTTGGCAACAGAATCACTCCATTTTCTCTTAAAACTGAAAAGAAAAATAGAAATAAAAATGCGTATACTTTTCAAAAAATATCATCTGTTATAAAATTCCACGAAATCGGTTTTATTTCGTTTTTATTTATCAGTTAAATAATCTTCAAGTTTTGAGTTAGTGATTTTAAAATGATCAAATTAAAATACCATTTTTTATACATGGTGAATACGGATATGAGAAATACGTGTTTAAATTTTGAGAAGATGAAAATGATGACGGGTTTTAATTTCGCGTGAAATTCTATGATCGTGTCAATTTGGATTTTTTTTTTTTTTTTTTTTTTTTTTTGAAGTGAAAACTTCTTTAGCGGCGCTGAGCACTTTTTGTATGGGTAAAAACTTCCAAACTCGCGTCAGGGTCACGTGATGCTGATCGAAAAATCGTAAGATCGAGGGGAAGGGAGAGGAACTAGTATCTCCCACTCTTTCTACCGTGCCTGAGTGTGCTGCTCCGTTTAGGCGGCACAGGGCGCTTGCGCGAATGTCCGTGTTTGTTTTTTTAAGTTATAATTGTATTTAAGTTTAACAACTTATACTGTTAATAGATGGAATAAAACGTTATGAAAGAAAAAGTATGACATTGTGCATTGATTATGCTGCAGTTTCCAACTACTTTTTTTCATTTTTTTTTATTGTATTTAAATAATAACAACATAAATTGATACCAAATGGAATAAAAAGTTAAGAAAGAAAAAACATGACATTGCGCATCATTTATGCTGCACTTTCCAACCATTTTTTTCAATTCCTTAAATTTTCAATTGTATTTAAAGTTTAACAACTTACATTGTTATCAAATTGAATAAAAAGTTAAGAAAGAAAAGACATGACATTGCTCATCGATTATACTACACTTTTCAACCAATTTTTAAAATTATAATTGTATTTAAAGTTTAACAACATATACTGTTACCAGAAGGGATAAAATGTTAAGAAAGAAAAAATATGACATTGTGCATCAATTATGCTGCACTTTCCAACCACTTTTTTCAGTTTTTTTAATTTTTGATTGTATTTAAATAGTAACAACATAAATTGATACCAAATGGTATAAAAAGTTAAGAAAGAAAAACATGACATTGCACATCGATTATGCTGCACTTTTAAACCTTTATATATATATATATATATATATATATATATATTTTCAATTGTTTTTAAAGTTTAACAACTTATATTGTTATCAAATGGAATAAAATGATAAGAAAGAAAAGACATGATATTGTACATTGATTATGCAGTACTTTCCAACCAATTTTAAAAATTGTAATTGTATTTAAACCTTAACAACTTATACTGTTACCAGAGGGAATAAAATGTTAAGAAAGAAAAAGTAAGACATCGCGCATTGATTACATTGCACTTTCCAACCATTTTTTTCTCTCTTTTTTTTTTTTTTAATTTTTGATTGTATTTAAATAGTAACAACATAAATTGATACCAAATGGAATAAAAAGTTAAGAAAGAAAAAACATGACATTGCACATCAATTATGCTACATTTCAAAACCATTTTTAAAAATTTTAATTGTATTTAAAGTTTAACAAAATATACTGTTACCAGATGGAATAAAAAGGTAAGAAAGAAAAATCATGATATTGTGCATCGATTATGCTGCACTTTCCAACCATTTTTTAAAAAATTGTATTTAAAGTTTAACAACTTATATTGTTTGATTACTATTCAATTTGTTGCAAGTTTCAGAAGATACGGTCGTCCAGCAGCAGGAGTAGCTATTTATAAAAGGTTGTTTGATGTAATGGGCATATATTTCCACAATTCATATGAATGTGTATGTGAGGTACACCAGTATGTTTAGTAGTAATGTTTTTGATATCAGTGATATATGTGTTTGTTGTCATAGGCGTAGGAACTGGGGGAGCTGGGGGAGCTTTAGCTCCCCCTGGAATATTTCAGACGGGCTCAGCTCCCCCGGGAGAAATTCTCCCACTACATCTGCTTACGATGCATTGTTGAATTAAGAAATAAAGTCTACTTTTCTAGGAAAGTTACACAATACACTGAGGAGACAAAAGTCATGTGATAGCAATATGTAAATATATAGATGGCAGTAGTGTCGCTTACAAATTTTATGAATGGCCAGTGCCTGGGGAGACTTTCATTTGTGTTCAAATGCTTCGTCTGAGAAGGTTATTTATGTGATTACGACCACATGATGAGAATTAACAGATTTCGATCGCGGTATTCTAGTTGAACCTTTACGCAAGGGATGTTCCATTACAGAAATTGTTAAGGAATTGAACATTCCGAGATGCACAGTGTCAAGAGTGTGCTGAGAATACTTAAACTCAGGCATAACCTCCCATCATGGACAACGGAGTAGTTAACCGCCGGCACTTAATGACTGTGACCAGCGATATCTGAGTAGACTTTTCATTGTGAACAGACATGCAACACTGCGTGAAATAACCGCATGAATGAATATAGGACAATCAACAAGCGTGTCCATTAGGACAGTCCAACGATATATGGCTTTAATGATCTATAGCAGCAGAAGACTGACTCAGGTGCCATTACTAACAGCACGACATTGCCAACAGCGGCACTTCTGGGCTCATGTCCATATCAGTGACCGTAGACGGCAGGAAAAAAGTGGCTTGGTCAGATTAGTCTCGATTTCAATTGGTAAGAGCTCATGGAAGGATACGCGTGTGGCGCAGATCCCATGAAGCGATGAACTCAAGTTGTCAACAAGGCACTGTGCAAGCTGGTGGTGGCTCTACAATGGTGTGAGCTGTGTTTACATGGAATGGAAATTCCGGTCAAACTGAACCGGTCATTTATTGGAAATGATTACGTTCAGCTACTGGGTGACTATTTGCAACCATTCATGGACCATGTATCCAAACAATGGATTTTTCCAGGCTGACAATGCACCATGCCACCGAGCCATAACTATTCGCATTTGGTTTGAAGAACATTCTAGAAAATTTCAGCGGATGATATGGCCATCGCGATTGCTCGACATGAATCATTTATAGGACATAATAGAGAGGGATCAGCTCGTGCACAAAATCCTCCACCAGCAACATTTTCAGAATTATAGACGTCTATAGAGGCTGCATGGGTCAATATTTCTTCAGAGGACTTCCAAGGACTTGTGGAATCCATGCAACTTTGCCTTTCTGCATTTAACCGGGCAAAAGGAGGACCAACATGCTGTTAGTAGGATAGCCCATGGGTTTTGTCACCTCAGTGTAAAAACCAATAGGAGAAAGAGAGGGGGTGATAAGCACATGTGTTTATGCCTTCACCCTTTTTTCATCGTTTACAATCCTCTCGATTCCCAGAAAAAAGGGAACGATTTCGGTGTTTCCCTTACTCCCCGCCTTGAGCTCGCTTTAGTGTCCCTTGGCGTTTATTAGATTGGTGTTGTAATCTTATTTTTTGTTGAGTGGCAACATTCCAAAAATCAGTGATTAGTTCTTATTCTTATTTTGTTTTGTATCTTATTCTTATTTGTTTTACATTTGTGTTTGCTCCGCTTGATGCTACTGCAGGAGATTATAAAGAGGAGGTTTTAAAATTGATTTGGAAGAGATCTGCAATGAATTTGCTCGCAAAACAACCGAATGAACTCTAACTTTTGGTAAATGGAAGCGGGACTACCCTTAAATTTGAATATTGTATTCGGGATGCAAATTAACAAACACTCAGCGTCCCAGCGCGCTTCTCGCCAACATACGAAGCACTTTGGGGAAAAATTAATTTCGAAGAGGGTGCAAGACCGAAGTTGCTTCGATTTTTCATATTTCCTCCATTTGATGCGCACGTCTTGTTTGTGGAATATTTGTAAGAATACGAGTGCGAATTAAAAAATGCTTACATCACCTTTTGAAAAATTATACATGCATTATGAATGCTGTGTAAGTTTACCTTTCTTTTTCCCAGCTAAAGTATTTATTTGTGAAGTTTTATACATACCATGTACTGTCATCTAGTATTAGTACACAAATACAATTATCACCTGAATATGAACAATGAATGGGCTGAATATATGCATGCGTATAATATTGTGAACAAGTGAAAATTTAATTTTATAAACCCACTCTATAACTTTGGCCTTTCTTTTAAACGATCATAATAAATGAATGAAAATTCACATGGGCTTTTTCTGAACTTTCTGTGTATAATCTATATATGTGTATGTTTACTACATAGTATTCTAAAAGCTAATTTGGTTAAACGCTTGACAAAGTTGAAAATCTCCTTTAAAATTGATGCCAATGAACGAAACTGTACTTGCGATTTTTGTACAGCTTTATATGTTTATATTGTATAGAATTTCTACACCCTAAGTAGTATGGAAAAATAAACAATAAATAAAGTAAATATGTGCAGCACAATCAAAATCGCACTTCTAGCAATTTTTATTCGAGGAATTATAATAATTGTTCTAGTAATTATTATCCTGTTATCAAATTCTTTTGTGTGTCTTTTCAATTGAACCATAAATTCTATGCACACCCCATTCTACTGTTAGTGCCTTACAATACTCCTCATATGTGTATAAATTTCAATATGTTTAAAATAATGTAATACTATTAAAAATAAAACGCACCACAAACGGTTTTTTCATCACAGACCGTATGAATCGGAATTCCTTTAAGTGTCCTAGTAAACGAACCTTAAATGCTAAAAAATATTTATTTTCATTAAAGAGTATTTCATCGTAAACCCAAAAACATGTAGGACAAATCAAGTTCGTAAATAATTGTGGAAGTATGTTGAAATATCTTAAAGAACTAAGTCAAGTATTGTTTCAACTATTATACCTTCATAACAGTAGAAACATGCAGTTTAATTTTTTTAGCATCATCCTTTACTTTATAACATTATAATCTTATTATTACAGCATCAGTATTCAACATAGTCTAATCAATAACAACTTGTGTAGACTAAATTAATCTACTAGTTCAAAAGAATTTTCTTTTTTAAAAAATCTTTTTCTTGAATATTTTGTATCTAAAATATTCAAGTTACAGGGATATACATATTTTCACATGTAAACTTCAAATTACGGTACTAGAATAGAATGTAACATGCACGTTTGCACGTCGAACTTCATTTTTTCGCCAAAGCGTTTGGCTAGAGTGGTTGGCGTGAAGCGCGCTGGGATGTTGAGTGTTTGCAAATTTGCATTCGGGATAGTCTATAAATTTAGTCTATGGTTCTAGTATAGGGATGCACAACCTGTGGCCCGCCAATTGCGGCAATTTACAGCTGGAAAATGTTGTAATGTTTGTCCATAGGTCACAGCAAAAAAATCATAAATTTCGTTAAATTACCGAGCGAAAATATATAATTGCGGCAGTCACTTAAGAATCGCAAATTTCGTAGATTGAGCACGAAAAAATTGCGAATTTCATTGATAGAGTGCGGAAAAATAGAGAATTTCGCTGATCGGGCACGAAAAAATCGCGAGTTTTGTCAATCAGACACGGGAAAATCACGAATTTTGTCGATTGGAAGCGAACAAAAATGCACATTTTGTTGCGAATATTGGCTGCGAAGCAATCGTAACTTTTGTCAATTTATCAAGAGAAAAAAAAATCGTGAATTTTATTTTCCATAAAAAATCCAGACTTCATCAAAGTTAGTTAAAAATTGCAAATTTAATTGTCTGGATGCGGGAAAATGCGTATTTCGTCAATTAAATACAGAAAAACGCGCATTTCGTAAATTAAAGGTGCAAAAAACCAGATTTCTTCGATCGGACACAGAAAAACCACGAGTTTTAGCGATCGGATCCCAAAAAATGGCGAATTTCGTTGGTTGGACAGAGGAATACCTTAAAAATCGAGAATTTTATTGATATGTCTCGTAAAATTCACGAATTTCGTCAATCGGATTCATAATAATGGCAAATTTAGTCGATACGGTTCGTAAAAATAGCGAATTTTGTCAACCAGGTATTAAGAAAATCGAGAATTTTATCGATCTGATGCGGAAGAAATGCAAATTCTTATCGATCCTGCGAAAAAAAATCGCAAATTTCGTCGATCAGCTTTATAAAAATCGCGAATTTCGGCGATCGACTTCGTAAAAATCGCGAATTTTCTTGGTCGGGGGCGGAAAAATCGTAAATTTTGACGATCAGCTTCATAAAAATCGTGAATTCTTTCGATTGGTTTCTTAAAAATCTCAAAATTTTTCGATCATGCTGAGAAAAATTGCTAATTTCGTCTATCAGGCTCGGAAAAATCGCGAATTTCGTCGATCAAGCGTGGAATAATCGCGAATTTATATCCGTCATGCTAGGAAATATCCCAAACTTCTTCGATCAGGCTCGGTAAAATTGCGAATTTCGTCGATCAAACTTGGAAAAATCGCGAATCTTGATGATCATGCGATTATGAATCGCGAATTTCGTCAATCAGATTTTTAAAATTTGTGAATTTCGTCGATTGGCTTTGTAAAAATTGCGAATTTTGTTGATCGGGTATGAAAAAATCTCAAATTTCGTCGATCAGGCTCGGAAAAATCTCTAAATTTATCGAGTATGTGATTAAAATTCGAAAATTTCATTGATTGGTTTTGTAAAAATCATGAATTTCGTCGATCAGCTTTGTAAAAATTGTGATTTACGTAGATCAATTTCTTAAAAATTACGAATTATGTCGATCAATTTTGTAAAAAGCACAAATTTGGTCGATCAATCATGGAAAAATTGCAAATTTTGTTAATCAGGTGCAGAAAAATCAGGAACTTCATTGATTAGGCACGGAAAAATCTTGTTGATCATCTGCTTCCCTCTCTTTCATTCATAAAGTTCACATTTTTTTCGGCACCAACCACTTATGTTTGTTCTTTTTTTGCAATTTTAATGAAACAAAATTTACTCTCCTGAATAAAGTTTAGGAATATTATTACATCTTGAAAATAATCCTTGCTATATATGTTATACTAGCAGGGGTGACCGAGCTCAGCTCGGTCAAAATTAACACTGTGTTTAACTCGATATAGTATTTTTCCTGTATCATTCACTCTGTATTATTACTGTAAAACATGTTATTAATAATAGTATTATTTATAAAAACAATCAATAAGAAAACTATGTTTGTATGCCCATATTCATAAATTTTACTTTATTTTAAAATTTACAACGAAAGGACATCAATCTAATCACTTTTTTAGCTAGACTCTGATTAGTTTAACTATGCATCTCGAATACTATTAATGTATAAGAAATTTCTTCACATTCTGAAAGACAATATTTTTTACCAGATACAGCCAAATTTCGACACTTTCTTTCATTTGGTGCCAAATACGTATTTTGGTTTCGTAATCTTAACAGTCGATTTTTCGGCCAAATTTCGCCAGTATTTTGTCAAATATCGCCAACTTATTGGCTTTTGCCAAGAACTTTGATTTGCTTTTGACTTATTACCCAAATGATCCACCAATCAAATGTGATCAAACATGTAACTTAGCTCAATGGTCTTCAGGTAATCAAAAACAGTTGGGTATAAAATGAATCAATGTCGTTTAAGCCAATTCTAAAGTAAAATTATCTTGACAGCATTCAGCAATGAAGCGATATGACCCACTAATATAATTTTGTTTAATATGCAACTCAGGCCAATAGTCTTCTCGTGACAAAAGACGTTTCGTTGCAAAATTTGGTAAAATTGATTGAGTCGTTGTTATATATAATTAGAATGACCCGAACCCATTAAGACCTAAAACGACCCACTAATTTAATTGTTACGAGCATGTGTCCTAGCTCAATGGTTTTCTTTTGCCCGAAAACGATATAATAGAAAGTATACTCAAAATGGTAAGAACAATTTTCTAGATAAAATTAGCATGACCCACAAATGACCCTTATATCGAAATCTCTCGAAAATGTGACCTAGCTCATTAATTATTGTTTGCCGAAAAACGTTAGATGCAAAATTTAGATAAAATCGATTGAGCCAATTTTTAGATATAAAGAGTTTGACCTTGACCCATTACGACCCAAAATAACTCATAAATTGAATTTTCTCAAACATCTGACCTAACACAATGATTTTCTTGAGTCCCAAAACGATAGAATATAAAATTTAGTCAAAATTGCGCGAGACATTGTTTAGATAAAATTAGAATAACCCAAAAGTGACCCACTGACCGAAATTTCTCGAACATGTGACCTAGCCCAATGATTTTCTTGTGCCAAAAATATGCTGTATACAAAATTTCATTAAAATCGATTCACCCATTCTTTAGATATAGCTTGACCATGACCCATCATGACCCACAAATGACCCTTATAATCGAAATCTCTGGAACATGTGACTTAGCCCATTAGTTTTCTCGTGTATAAATATTGTTACACACAAAATTTCGTTAAACTCGGTCCTGCCGTTCTTTAAATACAAATAGCTTGACCCAGACCCTTTATGACCCATTAATCGAAATTTCTCGATCATGTGACCTAGTCCAATGATTTTCTCGTGCCAAAAAAATGTTGTATACAATATTTCGTTAAAAATGATCCACATGTTCTTTAGATATAGCTTGATATGACCCATTATGATCCATCATGACCCATAAATGACTCTTATAATCGAAATCTCTCAAACAGAGGAGATAGCCCAATAGTTTTATCGTGCCAAAAAATGCTGTATACAAAATTTCGTTAAAATCGATCCTACCGTTTTTTAAATATAAATAGCTTCACGCAGACCCTTATGACCCAAAATGATCCAGTAATCGAAATTTCTCGAACATGAGACCTAGCCTAATCGTTTTCTCGTGCCAAAAAAATGTTGTAAACAAAATTTCGTTAAAATCGATCCACCTTTTCTTTAGATATAGCTTGACCATGACCCATTATGACCCATCATGACCCACAAATTACTCTTATAATCGAAATCTCTCGATCGTGTGACTTAGCCCTTTAGCTTTCTCGTGTCAAAAAACTATTAAATGCAAAATTTCGATGAAATTGATTCTACGGTTATTTAAATATAAATAGCTTGACCCAGACCCTTAATGACCCAATATGACCCATTAAAATTTTTCCTCGAACATGTAACCTAGCCCAATGTTTTTCTTGTGCCCGAAAACCATAGAATGCAATTTTTAATCAAAATTGCGTGAGAAAATCTCTAGATAAAAATAGCATGACCCACAATGACCCCAAAAAATGACCCACTAACCGAATTTTCTCGAACATGTTACCTAACCCAATGGTCTTCTTGTAATCCAAAGCGATACTATATAAAATTTGGTCAAAATCGTTAGAGCCGTTTTTTAGATAAAAATGGCTTGACCCATAATGACCCCCTAATCGAAATTTTTCGAACGTGTGACCCAGCCCAATAGTTTTCTCGTACCAAAAAACGATTGGGTACAAAATTTCCTTAAAATCGATCCAGCCGTTCTATAGATATAAATAGCTTTATCCTGACCCATTATGACCCAAAATGACCCAGTAATCGAATTTTCCCGAACATGGGGCCTAGCCCAATGGTCTTCTCGTGCCCGAAAATGATAAAATCCAAATTTTTGCGAAAATCGTTAGAGCCGTTTTTGAGATAAAATTTACCCACACACACACAATTTTTGCTCGCATTATAGTATAAGATATTCAGACATAGAAACTGCTGATATATCCTTACCGATTGAATTGGATATTTTGACTGGTTAAGCGATTTTAAAGGAGTACCCCCCATACACACACTCCCCTCCGAAACTATATTTTTTATCCAATTATAGGCCACAGATCACCTCAGAATCGAATTATCTCAGTGTTATTGATGTGGCCCTCGACCACCCAGACATATTTGTAAGTGGCCCTTCTCTGAGAAAGGTTGTGCACCCCTATTCTAGTATATATAATAAAAATTATTTTAAGAGGATTAAAGAGTTGGTGATCTTTTGATATGTTTCTATTTTATACATCTGTTTGTGAAAAGTGCAACACTATGAAGGTATCCTTCGAAATGAATGAAACAAAATCTGCCACTAGCTTTTCGCAGCCCGGGCTCCCCCTATGTGGACAAAGTTCCTACGCCACTGTTTGTTGTTGCCACTCTGAAAATGAAAAACTAATTGTATTGGTTGCCATTTATATTTCACCGGATAAGTCTTTAAGTGCAAATGAGAATTTTTGTATGAAAATTTATTTATTTGTTCTAAAGAGGCTTCTGCATTACTTCAAGATAGAATTGGAAAGAGATTTGATGATTTGCCGATGATTTTGAGTAGGGATTTCAACATCAACTTTGTGGATGATGAAAATCTACAATTAATTGAATTTTTAAATAGAAAATTTGATTTAACAATGACCAACCATCGCAATCTTAGCACAGAGAGATAAAAAATTACAATTGATGCAGTCATTACAAGATATTTAAATAGAATTGAATCAAAATTGTTTGCTATATATTTTAGTTACCATAAACCTATAATATCTAATCTAGAATATAATGATAATAATGATGATGATGATGATGATGGAAGAATTGTTGAAATGGGGATGAAAATTCATAAGTTTTATGGGTATTTATTTCAAAGAATACCAACTGACGATATTTCATATTTCATGCATTTGTAAACTTATGTTTTAAGCAATAGATTGCAATTTTTGTATGTAAAATAATATGCATTATTTTTCATGTACAATAGCGCATTGAATGAAAATTGTAATATAATTTTTGTAGCAGTAGTTTATAATAATGAATAAAAAACACTTCATTTAAAAGTATTTTCTGCACAATAAAATATGTCCAGACTACTTAAAAAATACACACATAATTGTTCAAGTTTTCACTTCTGTCGGCACTCCCGGAGTGCCCTTTTTTTTTTTTTTTTTTTTTTCATTTGCATTTATACCAAACATATGAGCCTCAATTAATACCTTCATCATAATAGCTGATCTTTACTATATTTTGCAGATTTTATATGCGATTAAAGTTGGATTTTAAAAATTTGCACAACTGAGTTTTATAGTATTTTGTTAATCTTAGCTTAAAATAATGTTTGTTTTAGAGTTAGACGGACCAATATAAGTTGTATTTTTTATAATATTTGTTTGAGAAGTACACTAATGAATATAAGATGTATTTTTAGCTGTAGGTGATTATGTAGATTTATTATAAATCAATAAAACAGTTCCTTCTTAAACATATTCTTTCGTCGAATTTCGACGGGTTCCACCTCGTAATTTTAAATTCTAAGAGGTGCATTTTTTTCCCATTAAGAAATAAAAAAGGCAAGAAAGGAAGTTTCTTGCCTTGAAAGGCTGCCTCTTGCCTCTTGAAAGGATGTTTCTTGTTTCTATAAAAAATATACTTTTGTCTATAATGCCAAATAATTTTAAGAAAATTTCTTTCATCACCAAACAAGTAATATAAATACAGGATTTTTTTCCTGAAAATTTTGCATCATTATTTTTTTCTCATTACAGAATAAAAAGACAAATTTTAAATAATGCCAATCTGTTACTTGTAATCCATTCTTAACTATAAATAATTTTTTATATAGTTTTTCCATTCCTAAGCTTAATAATCAAAATCGAAATTTCAAGCATTTATACAAAACCTTGATTTTGTATCAACTTTTTAAATAAACAATTCTGAAATCTATAATTTTGAATTTACCCATAAATAAAAATTATCTATTTACATGTTGATTTTTATTAAAATCTGAGACATGTCAGCCACATCTGTTTTGTTTATTTATCTGAAATAATTTGTGTATGAAATAATAAAGGTATTTCTCTATTAAAAAATAAAATAAAATAAAATAAATAATTAACTTTGTTACCTCCGCTAACAATTAATTTTTATTTTACCGGAAGTCTTTATTTGTTAATATTAATAAAATTACTGCAGACAAAAATATGTAATTCGGGGGTGCTATACAGAAATATTTCGTAAACAAGCTGAATCAGACGGTCTTTAAATCGAAGAATTGTTTTAAGAGAAATTAAATGTTAAATTGATCAAAATCTTTCCATTAAAAAGTTTTGGTACTACTCTGTTATCCCGTCGACCAAAATACTATCGCCAAATTATAGGATTAAGTGCCAATAATGGATCATCGTGAATGTCAATTTAATGGCATTAAATACGATACACGTGTTTGAAACGGCATTAAGTGATTTTTACTTCGATTTTTTATTTGTATTTTTATTAATATTCTACTAATTATTTGTTTTTTTATTATTTAAAATAAAAATTACGTCAATATGTATAATTTGGCTATTAGTTTGGCGATTTGTATAATTTGGCGAAATCGGTCGATGGGATAACAGAGTAGTACCAAAGTTTTAAAGGAGAAAAAACTATACATAGGAATTTAATCATTTAAATATATATATATATATTGAAAAATGATTTAATCATTTAAATAAATATATATATATATATTGAAAGCTCTCAGTGTGTAAACTGCTTTATTTGTTTAGTTTGACAAATTTTTTTTAGGGATGATTTCTACTTTAAATTCAAATTTATAGCATTTCGAGAAATAATTTTTACATATGTTAGAAAAAATTATTATTTTAAACTGTTGCCAATTCTAAAAGTTTTTCAAAGAATATTTCCTTTAAATTAAAAATGTATTTACACGTGACTATAACAGGAAAAACCCTATGAAAATAGAATTCAATGACTAAGCATTAAAAGTAGGAGAATATTGAAAATTATGCGATACAAATTGTTTTCACACGTAAATACTTTAAAAAGATATCTATAAAATAATGAATTATTTAATAATTGTTTAAAGCAGTAAAAGGGGTTTAATTACCTCTTATTTCAAAATTCCAAATAATGTTGCCAAATAGCTTAAATTAAAGGTATTACTTGATTATCTGTGTTGGTTATTACTTGGTACGGTGTATTACTTGGTTATCGTGAGTTGACCAATTTCGCCAAATTATATAAATCGCCAAACTACTTGCCAAATTATACAAATTGACAAAATTTTTATTTTAAATAACAACAATAAATAAATAAATAAATAAATAAATAAATAAAATAAATCATTAAAACAATAAAAGTAAAAATAATACGTCGAATTAAAAATCAGTTAATGACGTAACAAACATGTGTAACGTGTTTAGTGTCACTAGTTATTTGATGAAACAAGTGAAAACATCTACAGGGCTGGTAAAAAAAGAAGGACCACCAACAAAGACAGTAAAACCCTTATTTTAATGAAAAACTAATATTACTAAAACTACACGTAATATTATGCAAGCTTTGTTACTTGTTTTAAATTAAAATAATCTATTTAAAAAATAAACAAAAATTAATTTATACATAACGCATCATAGTGGAAAAAACTTTCGGGTACACATGTGTAAATATTTAAATTACATATATATATATATATATATATATATATATAAAGAGAGAGAGAGAGAGAGAGAGAGAGAGAGAGAGAGAGAGAGAGATTAATTTTCAATACCTTGTTTGCTTCCCTCTTAACACGAATGACTTCGAAAAAAGCTTTTGGAAGGATTTGGCTATGTTTTTCAAAGACGAAATGATTATTTGGTTCATGTTTCTAAAATAGCTGCTTTCAATTCAACAATTGAATCTAAGTATTTTCCGTTGGCATAAACTTAATCAAACAAGAGTCCCGACAAGTTTTCTGAATATCTTAGGTCAGGATTGCTAACTAGAGAGTTCAAAGTTTTAATGTTGTTTGCAGATAATCAATCTAAAATTGACTCGAAATTACCAATACAAGTATTATCTTAAAACAACTCTAAATTATGATTCATAAGTTCACTTTAAGGCTCCTGCCTCTGGCCGACGGACGAAGTGCTCGTTAATGCTACTTTTATGCGGAGGTTATTTTCTAATATTTGGTTTGCATTTTGACATTTTTAAATAACTTTTTTTTTTTTTTTTTTTTTTTTTTTTTTTTTTTTTTTTTTGCATTGCATTGCATTGCATTATATTGCATTGCATACCTGAGGTGCATACCGACTTGCTCCTTTTTTATTTTTTCGATTTTGAATGCAGATATTTTTAGGGTTTCGTTCATCTGACGAAACCCTATTCGTCTGTCTGTCACAGAGTCCGTACACAAAAACTATACAAGGCAGAGCATTCGAATTTCGGTTACTTACAGCTGAATGCCTATTGTCACAGAACAAATTATAAAAGTTTGAAAAAGACTATTATTTCAATTAAAATATTTATTTTAATATCATCCGTTCATTTTTGCTGCTGTTTTCTTTTCCAATTGTTGCAAAAGTTTAAATAGATTTTAAAATTATTATGTATCTAACATAAATTAATGGATCAAATAAATCACGTGAAAAACGTGCATTTGTTTTTATTTTGGTAGTTAATTCCAGAGTTGTTTTAAATTCGTTCTCGATCTTATTCTTTTCTTGAGTTTTGGATCACTCGAGACGACAGCTCAGTAGCTTTAAGTCTAAAAAAAACCTTCCTCCAAATCATATCCAAAATTGCATTTTTCTGCCACGGCAAACCACGTCAATTAGAAAGAAAAAGATATATATATATATATATATATATATATTTTTTTTAACTAGGATTTGATAATCGTAGTACAAATCTTTTAATTTTTGATTTTACAAATTTGGTACTTCCGCATGCTGATGTTATTTCATGTGCTGATTCATAAAATCTAAATTAAAAAAGAAAAAAAACAAGTTGGAAATTGCACGTGAAGAGTAGCAAATGAGGTGCGTTCGTACTATAAGTTTTAAAATATTCAGATCTTGCTGGTATAGAGAGCGTACTTTGGATACAATATAGTGGTCGAAATCTTTGTGTTCCTGTAAATATGCAGGGAGTAATTTTTATTATACTTCATTAACGTATATCTCATTCATAAAATGTGAAGTAGGTTAATATAATTAAAACACACCCCAAACAATGTTTCCCCTATAACATTATTTAGTGGAATACGTTTGTGTGGCCCTGTAATTTAATAATAAATATTCCTTGCATCCCAGATTGTACAGAATGTATATTTTAGTACATACATCATAGATTCATGCCAATTATATTATGTTCAAATGAGTGTAACACCATTAAAATGCATTTGAAACATTTTTTTCCATTGATTGTAATGTAACGGAATATTTTTGATTGTCCCTGTAATTGGTCTATTCATCCGATTTTCATAACATTTGAAATGACTCGACAAAATTATGTAATAATTATACGTTTCAAATTTCAAACGATTAAAATGCATTTGAAACTTTTTTTCCCATTGATCGTAATGTAACGGAATACTTTTGATTGTCCCTGTAATTGATCTATGTACCCGATTTTCATAACATTTGAAATGACTCGACAAAATTATGTAATAAATATACGTTTTAAATTTCAAACGATTAAAATGCATTTGAAACTTTTTTCCCCCATTGATCGTAATGTAACGGAACACTTTTGATTGTCCCTGTAATTGATCTATCCATCCGATTTTCATAAAAATTGAAATGACTCGACAAAATTATGTAATAAATATACGTTTCAAATTTAAAACGATTAAAATGCATTTGAATCTTTTTTCCCATTGACCGTAATGTAACGGAATCCCTTTGATTGTCCCTGTAATTGATCTATCCATCCGAATTTCATAAAATTTGAAATGACTCGACAAAATTATGTAATAATTATATTTTTTTAATTTCAAATGATTCGGTTGGATAGTTTTTGCGTTGTTATATGCGGACAGACGGACAGACAGACGGACGGACTGAGCGACAACAATAGGTGCTACGTATTTACATAATTACGAACGCACCTAAAAAAAGGCTAGACTACAATTTTTCAATTTATGAAAAAATAAACTTTTAAACTTATAAAAAAGATAGTTTTTCGCACAGACAATTAACGGGAATTTATTAAAATTAGGTAAACTAAATTATCGATTTTACACTTTGACATAGTTTATAACACATAATACAAATTTTATAAATTTAAGATAAATTAAAATTTTGTTGAGGGAAGGGGAATGTTGTCTTTTTTCTTTAGATAGGCGTGTTTTATTGCAATTTGAATGCGTTTTTTTTTACTGAGCACTAATGTAAATATTATTTCTTGACATTAAATATTTGTAAAAGTGAAAAATTCAGGGGGAGCAGAGTGTCGTCCGAGGAGGGGCTATTTTCCAAATTTTGTTATGTTCGTTAAAACGAAAGAATCAATCGCTTTAAACTTTGATACGTAGTTTATAGTACATAATAAGAATAAGGATAAAATTTTTTGAAAGAGATATTAAACGAAACCCTCTGTGCGATCTGCGATCACACTTACCCACTTGCTTATAAAGTTAGTTTCAGTTTCAAAACAATTTTCGGAAGTGAAAGTGCCTTTAAAAAAATATCTACAACCAAAATAAAAAACTAGTCGTTGGGGGCCATCGTAATACTTACCCATCATGGATTTGTATATGAAAATAAAACATGTGAAACTATTTATACAATGCATTACAATTCATAAACAAAATTTAAATATTGTTAATATACATAGTAATGCGATATTAAAGAACTGCTGATGTACCAATTTCGACAAATTATATAAAACGCCAAACTACTCAAGTAGTACCGAACTGCGTAAAAGAAACATCCTTATAACTCCAAAAATAATAATTCTATTAACTAACAATTAACTGCGTCGGATTAAGCGTCTCATTTCCAATTAAAATATACTTCTGAATTGAAATTTGAATGAAATACAGGGTCATGAAAAATCGAAGAATGTGGAAAACAAGATTACAAATATCTCGGCAACTAATAACCCGATTGACTTCGTTCTATATGCAAAATGTGTGTTATTTTATTGCCTTTTAAGTGCATTCCTTAAAACAAAAAAATTCGAAAATTTTTATATACCTTTCATCAGAACGAATTTTTCGAGAGTCCGAAAAAAATAGTTCCGGATAATCGAGGTTGCTGATATTAAATAGGGTTCGTCCCATTTTTACATACTAACTACATACAAAATTTCAAGTCTCTATCTCAATTTGTTCGGGAGATAGAGCGTTTACAGACAGACAGACAGACATACAGACAGACAGACAGACAGACGGACGGCAAAATTTTTTTTCTAAAAATATGTTTTTCGGAATCTCCACCATAAAAAAATTATTTAAAAATGTCGAAATTCAAACCAGATATTAAAATAATCTCCCCATATCAATAGCATTAGCTCGCGAGAGTTTCGTCGACCAGGGATAGGGGCTTTAAGTGGAACAAAATGATTACCACGAATATATTGATAATCAAACAGAGCTTTTTTCCCTAAACAGTTTCAGGGAATGCTGCTCCTTTCCTACTTTTTGTTCTACAAAATTAGACCCTCCTTGCCCCTCATACGGAAAATTAGCTTCCTTTTTGCCTCTTATCCAGAAAATTAACCCTTACTCTTTGTTTTATTTATTTATTTATTATTATTATTTATTTTACTAGGGGGGCGCCGCCTCCCAGCTCGCTATGCTCGCCAACCCCCCGCGTAATCGCTTCGCAATTCCAAATTATTGGCTACCCCTGCTTGCTGCGCTCGCCAATACCCCATGGTATGAATAAGCAGTTGTAGACCTTTCAACTGATGTGTCACACGACTGGTGTTGTAAAGAAATTAAAAATGTGCCCCCCTGGGGGGCAGAGTGGGAGGCGACACAAAAGACATCCATAATATGAATAAGCAGCTGCAGACCTCTCAAATGATATGTCACACGACTGGTGTTGTAAAAAATTGAAAATGTGTCCCCCTGGGGGGCAGAGTGGGGATGACACACAAGACATCCATAAAATGAATAAACAGTTGCAGACCTTTCAAATGATGTGTCACACAACTGGTGTTGTAAAGAAATTAAAAATGTGACCCCCCTGGGGAGAGCAGAGTGTGGGGGTGACACACAAGACATCCATAATATGAATAAGCAGTTGCAGACCTTTCAAATCTTGTGTAACACGACTGGTGTTGTAAAGAAATTAGAAATGTGTCCCCCCTGGGCAGCAGAATGGGGGATAAAACACAAGACATCCATTATATGAATAAGCAGTTGCAAACCTCTCAAATGATATATCAAACGACTGGTGTTGTAAAGAAATTAAAAATTTGGCGAAATATTACAGTTATCGCCAAGTTGGCGTCACTTTTGACAACTAATTTTGGTCGCCAAATTTGGCGATATATCGCCAAGTTGGCGACAAACTTGGCGATTGTTGGCGATGGTAACCTTTCCTCTCTTTATGGTAACCCATACGGCGATGCATAGACGGAGCCCTTTCCTGATTGGTCTATTCGGCTCATGGAAGGAGTGGACAACCCGGATTCGTTAGTTCCGGAAATCTTCCACATCAGCATCATTCCAGGAGTCATTCCTTTTAAGGCTAGTTTTTTTTTTTTTTTACTATAGAAGGATTTTATTTTTTATTTATTTATTATTATTATTTTTTTTTTTTTTTTTTGCATAGTAAAAGTTTCTTTGTTGCTATATCTTAAAAACAGTTGCTCTGAATTTTAAATATCAAAAGTAACTTTTAAAAAAAATGCACCCAAAAAATCAAAAAACTGTTCTTAGGAATGGAAAGGTGTCCTTAGGAATAATAAAATAAACTTTTTCAAAAAAAATAAAACCGACTTCAATCAACGTTCTAAAAAGAGTTAAATAATTCTTTAAAATACCCTAATGATGAATTGTTATCTAATAACCAGACATCAGATATCATGTACCGACAAAAAAATGGTTATAAGTTTAATACATAGCACTTAATATCCAGCAAACATGGTTTTTCGACAGAATATTTTTTACAAGAAATTAATTTACATATTTTTGATTTAATTTATGAATATATACATATAAAAAGTAATGAATTACTTTTTGAAGTTGGTGCCAAACGATCACAATCAATAATGGTTTTTACCATTTTATTTATGGTATTAGGCATAATATAACCACAATTTTTACTATACTTATAATAGTTTGGCACCAACTTCAAAAAGTAATTCATTACTTTTTATATGTATATATTCATAAATTAAATCAAAAATATGTAAATTAATTTCTTGTAAAAAATATTCTGTCGAAAAACCATGTTTGCTGGATATTAAGTTCTATGTATTAAACTTATAACCATTTTTTTGTCGGTACATGATATCTGATGTGTGGTTATTAGATAACAATTCATCATTAGGGTATTTTAAAGAATTATTTAACTCTTTTTAGAGCGTTGATTGAAGTCGGTTATATTTTTTTTTGAAAAAGTTTATTTTATTTCTTACTTTTTAGTTATTTATACCGTAATACTTGGTTTAATCGGTTGGATAGATGTGGTGTAATCGGTGAACATATATAAAAAGAAAAGTACATACGCGGTCGAATTGATGATAACCTTCTCTCCTTTTTTAAGTCAGTTAAAGAAATTATAATACGGAAAAATACTGTATTTTATACATGGATGTCAGGAATGGGGTTCGAACCCACGATCTCTTTCGAGAAGCAGAGTTTAAATCGGGCGCCTTAGACCGCTCGGCTATCCTGACTGCAATCTAAATTGTGAACAACGCCATATTACTTTTCGCAAGTCCATTATTTTAGCACACTTTCACTGATAAAGTACTGAGTTGGTAAAAAATCTCTGATACTCTGTGCTAACGGTTAAAAACAAAATATTCTTAATAGCATAATTAGTATTTAATTTTTAAAAAGAATAATACGGAAAAGGCTTTTGTATATATGTATGTCAGGAGTGGGGTTCGAACCCACGTTCTCTTTCGAGAACCAGAGCTTAAATTAAGCGCATTAGACCGCTCGGCTATCCTGATTGCAATCAACTCAGGGAACTTATTCAAGGTCATGTTATTTTTCGCAAGTCTATTAATTTAGCACTCTTTCACTGAAAAAGTACTGAGGAGATAAAAGATCTCCGATTCTCTGCGCTAACGGTTAAATAAAAAATATTCTTAATAACATAATTAGTATTTAATTTGTAAAATATATGTGTAAAAATTATAACGCGGAAAATGGTTATTGTATACATGCATGTCAGAAGTGGGGTTCGAACTCCCACTCTCTTTCGAGAACCAAAGCTTAAATCAGGCGCCTTAGACCGCTCGTCTATCTTGTTTACAATCTATTCGGTGAACTTATTCAACGTCATATTACTTTTCGCAAGTCTATATTTTAGCACTCTCTCACTGAAAAAGTATTGAGTTGGTAAAATATCTCTGATACTCTGAGCTAACGGTTAAATACAAAATATTCTTAATAGCATAATTAGTATTTAATTTGCAAAATATATTTGTAAAAAATTATAATACGGAATAGGTTGTTGTATACATGTTGTATGTCGGAAGTGGGGTTCGAACCCACGCCCTCTTTCGAGAACAAAAACTTAAATCAGGCGCCTTAAACCGCTCGGCCTTCCTAACTGCACTCCATGGTAGGAATTAATTCAACAGTTTTAATTAGCGAAAAATCACTAATTTTAATAGTTTTTGCCCGTTTACTAAAAAATTACTGAACCAATTTCTATGAAATGGAAGTGGTACCAATCCGAGAGTAAGTTCTTTAATTTAACACCAAAACCAAATTAATCAGTTGGCTAGTTTCGACGTAATCGGTGAACATACATTAAAAAAATACATACGCGATGAACTGATAACCTCCTCTCCTTCTTGAAGTCGGTTAAAATATTCTTAATAGCATAATTAGTATTTAATTTGTAAAATATATATGTAAAAATTATAATACGGAATAGGTTCGGAAACTTATTCAATGTCATGTTACTTTTTGCAAGTCAATTATTTTAACACTCTTTCACTGATAAAATATTGAGTTGATAAAAGATCTCTGATACTCTGTGCTAACTGTTAAATACAAAATATTCTTAATAGCATAATTAGTATTTAATTTGTAAAATGTATATGTAAAAATTATAATACGGAAAATTATTGTACAACGTAGGTCAGGATCGGGGTTCGAACCCATTGCCACTTTCGAGAACCAGATCTTGAATCAGGCGCTTTAAACCGCTTGGCCATCCTTGCTTCACTCAATTGCAGGAACTAATTCAACAGTTTTAATTACCGAAAAAACACTAATTTTAATAATTTTTGCTTAATTACTAAAAAACTACTGAACCAATTTCTATGAAATGGATATGGTACCAATCCGAGAGTAATCTCTTTAATTTAACACCAAAACCAAATTAATCGGCTGCATAGTTTCGGAGTAATCGGTGAACATACATGAAAAAAAAAAAAAAAAAAAAAAAAAAAAAAAAAAATACATACGCGTCGAATTGATAACCTCCTCTCCTTTTTGAAGTCGATTAATTAAAAATATTCTTAATAACATAATTAGTATTTAATTTGTAAAATATATGTGTAAAAATTATAATGCGGAAAAAGGTTATTGTATACATTTATGTCAGGAGTGGGGTTCGAACCCCCGCTCTATTTCGAGAACCAAAGCTTAAATCAGGTGCATTAGACCGCTCGACTATCTTGACTACAACCTACTCGGTGAGCTTATTCAACGTCATATTATTTTTCGCAAGTCTATTATTTTAGCACTCTTTCATTGATAAAGTATTGAGTGGGTAAAATTTCTCAAATACTCTGGGCTAACGGTTAAATTACAAAATATTCTTAATAGCATAATCAGTATTTAATTTGCAAAATATATGTGTAAAAATTATAATACGGAGAAGGTTGTTGTATACATGTATATCGGAAGTGGGGTTCGAACCCACGCTCTCTTTCGAGAACCAGAAATTAAATCAGGCGCCTTAGACCGCTCGGCCATCCTGACTGCACTCCATGGCAGGAACTCATTCAACAGTTTTAATTAGCGAAAAATCACTAATTTTAATAGTTTTTCACTGTTTACTAAAAAATTACTGAACCAATTTCTATGAAATGGAAGTGGTACCAATCCGAGAGTAAGCTCTTTAATTTAACACCAAAACCAAATTAATCAGTTGGATAGTTCCGGCGTACTCGGTGAACATACATTAAAAAAATACATACGCGATGAATTGATAACCTCCTCTCCTTTTTGAAGTCGGTTAAAAATATTCTTAATAGCATAGTTAGTATTTAATTTGTAAAATATATATGTGAAAATTATAATACGCAATAGGTTCGTAAACTTATTCAATGTCATGTTACTTTTTGCAAGTCAATTAATTTAGCACTCTTTCACTGATAAAGTATTGAGTTGATAAAAGATCTCTGATACACTGTGCTAACGGTTAAATACAAAATATTTTTAATAGCATAATTAGTATTTAATTTGTAAAATATATATGTAAAAATTATAATACGGAAAGTTATTGTACACACGTATGTCAGGAGTGGGGTTCGAACCCATTGTCACTTTCGAGAACCAGAGCTTAAATCAAGCGCTTTAAACCGCTCGGCCATCCTGACTTCACTCAAGTGTAGGAACTAATTCAACAGTTTTAATTAGAGAAAAAACACTAATTTTAATAGTTTTTGCTTAATTACTAAAAAACTACTGAATCAATTTCTATGAAATGGAAGTGGCACCAATCCGAGAGTAAGCTCTTTAATTTAACATCAAAACCAAATTAATCGACTGCATAGTTTCGGAGTAATCGGTGAACATACATAAAATAATAACATAATTAGTATTTAATTTGTAAAATATATATGTAAAAATTATAATACGGAAAGTTATTGTACACACGTATGTCAGGAGTGGGGTTCGAACCCATTGTCACTTTCGAGAACCAGAGCTTAAATCAGGCGCATTAAACCGCTCGGCCATCCGGACTTCACTCAATTCTAGGAACTAATTCAACAGTTTTAATTAGCAAAAAAAACACTAATTTTAATAGTTTTTGCTTAATTACTAAAAAACTACTGAACCAATTTCTATGAAATGGAAGTGGTACCAATCCGAGAGTAAGCTCTTTAATTTAATACCAAAACCAAATTAATCGGCTGCATAGTTTCGGAGTAATCGGTGTACATACATAAAAAAAAAAAAAAAAAAAAATACATACGCGTCGAATTGATAACCTCCTCTCTTTTTTGAAGTCGGTTAAAAAAGCACCCTTAAGAGGCCACTCAACTCGCCAAAAAAGACCTGGATTGGATGATAATATAAAGTCTATGGGGACGTTATTTTAAAATATCTCGTTCAAATTTTAATATTTTTGCATGATTTTTTTTTCTTTTTTTGATAGGATATTTGAAAACAATCTACAACCAGGCTAGTTTTAACTTTTTCGATTTTGGCTATGCATTTTTTAAATATTATGGTAGTTTCAATGTCAGAACCGGTTTCAATCGGTTCTGAAAGTCAAAGTAATAATAATAATAATAATAAAATACAAAACCAAAATCGAAAAAGTAAAAACTAACCTGGTTGTAGATCGTTCTCAACTATCCTATTAAAAAAAAAAAAAAAAAAATTCAAGCACAAATATTAAAATTTGAAAAAGATATTTTAAAATAACGCCCCCATAGACTTGACATTATCATTTGGGTCTTTGTCAGCTAGTCGAGTGGCCTCTTAAGTACAGAACAGTGTTCTTAAGAATAAAAAAGTGCCCATTTTTCCGCCAGTAGCACTTTGATCCTTTTAAACCTGAGGGAAGAGGAAATTCTGGCTCAAAGGAGTTTATCTTTCATCATTAAGTTATCACTTTGTAAAACACTTCTTAACACCAGAAAGACGGCAAAATCGAACTTCGTACAAAGCCCGTAGCGGTCAATTTGACCGCTGTTTAGAAATTCCAAAAAATAATTATATTTAATCATTGCAAACATATTAAACAGCAAAATATAAATTAAATGGAAATATTTTATTTACCTTTTCTTTATTTGGCACATTTTTAAAAGTTTTTCTTTCGGATAATTGCAAATGTGGATAATGGAGAATTTATTTATTAACATTCACACTGCATACAAGTAACGTTTTTAATAATATCTGTAGTGCATTTTCCGCAAACTGCGTTTTTGCAAGCTTGGCAAATATCTATCTATGGTTTTATTTCTATTGCAATTTCCTATTTGACATTGCCGTCGACGTTTGAAATTAAGTTCAGAACTCTGTTGTGGCAAAACATTTGTCGGGCTGATCTTGTTCCGATATAGTGTTTCACGTACTTCATCAGCTAATTGCAGAATAAAATCTCCTCGACTGATAACAATAGATAAAAGATCATCCAAGCATTGATAGAGGCCAAATCTAAGATATTATAAAATTATTTGCACAGGCCATCGTCGAGATTTTTTGCCGAATATTTTTTGGCCATCTGATCTATTACATCAACTGCAAATTTTGTGGCGTTATACAAAGCCACTGCCTCTGGGATCTTTTTATTTTCATTTCCAATGTTGATGTGAGGATGCAAAATGCTTAGTAAAATGAATTTTTTTTTTTTTTTTTTTTTTTTTTTTTTGTATATAGTAAAAGCTGCGTCTTTGTGTTCTATTATCGTTGAAGCGTGAAGTTCTTGTTGTGCGTTTTTGCATGATGAATGAATTTCACATCTTTATTTGTTTTCTTTTCCTACTATGCTTGTTCCTTTGTTTTTAAGTTTATCTGCTAATTTTACTGAGGTAGAAAAGTTCTCAGTTGTGACATTTCTACCAGAATTGGCAAAAGGCTCCTGCTCCCCAAAGCGTAGAACGACAAATTTCGACACAGACAGTGGCTTGCAAAGAGAAAATTGCGTCCGGGGCAAAGTTAGAATTTGGTGCCCCGCTCCTCCATTTTTTTTCTTGTGACAGGCCAATATTAATGTTGGTTGTTTAAATTTGGCGCCCAATCCGACCCCCCCCCCCTCTTCCTACGGCGCTGAACACAGACTGGTCATTTGATCGAGACATATCTTTTCCAATATATGGAAATCCATTCAGTAGATATTTGGAATCCACATCTACAAGAAGCCAAAATTTAATACATATTTATTAGATTTATTACCCATAAACTGCATAAACGGACGTCTTGTTTTCATTGGAAAAAGTTGTTCAAATCCGGTCTAAAATGATAAAACGTTACAATTTCAAAAAAGATCGAAAATTGTCCCCAATAGAGGATAAGAGGAGGCGGGGGGAGAGGGAGAAAGATTTATTATTTGAAAGAGTGATTTGAGGGCTTTCCTATGATATGGCCAAAAAAGTATGGAATTTTTCCACCCCCATTTAAACTCCTCGGGGGTGGAAATTTAAAATATCGCTGAAACACGTATTTAATTAGCTTTTAAAATTTTTATTTTCTGCTGTTTCACGTTCTTATTTGAAAAGACTGTTGAGATGTGCCAAATGTTCTAAATTTTTCGACTCCCCCTTTTTTAACCCCTTATGTTGAGATTTCTAAAATCACTGGATTATGTGTTTAATAATTTTTTTAGTAGATTTATTTTCTGGAATTTTACGCTCCTACCTTAAATGTTTGCTGAGATATGGCAATTTGTTCCAGAATTTTTTACCTCCCCGCTTGTTCCTCAGGGGGGGTAATTTCAAAATTTTCATCTTAGTGCATGCTTACATCATAAGAAGTACTTTCTCTCCAATTTTCATGGTTCTAGATTTAGTAGTTTGGGATGTGCGTTGATTATCACTCTGTCAGGACAAACTATTTTATATATTTATAGCTATCTCTACTAGCATTAGATAAAATATATAATTAGATACATCATATAAGTATATTAGATGCAATATATAGATAAATAACAAATAAATTATTAAAGCAGAGTATGTAAATTTTTAGGAGCGAATTTAAAGGGTTTTCAAATTATACTCAATTTTTTTTATAAATAAGGCAATTGTACATAGTTTTTCTGACTCCTTGAGAAAACATGCGCAAAGTGCCAAACAAATAAACGAAATGGATAAGCCAAAAGTAAAATTCTGGTTCCATTTTCATCTACCCCCCCCCCCCCCCCACACACACACACACACACACACAGGCACATCAGGCACAAAAAATGTACCAGTAAAGTTGAAATGCCTTTTTAAAATTTCAAATTGCAAGAGGTTTAAAGATCCATTTAATCATCAATTAGCTTTAAACAGTCAAAAGTTGCGCTGTTTTATCCTCCACCAAGGCTAAAATTATTTTCAAGTTTCAAATGATTAAATTTTGATTCTTATCTGTACACACACACACACGCACACACACACAAAAACATCTATCCTTAAAATAATAATCAAAATATTGTTATGCAGGGAGACAAAATTATTTTTACTTGTACTATAACAAAGTTTTAAAAATATAGAATATTTTACATACAATGACATTTGAACTTCAAAAAATAAATGAACTTTCTTAGTTGTTGAACCTTGAGATAATAAAAATGAAAAGCCATGTAGGCAAAAATTTCTTAAAATACTACATTACTCTTAAATAACGATGAAATAAAATTGATAAAATATAAAAAGATCTATAATACAATTTTAACTTCGTGTATAATACTAAATACATTGACTTGCAATTGCAAATTGTAAAATGGTTGGCAAAAAAGAAGGCAAATATATTGAAAGAAAAAAATGTAGTTAAAAATTATAATAATTTCATGAAATTTAAATAACAACTAGCTTGTCATCTCCAGTTTGTAACAAAACTAGCAAATAGTTAGGGAATTGCGATGCTAACTGTTAAAAACATTTATATATATCGAATAACGGTACATTTTTACAAGTTATTAAATAATTTATCTGCCCCCTCAAAAATAAATAAATAAATAAATAATAAATAAATAAAATAAAATAATTCATTTTTAAATATGAAAACAATTCAGTTATTTACACATTTTACATATCTAAAATTTTCTGTAATAAAATAGCTAGCTTACTTCAAAAGGATTTTTTAGAGCTCCAACAATGCAAAACGGTATATGTATATCGGCTGAAATTTAACAGCATGCTTTTGTTTATTAAGTGTGTTCCTGTAATCACTATCGAAAATATAATTACATAACCCACATTGCACTTTTTGTCTCTTACATTTGGTGGGGGCATAACTGATTAAAAAAAAAAAAAAATTGAACTAGTAACTATATACCAAAATATTCTCCCATCAACACTTTTTAATTGAATGATTTCGTACTATGAGCCAGAATACTAACGGTTTAAACAAAGAGTTAACGCAGGCGCAGTTTGTTTTGTTACTGACACATAGGGCGGGAGGTGCAACGTCCAGTCATTTAGATGCCCAAGCTTTACGTTGAAGAGAAAACAATGTTTTATCTTTTTATTTTTTAGCATTCAGTTAAAATCTCTTTAGCGTTTTTTTTTTTTTTTCTTAAGTAAAATTGAAATCTGTTTGCTTTGGGAATATTTCAGAGACAAAAAATTGTCAAAAATACGGGATTTCTTAATATATGTTTTAATTCTTTCTAACGACAAACTTAAAAGCAACGTAACAATTTGGTGTTACAACTCATTTTTCTGACTAAACAAAATGTAATAGTAATAATAAAAATATTAGAAAAATTTAATACAATTGACTGAGGAAAAAGCTAACGAAAGTATTATTTCTGAGAGAAGTAAACTCGTATAGACTGTGAAATATCCAGATTATTTCGAGATAAAAATTCAAAGTATTTGGGTATTTTCAATTTTCATTCTGTATCATATAAGTTTCTTAAACAATCTTTTAAATCAATCAAAAATTACGTAAAAAAGTAAGTATAAACAATTTCACCTTTAATATTATTATTTTTTTAATAAAATAAAAAGAAAACACAAATTTAGATAGTAGGAAAAAATGAGACTATAATTATTTTCAATTAAAGGTAAAATTTGAATAGAATGGAAAATATCCAGATTTTGATATGAAAAAATATCAAATATTTGTATTTCTATTAATGAATTTTCATCGTATACCACCTAAATTCCGTGATACATATTTCTAATTAAATTTAAAGTTTAGATTAAAAAAAATAGAAGTTTCTTTACTTCGATCAGTATATCTTAAAATTTCGAGATTAAACTAAAAACTTTCCAACAATTAAAAAAAAATACAAGTAGATTTCGATATATCCATATCCAAGTCAAAAGACACAGAAAAAAAAAAAAAATCGGAATATCAAGATTTTACTCAAATATCACTGTTATAATTAGCGGTATAACTTTAACATTACTAGAAAATGTACAAGAATATATATATATATATTTTTTTTTTCGTCATATCGAAATTTCCGAGAACACAATATTTGACAAATCAACATTTTTCTGAATAGTTTTATCAGAAAAATAAAATCCTATATATTAATAAGTTATATTGATTAATTACTAAATTAAAGTAAATAGTAAATTAGCAATTATTTAAATTAATTAATAACTAGCACGCTAAGCCCGCTGCGCTGGTCTTTTTTTCAAAACAAAACATGAATCAAACAAAATATTGAATATGATTGTGTTTTTTAAAGCAACTTCACCTCGAATGCTCTTTCACATTTCTGAAAATCATGCAAAACGCCATTGTATTTAAAGATAGAAAATCAACGATTATAAATGCACCAAAAATGCATTAAAAGTTAGCAAACAGCTGTTTCGAATCTACTGTCGAGATTCTTCATCAGTGCAAAACTCAGCGAGCTAGAAAAAGCAAAACTGAGCCAAAAATAAAAACAACAACAAAGGAATCAATGCCCGTTGACGCCAAAATATATTAAAATAATAATAAAATATTATGTTGTTGTATCCGCTTATGCATTCGATAAAATTCGGGCTTTTAAGAAAAAAATATTTCGACCATTTATTGTAGAGTTTGATAGATAAATAAGGCAATTATGAAAAGAGCAATTAAATATTGTCTATTCACCATACTTCTAAAATAGCGAGCATTATGGTCGCAGAGATTGACCATTGAATTTAAACAATTTTCAAGTGATTCATTTTCATTTGATAGTTTTTGAACTCTAAACCTCTCAACTTGAGAATATGGGTATCTGTGGAAACCTTAATACATCCTCTATCAATATTTTTTTTTGCAACGTACATCTGCTCTTGACAAATCTATTACAGTGTTCCGTTTTTGGAATGCAGCAGAATAAATAAAGTTAAATAAAGTTTTCCTTAGAAAAATAAGGTGAATGTTTTTTGAATGTGTGAAATTCATTTTTTGATACAGATGTCATATACGCATCACGTTGGCGTGATTGGAACAAAATGAACGTTTTATGCCTCTTATGGTAATCCAGCTCTGTTTTTAATTTATTAATGAACTATTTATTTACTTTCATTTGCATAGAAAAGTAAAATAGAAAATAGAAATGTATCTGTCATTTGAAAACGAAGTTTCCGTTAAAGTGGCGCCAGAAATTTATCACTCCAACGTGGTGCATATATGACATTTGTGTTTCTTTCTTAGAACATGGGTGTGTGCCGTGTGTGCATTTGGACCTAAATTTAGTTATTTAGCTCTATTTTTGTAATATTAACTGGAGTTTGTACAATGTACGGTACTACTTGATTATTCTGTCGAGAAAAAAATTAATAGCAGATTATAGGAATAAATGTCAATAATCGATGATCGTAAGTATGATAGCAATTGATATTACACGTGATACACGTATTTTTTTACGTCATAAGTGCTTTTTAATTCTACTTTTAATTTGTATTTTTTATTTATGTTTATTGTTCTGTTTATGTTATGTTTGTTATTTAAAATGAATTTATGTAAATTTAAATAGTTTGGCGAAACTGGCCGACGTGTTAATCAAGTAGCACTCAATTTACATTTGAAAATATCACAAACCCGGATTTGCAAGATTTCCTTCCAATACCAATGCGGCAAAATCCTCGTTTTAGAATAGCGGAGAAATGTGCATTTATAAAAATTATTTCCATTATTTTAAAACGAAAATAATAATAATTAAAAAAAGTTACCATAGCACAAAACAATTTATAGAATTTCTAAAAAGAAATTGAAAGTAAATAAACAATTTATTAATACAGAAACAACTATTGCTGGGTTACCATATCAGGCAAAATAACACCGTTTTGGCGACAGTCACATGCCTCAGTGTGTATATAATATATGTTCCAAACATGTTTGGAAAAAACAATAATCGTTATTTATACAGCATGTTTAAATACTGTAATATAGTGAAAAAAATGTATATGTTACAGGCCAAACCCGATTTTAGGCCAAACTAGATTGGCCTAGGCCAAACCGGTCTATCCTAACGTCCATCGGATAAACTAGTTTTTCCTAGGCCAAACCGGTCTATACTAACACCCATCGGATAAACTAGTTTTTCCTAGGCCAAACCGGTCTATCCTAACGCCCATCGGATAAACTAGTTTTTCCTAGGCCAAACTAGTCTATCCTAAAGCCCATAGGACAAACTAGATGTTCCTAGGCCAAACTAGTTTGGCCTAACTCTTATAGGATAATCTAGTTTAGACTGCTGTTTATTGGTCTGAACTAGTTTATCCTAGGCCAATTCAATTTGGCGTGGTTTTATTGAATTCAATGACCGCCTCAACGCCAACATTCTTGTTTGTCCTAGGCTGATCTAGTTTATCCTAGGCCAATGTAGTTTTACGTGTTTTTAGCTCACGGGCGTCAAAGCCAGGGAAATAATGGACTCACAGGTTCTATATGTATGTATGTACGCATGTATGTACGTATGTGCGTACGTATGTACGTAACACGATAACTCTTGATAGATATATCCGATTTGGTTCAAATTTTGGATGTAGGTTCATTCTGATAAGGTACTCTTCTGATTAATTTTGGGAATTCATTGGGTAGGAATAAAGGGGGCGAACGGGAGGCTAATCCTTCACCTTTAATTTAGAGAAATGGATTTATCATGCAGAATTATCAGTTTTAATTTTAAATATAGGATCATTGTGACAAGGCGCCTCCGTGATTAGTTGTGGATGTTTATTGTTTAAGTCTAAATTTTAGACTTAAACAACAAAAACCCTCAACTTTAAAAGGAAGGGAAATGTAGGTGACATAACATAATTTAGAGGCCTGGCGGCCTAGTCAAGCGGGGCCCTGGCCTGGAAATTCCGGCCCGTGCAAACCTCTGACAGTATTCTACAATCCTTCGAATAAAATACATTATATAAGGGTGATAACAAAACCACTTTACACAAGGTTAGCTATGGAGCAGTAGTCTGGATCAATATTAAAAAGAATATTACCCAATTAAAGTGATGGCTTTGCATTCACAGGCTGTTTACACTTATTGTGTATTACAGCCTTATTTTTTAAAAAGAATAACACCCTCGAAAAATAAAGTAAGTTGGATTACTTTTTCCTACTTCTTCCAACTATACTTAACCATTGAACCCCCAAAACTAATCACAAATACGCTTTATAAAATTAAACAATTATCCAAAATTTTAAGAAAATCGGATAATTCTGCTGAAAAAACAATTCATCTGATTTAAGGAGATTAATCTTCCATCTATACTTAATCATTAAACCCTCAAAACAATTCAGGGATTCGAATTAAAAAACTGTATTCAAAATTTACGGCAAATCGGATAAATTTGCATAAAAACCTATTTATCTAATTTAAGGAAGGCGATAAAACATCCACTACCCCATTATACTGAAACAAAAGAAAAACTCATATTAATTAAAGAAGCGCCTGATCAAATGAATTCATGTGCAAAATTTAAGCAAATTGGATAATTCTGTATTATAACCAATTTATCTAATTTAAGGAAAGAAATAAATTGTAAGTTTCCCCCTTATATTTAACCGAAGAACGTTGAAAATTAGTCAGTGAAGCGCTTCATTAGAATGAATAAATTCAAGATTTGCACCAAATCGATTAATTCTGCATGAAAAACACATTTGACAAAATTAGGCGGGACACCCCCCCCCCGTTATTCTCGTTGTTTTTATTAAATTAATCCCCAAAACTAATTAGGGAAGCCCTTTACGAGAATGAATTTATTTCTAAAATTTGAAGCAAATCAGTAAATTCTGCGTAAAAAAAAGCATTTACATAAATTATGGGACGTTACTCCTATCCCCCTCCCTCTATACTTAAACAATGAACACTCACAACTAATCATGGAGGCCCCTCAAGAGAATGCTCCTATATCTAAAATTTCAATAAAATATGCTAATAATGCATGGAAACCCATTTATTTAAATTAAGGGAAAGGGCGAATCAGCCTCTCGTTCTCTCCTCCCCCCCCCCCGCACTTATTCTTCTCCAATGACCTCCAAAAGTAATCAAAAAAGCTCCATATAAGAATAAACCTATATTGAAAGTTTGATGCAAATCGATTATTTCTATAAAGAATAATTGCGTTACGTACTTGCATAGATACAGAACCTACGGGCACATTAGTTCTCAGGATTTGGTAGCCTTATGAGTTAAAAACATGTCAAATTACATTATTTCTATCGAGAGTTATCGCGTTACGCACATACGTACATATATATTTATTCCTATACATATTTATTCCTATTACCCTTTATTCCTATCCAATGAATTCCCAAAATTAATCAGAAAAGTACCTTATCAGAATGAACCTAAATCCAAAATTTGAACCCAATCGGATATGTCTATCAAGAGTTATCGCGTTACGTACATGCGTACGCACATACGTACATACATGCGTACATACATACAGAACATGTGAGCCCATTATTTCTCTGGCTTTGACGCCCGTGAGCTAAAAACACGTAAAACTACATTGGCCTAGGATAAACTAGATCAGCCTAGGACAAACAAGAATGTTGGGGTTGAGGCGGTCATTGAATTCAATAAAACCACGCCAAATTGAATTGGCCTAGGATAAACTAGTTCAGACCAATAAACAGCAGTCTAAACTAGATTATCCTATAAGAGTTAGGCCAAACTAGTTTGGCCTAGGAACATCTAGTTTGTCCTATGGACTTTAGGATAGACTAGTTTGGCCTAGGAAAAACTAGTTTATCCGATGGGCGTTAGGATAAACCGGTTTGGCCTAAGAAAAACTAGTTTATCCGATGGACCTTAGGATAGACCAGTTTGGCCTAGGAAAAACTAGTTTATCCGATGGGCGTTAGGATAGACCGGTTTGGCCTAGGCCAATCTAGTTTGGCCTAAAATCGGGTTTGGCCTGTAACATATACATGACATATACGCACCACATTGGCGCGTTTTTTTTTCTTTTATTCTAAAGCCGATTCGGAGAAAATTTTGTTTTCAAATACCAGTTACATATATAGTTTACAATTATTTTCTGTTATTTTAAACAGAAAATAACAATAAATTTTAAAAAGTTTAGTTAATAATTATAAAAGAAAACTATTTATATCCTTTAAAAAATAAAATAAAATAAAATAAAAATTTATTAATAAATAAACAACAGCCAGGTTACCAAGTGAGGCATAAAATCGCCATTTTATTACAGTCGCGCAAATGTGGCACCTGTATGACAAATGTGTCTAGATTAAAATAGTTTATATAATTGGAAAAAAAAGAAAAAAATTGTAAATAGACAATTTATTAGTAAATAGACAATAACATGCGGGTTGCCATATCAAGCAAAATAATGACACTTTGGCGTCAGTTAATTACCCAGATGTATATATGGTATTGGCGTAAAAGACAAATCGCACCAATGTATAGTGCGCATAAGATATCTGTGATAATTTTTTTTTTAAGTTGCAGTTAAATTATTTTACAATATCTATGTATGTGGAAAGACATTTTCTCTAAAATTTAAATATTATTCATTTTTGTGGTATCAACTGCTATATATGTATTTAAGTTAAATGTAAAATTTTTTTCTAAAAATACTCTGACTCATTAAAAGAGAGAGAAAATAGTTCTTGAGAACATCGCTCCATCTTGTGCTTTTTTTGGTTTAGAATAGCATTGATTGGCGACAAAAGTAGATTGAAACACCCAATTGAAGAAACAACATACAAATAACAATTAGAGCCTTTTTTTAAAAAAATTAATTCTGCGAGTTTCTTCTGTAAAACACATAACGGGAAAATTAGATTTAAAAATATTTTTAGAAAAAGAAAGAAAAAAAAATACTTATGTTTTACCTAATGAAATTTTTGAGATGTTGTTTTCTTTTAATCTGGCTCGAAAGAAATAAATAACCAAATATTGTGTCACTTCAAAACTTTCTTTCATATTGAGTTACTTTTTAAATGTTATAAATATTCTTTTTTTTTTTTTTTTTTTTTCGTTAAAGATATTTTTTTTCCTTTCATAATATTATTTTGCATTAAACGGATTTTTTTCTTTTTATCATTATTTATTTTAAATCAATGAATTAACAGGTTTTTTTTTTCGAAATGTTTATATTATTTTCCATTAGAGAAAGCATTTCATTTCTTTTTTGAAATATAATTATCGTCAAAAAATTAGTTGTTGCAACCCTTCCGTCAAAAATAACCGAAAAATACGAAATTTAGTGCGAAAAATCAGAGTTATCTCTGTATATTTGTATCATAAACCTCCGCAAAAATATTTCCTATCGAATGATATAATCTGCAAAAAAATCCATCGGGTAGTTTTTGAAAACACTCGTTTGGAAGTTTCAGAACTTCTGCTTTATAATATACTAGCAGGCTATGCCCGCTGCGCTGGTCCATTTTTCTAAACGAATTTTGACTCAAACAAAATGGTGATTTGAAATTTCGTTTTTAAAGCAGTGTGTACCATCACCTGGAATGTCCTTCCGCAATGCTGAAAACGATGCCAGTGCCAATGACATTGCGATATTGCACTATTGTATGCCTTGGACAAAATTTGGGTAATTAAGTACTATCTCTCTTGTTTTATCATTTATAGTAGAGTTTGATATGAAAATGAGACCGTTATGACAGCAGGAATCAAAATGTTATCTACTCATCACATTATTTTGTTAGAAAGAATTGCAATGATTATCAAACTCTATTAATTTTCATATCGCACATTATCATATGTTAGTTCTTAAACTCTCGAATTTGAACTTGCACTATGTGTAGATCTGGCAGCCTAAATACAATCTCTATTACATGTTGCGTTACATTTTTTAATAACCGTCCTCTCCTGGCAGGTCTACTACAATTTTCTCTCTACCTTGGTCTGTTCCAGCAAAGTACATAGCAAAATATGTAAAAAAGAGTGTTTAACTTATATATTTATTAGAACAATGAAGCATAAAAGCTGTGTTTTAAAGCTGAAATATTTGAGTAAAATTAAAATTACATCAGTTCCATTGCCTCTTCATTTTTTTAAACCAGTTGCAAACATGTAGCTTTTAAATAGGGGATAATCTTTATGCTAAATTTTGTAGAAAAATAAAACTTCAGCTTGTAATCAATTCCATTATGATTTTTGGCGTCAAACATTTATAACGATAGACTTCACTTATTTATTATTGTTTCCTTTTTAAAATAATAGAAAATAATTGAAAATAACTGGTATTTGAAAACTTAGTGTTTGCCAAACTGGTGTCAGATAGAAAAAAAAAACGCGCTAAGGTGATGCGTATATAAAAATGGAAAAAATGATTATAATAATGTAAACAAAAAAAAAATTAACAAATAATTAAAAAATTGCCTTTTCGATTAAAAAAAAAACAAAAAAAAACAACAACAAAAAAAAAACACCAAGCGGTTGTTAATTCTATAGTTGCATCAATAGTAAAATTTCTTTTCTTCGTTTGTTTCATAATGAAAAACCATAAATTTAATAATCTCAAATAAAATAATCTGACAAATTTTCTATAACATCGTTGATGATCTAGAAGTCTCCTTAATACATAAAAAAACGGCAAAGATGTCATATGCGCCGAGTTTGGCGCGATAATTTTTTATGCTAATTTGGCGGAAACATTGTTTTTGAATACCAGTTACATGTGTATATTTAAATAATTTTATATTATTTAAATAGTAATAAAAATTAATTAAAAAAGTTTAATTAATAAGTAATAACAAAACAATTTATACAATTTGTAAAGTAAATAAACATTTTATTTATAAATAAATATTAATAGTCGGGTTAATATGTCAGACAAAATAATGCCAATTTAAAGTCTATTACTTACCTCGGTGATATATAATATCTGTGCCAGTAAAACTTTCAATAATATAGTACATATGCTACTTGGCGGTGTTCAATTATCGAAGATTAGTCCAATATCATTTTAAATATTATCTAACGCAGGAAAAATATGAAGAAAATTGAAGAAGAAATGGTTAATTAAAACAGATTTGTAAAATAGTTTGGCACATATGCCATATATGCACCACATTTGTGCAATTTTTTTTCCCTTTTTTACACAAATTTGGCGAAAACTTCATTTTTAAATATCAATTACATATATATTTTTTAATTGTTTTCTATTATTTTAAAAAGGAAATAAAAATAAATAAATAATGTTTTGTTAAAAATTATAAAATAAAACAATTTACATCATTTAAAAAAAATAAATAAGAGTAAATAGTTTATTAATAAATATACAATAGCCGAGCTACCATATGGGCATAAAATCGACGTTTTGTTGCAATCGCGCCAATGTGGTGCATATATGACATCTGTGCCATTTTTTTCAGCAGGCAATGTTTATTTCAAAATGTTGAATTTATCGATAGTAATAACGCGAAGTTGCATAAATTTCATTTAAATTGCATGGGTTTCCTTGTTCTTGTAAATTTTAAAACTAATTTTCCCTGGAAGAGAATTTGACAAAATGGCGCAAAAAAAGGTTGATTGTTGATTACAATTTTCAAAATTACGGTGAAAAACTTTTGAAAAAGAATGACATTATTTTATAAAAAATATGTGTGTGGCAGAATTTCACACTGAAGCTAAACTTCAAATATTTGATTACAATTTTTTAAATATTAACTTATGTTTATTGAACTTACAATTGAATACTAAAATATACTCCAAAAAAATCTCCTTTTGGAAAAAACAACTTTATTGCGACCTAATATTAGACATATGCATTTTTGGCTTAATTCTTTGCCGACAAAAGTAAAAAAAAAAAATCTCAAAGAAACAAACATATAACTCACAATTACTTTTATAATTAGATCTGCCTTTCTCTCCAGTAAGTTATATACTATCGAAATTTGATAAAAAAGAGAAAGGAAATAATAGAAAGGAAAATAAATATCGTTCAAAATTCATTTAATCAAATTTTCAAGTTATTTTTTTTTTTATTCTAACGCAAGGATAAGTCGCCAAATCTTGCATCAAATGTAATAGTTCACGTTATTTTTTAAGCGTTACATATATTTCTTTTATTTTTAAGATAAATATTTTTTTTATGATATCATGTCTCATTAAATGGTTTTTCTTTATTATTATTATTATTTTTGTTATCAATAGTTATTTTATTATCAGTAAATATTTTCTGCCTTTATTTGCAAGATGTTTGTAATATTTCTAACAGATATATCCTTTTTAATTTCTTTAGTAATGATAATTTTCGCCGAAAAATAAGTACTGGCAACCCTTTCGTCAAAAATAACCGAAAAATACGAAATTTAGTACGAAAAATCAGAGTTATCCCTGTATATTTGTATCATAAACCTCTGAAAAAATATTTCCTATCGAATGATATAATCTGCAAAAAGATCCATCGGGTAGTTTTTGAAAACACCCGTTTGGAAGTTTCAGAACTTCTGCTTTATAATATATATGATGATATGATAGTTCCGGCTAAGAATAAATTTGTTTTCTTCATGCTAAATTGTTTTTTTTTTTTTCTTATTTTTCTTATCAGAAACTGCAAGCGGAAATAAATCCGACTGAGAATAAAATTTTATAGGTTTTCTTCGATCTAACTTGTTTTTCTTATTTAATTAAAAACTACAAAAATATTTCTCCAATTCATAAATATTTATAGATTAATACCCTTTTTTTCGGCTAATTTACTTTTTTCCGATCGAACAAGAATTTTTCCGACTGACTTTTCCGTTTTTCCAATTTGTAAATCTTTATAGGTTAATACGTAATACTATTTTTTCCGACTAAAGATGCCTTTACCGGTGGAACAGAAAACTTCCGATTGATATTTTCGTTTTTCCAATTTATAATTTTTTTTTTTTTTTTTTTTTTTTTTTTTTTTATAGATAAATGCCATTTTTTCCGATTTAAAAATTTACAAGTATTAATAGGTTAATACGTAATACTATTTTTTCCGACTAAACATGCCTTTCCGGATTGAAACGGAAAATTTTCCGAATGATATTTTCGTTTTTCTAATTTATAAGTTTTTATAGGCTAATACCATTTTTTCCGATCCAACAAGAATTTTTCCGATTGACTTATTCGTTTTTCTAATTTATAAATTTTTATAGGATAATACTATTTTTTCCGACTAAACATGCCTTTTCCAATGAAACGGGAAATTTTCCGAATGATACTTTCGTTTTTCCAATTTATAAGTTTTTATAGGTTAATACCATTTTTTCCGATTAAACAAGAATTCCGACTGATTTTTCCTTTTTCCAATTTGTAAGTTTTTACGTAATACTATTTTTTCCGACTAAATACGCTTTTTCGGTTGGAACGGGAAAATTTCCGAATGATTTTCCAGTTTATAAGTTTTTATAAGTTAAGAACATTTTTTTCCGATCAAACAAGAATTTTTCCGACTGATTTTTCCTTTTCCCAATTTGTAAGTTTTTATAGGATAACACGTAATACAGTAAAACCTCTAAATAACGGACACCTCGGGAACGCAGAAATTGTCCGCTATTCGGAGGTGTCCGCTATTGGGAAAACCTCAAAGATTCAAAAACCGCTAAGAAATGCTTAATGTTTCATTAATTGACTTTTGTATGTCCTAAAACCTCTATTATATAATTAATCAGAAATTAAAAAAAAAAATTAAGCAATAAAATTGAGCACATTTTTATCCACTGTTTATTATACAGTAAAACCTCCATAACGGACACTCCCGAATAGCGGGCACCTCTATTTAACGGACAGTTTTCCAATTCCCACTCCCAAAACTTAAATTTTTGTATGTTTAACCTCTGAATAGCGGACATTCCGAATAGCGGACACTTTATTCGGCGATAAAGGATGAAAAAGTATTTTTTAAACAGAAAAAAAAAAAATAAATAAATAAATAAATAAAGTAAAAAAGCCTCTGAATTTATCAGGACAACGTGTCACAAATTTTGTGATCACAGTTAAATGCAGATAAAGAGCTGGGGAAAATCCTCCCCAACGTTCAGTGCTAAATTCAGGGGATTGCCCGGGAGAAATAATCTCTCAGACTATTGAAATGTCATCCAAGAACATTTTAAGATATTATGCTTTTAAAGATAAAAAATTGCAACCCCTCCTTCCTCGTCCGGAACTCTGCAATATCCAATAACATCACACAGAAAAACAAATTACATGTAATCGCAAGCAAAAATAAACTTTTGTAACAGATTTTTTTTCACAATAATACAGTAAAACCTCCAAATAACGGACACCTCGGGAGCTCGGAAACTGTCCGCTATTCGGAGGTGTCCGCTATTGGGAAAAATCTAAGCAATTCAAAAATTGCTAAGAAATGCTTAAAGTGTCATTAATTGACTTTTATATATCCTAAAATTCTAATATATGATCAATCAGAAATTAAAATTATTTGTTAAGCAAAAATATTAAAATAAAATGGTACATTGCTTTATACGCTGTTACATTCATGCAAAAAAAAAAAAAAAAAAAATGTATTTTAAAAGTTTTCTTTAGCATTTAAAGAATACATTTTTTTTTCAATATGAGGGGTTAACCATGTCAATACTTTTAATTTTCTTAAATCATCTTTTATTTTTATTTTTTATTTTATTTATTTTTTTTTTATTATTATATTTTTTTTTTTACTGCTGATTGTATTTTGCCACTTCTTAAAAGCATAAAATCTCAAATCTTCCGGATAGGAGTGTTGGAGGGGTATTTGTGGTGCTCCGGCATGTAATGTCCCTCGGACCATCCCCTGAATTTAATACTGGACGTTGGAGGGAAGGACCGAGTGGGACCCGTCACACTCTCTACATTTATCTGTGATCACAAAATTTCGCCTGACAAATTTAGAGGTTTTTTACTTTTTTTTCTTCGTTAAAAAACAATTTCTCATACTTTATCGCAAAAATTACTGTCCGCTATTCAGAATGTCCGTTATTCAGAGGTTAAACATACAAAAATTTAGAATTTGGGAGTGGGGATCGGTAAACTGTCCGTTAAATAGAGGTGTCTGCTATTTGGGAGTGTCCGTTATGAAGGTTTTACTGTACTATTTTTTCCGACTAAACACGCTTTTTCGGATGGAACGGGAAAATTTCCGAATGATTTTCCAGTTTATAAGTTTTTATAAGTTAAGAACATTTTTTCCGATCAAACAAGAATTTTTCCGACTGATTTTTCCCTTTTCCAATTTGTAAGTTTTTATAGGATAATACGTAATACTATTTTTTCCGACTAAACACGCTTTTTCGGATGGAACAGGAAAACTTCCGAATGATTTTCCAGTATATAAGTTTTTATAGGTTAAGAACATTTTTTCCGATCAAACAAGAATTTTTCCGACTGATTTTTCTGTTTTTCCAATTTATAAGTTTTTATAGGATAATAAGTAATGCTATTTTTTCCAACTAAATACGCCTTTTCCGATGGAACGGGAAATTTTCCGAAAGATTTTCCAATTTATAAGATTTTATTGGTTAATACCATTTTTTCCGACTAAACATACTTTTTCCGATAGATCTGGGAATTTTCCGACTGATTTCTCCTAGGGGGGGGTGTTGCACCCCCCAAACCTCCCCGGGATTTACGGCCCTGATACACACCACGAAAGCATAATAATGTAATAAATTCATCCAGTTTTTCTAAAGATATACTGACCATGCGTTATTTTAAAGTTGTCTATGAGATTTATTTTCAGTACAGTTTTGAATATGCCGTAGCATAGCATCTGGAAAAAGAAGTCCCCATACAGATGTTTTATTTTCAATAATTGAACATCTGGCATATGGTGTTGGTCCTGGAATTTTGGAAACACAGTTTGTTTTAAAAATCTACCCGCAACACGAATATGATTATTATTTTTAGTCCACCCGGTACCATCTGGAGCAGTTTCTTTATTAAAAATAGTTATTCTTTCAGTTTTTGTGCGTATTTTACGATTTTGCGTAATTTGTTTCTTTTCTTCTCTTTTTCCCTTTCGAATGCTTTTCTAAAATGGAATACTAGAAGAAGGAGATGAAATTAAAAAATCAACAAACAACAATCAACAAACAATTGTAACAACTTTCGCTATCACTGTCACTTGATCAAAGGCGGATATAGACCTCCATTTAAAGAGGTGTCATGTATCCTTTTTTTTTTTTTTTTTTTTTTTTTTTTTTTGAGGGGGTGGGTCACATTTCTTAATAAGCAATTTTTATATTAAAGGCTATTACTATATTCAAAATGGCTATTTTCTGATATTTTTGGGAGAAATATTTTCATTCGTAAATATCAAAAAAGTTGCATTAATATTCGATAGATGTACATTTTATATTTTATTAAGATACCAAGAAACTGAAAAAAGTTTCATTTTTTATAAAAGCAAAGAATCATTCGGAAATTAAGCCTTTTAAGGAAATTTTAAGGACTCGACAGTTAACGAAATGCTATCAAGATTCAGCAATTGACTGTTACGTCGGCTTGAAATATAATTTTAAACTTCATTAGGGATGCACCGAATATTCGGTATCTATTCGGTATTCGGCCTATTCGGCCATGCTACCGAATATTCGGTTAGGCCGAATATTAAACTATTCGGTTGAGCCGAATATTCGGCTTGGCCGAATATGAAACTATTCGGCATGCCGAATATTTGCTATGGCCGAATATTCGGTATGGCCGAATATCAAAGTATTCGGCCACATCTAATACTTAATAAAATCTTTTAAAAACTTTTCACTATTTCTACTTTTAACTGTCAATTTTTTAATTTATATTTAAAATAATTAGAAACAAAATCATTTTTAAATAAAATAGAATGTTCTTACATTATTTATTTGCTGTTTGTAAAGTTTAACTTAAGAAAATTAACCATGAGAAGGATTAAAATGGTGATTTATTAGGATTTTCTTTGGCAATAAATTATGTGCTGATACAAGTTTCTAAATTTTGTTTAGTAAATAATCTGTTTCTTGCTTTTCCCCCAAATAAAAGTCCTTTAAAAGAAAAAAAAAAAAAAATTGAGATTAGTAATAGCTATCGAGGCAGACAATTTTTGTTCATGAAACCATAATCATAATCAACTTATTGAGTCATAAGTACATTGTATTTCATTTCACACTAGGTCAAAACTTGTGTGTTCGTTTATTACATTAACAACAAATAAGATGACATATTTTCAACTCACATGCTTTGATTTCTGTAAAATATGATATGATGGGAAGGGTGGAAAATACCACCATTCATAAGAAAAGAACTATGAGCCAAACATACCTTTATTCAGAATTAAGTTGAAGGTATTTGTACTTTATATTGAAAAAAATCTGCCTTGAGTTATTTAAAAAGGACAATTATCAGACTGTAAAATTTTTCTTTGGCCACTTTTTCATTATTTGATTTTAAAATGTTTGTTTTGATTCATAGAATTGTTAATTATTATGAAACTTTTTAATATGAAACTTTAATTAGTTTTATTAATTAAAGTTTCATAATTGCGCTTCTTAAATAACTCAAGCCAGATTTTTTTCAATACTAAATGCTCTTATAAAAAGCTCTTGTTTATCAAAATGTAAGTTTCTTTTATTAAATATTATGTAAAACTGTTTTAAAAAGTAACATTTTAATACCTTTAAATTTTGAAATATAAAAAGTATTTGGAAAGCCGAATATTCGGTATTCGGCCCAAGAATTACTATTCGGCTAGCCGAATATTCGGTATTCGGTTCACCTGTCAGCCGAATATTCGGCATTCGGTATTCGGCCAAAATCACTATTCGGTGCATCCCTAAACTTCATATTTGACAGAGATTTACCGAAACATCCTTTGTCTTTGTCGAAAAACGGAAAACGCTAATCAGTCGTATTCGTTCTGAGTAAGTGCACTTACACAAGATCTGTATAGAATCAGAAAAATTCTCGTTGTAAAGCAATAGTACATTTGGAAGAATTTAATATGTACTTCATTTTTAACATGTTAGACAATAATAAGTCAGACAAAGCCTTTAGAGATTTTCTTCGTTCAAGGGGAAGGGGGTCGCATGACCCTCCCTTCCATGCATGAATGCCTTGTTTTAACGTAATCGTAGAGAAATTCAGTGATTTATATTAGTTTCAAAACATTTTAACTGGCGTAATCTCATTGAAACACACTTCAAACCAGATACCCCATAGCTTTCCCATATACATACGATAATGTAATGGAATTCTTTTCAGTGCCCCTGTAAATGAACCATTAATGTCACTACTTCATACACAAATCAAACATGCTTGTGATTTTAAATAACGTTTATCAATTGCATAAGAATTCCAGAATATTAATGAGAATTAGAACGCAGGCAGACAAACCGAAAGCATAAACAATTTTCAACTTTGTTGGAAATAGTTAAAATGTTGCATAAGAAAATAAGAGACATTTCAAGATCAGGGTCAAAAACGTTAACTCCATGGCCAAATGCATTGTGGACTATATAAAGAGTGCAGGTGCATTATTCTAAAACAATAGCATTATTCTTGATTTCATGTAATTTCTTTTTTCATACTCTTCATGACCTTTAGTCCATCACGAAAGAATGATAGCAACCAATCTTTTGGCTAATTGACTAAAGCTGATTTAATAGTAATCAACAAATCTACTAATTGGTGTCTCATAATACAGAGGTGATAAATCAAAATTTTTTTTTTGTTAATGGATAAATTACGGTTCTTTATCAGAATTCAACAGTTTTGTAGCGCATTTTTTAACAAGGCAGACTTAGTAGTCATCAGAGTTAAATTGGTTAGTCCAATATAATTTACTGATAAAAGATTTTCTTCAATAATTTACAAATTTTGATATTCACAACATAAAATAAATTAATAAATTCATTTTTCACCTACTTCGCCACTTTAAGTGCAAACCTATCAGAATAAATCTGCTATTAAAGCTATGGACCGACCTAAGAATAGTTCTTAATCTGAATTCTATTCAAAATTTTTGGTTTGTAATGAGTGCCAAAATTGTTAAAAAGGAACAGATTACTAATATTAGACTAAAGGAAAGCAGTATTAGGATTTTGTATCTTTAAATCGGACACCATTGCATCCAGAAGTTGCTTTTTTTTTCCCCCCACTTAATTTTAAGACGCTACAGTCATAATTATTTATGACTGTAGCGTCTAAAGTATTTATGCTTCAAAAATCCCTTACAACTCGAAATGCTAGAAAATGTTGTTTGACTTCCAAATTACGTATTTCAATAGAAACATTTATCTTTTTTTACAATGTTGAAAACCATGAACTTGAAACAATTTCTAAGAAACTTTTTGTTTGATATTTTTTTTTACTTGCGAAACAGTGTCAATTATGTAAGGATAAACAAAACATGTTGAAAAATTAAAATTTACGATGCAGGATTACCTAATCTGGGATACGAAATGGTGAAATATATATTCTTCTCAAGGATGTTTAAATGAATGTATTGTTTTACAAACGCCTGTAGGTAATAAACATAACACAGGAATGGCAACGAAATGTTACTGAATTTGTATTTCGTATTGAAATTCTTACTATTAAGATATTCAGTCGAATTGTAATTTATACTGAAAATACGCAAATTGTTTTGGTATTTTAGATGATGTAAATTAAATATTTATTTCAATTGTAATACAAGGTATCCAGTCTCAATGGTGTCCAATGGCTAATTTTTAAATCGATCATAGACATATAGTTCCAATTATAAAAATGTTTTTTAATGAGGTAAAAAATTATTTTAATAAAAAGAATATTGCCCTGTTAAACTGCATTGAGCTTCAGAGTATAGTACTCTTCGAAAAATAAATTAGGGGAGATTAGTTTCCTCATCCCCCCGCCTTTATACCTAAGTAATCAACTTACAAATCTTATCAGAGAAGCATCTTATCAAAATAAACCGGTATACCAAATGTGAAGCAAATCGAAATATTTTTGCATGAAAAGCTCATTTATCTACATTAAAAGAGGGATTTTGCCCTCCAATATCTCCCTTTTATACTTAAACAATGCACTCCCAAAATTAATCAGGAAAGTGCCTTAGTAGATTGTGCCTATATACAAAATTTGAAGCAAATCAGACATTTTTACACGAAAACTAATTTATATAAACTAAAGGGTTGAACTCCTTCCTTTATACTTAAGAAATTAACCCCCAAAACTAATTTGGGAAGCACCTTATCAGAGTTATTATGTATATATATATTTTTTTTTTCATAAATTAATCATAATTGTTATGCCTACGTGGCACTGTCCTTTATAACGAACCATGTACCACAATCTCCAATTTTATTCTTAATTATTCCAATATTGCTAATTCCATTTGATTGACTTGTCTTGTTTAAGTTTGTTATATTTATTCTATATTCATTGTAGATGTTGAATTGTAGTATTATATAATGGTTATATATATATATATACAGTAAAGCATCGTTTATACGACGATCACTTATACGACGTTTACATTTATACGACGTTTTAATGTGGTCCCAATTCGTTCCTATTCATTTTAATGTAAAAATATATCTTTTATACGACGCCCAAAATCGTTTATACGTCGATTTTTCGATTTTGTATAGGTTTATTTTTCTTGTGTACATTACGAACGAGCGGAAGTTTGCAGCTATGGATGACACCAAAGAGCGTGTTTAAATGCACTCCACATTATAAAAATGTGGGCTGCTGTTCGATTAGTCTGAAAAATCAGCTTACGTGAAACAGATTACACTGGGAGGGGTCATTCTTTTTTCGAGGATGGTCACCATTCCCGACCTGTTTTAAATTACAAATAGAATATTCTTCTAACTGTTATCAGTATTAGCGACTTTTAGTTGGCCACGCGGGGTTTTTATCTCTGACTTTAAATGGGAAGGAAATGATGTACTGCAAATGAGGAACCTTTCGGTGAACATAAACATAAGTGAAACATAAATAAAAATACGCAAATTTGCTTACTAATTCCGCCACCCCCTTTTTTTTTAATTTACAAATTCATGCAAATCAGCACGTTAAACATTAAAATTAAGTGAAAACAACATTAATTCTAGTTTTAGAAGTGTAAATCGATTATACGTCGTTATCGTTTATACGACGTTTTACACTAGTCCCTTCGGCGTCGTATAAACGATGCTCCACTGTATATATAACCATTAATTGTATTACAATATATGAGTCAATGAATTTAATAACTTATAGCACATTGAACATGGAGGGAAAGAATAAATAATTAAAATGAATACAAATGGAATTTGTAGAACCAAAGCAGAATCTTCAGGTACAAAATACTTTGGAACTACAATATATATATATATATATGCAAAATGTGAAATAAATCGGATATTTCTGCATGAAAAACCCATTCATTTAAATTAAGTGAGAATCAGTCCCCATCACTGCCATTTATATTTAATCAGTAATCCTACAAAAGTAACCAAGAAAGCTCCTTATCAAAATAAATCTATATCCAAAATTTGAAGCGAATCGGACCTTTCTGAATGAAAAACCCATTTATCTAAATTAAGGGAGTTAACCCCCGTCACTCCTCCCCTTTATATTTAATCAGTGAACCCCCAAAACTAATCAGAGAAATTCCTTATCAGAATAAACCTATATCAAAAATTTGAAGCAAGTCGGATATTTCTGCACGAAAAACCCATTTATCTAAATTAATGGCTATTAATCCTCCATTTCCCTCTTTATAATCAACCAATAAACCCCTAAAACTAATCAGGGAGCGCCTTATTAGAATAAACTTATATCCAAAATTTGAGGCAAATTGGATATTTTTATTAAGAGTTATCACTTACATACATACGTACATTACATACATGCGTACAAAACATGCGACCACGTTAGTTCGAAGGCTTTGATGGCCTGTGAGCTATAGATAAAAACGATTGGGTACTATAATAAATACTTTAAAAATTACAAATTTAATTTTTTTATCGTTTCTCAAGTTTTGTTCATGTAACACTAAAATTGGACCGAGTTATGAAACTTTGAATTGCATAATTTAAGCCTTTTTTTACATTTGAACATACATGTGTTGGGGTGCGCTTTAAGGGATCGTTCCAGGGCCTGACTAAAGCAGGAGCATGTGGAACAATTGCCCTAGGCCCCCCCGTCTTGAGCCCCCCCCCCTTCCCCCAAAGGACAAATATAAATTTTTTGTTAAAGAAGTGTCAAATGATATAAAATGACCAAAAATGATTTTTTTTTTTTTGTTTTAAAGTTTTCTTCTACTCTCTTTGTTTTCGTACCCTATGTCCCCTTAAGGTCTCACATCTATCCTTGTATTCCTGTAACCTAAAAAAAAATTGAATTCTATAGTTTTTAACATTCTTTTTCTTCTGCTATTATGTATTTAGATGTGAATAGTAACTCGGTACGAAATTTATGTACACATACAATAGGTATGATAGGTAGGTATACATATTTTAGTCACTTCAGTATAATTTACAAAAAATTTTAAGTTAGAAGGGGGCCCCCTAATAATGTTTGCCCCAGGGCCCCCCACTGTCTAAGTTGGGCCCTGGATCGTTTACAAAGTCCTTAAAGAGATTAGATGGATTTATTTCGAGTGCAGATTTCTGCATTGCAGTCGAAGACAGCCACTTCGTCAAGCTAAGATATTTTTAATTTCTATTATGTTTTAGATTTGAAAATCAAGCGACTGCTGCTTTTCATCATATCTCTTATTAACAAAAATTTTGTTGTTTTATAACTTATATTTTTATTACAAATTGTGTGTTTTTCTTTAACGTGTCAGAATGGGAATAGATTTAAAATTAATATTGTAGTGTTCATTTTACTTTCAATTATTATTGTTATTTATTTATTTTTTGATAATTTTTTTCTTAAATCAGGCGATTATTTATACGTCTAGTAAATTTGTGAATAACTCCTAATTCGCAGCAAAAAAGTTACTTCCACTTCAAACACCTATTAAACACTGGGTTTTAATCATAGAAGAATGGGAGTTCTCTTGTCTTACTTGCTAGTGCATTAGGATATTTTTACTAAATAACTTATAGGACCGCATAAAAAATTAAATTTCTTAATTTTTAAAGAATGCATGACATTATTTTTGCATTGAAATTTCTGCTGTAAACGTATTTGAAATGGTTGAAGGAAAAAAAAAAACAACGATTAAAGGCTAATTATAGGACTACCACAATAGGGGAAAATTTTGGTAAACTGGGTGAAATATCCACAAATTTGGCGGTAAGTTGCCAGTTGCAATACATGAAGCCAACTTGCCGATAGCTGACTAATTTCCCATTTAAATCAATTAATCCATATTTCTACATGAATTTTAATGATGTTTGTTTATTTTATTTATTTATTTATTCAATTTTTACATTCACTACTTATTTAAGTTGCTTTTATTTATTTATTTAATTAGGGTCGTCAGCCGCCAGTCCCACCTCTAAAAACAGTTACTTTGTTCGGCTTTAAAAACTTTATGGAAGATTGAAAAAAAAATAATAATGGCGACCGCCCTACAATTGGTTATACATTCTTTTCCGTTTTATGGAGGGAATTTAAGGCCGAATGAGATGCTCTTGATATTGTTTTCGCGTTTGATTAAATAAGATTATTTATACATTTCAGAATCAGCTAATATAAAATGAACTGTTAGTCAACCGAGTCTTAACTTTCAGGTATTTTTTAACAATGTTATAAGATAGTGGTTTTAAATAAGAGATTCTTAAATGTAACGTCTTAAATCTGGCGCAATTTTTCCAAAGCTTTTTTTTATTACTATTATTAATATTCCAGCGAAAATATTTTTATAGTTAGAAAGAAAATATTATTGTTTGAACTATCTTATTTTGTCTTTTAAATCTGACGTAATATATGACTTTACATGGATACTAATCAATTTATTATTCTACAATTTTCTTTTCTTTATTAACATTCATGTGTAAATATAGTTTTTATGATGTAATTTTCACAATAGTCTTTGTCGGACGCTCCTCTCAGTCCACAAAACTTTGAAGAATGTCCTAGGTAGTTTTAGCTGCCACCACCGATACTAATGGGTGATATCGGTCACCTGCTGTGAGGATTGGGTAAAATAACACTGACGCTGTTAATGAACTGAACTAACAGTTTATTTAAGATATAGATATGTACACAAGAAGCAATATTTACAACTATCTACAATTACAACTCGGATATAGATGATCCGGTTCAACATTAAATTAACTACAATAAACGTTGGTTGTGTACCGTTCAGCTTACACTTTCTTCCTCACACTCAACGCACGTTCGATACGCTTTATCAGAGATTACTGCAGAATCTCAATACACAAGGTTATTAGGCCTCACTTCTCGGCCTATAACACTATCCACCGGGACGCCTTGTCCCACGCTCAAAATATACACTATCCAACAGGACCACAAATCCTGAGCGACCTATCGGTCTCCACGCCAAGCGAGAACTGTCTCCAACCTCTCAGTCCAGAGTTGACCTTGTCAGAGATCTTCCTTCCCCCAGCAGGGCCTCTTAGAGTTCCTCCATTGGTTCAATTCCGCATACCGACCTTGAGTCATGACATCTACTGTTTACACATCACTTAAATACTAAATGACAGCTGAGCCATGCCCCGTGGTCATCACTTTCATTCAGCAACGAGTGCGTCATCCGCACACCTGCGCCTGGATAACCACCTGTCATTTGTCATTATAAGAAAAGAAAGAAAAGTATTTCGAAAGCTTCACGGATACACAACTAACAATACATAAAAATATTCAGATGAGGAAATGTTATTCCTTTCTAATTCAGGGCAGATGTCTTCTAGGAACCTGACACACCCCACCTTAGCGGAAAATATGCCTCTTAGGGGCTAATTTTCCCCAAACATATAATAATATTACGGAAGAGTTCAATAGTCTCTTTGCAGATTTCTTCATTCTAAATATTACATAGGCATTTTCAGGTGTCTGAACATTCTCTACTGACATCTCTACTGAACCTTATACTAATACTACTATTGCATAAACAATACACATGCTCATTTACTATTATAAACACAAAACTTAAAAAAAAATATTTACACACACACAAAAAAAAATTAGACATGTGATGACATCCTTTAAGGTTGTCTACTATTTTGACATTGATACTGATGGGCTAGTAACTGGTTGTTCTTCCCAGCTCTTTCTCTGTAGCCTCGAAATTGCATCAGCATTCAAATGTTGAACTCCGGGACGATGAGAAATGCTCAGGTTCCAGCGTTGCAAGGCTAGAGCCCACCTAGTGAGTTTGGGCGACCTTGGGGTTGTTTCCGTGAGAAATTTTAATGGATTATGATCGGTAATGACCTCAATTTGAGATCCATAAGTCCACTTTTCAAACTTCCGCAACCCGAAGAGAACACTCCAAGCCTCTTTCTCTATACTCGGCCAAACACGCTGAGCCCCTGACAATTTCTGACTGGCAAAAGCTATAGGTTTAAACTGACCTTTTTCATCTTTTTGAGTAAGACAACATCCTACTGCAAGGTCGGAAGCATCGGCGTGAAGCTGATATTCCCGGCCTACGATAGGTGTAGCCAAACTCGTCACTTTACACAACTCATCTTTAAGAGTATTAAATGCTTTTTCTGCCCTTTCATCCCATGGTACAGTATTTTTGACATTTCCTTTGGTTAATTCGGTTAAAGGTATAGCTATCTCAGCATAATTTGGAATATAAGATCGGTAGAATCACATTAATCCCAAAACTGATCTAACTTCCTTTTTAGTCTTTGGTCTCTTTAAGTCCCTTATTGCTCCGATTTTCTCCTCATCAGGTGCATGAGTTCCACCCCCAATAACATGACCTAAAAACTTAGTCAATTTCTCTCCAAATTTACATTTGTCTAGTCTAATCGTAAAATTTCTATTTTTCAACTCTTCAATGACAGCCCTGACATGCTCACAATGCTCTTCCCAGGTATCGGAGAAAATGATGACATCATCAATATATGCTTCTGCATACCTCCGATGACCTTGGAGAACCTCATTCATGTCTTTTTGAAACGTAGCAGCAGCCCCTGATAATCCAAAAGGCATTGTACGCCATTGATAAGTTCCGTTATGCGTCGTAAAAGCTGTCAAAGGTTTACAATCCTCAGCCATTTTAATTTGCCAATAACCCCTCAATAAATCTATTGAAGATAAATATTTAGCCGCCCCTGAGGTATACATAATTTCTTGGGAATCTTTCATCGGGAAGGTGGGAACCTGCGTTACAGAATTTAAAGCTCTGTAATCAATACACATCAATCTGACAGTTGCATCTTTTTTCGCAACGCAAACAATTGGATGGCTAATTTCAGCATTCGATGGTTCGATTAGATTTAATTCTAATAACTCCTGAATCTGCCTATCCACTTCCTCTTTATAAGCTACCGGCACGCTATATAACTTTGGTTTGTTCCTTTCTACACCCGGTTTCAGATCAATACGATGTTCCCCTACTTCCGCTGGTCGTACAGGACCCATAAACACTTCTTTATTTTCCCTCAAAATGGACTTTAAATCTTTGACTTGACTATTAGATAGCCCTTTTATTTCAAACCTCTCAATATCCCGTTCTATCTCTTGATCCCGGTTCAAAATAGGAATTTCCCCAACTTCTCCAAATTCCTCATCACCTTCGAAAACAATATTAACTATATTACATTTAGCGATAAATTCACTTATCTTATTTTGGTGCACATGCTTCCTACTCCCGTCGGCTAACTCAACAATAAACGAATGCTGGTTTCGTTTTTCTACAATAGTTGCCGGCCCTTGCCACCTAGAATATAACTTATTAGTCGAATCGGGGATTAACAGTATAACTTTATCGCCTACCTCAAACGTTTTTTCTTTTGACCTTAAATTATAATGATACGCCATTCTATTTTGTTGAACCTCAGACGACAATTTTGCCTCATTTGCGGCTCTTTCTAAGCGGTTCTTAAGTTTATCCAAGTACTCATGAATCGGCGTAGTATCTAACTGCGCTCCCTTATTTTCTCCTGCCCATGACGACTTAAGAATCGATAACGGACCCTCCGGCGCTCTACCATATAATAACTGGAAAGGTGCGATTCCCGTCGTAGAATTTGGGACTTCCCTATACGCCCATAATATAAATGGTAGTTGTTCATGCCATTTTTTTCCTTCTTCCCTAATCGTATGATGTAGCATACGTTTAAGAGTCTGATTAAATCGTTCCACAAGTCCGTTGGACTGTGGATACTGTGGAGTCGAAAATCTTGGACTAGCACCTAACCTTTTCTCAAATTCTTTCGTTAAGTCGGCAGTAAAATTGGTTCCATTGTCGCAGGCAATTACATTAGGAATTCCTGTTCTCATAAATATTTGAAGTAACGCCTCACACGCGGTTTTAGCAGTTAAACTTTTTAGAGGGATCGCATCCGCCCATCTGGTATGCTGATCAATTAAAGTCAGTATATACCGATGCCCTTGTGAACTTTTAGGATCAATAGGCCCAATTAAATCGACATTAACAACCTGAAATGGAAGTTCCGGCCGCAACACTGGGGAAATAGGAGCTCTATCATTTACTTTAACCCCTCTAGTCAATTGGCACTCTAAACATGATTCACAAAACTGTTTAGCTTCTTTTGTTATTCCCTCCCAATAAAAAGAATACCTTATTCTCTGCAACGTTTTCTTGGCTGCATGATACCCTCCAAATACCGATGAATGCGCTAATTTTAAGATTTCTTCCCTTCTTACCTTGGGTACTACTAATTGCGCTATAGTTTCGCCTAACAATTTCTCTTTATGATACAATAATCCGTTTACAATATAATAATCCCCTTTTTCCTTTTTAGCTAATTCCCAAGCTTTCTCTAATTCTTTACATTCCAACTGGGATTTCTTAAACATATCTGAGTTACTAACAATAGATTCATTATTTTCCTCCGTTTCAGTTTTTTCTGGATCCTGACTTTGTACATTTTGCGATCTCGCGTCTATTACGTAAACATTACAGCTATCGTTACTTACATCTTCCTTTTCATTCGAGTTATCAATAATAATTTCGGAACTTTTTAATTCTTCGGACTCTATCAATGGCTCCTCAAGATTGACACCTGACAACTCATTAATCACCTCGGGATGTAAAATTACTTGCTCATTAATATTATCAGTTACTGTGCAAAGTACTTCCTGATGAATAATATTAGTTTGCCCGAATTGCGGAATAGCTAGCGGTAGTTTAACTAACGGTGATTTAACAGCTTCACCAAATAACCCTTGTAAATAAATACTACCCGCTCCCTTTAATTTCTCTTCCGGGACTAAATCTTTATGAACAACACTAATCTCACATCCAGAATCAACCAATCCCTTTGCTTTTTGCCCATTAACACTAACTTCAATTTTCTCAAGTTTATTTAATTTCTCACCAATAACATTAGTTTTCTGCTCGGCCTTTGCCGATATTCTAGCCACAATAGCCCCATTAGGTAACTCTTGATTTTCTTTCACCATAATCTTATGAACACCTGCTTTCTGGTCTCGCCCTTTATTGCCATTATTAGTTCCCTCATTACCCACTTTATTACAAAAACGTTGGTAATGACCTCTCAAACCACACTTAAAACATTTAGGCCCTGAAGCATCATTCGTCTTCTTAAACTCTGTTTTCCTATCCGGAAAAGAATTACACTCATTACTACCATTTTGCCTCCAACTACCCCTAAATTTATTATCCTCCCTCGGTCTCATTTTTTCATGGTTTACGTACTTATTTTTGCCTTTAAAACTTTTATACGTAACCGCATAAGATTTATTTTTATGGTCAAAATAATGGTCACATTCTCTAGCAATTTTAGAAGCTTCTAACCATTTACCCTGGTGAGTTAAACTAATATATGCTGCAGTATCCTCATCTAGCGTACTCATTAGCTTATCAGTAACTATTAACTGGTTGACCTTTTCATAAGTGTCCGCACCTCTAATTTTACAATAATTTTCCCACGTAGCTATTAAACGCGATACAAATAATACATGGGTTTCGTTCGGATTTCTCCTAGCTTTCCGGAAATTTTCTAAACATGCCTTCGGGGTTGGCTCATGTTCCCTTAGGACTAACTCCTTTAATTCCTCATAATTCTCCATTTGTTCCTTAGTGGTATAAATTAACAAATTATCCGCCTTATCTCCTAACATATTTAGTAGAATTTCGGCCTGCTGGTTTTCCGGTACATCTTTAGTTTGGAATGCCCTTTCTAAACTGTTGAAAAATAAATTCCATCCCTCAGTCCCTTCTGGTACTTTGATAGATAGAGTTTTAACACTTTTGATCAATTTTTCGATGTTACTTTCATTACTAGATTCCCTAGATCCATTAGAGTTATTTGCTGAACCTTGAACTCTGAGCCTTTCCATTTCTAATTCATGTCCCATCCTCAATTTCTCCATTTCTAACTTTTCCTGTTTTTCTAACTTTTCGAGTTCTAACTTTTCGCGTTCTAATTTTTCTTGTTCTAATCGTTCTGCAACAATAGCGTCAGATAATTCCTTAATAACCCCCTCGTCATACTCATCACTGTCCATTATCTTTTTCTTAAGCTGAATTCTGGTATCATCTTCCGCGAATTCAACACCCAATTCTTCAGCTATCACCTGAAGATCAACCTTTTTTAGTTTCAATAAGAAAGCCATACCTTCAGCGATTGTTATAACCACCCCACAAGAATAGTTAAACCTACCAACTTAATATTTCCTAAATTTCTAACTTAGTACAGATATTTCTCCACTTATTAAACTAATTAATACCCTTCAGATAATCAATACATTTCATTTCTAATTGACCTACTGAATACTCTAATTTTCCTCAACCATTGATATCACACAATATACTTCCAATAAAACAAAAGGTAAAAGAGTAATTCGATTTGATTGCTATGCAATATAGATTCCAATATATACACTTAGATAACAACATACAATTTATATAATAATACTGATACGTTGAAATTGAATAGAAGTATTGATGTCAATCAAAAAATCCACATAAAGAAAAATTGAAACACATGCATACATAAATTTCTACAATTATCCTCACTAAAATATTTCCGAATTCAATATTGGTTCTCACACTTAAAACACATATACTGAAAATCTTCACTTTTATTTTTACTCACTATGGCTCTCTTTTGAGCCTTTTTTTTTTCCCACTATGGCTCTCTTTAGGGCCTTTTTTTTCACTATGGCTCTCTTTTGAGCCTTTTTTTTTCCACTATGGCTCTCTTTTGGGCCTTTTTTTTTTTTTTTCACTATGGCTCTCTTTTGAGCCTCTTTTTTTTTTCTCACTAGTATTGGCCAATTAAAATTTTCATTTGCTTAGAATTTTGATAATGTAACTCTTAAAATTTAAACAGTATTGCTTCATTTAACAATTACTTTAACAATAATTTAGATTTAATGCATTAATTTAGTTCACTAATATCATTATAAATAGCATACCATTATCATCTCAAATTATTATGACCTTTCTTTAAAACAATAGCAATATGGTTACTAATTCTTTACACCTATCTGAACACAATTATTTCATTGCACATAAATTACATAGACAATTTACTTAAATTACTATTAATTATACAACAATACAATTTGGTTCGAGATGTCAGAAGAAATGATCAAAATGATCAAAACACCTTACCTTATACTTTCTTTGCTGGATTACTTTTCTAATCACAGGTAGCTCCACGATGTAGCGGTAATATGGCACAACAGTTCAGTTTAGTTCTTTCTAATAAAGATACGCACAACACTTTAGTCCACACTAGACGATATGGCACGATACTTTATCACACACTCGACGATCCGGCACGATACTTTAGCACATACTCGACGATACGGCACAACACTTTACACACATTCGACGCTACGGCACGACACTTTACACACATTCGACGATACGGCACAACACTTTAGCATACAATCGACGATCCGGCACGATGCTTTAGCACATACTCGACGATATGGCACGACCACACAAGAATTCCACTGGATACTCTGGCATTAACAGACTGCAACACGGCTCGCTGGTCACTGGTTTCAGGCGATTCTATCCCGACGCTGCCAACAATTTGTCGGACGCTCCTCTCAGTCCACAAAACTTTGAAGAATGTCCTAGGTAGTTTTAGCTGCCACCACCGATACTAATGGGTGATATCGGTCACCTGCTGTGAGGATTGGGTAAAATAACACTGACGCTGTTAATGAACTGAACTAACAGTTTATTTAAGATATAGATATGTACACAAGAAGCAATATTTACAACTATCTACAATTACAACTCGGATATAGATGATCCGGTTCAACATTAAATTAACTACAATAAACGTTGGTTGTGTACCGTTCAGCTTACACTTTCTTCCTCACACTCAACGCACGTTCGATACGCTTTATCAGAGATTACTGCAGAATCTCAATACACAAGGGTATTAGGCCTCACTTCTCGGCCTATAACACTATCCACCGGGACGCCTTGTCCCACGCTCAAAATATACACTATCCAACAGGACCACAAATCCTGAGCGACCTATCGGTCTCCACGCCAAGCGAGAACTGTCTCCAACCTCTCAGTCCAGAGTTGACCTTGTCAGAGATCTTCCTTCCCCCAGCAGGGCCTCTTAGAGTTCCTCCATTGGTTCAATTCCGCATACCGACCTTGAGTCATGACATCTACTGTTTACACATCACTTAAATACTGAATGACAGCTGAGCCATGCCCCGTGGTCATCACTTTCATTCAGCAACGAGTGCGCCATCCGCACACCTGCGCCTGGATAACCACCTGTCATTTGTCATTATAAGAAAAGAAAGAAAGGTATTTCGAAAGCTTCACGGATACACAACTAACAATACATAAAAATATTCAGATGAGGAAATGTTATTCCTTTCTAATTCAGGGCAGATGTCTTCTAGGAACCTGACAGTCATGCTTTTTAATACGTAATATTTATTTAGTTTTAATTCAAAAGATTTTTTTCTTTTTTTAATAGTTACATGTCAATAAAAAGGCAAATACAAAAAAATAAATGAAAAAAAAATAAATAAAAAAAAATAAAAATAAAAATCCGTTAAATTTACGGCCAAATCAGTTGGCATCATTGCTGCCAGCAGTTTTTGCCTTAAATTTAACGATTTTTTTTACAGTGTATGTTTTGCTGTGTTATAATAGTTTGCAACAATTTAAAATAATTTTCTTTTCTAAAATATGTAAAAAATGTGTCTCGAAATGCTAGAAATTTGAGTTTAAAATCTAAATAAATCCTTAAAAAGTAAGAAAAATCATGCGTTAAGCATAGATTATGAAGCACTTTCCAACACTTAATGAATTCTTTAACAATTTTTTGTTATTTAAGGAAATAATAGTGTATAGCCAAATATACCCAAATATGTATTCCAGTACATTAAAATAGTCCTGTATTTCATATGTCAGGTCATATAATGGGAAAATTTAGCTTAGCAAGAAAATACCCAGTAGCTTGAAATTTCTTTTTCAGCAATTCATACTATTAGATGGAAACATACTTGAATACTTTTGTTCAGCCCTATAGTTTACATGTACCTTTATTACACGTCATCATTAGGCTAACATTTATTGTAAACTAAAACACTTTTAAAACAACTGAAATCACATTCTCATAAATCATCATTCATAGGCGTCCATGTACCGAATTCTTTGCGTGGCCCTGTATATCCCTTTATCTATATTCTGCAAACATTTCTCAGTAAATTGAAAGCTGCTCAGCGTAAAAATGCATAGCTTATTTAAGAACCACGTTTAAATAATTTACGCTCATATTCAGTAACGTTGGTGAGCTCTTTTGGGTAGCCCTGTATATCAACTATAACATTTATACACACCATATAATGTGCATATATTTAGCGAAATATAAACGCGAATATCATAATTAAAATGCATTTCATCCCTCCATCAGCCATCATCGGACACATATACGGTACTTCGGAAAGAATATACTATTTGAAATCTTTTGTATGGCCCCGTTGTCTTTTCTATGTACTTCATATTATGTAAGACAATAGCGTATAATTTATATTAAGCTTCAGTGACATATATCAATTTTATTATACATGAAAAAGCTTAATATATTTAAAACATGTCACACACAATTCCCCCTTTTACCATTATCTAATGGAATTCTTTTGTGTGGCCCTGTAAATGAATAATAGCTACATTTTCAACTTATATTTTATAGAATGCATATTTTAATATGTTTGACAGGGTATAACACTTTTAAAATTCTTTTGAAACGATTTTTCCCCATAGGCCGTAATATAATAAAAAACTTTTGATTCGCCCTGTAGATAAACTAATCATGGTAGAAACTTCATTTTCGATAGGACTTGTGCTAGGGTAAACGTTAATAACGTCCTAAAATTTCATGGCAATCCGAGTATATTAACGATTTTTCCCCATGAGCCGTAATGTAATGGGAAACTTTTGATTTGCCCTGTAGATAAACTAATCATGGTAGAAACTTCATTTTCAATAGGACTTGTGCTAGGATAAACGTCAATAACGTCCTAAAATTTCATGGCAATCCGAGTATATTAACGATTTTTCCCCATGAGCCGTAATGTAATGGGAAACTTTTGATTTGCCCTGTAGATAAACTAATCATGGTAGAAACTTCATTTTCAATAGGACTTGTGCTAGGATAAACGTCAATAACGTCCTAAAATTTCATGGCAATCCGAGTATATTAACGATTTTTCCCCATAGGCCGTAATGTAATGGGAAACTTTTGATTCTCCCTGTAGATAAACTAATCATGGTAGATACTTCATTTTCAATAGGGTTCGTGCTAGGGCAAACCTCAATAAAGTATAAAAATTTCATAGCAATCCGAGTATATTTACGGGAGTTAGAGCGCGGACAGACGGACAGACGGCCAGACGGAAAGACGGACAGACAAACCGAATGCATAAGCACTTTTCAACTTTGTTGGAAAGTGCTAAAAAGTTTATCAAATTAAAAAAATAAATGCAGTTTGCACATCGGGAACTTCTAATGTATAAAATGATATCAAAATGATTAAATTTCCATGTATCGTTTTTGCTCCTATAAAACTTTTTTCAATGGAACGATTCTGACCAAATTTAACATTAAATATCTTTTAAAATAAGTATTCGGTTTAAAAACTGTCTGGACGAGTCTGTTTATTAAACATTTCTGTATAACACCACCTATTTTCATATTTTTGTATACAACATCTCAGTATAAACGAAGAAAGACCTCCGGTCACAAAAAAATTCATTGTCAGCAGCTGTGACAGCGTTAGTTACTTTTTTTTTTTTTTTTTTTTCTAGAACAGAGAGAATCTTATTTCATTTGAGAAAATTTGAAATTTCTTAACAATACTCTGTCGGTATTAGAAGGCCTTTATAATCTATCCCTGATGCATATTTTTGCGTTCTTGTTTATATGGGGTTGTACGGCATAACTACTATATAAAAGTTTTTTTTTTTTTTTTGGTGGGGGGAGGAGGAGTTGAAAGAAAAAAGAAAAGATAAGAAACTTGATTATTTGTTAATAAGTTCTAACTCAACATTCGTATTTTCATTCCTTAATCACCCAATTAATATTTAATGCATATGTAATTCCAATTTGACAAAATTTCGATAGAATACAGTAGTCACAAGTTGTATGACGTATAACCGAAGACAGGGGGGAGGGGGGGAGTGGGAAATAACAGAAAGCATGAAAAATTACAAAAAGATGATACCTTTAAGTAAATTTTGTATATTAATATTCCAAAACCCAAAATGTTAGTGCCTATGCATGTAATATATGTATAATAATTTATGCTAAATTAAATAAATATATACAGGGTGAATCATAAATATCGAAACAATAGGCTATCTCCTTAATTATTGCCCCTACACCCATACTTCCAACTGCAAAAATTCATAAAAAAGGTGAAATTTTTGATAAGATAAGTTGAAACTCCATGGAGGATCTATTTGAAAAAATACGAAAATTAAATTTTTATACGGCCTCCATAGGGCAAAATTTTCAATTAGGAAATTATTTTTTATGCATTCCTAAATTGAAAAAAAAAAAAAAAAAAAAAAAAAACATCTCCATTTTTAAAAACCTCAGAGAGATATTAGAATCCGAAATTCTCCAAAATTCGTGACTTACACCACTTAACCATGCCTGCAAAAGAAGAGTTTTTGATTAATTTGAAAAGAAAGTGAGGAATCGTCTACAAATTGTCCGTTATTAAATTTCGATTTAAGACAGTGTCTCTTATTTCGACATAAAAAAAACAGTGTATTGACTTAAAGCTATACTTGTTTTCAAAATGTGTTGGTAGTGTGCATTGGAGTCTGCATGGGTCGAAATATCTAGGTTCGGTCCCAAACCGACCCGCAGTGAAAAAAGTTCGGCCCGGTCTAGAAAATTGTTAAAATCATAGCATGGACCGGCCTGGAAAAAAGTTTAAATCATAGCCCGTCTCAGACGTGAATTTCTACATAGATTCGATGTGGTTAAAAAAAAAAATTTATAGAGGAGTTCTGACCAAAAATACTTATTATAGCTTTTCGTTTTTCATATTTATACTTTTTATTATTAAAGAAACGCCAAAGGCTGTGATATATTTATTTTATCAATGAATCTCTATATATATGTAAATGTTTTACTTATATTTTAATATCGTTATTCCATATACAATGCGTTGGAAAATTTGAAAAATGTTATACAGTAAAACAAAACCTTTTAAGACGGAATCACATAGCAAAGAAAAAATACGTTGCAGACAAATAGCCTACTTAGGAGGTGTCTGAATGGAGTTTATTTTTTTCTCAGGTATTATTATATTTCTTTTGCATGGTTGAACAAATTTTCCGTTCAAGACAGAATTCCGTCATAGACAGATTTTTTTCACTGGGTTTATTGTATTTAAATTGCTATTCTTTTTTAAAAAAATAATTTTACTGTTTTTTTTTTTTTTTTTGTTTTTTTTTACCAAGGTTTTTTTTTTTTTTTTTTTTTTTTTTTTTTTTTTTTGTAAGTAAAAGCGGTTTTAAAAAATTTAAAAATTCTGATTGAGCCAAATTTTACTTATTTTATGTACATATTAGGTCAGAAACAATGATTTTAATACGGATTGTATCGAGACCGAGACTGAAAATTTCGTCCAGAGCAGACCTAGGAAGATAGAAGCAGGAAAAAAGTTCCCTGCAGCAGTCCCCTCCGGTATGAAAAATACGTTAAGCCCGGCCAGGCGAGACTTCATAAAAAAGTAACGTTTCGGTCCTGGCCCGGCCTGCGCCCAGAATACAGATTTTTAACAAGCCTCTCCAGGACGATAAAAAGCCTGAAGTTTTGAGAGCTAAATTTATAAAAAAGTTTTAATCTGCCTCTTAGAAAAAGCTTTTAAATAACTGGCGAACATTTAAAGAGTACAGAAAGGAGATGAAAATTAGAAAAGTTAAACTCGACCGGAAATTTGAGCTACAGAAAGAAGTTACTTTACACTTTCAATTTTTTAGAAAGCTTTAAACATTTCATAAGGAGCAAAACTTTATTTCAAACTTTAAATTCGTTTTTCTGCATGAAAAGTTTTCCCCCCACTATTTATCGTCTTTAAATCATTAAAAGTCTAGAAGTGTTGAAGAAAAAAAGTGCAAAAACATTAAACATGTCATTTTTGATTATTTTACATTAATTTCGTTTCGGCAAATTTGAAAAAAATATTTACTTTTGAAAATATGGTTTTTTAAATTATATCCTTTTTTAAATGAACATTTTAAATAATTTTAAAATTAATATTGAAAAAAAAGCCCTTGGACGAAACTAAAATTAGATTTTAATCTTTAATGAAATGGAAAGAAATTGAAATCCGATAAATAATGTTTCGAGTTATAACGATTTTAAATTATTCCATTTAAATTAGTACTAATCATTTGAAATTTGTATAAATTTTATGAGAAATTTTAGGATGTGATTTTTTTAGCAAATTATGTGGCTAACCATCACAAAAAAAAAATAAATAAATAAATAAATAATCGAAATTCTAACTCAAAAGATGCATTTTCTACATGTTTCCTAGAACTGTTAGAGTAACATTGTTTCTTGAATTGCGCGCATTTCCATTTGTGTCTAATCCCTTAAAACCTGATGAATTATTTAAACGGCTATAACTCTGCGAATTTTGAAGATATGAAGATGCAATTTTTTCTGACTAATTCAGAACTGGATAAGGAAAGTTTTCCTAATTGGAATTTTTATCCTAAAGGGGCCGTATAAAAATTTAATTTTCGTAATTTTTCAAATAAACCCCCTATGGAGTTGCAACTTATCTTATAAAAAAATTTACCTTTTTTATGAATTTTTGTAATTGGAAGTATGGGTCTAGAAGCAATATTTAAGAATACAGCCTATTGTTTCGATATTTATGACCCACCCTGTATATATATATGCATAATATGTATATATTTAATTTAATTAACAATGAGCATGCTTTTGTAATCAAAGTATGTATTTTTCCAAGACCTATCAACACATTTAAATTGATATAGTGCCTAAATTCTTTTTAAAGAAAAAGTTATGAAACATCGTATAATGCTTTTCAGTTATATACTCCATAAGTTGTCTTTGGATCTTGCATTTTGAAAAAAAGAAATTAATTCTTGTAGTAAAAAGTACATTTTTTTTTATATTAAATATTTTTAAATTACTTCTTTTTTAAGTCCCGAACATAAATTAACAGTCATTATTTTCTGTAGTCAGAAATGACTTTGAAAAATTTAATTTAAACTCTTCAGATTCTAAGCTAAAATAATAATACAAATACTTACTTATTTGTTTTTCCCAAACAAAGTGATACCGTATAAATAGAAATATATATATATATATATATATATATATATATATATTTTATGAAATTTATCTTTTAGACACTAATAAATTAGGTTCAAAAATATGATTATAAAACTACAAAACCTCTTAACACTAGAACCGCCGGTTATTTTATTCAAATTTTACAAAAACTGTTTCTTACCAGAATTTTAATTTTAAACTATGTAACTTATTTAATAAGTTTTTTTTTTTTTTTTTTTTTTTTTTTTTTTTTTTTTTTTTTTTGTGCTGCATACATCTTACATTTCTTATAAAGAAAATTCTGGTTTGAATCGACTATTATCAATATGGCAGGGGTCATTTTGACCCCTAATGGGGTTCTAGTGTTAAAACACCAATTTAATAAGCATTAACCTAAATTAATCCAATCACAAATTTAAGAGCTTTAAGCACGTAAATAATCTACAGATCCTCAAAATGTTTTATTCAAAAAGATTTAAGTTAAATACTTAAAATTTCTCCCTTTCTTGGTCACACTCTCTTCGAGGCATTTTGCAAATTCAGATGAAAATCTATATATTTAAAATACCTGGCTGTTTTTTAGTCATCAGCCCTGAATTTTCTACTCAACCGATTTTGATAATTATTTTTTTAAATGAAAGCTATTTATTTGTAGCTGTGCCCATTTTAGCTATTTTTTAATTTATTTCCATTTTTATATTTTATTTTTTATTTTAAATACTTTTTACGATATTTCTTCAAAATGGTGGCAACTCAGTTTAGCTTTTCTCTCGATAATAAAAATGTATTTTTCATTATCACTTTCTACCAGTCAGAAGCTTTATTTCATCAGTGAACATGTCCTCGCATTTAAAAGAAAAAAGTTGATTGTTTTCGTAAAATTTAACCACAATAAAATGATTGCGTATAATTATGCACTAATTGAGGTAAAAAAAAAATATTTACTGAGAAATAATATTAATATTATTTCTCAGTAAATATTTTTAATATTGTAATATTAAAAATTTAATATGTTTATTTAATGTTATTTATTTAATTTTTATTTATTTATTTAATGGTTATTTATTTAATGTTTATTTAAATATTGTTAATATTGTAAATAAAATACCAGGAAATAATTTATGATAAAAATTAATGTCTAAAGCAAAATAAGAAAAATTTCAAATGAGGAAAATGATGTCATTCAGTAAGGATATAAATAAATGGGAATTACAATATTATTACGGATACCTTTTTCATATTACTAATAACAGTAAATTAAAAAAAAAAATTGAAGAGAAAATGACGTCACTATTTAAAACATCGCATTTTTACTCGTAACGATATTACATTTCAATATTTCTTTTCGTTATGGACACTGAGATTGAGATTTTACTTTTAGATGACTTCAGTTAGTGAAAATAATGTCATAGTAAAAATAAAATTAGTTTTTTTTTTTTTTTTTTTAACCATTTGAAAAATGGTTGTTGTTTTCGGGAGAATGGATCCGATGATGTTACCACTTTTGAATGATGTTACCACTTTTGAATTTAAATTAAATTCTTTATTTTTAGAAGAATTTTTATTTGAATTTAAATTAAATTCTTTACTTTTAGAAGAATTTTTATTTGAATAGTAAATTAAAATGGTTAAAATCATTGTAATAAAGGAGAAAACTAACAAATTTAAAAATGGGTAGACGGAAATTAACAGATACGGAAAAAGCCGAAGCCAAAGAAATGAATGAACGTGAATATCGCATTCAATGATATTAAACACAATACGCGTACTTAAACAATCATAAAGTGATTTTTATTTCTTCTTTTGCTATTTAAAATAAAAATTTAGTCAACATGTATAAGTTGCTTATTAGTTTGGCGATTCGTATCATTTGGCGAAATTGGTCGACGGGATAACTGAGTAATACTGTATTTGGTTTGGCGCAAAAACGTCTTTCAATGCAGAAAATGATAAAATCAAAAGATTATTGAGCCGCTGAAAACCAATTACGTGTTGAAAGGCGATCACGAAAAAGGAAGCAATTTAATGCCGAACCGATTAATTGTAAAACATCATGTCGCCAGGGCGACCAATCCACTAGCCATGGCGTTTTACTATCGGTCGGTTCTAACCAGGAAAATTTGAGTGCCAATAGTGATTCTAACAAGCCGGAAAATGTTATAGCTATTACTCTTGATTTTCCACCACCTAAAAAGAAAACTAAAAAGCAATCGGCTTGGGAAAAACTGGGAAAAAACTTTTTTGATTCGATGTCTGATGGACCCATTCACAGATGCATGTGCTGCGATCGATTTTGGTTTAAAACCTCCATCACCAAAATTCTGCTCTGTAAAATCAAACAATATATGCCAAAGTCTTACAAGTATAACAGTATATGCCAAAGCTGTATTTTAATAATGATTACTTTTGCACCAACAATGTTAAATAGTTTGAAATGTTTCTTTCGTCGCCAACTTTTATGCTTGGCGACAATAGAGTGATATAACTTAAACGAACCGTACCTTCAAATTGCAGCATGTATAAAGTCATTTATAGCAGTGGCACGGATAATACACAATAAAACAACTGGTATTTAGCTTAAAATGATAGATGAATGTATCGAGTGAAACATTTTTCAAATGGTTGGGGTAATTTCTTAAATTACAATTTTTTTTTTTTTTTTTTTTTTTTTTAAATAATAAAATTATTTTTCTGTGAGTGCATATAAAATAAAATTTCTGGATTTCACCGGCATTCAGATTACAATTTTAAATGAAGATGTGTGAATATTTGCATGCAAAATTGTAACTGGCAAACTTGACATTAAGTTCAGAATTATATTTATTATATATTGATTCAATAATGTAATTACTTTTGCTTTTTTTCAAACCAAATCGATCGGGTCTTTTAAACATTTCAATCGTCGAGTTCGACGGGATTCCACTCGTAACATTTATTTTATGCCAGAATCAGCTGTTGCCATTTATCCGTTTGCTTTGAACAAAAAAAAAAAAAAAAAAAAAAAAAAAAAAAAAAAAAATCTAACATTTAAACTTTTATAAGGAAAAGAACAGAGGGCCCCAAAAAGGGATCCAGAGACCAAAGAGGTTATAAAGAAACACATTTTAATTCTTTTTATAAAATTTGTATTTAAAAGGAAAAAAACATTGTAAAATATTTAAAAATGAAGTAATTAAAATTGTCTGAACCAAACCACTGCTATTGGAAAAGAAAGATATGCCGTAATCAGATAATAACGAAGAACTAAAAAATAACTATATATTAATTAATTAAAGTTTTGTGTTAACTGACCATCTTAAGGGTTTTTTTTTTAGAGAGACACTAAAAAAGAAGGATATACCCGAAACAGCTTGTACCTAATAACTAAAAAATATTAATAAAATAATTAATTAAATTTTTCGGCACCGTTCAATTTATACTGAAAAAGAATAATATATACCTGAATCAGCTTATAACGAAAAACTAAAAAAATATTTATACTAAATTAACTAAAATTTTGTGTACCGGACATTTTAAGATTTCTTTTTAAGGAGATACTGAAAAAGAATAAAATACCCGAATCCGTGTTGTGGCGAAGGACTAAAGAATATTTATAAATTAACTAGCTGACCCGCCCGGCGTTGCTCGGGACCATTGATGTTTTCAAACAAAATTGCAAATATTTAAAATCTCCATTCATGTTAAAATAGAAAAATATATCCAAAAATAAATCTTTGAAAAGGGGCTTCTGCTGTCAGAAGCAAGGTAGGCAGATGTACATATCTGAATATATTAATTCTAGCAGCTTTTTGTCAAAATCTGCTGTTTTTTGCGATTTTTAGACTAAATCTGCAGTTTTTTTGCAAACTTTTGGAGGTTTGCCTTTTTTGTTATCTTTTGGGGAAGTTTGCCTTTTTTTTTTTTTTTTTTTTTTTGAGAAGTTTGCTGTTTTTTTGCGATCTTTTAAAAAAGTTTGGCTTTTTTTCACGATATATTCATAAAATTTGTCATATTTTCGCAATATTTTGATGAAATTTGCCGTATTTTTATCATTTTTTGGCGAAATTTGCTTATTTCTGCGATTTTTTTACAAAATTTGTCGAAATCATGAGATTTAATTTGCGTTTTCCCGCAATCTTTTGGTAAAATTAGCAATTTATCATCAAACAGTTAGCGAAAATGGATATTTTTGCGACCATTTGTCAAAATTTGCAATATATTTTACGTCCTAATTTTTGAATTTATGACCATTTTTTTAATCTTCGGAAATGATTGATCGTCATTTTGGCAATTAGATGCATAACATAAAATCACCAATTTTTTACATTTAGTCGCCCATTGGCCGGTGGCGACCGGCAATTTTAACCTTTACAAAACAGGATCAGTATTCTAAAAGAAGGGCATTTTTTTTTTTAATTTTCAAAGAAAAAACACTATTCTAAAAAAAAAAAAAAAAAAAAAAAAAAAGAGGTGCATTTTTTCTTAAAGGAAATTCTATTATAAAAAGGTACACTTTATAAAAAGGAACTGGTTTCCTTTCCAGATCAATTGAAATTGTCATGGAGCAAATAGAGAATGTTAAAAAGGAGCTGCCGAACATACAAACAAATGAAAAGGGCTACTGGATTTTGCATCCTTCTAAAATGGCTTAGGGTCAATGCTAGAATGTGAAACATTAAATAAATATTCATGATTTACAAAGCAGTTTATAACTGGGTAAAAATGGATAAAAGACTTATTTACCGAGTGTTTTCATTTCATAAACAACTCTCCTTTCATGGGCGGAAAATTGTAAATATTTTTAAAATATGAGTTTGTCAGAAATGAAAACACTCAATGAAGTATAAGATGCAAGGGTACTTACGTATTAATGCCACCTTAGCTGCAGATTTGGCGGTTTTTATGTACCGTTAATCTACACTTAAAATTTCTGCAACAAATCATAAAATTAGACACTATTTAAAATCAAAACACTTTCAAAATTGAAAACACTTAATGGGGCGATATAGATTCAGTTCCGTTGGGGTGGCTTTAATACATAAGTACCGATGGAGGTTTTAATCAAAATAATTTAAGTTTGAGGGGGAAAAAATCATTTTATGACATATGAGTTTTATAAAGAAAAATTGAAACTTTAAATATATAATGATTTGCAAAGCTGCTTATACCTATTTAGTCAACAAAATGAGTTTTATAAAGAAAAATTGAAACTTTAAATATATAATGATTTGCAAAGCTGCTTATACCTATTTAGTCAAAAAAATGGAAAAAAGTCCAATCGCTTTCTCCCCAAAAAAAAGTAGTTTTTAAAAATACGAAAATCAATACTTTTTCCAGCCAGGTTTTTTTCCCTTCTTTTAAAAGATATGAACTTGAAACTTTAATTAGGAAAATGTTTATCTGGCCAAATGCAGATAACAATGTAAATATTTCTTCAATATTATGCGTTTGCTCAGAAATGAATACATTCAATGAAGTGTAAGATGCATGTTTTAATTAAACTTTTAGTACTAACTTTTGAGGGGGGGGGGGGGGAACACTGTTTTCTGACATGAGTTTTGTAAGAAAGTGTCAGATTATCAGAAGTCAATTCGAAAATTCCCGCTCCCCTCCTAAAAACAAACAAACGAAAAAATGACAATATGATTTCAAGCCAGGTTTTTTTTATACATATACAATGTGAATTTGAAAAAGAAATAAAGACTTTATTCATAACCTATTTACCGTTTCAATTTGATATGAAACTCTTCATAAAAAAGAAAAATTCTCTTCGCTGAAATAGGCCTAAACTTGCCGGCTATGTACCTGACATTATACGTTTAACATGAAAAAAGAAAAAATTGGAAAAAAAACTTACGTAGTTAAAAACTAAGTTTTTTAAAAAACATGAAGAATTTAATAAAACTAAGAAAATAAATCATCAAAAGGAGCAATATTTATAAATACGCGTGTTTATACAGATGTTGATAGCATTCAATGATTCAATATTCAATTCAGCCGCGCCGCGATAATGCAGCCCTTCAATCCTGTATTTACCGCTTGCTCTTATTGGCTGGCTTCTTCGTTGCTGCGTATTGGCGATGAGCAGCAAGTAGCCTCAAACCAGATTGCTTCGTTGAGTTGGGTTAGTGGAAAGCTGCAAATATCCTCTTGCCCAGTACGTTTTAATTTTTAAAAAAAGTTCTAGATTGAAATTTAAAAATTCGGCTGCGAGGTGCACTTTCTGGTGGCCGCATCCACTCATGACAAAAATTTCAGAGATCTGAGTGTTACAATTTCGGCGTTATCCGCGATCAGGCAGACAGACATCTCTTATTTTATATATATAGATTAATTAAAATTTGTGTACAGTTCACCTTTACATTTTTTTTCCCAGGAGATACTGCAAAAGAACATATACCCAAATCAGCGTCATAACGAAATAATAAAAAAATATATTTATACTGGATTAATTAACGAAAATTTTATGTACCGCACTATCTTATGACATCTTTTTTTTTTCAGGAGAAACCGAAAAAGAACGATTTACCCTAATCAATAACGAAGAATTAAAAAGTATTTATAAATTAATTAATTAAAATTTTGTATGCAAAACTATCTGAAGATTTTTATTTATTTGTTATTTAGTAATTTTTTTCTCTTTTTTAGGAGGTACTAAAAAAGAACGATATACCCGAATCAGCTTGTAGCGAATAATTAAAATAAAATATTTATAAAATAATTAATTAAATTTTTCTGTACCGTTCAGTTGATATTGAAAAAGTATAATATATCCGAATCAGCGCTATAACGAAAGACTTTCGTTAGAACGAAGTCTTCCGTTAGCACGAAAAGTCGTTCGAAGTCTTTCGTTTCGAAAGACAGTGTTATATTTCAGGAAATACTGCAAAAGAATGTTGTCTGCGAATTAGTGTTATAACGAAAGACTAAGAAATATTTATAAAATTATTAATTAAAGTTGTGTACCGGACCATGTTAATTTTTTTTCAGTTGATACTGAAAATGAATGATATACTCGAATGAATCAGCGTTATAACGAAGGACTAAAAACCATTTATAAATTAATTAAGCAAAATTTTGTGTTCCGGGCCATCTTAAGACATTTTTTTTTTTCAGGAGATACTGAAAAGAACGCATATTTGAATTAGGGTTATAAGAAACGACTAAAAATGTTTATACATAAATTAATTAAAATTTTGTATGATCCGCTTAAGGTATTTTGTTTTCAGAAGATACTGAAAAAGAACGATATACACGAAAGAGAAACATAAAACGAAATATTAATACGAAATAAGATTTGTTAAAAAAGAACCATACACCCAAATCAGCGTTGTAAGAGAAGACTAATGATATTTATGTATAAATTAATTAAAATTTTGTGTATCGGGCCACTGTAATATTTTTCTTCAGGAGAAACCAAAGAAGAAGAATATACTCAGATCAGAATTATAACAAAGCGCTTAAAAATATTTGGATAAATTAATTAAAATTTTGTGTATCGGATTATCTTACTATTATATTTTTTTTCCAAAGGATACTGATAAAAACGATGTAGTCCAATGAACGATATAATAAAGGACACTTAAAATTGTGTACTGAACCAATTTAAGATTAGATTTTTCTTCAGGAGATATTGAAAAAGAACGATATATCGAATCAGAATTATAAGGAAAAACTAAATTATATTTGCGTGCAAATTAATTTAGATTGTGTGCCGGACCAGTTTTTTAGGATTTTTCTTCAGAAGATACTGAAAAAAAGAGAAAACAAAACCCCGATAAATCGAATCAGCATTATAAAGAAAGAATTTGGAATAGATTTATTTATAAATAAATCAATTAAAATTTTGTGTATAGGACCACTTTATTATTTTTCTTTTTTGATGTTGAAAAGGAACAATGCACCTGAATGAGCTTTATTACAACAAGGCATTTCTTTAATTACATATTAAAATCGAATATTTAGCTAATTAACACTTTGTGTATGGACCACCTTATTATTTTCTTTTTCTTGGAGGGGGGGGGGGGGGAGAGGGATAATGAGGAGAAACGATATACTCGAATGAGCATTTTAAAAAGGCATTTCTCTAATTGAAATATTAAAAACGAGTATTTATCAAATTAAAATTGTCCTTTTAAAAATTGGTATTTATATTTGTTGCTAACAGGTGTGCTTAGATAGAAAACTCATTCACTCACCCATCTCCTTCAGCCTCAATGGACATACCCCTGGAAATTTCAATCATACTGAAAAAAAAATTCGGTTATTAAATTAAAATTGAAACACTTTTTTTTATGGTCCAATTTCTCCGACTAGATCTATTCCAAATATCGTAAACACTCAAAAGATCACTTACTCCATATTATCTCCATGAACTTCGTACGGACATCAGTTATTAGCTAAGAGATAGATGGAGTAGGTAGATTAGAGATAGCAACATCAACAGCATGTTGCCGGTTGGCTAATAGAAGAAAATAGCGTTGAAAGAAATCAATGGGAAGCGGGCGATTAATAATTGGATTTCAGCCAAGTTTAAGTGCCATTCACAGGCTTCATATTTTTTTTTTTTTTTTTTTTTTTTTTTTGTTACTCAATTTGTGTCTGAATGCCTGTTACTCTTTCTCAGCCGGTCGTTAATAAGTGAGTGTCAAACCGTGTTGACTTGAGACTCTTTTCTTTGTGAGAGATTTCTGTGATTCCGAGCGAGGGGTTGGGGGGGGGGGGGACTTTATAGAGTTCCGGAGGAATTGCACTTTTTGACTATTAAAAGTACAAAATCTCAAATCTTTCGGGGGAGGGGGGGGGATCTAATTGCTCTGAGGAGGATGCCCCGTCCGGGCCATTCCCTGAATTCAACACTGGGGATTAAGAAGCTACTTTATTCAAATGAAAAGACCCGTTTGCTAATACTAATCCTATGGAAGAAATTTATAAAGATATCTCGGTTGCATTTTAATATTTTGAAAGGATTTTTTTTTTTTTCATTGGATAGCTGCAATTGATTTGTATGCAGGCCGTTTTATACTTTTTTGATTTCGTTTACAGGTATTGTTTACGAATACACTTTCATTTTCGGAACCGGTTTGGAAAGCGAAAGCACCCTCCTAAAAAATAATCTGCAACCAAAATCAAAAAAGTAAAAAACGGCCTGCATTCGGATCCATATCAGGAATCCAATGCAAAAAAATCTTTAAAAACATTGAAATGCAACCGAGATATTTTTATAAATTTCTTCCATAAGATTAGCATTAGCGAACGGGTCTTTTCATTTGACTGAAGTAGCCCCTTAAGAGATACTTAAGACAAAAATGAAAAATGAAGCGTCAGTCATGGATTATGAAACCCTCAGAATAATACTGTACATTTTAAAGTGTGCAGCAGAGGCTATACGCAGGTATACGCCGTATATAGTAGCTTTTGGATTGTTTTAGAAGTTCCGTATGCCTTTTATTTCTGAAATAAAATTGCAGCATGTACTCTAACAATAAACGTTCATGATTTTTCCAAAGTTCCCAGAAGAACATGCCTGCAATTTCCCGAATCAAATCTTAAAAACATTTCATGACTAAACTTACATACAATGAAATTCGATCGGCAAAATTGGTAGCCTTTTTGTATTTAGTAATTGGTAACTTTGTTTTTGGTGACCGTTTTTCAAATCTCTCTGATATATATATATATATTTCTCGTTGCTTGACAAATTTCGCGATTTTGATGAATTTCGCGTCATTTTTAATTTTCTTTACCAGGCTATTCCATGACTTTTTAGAAAATATTCGTAAATTCCATGACTTTTCTTACATATTTTGAAATTTCCCTAAATTGCCCTACTTTGATTATAAAGATTATATTAGAAATAAATTTGAAATGAAGCTTGTGTTTTGTAGATAAGAATTTTTATCTACCCGCCCCCCCCCCCTTCGATCGGCAAAATTGGTAGCCGGAGGAAGAAGGGGGGCTTCTTCCTCCGTTCGAGGCAAGTGCAACAAGACTTTTGAGTGCATTATGTATCAAAAGCTATTATGAAATATTTTTAGACAGTAACTATTTATTTTAGATGTTATTGGATAAAGTGATATTTGATTGACTTATCTTCACTGAATGAACAAAGTATGCGAAAACTAAATGCAGGGTTTCCAGCAAAACATGATTGGCAAATAGCCTGACTTTCCACATCCAAATATCTAAAAATTGCCTGACTTTCCATGACCAAATATCTGAAAATTATTTGACTTTCCCTAACCAAATCTCACAACATTCTCTGACTAAATGGGCATACAGTGAAATTTGCTGCTAATTTTTGCAATCATTATCAAAATTAGTCATTTTTTCTGTGATAGTTCTTCACATTTCTCGATCCTCCTCCCTCCCCCGATTACTTGACTTATGATATTTTTCTAAAATATTTGATCAAATGTGTATTTTTTTTCTCTCTAAGACATTCCATTACTTTTAAAAACATATTTATAAATATCCTGATTTTTTCTACATATTTTGAAATTTTCAAGACTTTTCATGGCTACTTTGAATTTTCCTAACTTTCTATGACGCTGGGAACTTTGTAAATGTAACCAGTTTTATGTATTACTCTAAACAAAAGAAATAAATTCTAAAATTAAAAAAATAATAATTACACTTTGATAACGATATCATTACCCGGGGGAGGAGATTTGAAGGATGATAACGTATGATATCTCAAGGGGGAGGGGAGGAAATCCAAAATTATGAAAAAGTTGATAACATTATATTTGCACAACGCCTTAAGCGTCAAAGGGTTTTTTTGCTGGCACTGTATTTTCAAATTTATTTCCCTGACTATTTTGAAATTCCCTAACTTTCCATATTTTCCACTAAACAATGAAATTAGTGTTGAAGTCAGGGGGTGGCTCGGGGGGGGGGGGGGGTACATCGCTCCGGAAAATTTGAGATTTTGTGTATTCATTGGTCAAACATTGCAATTCCCCTTCCTCCCGGAGCTATAGAAGTCCCTCCCGGAGAAGCTTGTCTGAATTCAACACTGAATGAAATATTTTAAACACTGAAAAACAGAAAAAATAGACAAAAGATAAAGATTTTAATATATTTTTTTTCAAATCGCTTTTTTATTATTAATGTTGTTATTATTATTTTATTATTAACATTTCCTTCTTCCGTCATAAAAGTATGCTAGACAGGACAAAATCTTTATTAATTGTTCACATCGAAACCGGATAATTGCACAACCATCATGACATTCTGATGTAAAGATGACTCAAATGTTTTTACGTCTCACAGTATGCCATATTTTAACTCTTCCTTTTTAACATAATATTCTGTTGAAATCCACTAAAGGTTTTAGTTCATTTGTCTGATTTTCGCCAATGTTTTTCTGAGGTTTTTTTTTTTTTTACTTTAATGGTGAAAACGAATGTTAATATTATAGAACAGGAATTGAATTAACAAGGTTTTTAAATGCGTTCTTAATTATTTATCATAATTGCTCAATTATCAAAAGAACCTGTAGCTATCAAGAAAATCTGTAAATATAATTCAAAAGTTTTTTTTTGTTGTTGTTGTTGTTGTTTTATAGTGTTTCATATTAACTCATCGTTTTTAAAACAATATTAAGCATAAAAAATAATAAAATAATAAAATGCCCAGTTAAACTAATGGTATTGAGCTCACAGTCTATTATTTATATTAATTGTATATTATACTCTTACTTCAAAGAATTATGCCCCTAGAAAAATAAAGAAATAGGCAAAGAAAACCATTTAACTAAATTAAAAGAAAATTAGCTCCGCTCATTTCCGACCTTTATACCCAAATGTAATCAGGGAAGCGCCTTATACGAATAAACCAATACACCAAATTTCAAGCAAATCGGGTAATTCTGAGTGAAAAACCCATTTATCTAAATTAAAAAGAGGTTACCCCTCTCATTCTTAAATATCTATACACATAGCACTTACAGGTGTCGTCTGGTCTGTCTATCTGTTTGCCGCATATAACAGCGCAAAAAGTTTTCAACCGAATGGTCTGAAAGTAAACATACATAGTCGTTGTAGAATTTTATCGGGTCATTTCAACTTTTAGAAAATAGAATTAAAACTTTAAAAAACATTAATGCAAGTTTTCTTCACTCTATTAAATCTTATCATACGTAATGAGTTCATTGATATCCCATGATATATAATGATTCTAGGTTGCCATGGTGATGACATCCTATTTAAAATGGAGTCCTATTATTTCCTTATTATTGAATTTAACATATAGAATAGTAATAAATTTTATATTCATTCATTTTTGCATAAGAGTGCAATAACTATTTCATTAAGGGAATAGTAATTAAGAAATATTATTTCTTAAATCAAAAAGGCAAAGTTAGAGTTTTGATCCGCATTCCCCGACGAAAGCAGACCCCCCTCCCCTTCCCTTACAAAGAAAAACGCGCGTGATCACGTGATCGAAATCACTTTTAACTCGATGGGTAGTTTAATTATCATAAAATGGAAAACAAAGTTGCATTTGAAATCACTTCCATAGTCAGGCCTTCCAATTATATAACTTTCGGTTAAAAATGAATTTGTATATGTGTCAAAACGTTTTGCACTTATTGAGCAGAGCATTTGAGAACAGCCTTGAGATATTTACAAATCTAATTATAGTACGAACGCACCTCATTTGCTATGTTTGTATGTTGGGATAGAATTTTGTAATCGCACTTGCATTCTTTATCTGATTATGGTAGATTTATAAAAACTTATGTTCGCGTATGTGTCTCCAATGACAATACAAAGTTATTTTTAGAATTTTCTTTACGAATTAATAGATTAAATTTTTAAGCCGATTAAGACTTTTAATCGGCTGCATGCGATAAATTTCTAAATATGATTTATGATTAAATCTATCTACGAGTTACAAAAGAATGAAATTAATTATGCGGAAACTATTTTCACAAAATATTACAACTAGCTGTGAAATAGTATAATGAAATATTTTTAACACTATAAAGTAAAAAAAATATAAATGGAAAATAAAGAGTGTGATATATATATTTTTAAATTACTCTGTTATGATTATTAATAATATTTTACATTCCCTTATTCCGTCATAAAAAAGATGTTAGACAGAACAAATCATTATTGCATGTTCACGTCGAAACTGAATAATTTGTAAACTATCACGAGAATTTGTGACGATGACTCAAAAATATTTCAGTCTCGCGCTACATCGTTTTTTAACTCGTCATTTTTAACATAGCATGCCATAGACAGAAATGCAAAAATGGTTTCAGTTCATTTGTCTGCTTTTTCTCAAGTTTATTTGTTTTTTATTTCAGGTATACGTTTAGGAAAATTTTAGGTCCTTTAAAGGCCCCTTCACAAAATAATTTATCTTAAAACAGGACCCTTCACAATTTTTTTAATCCCCAAACAGGACTCTTCACAAAACATTTTATCCCAAGAAAGGACCCTTCACAAAATTATTAGTCTCTTAAATAGACCTTTCACAGAATTTTTTCACCTTCAAATTGAACTTTTCACAAATGTAATCATTTAATAATGAAATCTGGCTTGTAAATAAGCAGTTGAACTCATCGAAGAGCATATTACTTAGCTTTTTATACAGGGTGTCCCTAAACCATAGGTTCCCAACGGGGGCTTTACCGCCCCCCAGTGGGCGCTGGAGCCTTCCAGGGGGGCGGTAGCGAGTCTAGAGAAAAATGGGGGGCGTTAGGACAGTCAAGGAGGGCGGTCATGGCATACCTATTTATTTAGGATTTAATACAATGGAAATATTTGATCTCCTATACCTTGCCCAGTCCGAGACAAAAACCTTAACTGCACCTTTGAAAAAAAGTCCATACAGACGAACCTAAATCTGAGAGGGGGGGGGGGTTGAATTTATTTTACTAATGTCAAAAAAAAAAAAAAAAAAAAAAAAAAAAAAGCCGCGGAATTCGAAGAAGAGCTATGAGTCGAATTAAAAATCATTACAAATTCAAAAATTGTGGTGTAAAAAATTCGCGTAATTGGCAGACTAAAAGTTTTAAACGTAATTATTTTTTTATTAATCTGCATTTCGAAAAATTCTAAAAAATAATGACATATGCCTGAACAAAGACTTTTAAACGAACACGTGATTTGAATCAGTTTAAGAAAATTGTTTAATCTTGATGAAAGTGATAAAAATCTTTATATCTATAAGTTTGTTCAAAAGTAAATTTATTTAAACTTATATAGGGAAAAGTTTTATGTTTCAAAATATCTTAATCGAAGAAGAAATGCCAGCAGTACAATATTGAGTATTTGGAATATGGATCTAGGCACTCTCCTACAAACCAATCGTTACCTATGTGCTTAATTTGCCAAGAATTTTTTTCAAATGAAGCCATGAAGCCTTCTAGGCTACAAGAGCATTTGAATAAATGCGTGATGGTAGAAAAGACAAAGATATGCCCTATTTTTACTTTATTCTATCTTTACAAGAATAAAGTATTAGTTACGTAAAAATTTTCGCGTTCTGGATTTTGACGTTTTAGGGGTCAGAGATTCCAAAAACATGTTTTTACAAAATGCGTGTTTGTGAGTCTGTTAGCCTATCTGTCTGTTATTTTTATATAAATTTTATAGGTGCTCTATCGCAATAACTAATGCACGGAAATTATAAAAAATCTATATTCAGGAATTCTTTGTTATAAATTGATGCTGATTAGTTTTTGGTGTAAATAACTCAACAGGTGGCGCTGCTATGCTGCTTTTTCACGACTACCGCTACGGTTTTATCTCAAGAACTACTTCACAGATTTCCATCAAACTTTTGATTTGATTATTTCTTGACATGAATAGATACTGTTTATATTTTGTTGAAAATCGCTCCACAGGTGGCACTGTTATGCTGTCTTTTTAACGATTTCTGTAATACCTGTATCTAAAGAATTAATGCAAAGATTTTCATCAAACTTCAGATCCAGTTTTGCCTTGATAAATGTTACTGCTGATTATGTTTCGGTTCAAATCGCATAACAGGTGACGCTTTTATTCTGCATTTTTCTCGATAGTCACAGTAGTCCTATTTCAAGAACTAATGCACGGAATTTCATACCATTAGAATCCTTACGATAGATATAAATTACCGTTTCATTTTGATACTGTGATAGCGAATTTTGAAGTATTAACTGCATGAGAAGAAAGTTTTGGGATTGCCACATTTGACTAGTTCAAAGACTAAAAAAAAAAAAAAAAAAAAAAAAAAAAAAAAAAAAAAAAAATTAAACAGTCAACTATATCAAACCTTTTTAACCCCTTGAGCTTTGCTGGTAGAATTTTCTACCACATAATTTTAATTCCGAAATATCACACTGGCACCAGAAAATTCGACCAAATTTATTTGAAAAAGGTTTGATGCATTTTTTCGTGTTTATCGTTAACCGGTTTTTTTCTTTACAAAATACTGATGCCAATGTGACATTTGGAATTTTGAAGAAATTTATACCCCAGAGCTCAAAGGGTTAAGAAGATGACGGACTATGAGCCTCATTTATCATTATAATTTTAGAAACAAAAGTGTTAAAATTGTACACGGTCGGAGAGAAATTAATCTTGCTTGTAATCAGAGAGATAATTAAATCTGTTCTTCTTCATAAAAACCCGTCTGATATCAACAGAAAAAATCCTGAGTAATAATTTGTTATAAAGAGGAATAGATGGCTAAAAGCATTGAAATATCATTATGCTGTTACCTAAAGACCTTCAAATTTTCCATTCAACTCCATGGATCAGCGTTACCAAATAACAAACACTCATAAAAGAAAAAAAAATCTAGAGTTATTATCTGTTAAAAATTTGGAAACTGTTACAAAGAGAGACCCGATATTTAATACCCCGAAGTTTGTCCGAGAGAAATAAATTTTTATCATAATATTTTGTCAATTGCTACTGATGTTGCTCGAACAACGATGGGACATCAGGAAGGTTTCATGTTAACACATCTTAAACAAGCAGGACTAAATGTACTTTTTGTACATTCCGTTACCCATCATCAGCAATGGGTTTTAGAAAATTGGAATGAACGCCTGTATACGACGCTTCATTACATTATTAGAGCAGTCAATAGAAATAGAAGCAATTTATTGAATGATAGGATATTTTGCCAACTTTATGGTGAAAATCATTTCACAACAAAGTGAAACAATTGTTTTACTTTGTAGTGCAGTTGTCACTATCACTTTGCATCAGACTTGCAAATGAATTCAATCGGTTGCAGTTGCATACAGAAGTTCATTGTCCCTGAAAAGGTATTTGTCTGATCGTTTTTCGAAATATTTGATTTAGTGTTACACTTAACTAAAAACAGAAGTGTAAAAATGCGCTAAAACCTGATTGCATTGAAAAATGACATCAGATATGTGACAGATCAAGTTTAGAACCTTTAATTAAATAATTTTAAATATTTTAAATACTTATAATAAGGTATAAGATGATTGCAAGATGATGAGTTGAATTTCATTAAAACAAAAACCCCATAGCTGCTTCTGTGGGTAAACTTCTTTTGCTCAAAGAAAATCTAATTAGAATTGATTGCAGCCATTTTACCATATTATTCGCAGCCTGTTAAAACTAGAATATTTACTTACTGTCAACACTTGGACGTTCTTCATGAAGTTTTCTCAAAGCGATTCCAAGATATTTATACATGATTATACCGAGTTGGTTTTTAGATTCTTTCGCAAATGCAGCTACAGCAGTATCATCATACTTGGAGGAGGAAATCATGGAATTCGCAGCAAACGAAAACTATAAGTAAAATTCAAAAATGGATACCAAGAGTTCGAACTTCAATAACCTATAGGTCTCTAATCTGGATTGTGAGGGAGAGTGCATAAAATTTTAATAGCTTTATTTTCACCAGGTTTGTCTAAAAGGGGGTTCCATGCAGTGTCTAATTTACTGTCTAAGAAAAGGAAAATGCATCTTTAAACCTGAAAATTTGTGACTGATGTTGAAGAAATTGGAATCTGATATGAAAAAATTGTTAAAGATCCAACATACTCAAAGATTTCGTTATTTTTTAAAAATTCTTGTTAATTTTTATTAAATAATTTTTTACTACATTTGATGATCGTTTTAATTAACTTCTGCTTTGATTAATAGATAAAATATAGATAATTAGCAATAATATTTTAACATTTTGTATAATTAACAATTATGGAAGAGGGGGCGTTGGCATTTTTTTCTCTTGTAAAGGGGGCGGTGGACCAGAAAAGGTTGGGAACCTATGCCCTAAACAAATGGTATACACGCTAGGGGATGACAGAGCACATCAAGACGAGTAATAGTAAATAGGAAACCAAGGGTCCCAAACGTTTCCAAAGGAGATAGCCGCCATTAACGTTTGGGGTCCAAAATTTCAAATACACATAAAAAACGGAAAAATTGTTCGATTGATTTGCGGTTTTCACTAAAATTATTCTTTATGTTGGTATTTTCTTGAAAATAAATTATAAAGATAAATTTCGAAAAATGCCGATAGAGGGCGCTTTAGACTTTGAAGTAATGAAAAACTATTTTTTGCCGTGATTTTTTGCATCTCATTTAATGGCTTCGTAAGCTTAGACTTAAACTTAAATTTTGAGCTCAAAATCTGAATAGTTGGAACCGGTTAAGTAGCACAAACTTAACTGTGTTCAGAGGGTTTAAATTTCAAATGATTATAAAAAACGGAAAAATTGGTCGATTGATTTGTGGTTTTCACTAAAACTATTCTTTATGTCGGTATTTTATTGAAAATGAATTATAAAGATAAATTTCAAAAAATGCCGATAGAGGGCGCTTTAAACTTTGGAGTACAACACCTACTTTTTATGTTATTTTTGCATCTGATTAAATGTTTTCGTAAATTTAGACTTAAATTTTGAGCTCAAAATCTGAATAGCTGGGAGTGGTGAAGTAGCACAAACTGAACTGTGTTCAGAGGGTTCAAATTTCAAATGATAATAAAAAACGGAAAAATTGGTCGATTCGTTTGCGGTTTAAAATAAAACTATTCTTTAAGTCAGTATCTTCTTAAAAATGAATATTAAAGATAAATTTCAAAAAATTCCATTAGAAGGCGCCTTAACCTTCCGTCTACCAGACAAAACACCCATTTATCTACGGCAACACCTAATTTTAATTCCAAACTTGCAAACGGCACCAGTAATATTTTAATATAATTTTGCTTTTACAATGAAAGCTTAAATTAAGGAATTCGTAATATCTAGACAAGTCCTTTATAAATTCCGGTGTCAATCGACAATTTCTCATTTTACCATTGACACCAGAAATATTGCTGTCGGGTCCAATGGACCTGTCTGGTAGACGGAAGGTGAAACTCCAGAGTAACCAACAACAAATTTTAACCGTTATTTTTTGTATCTAATTAAATGCTTTCCAAAGCATGTTAAATGTTTTCGAAATCTTAGATTTAAACTTAAATTTTGAACTCAAATTCTGAATCGTTGGGAGGGGTTAAGAAGCGCAAACTGAAGTGTGTTCAAGAGTTGAAATTTAACCCCGCCTCCCTCGAAAACAGTTCACTTTTGCGCTACTTAAACACTCGCAACGACTCAAAATTTGATCTAGAAATTTAAATCTAAGCATTTGAAAGCATTTAATGAGATTTTAAAAAATAATTGTTAAAAATAGTTGTACGCTACTCCAATGTCTAAGGCGCCCTCTATCGGCATTTTGTGAAATTTATCTTTAAAATTTATTTTCAAGAAAACACTGATTTAAAGAGTAGTTTTAGCAAAAACCGCAAACGAATCGATTGATTTTTCCGTTTTTTTTTTTATAGTTTTCCGTTTCGTTTGAAATTTAAACCCTCTGAACACAGTTCAGTTTGTGCTACTTAACCACTCCCAATTATTCAGATTTTGAGCTTAAAATTTAAGTTTAAATCTAAGCCTACGAAACTATTTAATGAGATGCAAAAAATAACGGCAAAAAATAGTACTAGGATGGATTATTTCTTTAATCCAAAGTCTAAAGCGCCCGCTATCGGCATTTTTTGAAATTTATCTTTATAATTCATTTTCAATAAAATACCGACATACAGAATAGTTTTAGTGAAAACCGCAAATCAATCGACCAATTTTTCCGTTTTTTATAATCATTTGAAATTTAATCCCTCTGAACACAGTTAAGTTTGTGCTACTTAACCGCTTCCAACTATTCAGATTTTGAGCTCAAAATTTAAGTTTAAGTCTAAGCTTACGAAGCCATTAAATGAGATGCAAAAAATCACGGCAAAAAATAGTTTTTCATTACTTCAAAATCTAAAGCGCCCTCTATCGGCATTTTTCAAAATTTATCTTTATTATTTTTATCTATTATATCTATATATATCTATTATCTTTATTATTTTTATTTTCAAGAAAATACCAACATAAAGAATAATTTTAGTGAAAACCGCAAATCAATCGACCAATTTTTCCGTTTTTTATGTGTATTTGGAATTTTGGACCCTGAACTTTAATGGCGGCTATCTCCTTTGGAAAACGTTTGGGACACTTGGTTTCCTATTTACTATTACTCGTCTTGATGTGTTCTATCACCCCCTAGCGTATATACTATTTGTTTAGGGATACCCTGTATATGAAAAATATAACCTGAAGACATCGATAGTTTAAAATTCACAAAATTCTGACTAGAATGTTCACAAATATAAGAAAAAATTCACAATTTCACAGAAACAGGACCGTGAGAGAAAAGTCTGGATAGACCCCTGTAATTGCATAATCGAGGTAAATAATGTTTAATAGGAACTGACAATCTTTTTATACAAAGTTCCCAGCAAAACGTGTCAAATTTCCAGACCAACTCTAAAAAAAAAAAAAAAAAATCCGTAACTTTTCCTGACCAAATCGCAAAAATTTTTTAGACCAAACAGGCATGAAATTTGATACTTTTTACGAATTAAGGAGTGTTAGGCAAACCCAATAACCTCCCCCTTTATACTTAACCAATGAACTTCTAAATCTAATCAGAGAAGCAAACTCAAATCCTTTGTCAAAATTAGCGATTTTTTTCTGCGATCGTTCTCCAAATTTCTTGATTCTTTATTTTTAACCATTGAAAAGTTGTTGTTGTTTTTGGACGAGAATAATCTTACTGGTATCCGCATTTTATTTATTTATTTTTTTAATGATTGCCTAACATATATGACTCCATTACAGGACTGCTACTTATACAGGAGAACGAAATTCCCTGACTTTTCCAGATGTATTTCACGAAAATTTTAGTCTAGCGGTGTGATGAATAGTGGGGATGCTGAGGGTAAAACAAATACTGAATCACCTTAGAACACTAAAATTTCTTGAATTCTAATGTTGATAAAAAGATCTTTCTCTATCCCACCCCACACAAACACACAAAAATTGCTATGAGAACTACAAATGGAATACTCGCTTTAATAATTTATAACAATTATAAATTTCCAGCAAATTATTAAAACTTGCTATTTAATATTTGTGCATTGACCGCCGTGAGTGACCGGCAGCTTTAAGTGTGTGATAATGGCAAAATGCAAAGGGGGAAAAACAGTGTCTTTATTACTTACCCATCATACGTATTATAGGGTAAGTCTTGCAATCGTTTTGAAAATCGAAAAAAAAAAATTTGACGGATTTACACGTTTTAGATAGTAAAGATTCCGAAAAACATATTTTTAGAAAAAAAAAAAATTTTGCCGTCCGTCCGTCTGTCTGTCTGTCTGTCTGTCTATAAACGCTCTATCTCCCGAACAAATTGAGATAGAGACTTGAAATTTTGTATGTAGTTAGTATGTAAGAATGGGACGAAGCCTATTTAATATCAGCAACCTCGATTATCCGGAATTTTTTTTTCGGACTCTCGAAAAATTCGTTCTGATGAAAGGTATATAAAAATTTTCGAATTTATTTGTTCTAAGGAATGGACGTAAAAGGCAATAAAATAACACACATTTTGCATATATAACGAAGTCGATCGGATTATCAGTTGCCGAGATATTTGTAATCCTGTTTTCCACATTCTTCGATTTTTCATAACCCTGTATTTCATTCAAATTTCAATTCAGAGGTATATTTTAATTGGAAACGAGACGCTTAATCCGACGCAGTTAATTGTTAGTTAATAGAATTATTATTTTTGGAGTTATAAGGATGTTTCTTTTATGCAGTTCGGTACTACTTGAGTAGTTTGGCGTTTTATATAATTTGTCGAAATTGGTACATCAGCAGTTCTTTAATATAGCATTATTTAAATTTTGTTTATGAATTGCAATGCATTGTATAAATAGTTTTCACATGTTTTATTTTCATATACATATCCACGATGGGTAAGTATTACGGTGGCCCCCAACGACTAGTTTTTAACTGTAACAATCATTTCATTCTTTTCTCAGGTTCAATTTTCCTCATTGAAATTAGTGAGGTCAGCGAGTTTTTAAAGAGAAGGTTTGTCTCTTTCTAACAAAGACTCTACATTGAATTTTCAAGAGCTATGAACAAAGCTGTCATTTTTTCAGAATTCAATGCCCAGCTTCATTCATAATTAGAAAATGGCAATTTAGCTGATAACATAAGAGGTTATATGACTGCCAAAAAATTAAAAAAGAAAACAAAATCACATTTTTGATCTTTTTTTTTTTTTTTTTTTTTTTTTTTTTTTTTTGTCTTAGAGTGCTTTATCGCCAAATACTTTACATTTTTTAGAATTAGTAATAAAAGATAGTTTATTCTGCCTATATGTACGGTGAGAATATAAAAAAAGACCTTAAGGAATACACACCTTGCTTAACCGCTTCGGTTTTGTTGTATTATTAATAGTACATGCCTTTTAATCGAGTATTATTTTGTCTTAATAATTACTTTGTTAATATCTATATAATAGAAATGATAATATGCAGCTATGCCTTTCCTATTATGTCTTCGTTTATGTTTTGACATTTAGTAGTAGTAGTAGTAGTAGTAGTAGTAATAATAATAATAATAATAATAATAATAATAATAATAATAATAATAATAATAATAATAATAATAATAATAATAATAATAATAATTCACTTGATTGTCTTTGAACAGTTGGCGATTCCTTTATTTTATACACATAATTCACTCTTTAAATTTAAAACATAGATTGCTTTTCAGAACGAATCATGTGTGATGAAATGCAAAAAACATTAGAAAGTTGCAATACCTTCTCAAATCCTATTGTAATTCGCTATTTTCCAAACGTCTCCAAAAAATCATCTTCTTTAGCCAATTATCACAAAAATATGAATTGAATAGTACACGAAATAAGTACGATGGTTAGATTTCAGACAAGGAGATAATCTTTAAACTTCATTATGTCTATTTGGATAGCTACGATTAACGTTATTAAAATAAAAGTTATTTTATTATCAAAATGAAAAAAAAAATTTCAGACCCAAAAAGTAAAAAAAAAAAAAAAAAAAAAAAAAAAAAATTAATATGCATAGTTAAAAATGAAAAGGGAGCAGTTCGTTGATTTTTACCTCCTTTCTTGATTTCCATTATTAACAAAACCAGGGGTCTGTCCCGATTTTTCTTTCAGAGTCCTGTTTTTGTCTGTGAAACTATGAATAGCTTTTTTTTACATTTGTGAAAAATCCAGTCCTAATTTTGTGAATTTGAAATTATTGATACATTTTGTTTTTTCTTTTTGTGCTTAAAGAAAACTTGCACTTTACTTACATACATTGTACTTACATATAATATATTTTATAGTATATGTAAAAGTAATAGGTTAGGTTTCCCTTTTAAATGACTAAATTTGTGAAAGGTTTAGTTTAGATCTGGAAAATTTCATTTTAAGACAGAGTTTTGTGAAAAGTCCTGTTTTAAGATGAAAAGCTTTGAAGAACATAAAATTTTCCTAACATTTATGAAGTATTAATTGACAGTTTTATAAATCCAAACTCAAAATTTAGTTCAATAACTTTATAAAATAGGCAATGAGCATATGGTGACGACCGGAAATTTTTCTTATTTTCTGATTTTAAATCGTATATGATGGGATAACTAATTGGATATAAATTGACCACTTGGTCAGACTATGCTATATGAAAGGGTACCATTTAAAATTTTCAAAAATGGGTAAATTGCTTTAGTACACTGTAAAAAAAAATTCAAGAGGTTACGAAAAATTTCTTAGTGAATTTGTGTTCCACAGAATTTTTTAGTAACCATTACAAACTTTTTTTTGCAAGCGAAACAAGCATTTCTTTTGTAAACTGAACAAAAGAATTTTCTGTAAAACTAACTTAAAAATTTTTAGTATGAGCCAACAAGCAAATTTTAGTAATAGCTCCAAAATTTTTTTTAATAACCATTACGTAGGCTCGAAGGACAGGAGCTTCCTTCGAGCTGCATCCAGACTTCTGGAGCGGAAGATTTTCGGCAAAACCGCAATAGATGGTAACACCAAAATTGCTACTGCTCCGTCAGGATATTCATAATCCGATTATTAACGAGTACTCACACTGCATACATTCGGGGAGTATTTGGCAGTGGCCAGTATCGAACCCGGGACCTTTTAGCCTGGAGTCCGTTACTATAACCACTATGCTATCAAGGCCACACCAAGTGAGTTTTAGTAATAGCTATTAAAAATATAAAATTATTAACTCTTATTCGTTGCTAACTTTTTTCTAGTAATTCTTACAGATTTTCTTGTAACCGACTAAGATTACTAAAAATTTTTTAGTAATTACAAGGATCACTAAAGTTTTTTTTAGTAGATCGACACTTTTCTTTTACAGTGTACCAGTATAAATTTTGTGAATATCATCGTCTGAGCAATGAAACATGTCGATCTTAATAAATAAAAGTATTTACTTGTCTCATAAATGTATTTTTATCACTAAGCATATTTCAAATAATTTTTTTAAAGGAATTAATTTAAAACAACTTACAGCTCTTTAAAAAGTTTCACTATATCTTCTTCCTCGTCTTGTTTCTTGTGATATCCATTAATGCGCTCCATGTTCTGCTGCAAAAGAGTTAATAAAATCCGTTATAGATTTTGTTTATTTTCAGTAATATCGAAACGCTCATTGCTATTTATGCTTAAAGGACACAGGCACTAAGTTACCTTGATACTTCGGTTCACTGTATTCAAGCTTGAACTCTTTCATTTATTTTTTTCCCTCCCTCTCTATTGTTTATTTATTATATTTTTTATTTTGTAAGAAGCATATTTTCAGAGATCGCTTCCTTAAAGAGGTTAAAAAAAGATATAAAAAAAGGCTTGCCATGAATTTGGAAATAACCTTGAATCAAATATCAATAAAATAGTACATTTTTTAAACAAGCCAGGAAAAGGAGTTGATTTTTGCAATAAAAAATTTGATAAATAGCAAGTCGGAAATTGTATGTCAAACGTGACAAATGAGGTGCGTTCGTACTTATATTTTCGCTAGTTTTATAAAGTTTGGTACAATAGGTGTTGTACTCTTTAGGCCAACATATATTACATTACATTATATACTGCAATATATATTACATTCAGTAATACGGTAATAATATGACATTATTACCATGGTAACATCATTACATATCATGCGAATATCGTTGAATTAATTACATATGATAGGATTTAAAAGAATGAAGAAAACTTTTAATATCTTTTTAATTTTTTATTAGATTTTCATAAAATATGAAACGACTCGATAAAATTATGCACCGATAAAATATAGTAAATTTCAGATAATTTGATTGGTAGATTTTGCTCTGTTATATGCGGACAGACAGACAGACGGATAATAACTATAGGTGCTACGTATTTATATAATCACAATCGCACCTAAAAAGACTATCCAGTAGTAAGTACGCAAAATTAATAATCAATAAAATCATAAGCGCGCTCGATGAATTTAGTCCAAAGCAAAAGAGAGGAGTGGAGCTGGAGTTGGAGGCTGATAAATAAGTGCGGAAATAAAATTTTAGAAAAGTTGCAAAAGTGAAATTGAGTTGAGTTTTTATAAAGAGAAACGACAGTTGCGAGCTGATAAATAAGTATCAAATAAAATTTTAGAAAACTTGGAAAGGTGATACTGGCTGAGATTTGTTTGCTATGGCTCTGATAAGAGTGAATTGTGTGTAAACAGAATTTCTAGATTATTTTGCACAAAAATCAAGATCTTTCAGAATTGAAAACAAATTGTTGACAGAAACATCCTTATAGATGTCGGACACGTGCAGCTTCATAAGGTCAGAGCCAGCCTTAGGGGTAGATGCCACACATAGCGTCCAGGCTTTGAAATTAGGAACTCTAAATAGGCCTCAAATGACGACTACATCTTTTTTTTTCCTGTGTGTCAAACTGTATTCCATGATTGCAATTTTATGATATCACATTTTCTCATTTCGTTTCAACTTTGTTAACATTAAAATTGTTTCTATTTTTATGTGTTAAGGGCAGGGGATGTGCATATTAAACACATCATGTCTGTGTTAACCACTAAACAAGATAAAAACTGGCCTTCTATAAAAGTGTAAAACCTGATTATATTATAATATTTGAATTCTAGAAAAATGTTTAATTATTATATATTATAAATTTTTATGTATTATAAATGTGAAAGCGTGTCCGGAAATTAGAATGAAATTGGCTTCAAAACGGATGTCTTTGAATCTTTGCTTATAGATAAGTTAAAGCCCGGAAATGAACATAGGCTATGTTTTATTCATTTTACTCAAATATTTTCCTTAATAATACAAAATTTCATTATTTTTCATACAGAATCAATGGGCATTTTTTAGACAAAATGTAACCATTTTCCTTTCCTGTTGACAATAAAATAGAAATCTGGAATGATAATTTCTTAACGGCAATAAATTTTCAATTGAGTAATTTCCGTGCGAAAAAAATATGAAAATTAAAAAATTAAAAGAAAATAAATATAACGTCATATTTGAAATAGAAATAAAGAGAGTATTTTCTGTTACATATTAAGCATGTATATTTGTTTCATTAACAAGAATTTTTCTGTCAAAAATTGCGACGTAATTAGAAATAAAAAAAGAATGAAAAAGAATAATATTTTCAATAAAATATTTCACTTGGAAAAATGTGACGTCATAGTTGAAATAAAACAGGTACTTTATAGTAGTCGTAAAAAATACAAGAGACATGAATATCAGTAGCTAATGGAGCTAGATAAATAATGACGTCATATTTAAAATGAATGAAATATTTTTTACTTGTACTAATTAATAAGTTATAAGTTACATACAAATGAAAATTTTTATTCAAAACTCATAATTATCAATGGAAGAAAATTTTTGTGGGGAAAAGACGGAAAATAAAACTAATGATTAATATATTTTTGACTCTATTTTTTAACACTTTCCAACAAAGTTGAAAAGTTAATATGCTTTAGGTTTGTCTGTCCGTCTGGCCGTTATCTATCTTTCATAAATATACTTAGATTGCCATGAAATTTTTGTACGTTATTAACGTTTATCTTAGCACGAATACCCATTAAAAATGAAGTTTTTACCATGATTAATTTATTTATAGGGATAGTCAAAAAATTTCTTTAAATTACGGCATTATGGGGAAAAATCGTTTCAATTGAATTTTAACGATGTTACACCCTGCGAAACTTATTCAAATTTATATGCATCAACAAAGATCACTAAAATATGCATTTTGTAAAATATGCAGTGAAAAGGACACTTATTATTAATTTACAGGGTCACACAGAAGAATTCCATTGCATTAGAGTAAAGGCAGGAACAGTTTGCGACCCATTTTAATTATGGTAAAGGATTTCATGCATAATCAAATTGATATATGTTGCTGAGGCTTAATGTGAGTTATTTCATGCATAATATGAAGTGCATACTATTTACAGGGACACACAAAATATTTTAAATAGTATATATTCTATCCGAAGTACTGTATATAATGGATTATGATTGTTGAATGCATTAAATGCATTTGAATTATGATATGTGTTTTTAAGTTTCACTAAATGTATGCTTATTAGATGGTGTGTATAAATGCTGAAAGTTATACAATTTAGATATACAGGGTTACACGAAAGATCTTGGAAAGGTTACTGAATATGAGCGTAATTTACTTAAAGTTGGTTTTTAAATAAAATATGCATTTATATTTTGAACTGCGTTCATTAAACTAAGAAATGTTTGTAGTATATATATAAAATGATATACAGGGTCACGCAAAGAACTGGATACATGGTTATTTCCGGATGATAATTTCTGAAAATGTAATTTAGGTAGTAATAAGGAATATTTTTGTTTGAACTAAAGTTTAGAAAAATACTTTCGTATATTAAAGATACTAGGTAAACTACAGGGCTGAACAAAAACATTCAAGAATATTTCTATCTATTAGTATAAATCGCTAAAAGAAAATTTAAACCAGAAAAAAATCGGCAAAAAAAAAAAGGATCATCAGAAGATTTTTACTATAAATCGCTATAAAAAGTTAATTACACATGCTTTTAACCAACGATTTTTTTTTTTTTTTTTTTTTTTTTTGCTTGATTGATTAATTAATTCTTTAAATGTTATGTGAGTGAAGTCACGGGTAACAGCTAGTTATTTTTATAAAACCAGTATGTATACACATTTTCCAAATCGTCTACAGACGATAGAGTAGTAATAAGTAGATTTCCTCAAATCTGCAACCCTAAAGACCGCACATAATTTATGAATGTTAACAATGAAACATTCAGTTCAGATATAGAGATTTTTTTTTTTTTTTTTTTTTTTTTTAAAGTTTTATATCAATTCTGTGTATATTTTAATTTATAATTTTCGTTAATATTGCTGCATTCCTGTTTTTCATAAAGGAAGAATAAATTTATTTCTGAAAAAAGGAAAAACAAGATATTGCTGATCTTATTGGTAATCACAATCTTCTTACAAAATATATTTATGTATTAATTCAGCCTTTTTTATTTTTTTTCTAAGACTGGCTAAATTTGAAATAAAATTTCCTTATTTTATGATTTTGATGAGAATTAGTAATTCATTAGTCAGCATTCATTATAGTTTCTATTGTATTATTAAAAAAAATTACATTACTGTTTCAAAATGTAAACAAAGCAATCAGCAGAAATCCGCAAAATTCTAAAATTCACACAACCTGTGGTCCCAAAGCTGCGCGGATTTGAGGGAGTCTAATGTAAAAAAAAAAAAAAAAAACATGCTTGAAAATTAATTAAAGAACAATAAAAACTGATAATATTTGATAAAATTTTTAAATTAATTACAATATAGTTTTCAAATAAATTGCAAAGAATCATACAGGAATTGGGCATTTTAAGCTCATTTTTTGGACTTAACGGTTACAAAAATGCAGTTGCGAGGGAGCAGTTGGCTGTCACGATCTGAAATTCAGTTTAAACCCCCATATTTTACACAGATTTTCCGAAAAGTTCTTTGCCTTTATCAAGAAATGGAAAACGGTAAATAATCCCATTTGTTCTGAATAAATGTACTTGCAAATGTCTTGCATCTGAGATTGAACATGACTTCCTGTATGCGTCAGAAATGACCCGCTTTGGATTTAAGCAAAGCTTTAGAAAGTCAGAAAGATGCTCATTGTTGAGCAATAGATAAATTTGAAAGGATCTAATTTATATATCATTTTTAAAATACGTTTTAGAAATCTTCTTCGACCAGGGGGTTTATGACCTCCGTGATCTCCCCCTAGCATCCGCCATTGGTAAGATGGGAACAGATGCCGTAACTTCCATCGATCCGCCATTTTGTTTCCCTATTATTTCTCACAAATTGTTATTATTATTATTATTATTTTGCCATTTTTTTGGGGGGGGGGCGGGGGGTGGGAAACATAATACATTTCTTTTAAGTCTCATGCAAACTGAAAAAATTATTTTCTTTTTACCTGAATGTTTTACAAAATAAATGAATAAGTAAATCAAATGATTTTTACTGTTAAAAATTTGTTCTTTCAATCTTTGAGTTTCCACAGTAGATTGTCTTGTTTAATTTAATATCATTTTTGAAATGTATGATTCAATCATTAAATAATCATTTCAGTTGCATTTTGTAGTTTAAAGTTAAATAATAATGTATGAGAAAAAAGAGGGAAACAAAATGGCGGCTCGCGGGAAGATACTGAATCTGAGCCGTAAGATGTGTATGCGATATACACATTTTAATTAAATATTACAGTACATACTTTAAGTGAAATGAATGTAATAAAAAAGATGGCGATGAAAACAATATTTCGGGACTTATCACCTTTATCACCTGTACCCAACTAACTTAAAAATACCTCAAAAGTTTATGAAAAACATACTCACCAAACTGGAGGACGCTAAAGAACTAATGCTTGCTGAAGAACCCATCGTTGATACAAATTTGCGTAAGAAAGTGCGTTGTTACTGATGCAGTTATTTAGCTAATTCTTTTGAGAGTTGCGATTTTTTTTTCTTTCAATTTACTTACAGTAGCATCTAAACTCGTTTCTACTTCAAAATTACTTTACTACAACGATAAATATTATCGTTTTCCCCCCAAATCTTTGAAATTCTTCCTTCAATAGAGATTTTGTAGACCTGCTGACAGTACCTTTACCTTACATAAACGGCATACTCCTTCTTCTTCTTCTTCTTAAAAAAAAAAAAAAAAAAAAAAAAAAAAAAAAAAAAAAAAAACAAGGAATGTCAAATCGGAGTTGAAACAAAATGCCCAAAACATTCATTCTCCTTTCCATTGCCCCCCCCCCCCTCCTGAGATGGTATTATCCCCCTAGTCTTTTGTTATTACAGAAATATGGGGAGTTCCAAAATTTGGCAAGCTCAGGTAGACGAAATACCAATGTGCCCCGCATAGTTGAATTTGAAGCTTAATTTGTTAACAATACAGCTCCTTTGGAATTTTCTTTTGCTATATGCGCATAAGCTTACTTTTTCATCCAGCTGTTTTTTTTTTTTTTTCTTTTTCATGTCTCCCATACCGGATATTTATAAACTGTTTTTACAAAATAAACAAAATACCCTCAGATGGACAATTTTGAAAGTAATATACGAAACTTGAGTCTCAATCTGACCTAAGTGAAAAATACAGGACGTTTTTCACCAAGAAGTACACGAATTCTCGTAAGTTAATTTAACAAGAAAGAAATATCTATGCATTAAGCATTTATCATGAAACTCTTTAAGAATAATACAATAAAACTTGTCCTCTTAATATAATGAAAAATGGTGGCTAAGTTAAATATTTAGAAAACACATAATTTTCAAAACACAATTTCAGAAGGCACAATTTCAGTTAAAATTACTGAAACATAAGCGGAAATGTGTACGACTATTTTTATGGAAGTTCGTATATTTTACAAAACTATGTATATATGTTATGGTTAATTTAATAAATTCAGTAATTATTAATAATAATGACGTCTTTTGGTAAATTTGAAAATGTTGCATATTAATCAAATTTATCGGTTATTATTAACAATTACGGATGAAGTTTCGTCAATATGATTAATTAAACTTACAAGGAAGTTCTCCATACTGGGCATACTCAGATTTTTTTTGAAAAAAAAATACTAATTAAACTACTCATGTATGTAATAAAGGATCAGTGAAAATTAGCGGCAGAATTGCAGAAGAAAACATGTAAAAAAAATAAAATACTTTCGAAAATTTGGCGTGAAAAGACGAAAGTGTCACACGATTTGGCGAGTAGCACTATTCTCCGCCAAAAGCAAACGATTTTAATGCAACTGAAAACTTTTAGATTTTTAGAATCCGCGTAAATGAATTTAAACATAAACAATGAGCGAGTTTAATATATTATATGCATATATATATATATTATTTGTTGCTGTAGTTATTTAATTTACCCCTGGAAAAAATATTTTCATATATAAAAAATTTTTATTCAGTAAAATTATTTTCATACATTTAAGCGTATTCAAAAATAAAAGCCAGACGTTTCCATAGCAACAAAATCGAATTGACAATGCTCAACTGGACTTTGAACTTGAAAAATTTTTAATGAATTTAAATTTGAATTTCGTTTTAAATCTCAAATTTTGATGATTAAATTTTAATATAAATACATATAAATATCAATATAACGAAATTATACTTAAAACAAACTAAAGCTGACAAAACAAAAGATATTTAATTTATCTAAACACGTTGAACCTGAAACTTTTTTCCTTTAAAAATCATTTGACATGAAAAACAGTTTTTTCAATTTGCTTTTCATCGCCAACCGATGATAAATCGCCAAATTACGAAATTTTCATTATTTTTTTACGGAAAGGTACGGAGGTTCCGCCGAAATTTTTTTAATAAACGTATATATCCTCATGAAAAGAACATTCTGTAATTTTTTCAGATTTTTCGGAGTATGCCCGTATGGAGACCTTCCTTGTTAGTAACAAATGTACACTTTACAAAAACATGTACTATCAAAATTGTTTAAGTCTAAAAGCAAAATTTATTTTCTAAAAGACAATAATACTCAATCAAAAGAAGTGTTTTATTAATAAGATGCAAAAGACTAAACAGTTTAAAATAATTATTATTTTTGTAATTACTGATTAATAATTATTTTTGTAATTACTGAATGAATTAGATAACAAGTTGAATGTAGATTTGCAGAATTCAGTTTCGCCTCCGACTTAAAAAAAAAATATATATATAAAATAATCGATAGAGGTCTTTTAGAAAGGCGACCCCGTTTAGAATGCAATGAACTAATTTCATTTTTCTTGTGTTTATCAATACAATAGCAAACAGAACGGCGTGAAATACCCAATTGAATAGCAATTTCTCTCTGAGACATTAGAATTGCGGAATAATAAAGGGATACAATATGATGTGCTACCATTCATCAAAAGCGGATTTTTTCTTTAGTTTAAACGCTTTTTTATAGACTCTGAGAAAAAGGAAATGCATTTTAACAATAAAATTGTATGAATGTCCCGTTTTAACGGCCAGATTACGAAACTAGTCGTTGGGGGGGCCACCGTAATACTTACCCATCATGGATATGCATTATATAATATGTGAAAATAAAATATGTGAAAACTATTTAAAATGCATTGCAATTCCAAAACGAAATTTAAACGTATATTTAAATATTCTTAATAAACATAGTAATGCTCCATTAATGAATTGCTGATGAACCCATTTCGACAACTTATGTAAAATACCAAACTATACAAGTAGTACCGGATTGCGTAAAAGAAACATCCTTATAACTCCAAAAACAATAATCATATTAACTAACAGTTTACTGCGTCAGATTAAGCGTCTCATTTCCAGCTAAAACATATATTTGAATTGAAATTTGAAGAAAATACAGGGTCATGAAAAATCGAAGAATGTGAAAAACAGGATTAAAAATATCTCAGCAACTATTAATCCGACCGACTTCATTCTTGATGCAAAATTTGTGTTATTTTATTGCCTTTTACGTCTTTTCCTTAAAATAAAAAAATCGAAAATGTTTATGTACATTTCATCAGAACGAATTTTTCGAGAGTCCGAAAAAAATAGTTCCGGATAATCGAGGTTACTGATATTAAATAAGCTCCGTCCTATTCTTACTTACTAAGTACATACAAAATTTTAAGTCTCTATCTCCGTTTGTTCGTGAGATAGAGCGTTTGCAGACAGACAGACAGACGGACGGGATTTTTTTTTTTTTTTCTAAATATGTGTTTTTCGGAATCTCCAGTTAAAGATCTGCACGAGCCGAAATTTCCAGGCCTGAGGCCGGCCCGAAAGTTAAAATTTTGGCCCGGGCTCGGCCTGGCCCGAAATTTTAAATTTTGGCCCAGGCCCGGCCTGGAAGTTAAATTTCGGCCCGAGCCCGGCCCGGCCCGAACGAAAAAAATATTGGCCGACCCGGCCCGGCCCGAGATTTAAAATTTCGGTCCGAACTCGATCCGGCTCTGGTGAATTTCTACAGAACATTGATCTTTACTCTAATGGAAGAGTTCAGACCAAAAAAACATATCTTACAAGGAAGGTCTCCATACGGGCATACTCAGAAAAATCTGAAAAAATTACAGAATGTTCTTCTCATATAGTTATATATGTTTATAAAAAAAAAATTCTGCGGAACCTCCTTATAACGTCCGTAAAAAAATAATAAAGATTTCGTTTATTTGGCGATTTATCTCCGGTTGGCGAAAAAACGAAATTTTGAAAAATACGCTTTTACGCTTCGAATACTTTTTAAAGAAAAAACTTTCTATATTCAATTTATTTAAATAAGTTTAGTTTAAGTAATTTTAGTTTTGCATTTTTAATTTACTTTAAGTGTAATTTTGTCATATACGTTTATATGTACTTATAACAAAATGAAATTAATATATTTTATCATTTAAAACACAATTTAAATTGATTAAAATTGTTCCAAATTGAAAAATACACTGTTAAAAATCTGCTGCATTTTGTTGCAACGCACTCCCTTGCTTGTATAGAAAACGGTTACTTGGCCGTGAAATGGAGCTTTCTCATTGGTTGGAATAGAGATATTATATACAAGCGGTGGAGTGCGTTGCAGCAAAATGCAGCAGATTTTTAACAGTGTTGCAGAAGCTACAACACTGCTATAAATCTGTACCATTTTCTGCAGCGTCACTACTCCGCTTTTATAGAAAACGGTCACTTCACCGTGCTATGGAGCATTCTCATTGGTCAGAAGAGAGATATTCTATAAAAGTAGTGGAGTGACGTTGCAGTAAATACTGCAGATTTTTAACAGTGAAGTCAATTAAAATAAATTTTCTGATTCGTTAAAATCGTCTGCTTTTGGCGAGGAAATGCACTTCTCGCCAAATCCCGCGTCGCTTTCAGCTTTTCACGCCAATTATTCCAAACTATTTCATTTTTTTACATATCTAATAATGTAATTCCGCCGCTAATTTTCACTGATCCTTTATTACCTACATGAGTAGTTTAATTCGTATTTTTTTCAAAAAATTCTGAGTATGCCCCCAATGGAGACCTTCCTTGTTAGTCCTTTTTTTTTTCTTTCATGTTTATAATCTCTATTTATGCAGAAGTGTCATAGGCTGCGATATTTACGCTTTTAACCCTTTGAGGGGCAAAGCACTTCTATTCTTAAAATGCTGAAATGACTGATTGACGCCAGAATTTAAAAATGAATTTTTTTTCAAAATAGATAAAAACTTCTGTACGTACTTGATAAAATTAAAATCTTTTCAAATTTCTGGTGTCAATGTGGCGTTTCGCAATTAAAATTAAGCGGTATATATTTTATACCACCACCCTTCAAGGGGTTAATGAACCTTTGTTTGTTGTATGTAAATGTTTCAGTTATCATTAGTATTAATAATACATTAAAAAAAATCTAAAAAATTGGTATATGGTAAAAGTAAAATCTTCTAAGACATTAGAAAAGAAAAATACGTTTCCTTCTTAGCAGATGTAAATGTTTAACATATAATTTTTTTCGCATATTGTTGTATTCATTTTGCATGAATGAACAGTTTAAAAGAAATTGCAGTTTTCAGTTTAAACAAAAATTACGTCATTTTTTTTTTTTTTTTTTTTTTTTTTTTAATGTGTTTAATTCTATTTTAAGACGCCTAGTGATCTACAATTCTTTAAAAAGAACAAATTTTAATGTTTAATTGTAGAATAATGACGACTTAAAAGTAATTGTCTATTTTGCAAAAAAAATTGGATCAAGCCAAACTTTACTGATTTATGAACTCGAGATGATTTATGAACTTTTATTCCACGTCGAGAAAAGGATTTTCATACGGGAAGATTCAACAGGAACTGATTATTTAGGTCCGTGAAGACAAGGAATAACGAAATTAGTCCGGTTTCGTGCGGAAAAAATAAGTTAGACTCGGCCCGAAAAGATTAGTGACTAGGCCCGTCCGGCCCGGCCCGAGTCTTCAGAAGCAAGGCCCGAGCCCGGCCCGGCCCGAACGCCGTTAATGAAAATCGGCCCGAACGGGCCGGGCCGGGCTCGGGGGGCCGATGCCCGGCCCGTGCAGACCTCTATCTCCAGTATCTGAGACGTGTAAATCCGTCAATTTTTTTTTTGATTTTCAAAACGATTGCAAGATTTACCCTATATTACGTATGATAGGTAAGTAAAAGTGGGCCACAATTTTTGACACGACACGTTTTAGCTTGTCTGAAAGTAATAGCATCGGAGGCTAAAAATTTTAAGCATTGAAATAATCAAAGAATAAGTTATACAGTTTTGAAATGCATATTTGTAGCAATGAATATTTAGAAAAACTAGTTGGATGTGCCAATCCCTAAACTTTCTTCTTTCTCATACTTACATTTTAATATTAAAAAACTAGTTGGATGTGCCAATCCCAAAACTTTCTTCTATCTCATACATACATTTTAATATTAAAAAGAAATAGTTACTCATTTTAATGCTTTAATAATTTTAATTCAATACCTTACCAACTTTCATTTTCATCTTAAATTTCTGCTTCAATCAATTAATCGGAGTAAAAATGAATTTCCGTCTCTGCACGAGCCGATGGACAATAGAATGATAAGCAGATTTTTTTTTTCAAATTCAGGGAGGACTTATTTGCCTTACCAACAAATAATCATATACAAAATGTTTAGTTCAGTTCTAGAACTAACTTCATACACTTTTATGTGGTGCAATATTGAAAATAGCATAAAATTCGGTATTGCAGCGCCCCCTTCCGGCAGATTTTTTTCAGATTCAGGGCGATCCAACTAGCCATAGCCATACACTTACACAAAAAATTTCGTTCAATTCGATGCATAACTTCATGTACTTCTGGTCGGTACAATATTGAAAATGGCACAAAAATCGCGATTGCAGCGTCCCCTTCCGGTGGATTTTTTTCAAATTCAGGGAAGACCAACTAGCCATAGTCATACATATACACAAAAAATTTGGTTCAATTCTATTCATAACTTCATATACTTTTGGTCGGTACAATATTGAAAATGGCACAAAAATCGCGATTGCGGCGCCCCCTTCCGGCGGATTTTTTTCAAATTCAGGGAGGACCAACTAGCCATAGTCATACACACACACAAAAAATTTGGTTCAATTCGATGCATAACTTCATATACTTTTGGTCGGTACAATATTGAAAATGGCACAAAAATGGCGATTGCAGCGCCCCCTTCCGGCGGATTTTTTTCAAATTCAGGGAGGACCAACTACCCATACTCATACACATACACAAAAAATTTGGTTCAATTCGATGCATAACTTCATATACTTTTGGTCGGTACAATATTGAAAATGGCACAAAAATCGCGATTGCAGCGCCCCCTTCCGGCGGAATATTTCAAAACTGAAGGCGGACCTGCTTGCCACAGCCAAAAACATTCACAAAAAATTTGGTTCAATTCTATGCATAACTTCATACACTTTTTGATGGTAGAATGGCGACATACAGACACACAGACACACACACAGACATACACACAGACACACACACAGACACACGGACAGACAGACATTTTGTAAAAACATGTTTTTTGGAATCTCTGACCCCTAAAACGTGTAAATCCGCCGAAAACCGGAAGTCGAAAAAAATTTCGATTACAATACTTTCTTCTATTGAAGATAGAAGAAAGTAAAAATAGTTGATCATTTTAATGCTTTAATAATTTTAATTCAATACCATACCGACTTTGATTTTCATCTGAAATTTCTACTTCAGTCAATTAATCGGTGTAAAAACGAATTTCCGTCTCTGCACGAGCCGATGGATGATAGAATGATAAGCATATATATTTTTTTTAAATTCGGAGAAAACCTACTTGGCATACCAAAAAATAATCATACACAAAAATTTTAGTTCAGTTCTAGGCCTGACTTCATACACTTTTCGGTGGTGCAATATTGTAAATGGCATAAAAATCGCGATTGCAGCGCCCCCTTCGGGCGCATTTTTTTTCAAATTCAGGGAGGACCAACTAGCCATAGCCATACACTTCCACAAAAAAATTGGTTGAATTCGATGTATAACTTCATACACATTTGATCGGTAGAATATTGAAAATGGAACAAAAATCGCGATTGCAGCGCCCCCTTCCGGCGGATTTTTTTCAAATTCAGGGCGGACCAACTAGCCATAGCCATGCAGTTACATAAAAAATTTGGTTCAATTCGATGCATAACTTCATATACTTTTGGTCGGTACAATATTGAAAAAGGCACAAAATCGCGATTGCAGCGCCCCCTTCCGGTGGAATATTTCAAAATTGAAGAAGGACCTGCTTGCCATAGCCAAAACCATTCACAAAAAATTTGGTTCAATTCTATGCATATCTTCATACACTTTTTGATGGTAGAATGGCGACATACACACAGACACACAGACAGACGGACAGACAGACATTTTCTAAAAACATATTTTTTGGAATCTCTGACCCCTAAAACGTGTAAATCCGTCGAAAACCGGAAGTCGAAAAAAATTTCGATTACAATACTTTCTTCTATTGAAGATAGAAGAAAGTAAAAAATCCCTGTCGGCTGGGCCTATAGGCGGAGGTAGATTTCGAAGAGTGCTCATTTCAACAACAAAAAAATATATATACATGATTAGAGATAAACCCAGTTTAATAACTTCATTTGGCCGTTTATGAAAAATTTTTAATTTCGTTTTTCTGTAAAAACTGGTTTTATCAGAATCATCTTAAGAAAAATTCAGCTCAAATGCCCATTTTGACAACATATTTTGAAATAGATTCTGAATTTATTAAAAAATCGACCAAAACAGTACATTATACAGTTCCTAAATAACAAAAAACTGTCAGTTGAATGCATTTGAGAAAAAAATCGAATTTAAAAATGAGTCATAAAATAACCGATTTGTTGTTTGAATACATCCTTAATTCTTTAATAATGATTGCTTCGGAAAATTTTGTGCGAAATACTCACTGTGACAGCATTTTTAAAAATATATTCTATCTTTATCAAAAAACTGGCCAATACGTCACAGTATATAGTTCCTAAACAAGAGGATCTATAAATTGGATGCATTTGAGAGCGAAAATGGATTTTAAAACGAGTCATAAAAAACGCAATTTGCTATGTGAAAACTTCCTTAAATTTTCAAATCTCGAAGACTTCGGGAAATTCTGTGCAAAATACCCATTTTTGGTAGCCTTTTTCAAAATATATTCTGTCTTTATCAAAAAACCGATCAATGCATCACATTATATAGTTCCTAAATAAGAGGATCTGTAAATTGGATGCATTTGAGAGCAAAAATGGATTTAAAAACGAGTCAGAAAAAAACGTAATTTCTTATTTGAACACTTCCTATTTTCAGTCACGATGATTTCTGAAAATTCTGTTCAAAATACCCTTTTTGGTAGCCTTTTTTGAAATATATTCCGTCTTTATCAAAAAACTGCCCAATGCATCACATTATAAAATTCCTAAATAAGAGGATCTATAAATTGGATGCGTTTGAGAACAAAAATGGAATTAAAAACGAGTCAGAAAAAAACGCAATTTCTTATTTGAATACTTCCTTCAAATTTCAGTCCCGATGACTTTCGGAAATTCTGTTCAAAATACCCTTTTTGGTAGCCTTTTTTGAAATATATTTTGTGTTTATCAGAAAATTGACCAATGCGTCACTTTATACAGTTTCTAAATAAAAGGATCTACCATTTGGATGCGTTTAAAATCACAAATGAATTTAAAAATGAGTCAGAATATAAGCTGTTTGGATTTGAGGTTTTTTTCTCCAACTTCTATTTTTGTTTAATTTCTTTTTGCTATACGAATTGGTCCTATGAAAAACTTGTCAATATGATAGTTGTAGATATTTTTGAGAAGATGTAAAATAAATTTAATCAGATTTGACATCTTAAAAATTGGCGGAGTTATGGATTTTTCTCTTTTATCAGCGCCCTTTTACTTTTCGTTTTTAATTTTTTTCATCGGTAAAAGTTGGTCCTATCAAAAACTTGTAAATGCAAAAGTTTAAGATAATTTTAAGAACATTTACAAAAAATTTAGTTGGACTTGATATCTTGAAAATTGACGAAGTTATGAATTTGTTTCTCTCAAAATCCCTGTTTTTTTCGCTCCTTGAGCCCACTTCTAAATTTATCAAAAATCTGTCATGCATATACTTTTGGCCCATTTTTAAGAAGTAATATAAACTTTAAACCGATTCGATATCTACTTTAATTAAGAAGTTATGGCGTTTTTTCGGTTTTCACAAAAACGCCCCCTATTCCGCCCCCCTTGGTCCGATTTTGCCCATTAACGAACTCAGCCAAGATTTTATCCCCATTGATTTTATGTACTAGTTTGGTGGAGATTGGTGAAGAATTATAGAAGTTATCGTGTCCATAAAAAAGTGAGATATATAGATAGATAGATAGATAGATAGATAGATAGATATATAAACTGGTGAGATTGCAATAGGTAGTATTTCTTACGAAATCTACCTAAAAGTATACAAAATAAAAATCTCCGGCTAAACGAGTTGAAATTTATTATATTACCAACATTGATTGGTAATTATTAATTATAACTAGTTAATTTGATTAAATTCTCATAAATTTATTATATTAACCAGTTTATGTGGATATCACTTGGATATTATCTATAATAATAAAGAAAAAATCCCTGTCGGCAAGGCCTATAGGCGGAGGTAGATTTCGAAGAGTGCTCACTTCAACAACAAAAAATAAATTTGATTACAGATAAACCCAGTTTAACAACTTCATTTGGCCGTTTATGAAAAATTTTTAATTTCGTTTTTTTGTAAAAACTGGTTTTATCAGAATCATCTTAAGAAAAATTCAGCTCAAATGCCCATTTTGACAACATATTTTGAAATAGATTCTGAATTTATTAAAAAATCGACCAAAATAGTACATTATACAGTTCCTAAATAACAAAAAACTGTCAGTTGAATGCATTTGAGAAAAAAATCGAATTTAAAAATGAGTCATAAAATAATCGATTTGTTGTTTGAATACATCCTTAATTCTTTAATAATGACTGCTTCGGAAAATTTTGTGCGAAATACTCACTTTGACAGCATTTTTAAAAATATATTCTATCTTTATCAAAAAACTGGCCAATACGTCACAGTATATAGTTCCTAAATAAGAGGATCTATAAATTGGATGCATTTGAGAGCGAAAATGGATTTTAAAACGAGTCATAAAAAACGCAATTTGCTATGTGAAAACTTCCTTAAATTTTCAAATCTCGAAGACTTCGGGAAATTCTGTGCAAAATACCCATTTTTGGTAGCCTTTTTCAAAATATATTCTGTCTTTATCAAAAAACCGATCAATGCATCACATTATATAGTTCATAAATAAGAGGATCTGTAAATTGGATGCATTTGAGAGCAAAAATGGATTTAAAAACGAGTCAGAAAAAAACGTAATTTCTTATTTGAACACTTCCTATTTTCAGTCACGATGATTTCTGAAAATTCTGTTCAAAATACCCTTTTTGGTAGCCTTTTTTGAAATATATTCCGTCTTTATCAAAAAACTGACCAATGCATCACATTATAAAATTCCTAAATAAGAGGATCTATAAATTGGATGCGTTTGAGAACAAAAATGGAATTAAAAACGAGTCAGAAAAAAACGCAATTTCTTATTTGAATACTTCCTTCAATTTTCAGTCCCGATGACTTTCGGAAATTCTGTTCAAAATACCCTTTTTGGTAGCCTTTTTTGAAATATATTTTGTGTTTATCAGAAAATTGACCAATGCGTCACTTTATACAGTTTCTAAATAAAAGGATCTACCATTTGGATGCGTTTAAAATCACAAATGAATTTAAAAATGAGTCAGAATATAAGCTGTTTGGATTTGAGGTTTTTTTCTCCAACTTCTATTTTTGTTTAATTTCTTTTTGCTATACGAATTGGTCCTATGAAAAACTTGTCAATATGATAGTTGTAGATATTTTTGAGAAGATGTAAAATAAATTTAATCAGATTTGACATCTTAAAAATTGGCGGAGTTATGGATTTTTCTCTTTTATCAGCGCCCTTTTACTTTTCGTTTTTAATTTTTTTCATCGGTAAAAGTTGGTCCTATCAAAAACTTGTAAATGCAAAAGTTTAAGATAATTTTAAGAACATTTACAAAAAATTTAGTTGGACTTGATATCTTGAAAATTGACGGAGTTATGAATTTTTTTCTCTCAAAATCCCTGTTTTTTTTTGCCCCCCCATTTTGACAACATATTTTGAATTATATTCTGACTTTATTAAAAAAAATCGACCAATATGCTCATTATACAGTTCCTAAAAAACAAAAAACTGTCAATTGAATGCGTTTGAGAGCAAAGTTGAATTTAAAAATGAGTCATAAAATAACCAATTTGTATTTGAATATATCCACAATTTTTTAATCAAGATCGCTTTGGGAAATTTTGTGCGAAGTGCCCACTTTGGCAGCTTTTTAAAAATATATATTTAGCCTTTATCAAAAACCTGACCAATACGGCACATTACGCAGTTCCTTAATAACAAATAACTGTCAATTGAATGCGTTTGAGAGCAAAATTGAATTTAAAAATGAGTCATAAAATAACCAATTTGTTATTTGAATACATCCTCGATTTTAGGTAGATTTCGTATGAAATACTACCTATTGCATTCTCTCCCATGTTGGAATTTCTGAAAATTTTTTGCAGATCTACACCGATCATGACTCTTAGACCCCAAAACTACCATCAGTAAAAAAGTTTATCAATCAATCTATCTATCTATCTATCTATCGGTGTATATCACTTTCTTCTAGACACGATAACTTCTATAATTATGCTCAGATCTTCAAACTTTTACATAAAATCAAGGGGCATAAAATCTCGGTCGAGTTCGTTAATGGGCAAAATCGGACCAAGTGGGTGGAAATAGGGATGGTTTTTGTGAAAACCGAAAAAACGCGTTAACTTCTTAATTAAAATAGATATTGAATCAGTTTAAAGTTTATATTATTTCTCAAAAACGGGCTAAAAGTTTATGCATGACAGATTTTTGGTAAAGTTAATAATGAGCTCAAAGGGCGAAAAAAACAGGGTTTTGGGGAGAAAAAAATTCATAACTTCGTCAATTCTCAAGATATCAAATCCAACTAATTTTTTTATAAATGTACTTAACATTATCTAAAACTTTTGTATTTACAAGTTTTTGATAGGACCAACTTTTACTGATGAAAAAAATTAAAAAAGAAAAGAAAAAGGGAGGAGGAAAAAGAAAAAATCCATAAATTACTCAATTCTTAAGCAATCAGATATAATTAAATTTATTTTACATCTTCTCAATAATATCTACAACTTTTATACTAACAAATTTTTCATATGACCAATTCTTAACGCAAAAATAAATTAAACAAAAATTGGAGTTGTAGAAAAAACCTCAAATCAAAACAGCTTATATTCTGATTTATTTTTAAATTCATTTTTGATTTTAAACGCATCCAAATGGCAGATCCTCTTATTTAGGTTCTATATAATGTGAATTATTGGCCTGTTTTTTGATAAAGGCAGAATATATTTTTAAAAAGGCTGCAAAAAAGGGTATTTTGAACAGAATTTCCCCCAAGTGATCTTGATTGAAAAATTGAGGAAGTATAACAAATTGCGTTTTTCCTGAGACATTTTTAAATCCAGTTTTGTTCTCAAATGCATCCAATTTACAGGTCCTCTTATTTAGGAACACTATATAATGTGTGTATTCGTCGATTTTTTGATAAAGGATAAATATATTTTAAAAGAAAGCTGTCAAAGTGGGCACTTCGCAAAAAAATTTCCCAAAGCGATCATGATTAAAGAATTAAGGATGTATTCAAATAACAAATTGGTTATTTTATGACTTATTTTTAAATTCAATTTTACTTTCAAACGCATACAATTGGCAATTTTTTGTTATTTAGGAACTGTGTAATGTGCCGTATTGGTCAGTTTTTTGATAAAGGCTAAATATATATTTAATAAAAGCTATCAAAGTGGGCACTTTGCACAAAATTTCCCAAAACTATCTTGATTAAAGAACTGTGGATGCATTCAAATAACAAATTATAGTTATTTTATGACTTATTTTTAAATCCAATTTTACTCTCAAATGCATAATAAATGAAAATGAATTTGAGATACAGTAATTTGAGAGACAGTAATTTTTTTAAGATTTCATTTTTGAAATCGTCCCCTATTTTAAGAATCACCCATATAGTAAAACGATATATTCCGGTTTTGTTTAACTCTGCTCAAGTTCAAATAAAGTCAAATATAGCTGTTATATGTTAACATATGTTTCCCAATAAACTTAACATGGAGTTTAACTACGGTCGATGACCAATCAGATTGCTGAGCTCGGCTGAGCCAATTTGGGAATTAACGGCCTCTCCGACCAGCGTTGCGGGCGAAAACTGCTAGTAAATAAATAAAGATATTTACCGCCAAATTCGAGAACTTTTACTTACATAAGACTGTGTAGATTTTTCTGTAAAAATTATTTGGCAGGTGATAAACGAAAATATACAGTTATGATTTTTTACAACCTTATATATATTTATGTAGCTGCGACAGATCATTAAGTACCAAAGACAAAAGAGAGAGAGATATACAACCCTTGGCAAAAAGTTTTCGATCATTACATCAACACTATCATCTTTTGTAAAAAAAATATTATTTATTCTCACTGCATAAAAATGAAACGATTATTAGCGATAATACAATTGTATTATACATTATGAACAACAATATGCAATGAAGAAAAATCATCATGCATCAATTTATAAACAGAAAAATTGTGATTGAAATTGAAGCACCAAAGAAAAAATTATCCGATCATGCCTTGATTTGGAAAAAAATAACCTATCACTGTAATCAATATTTCGTAAATCCACTTTTATTTCGGATGACAGCCGAAATTGTTAGTGGAATGGACTCAATAAGATTTTTACACTCATTGGGGGCAACTTAACACCAACATTCCCTTACAGCTTTACATAGTTCTATAGCATCTGTAATTCGTCGAAAATTCTTTTTAATATATTCTACAGATTTTCGATGGGATTAAGATCCGGACTATTGGGCGGTCAGTCATGGTTTGAATTGGTATATTACCTACATTTTGTAGAAATTTCTTCACTGATTTGGTATGTAGGGGAGCCGAGTTGTCATCTTGAAATAAGAAGTCATTTTGTTCCACGAACCATTGATCTATGCTAGGAATCAGAAAATAGTCTGAAATGTCAATGTAAACTTCAGAGTTTACTGCAAGTAACACAATACACAACTTACCGACGCCTTGTGATGTCATACACCTTTAAACAGTAAATGAAGTAAATATTTAGTCATCGTATTGACACATTTATCATTGAACTTCTCACCAACTCGCCTCCAAACAAATGCTCCACAGTCATCACCTGTTCGGAGAGATATCCGAGATTCATCACTAAAAATAACTTTATTCCATTATCAGATGGTCAGTGTACATGTTTTTTATACCATTACAAGCGTTCTTTTCTGTGCTTCTTTTTCAAGTAAGGTTTCGTTTTAGCTTTACAGAATTTAAATTCTGCTGCATTTAGACTATTACGTACTGTGCGGTCACATACCTTTACGTTATACTTAGACCATTCGATATTCAGTTGTTTTGAAGTTGCTCGCCACTTTGTTTTCGCTTTTCCTCAAGTTTTCTGTCCTCCTTAGGCATTTTCATTGGAACTACTTTGATATACCCCCCCAAATCGTAAATTTGGCGACTTTTTTTCTCGCCAAGGAAAATACCCATTAAGTTAAATACAAAAAATAAAATTAATTAAAATTAAGTTAAATACATTAATTAAAAATACATTAATTAAAAATAATAAATTAATTAAAAATACATTAATTAAAATTAAGTTAAATACAAAAAAGGAATACCTAAAAAATACAATGAATACATAAAAAATACAAATGAAGGAATAAAGCTGAGTAACAGCAAACCTAAAAGGTCCGTAGGAAAAGTGCGTAGGGAGTGCCAGATTTGGCGCGTAATTTTTGGGGGGGTATATCAAAGTAGCACCTTTTCATTCGTGGACGTCCACCTCGCGGTAAATTTTCCACGCTGTTAGTCAACTATATTTTTTACGAATATCGCATACCATACTTTGAGCACAGTTTAATAAAACATCCACTTTCCTTTGTGAATTTCCCTCTTGCAACAATTTAATCATGCGGATTTTTAAATTGCGAGACAGTTTATTTACACGAGCCATTGTCCAGCACTTCAGAGCTGCTTTTGATCTCGCAGCTGGAAGATTTCTTATTTTAAATAGGATTCAGATATTGTACGCATGATTAAGCACTCCTATCTGTCTTCAATATGCAAATTTCAAACCTGTTTCCTCAGTGATCGATTACTATTTTCCAACTTCCGTCTTGATCGGATATTTTTTTCTCACGAGGAAACTTTTTCGCGTGCCGTATAATTATAAATTATATGATTGTTATACTGAATTCACTTTTCATTTATATTTTAATACGTGTTCTTTTATTTGGCATTTTATAAAACTCCCCTATGCTCACGAATCGCAAAATATATGCTTCGAAATGCAAAAATCGTAAACTCGATAATACTGATCGGAAACTTTTTGCCCAAGGGCTGTATATTAAATATTGATTCAGAGAAACAAGGAAAGTTTTGCTAAAGGTTTTACGGACGTTGCACAGCGTAAGATTTTGCGAATCTACGCTGAATAGGTCAAAATTCAGTTATGAAAATTATCGATATTAAAGCAATAAAATTGATCTTGAGATAAAATGACTGTATATTATGAAAAAACATATCTTTTCATATTTTACTGTACAATTTGTGCCATTTCATTCTATCATCATAATCATAATAAAAATATGTTTTGTCATTTTCATACATTAATATTCACATCGTGTTAGCATTCAGTGCACATTTTAAAAAATATAGTATATATTTATTTTCAACAATAAGAGTTTTCTTGTATTAAAAAAATTATAATCAATTTATTACATACTGCTATAGATACCAGTGCTATCATAAAGTGAATGGCTCTCATTTATTGCGTTTGCTATTCTTTTGTTATTTGTATGAAAGTATGAATGTTAAAACTTCAGGGCAAATTTAAACCACTCTATAGTTTTACAGAAATTTTAATTCCATGATTTATAATTTTTAAAACCAGATATATTTATCTTATAGTCTCATGTAATGCAAAATTACAAAAAATCAGTTCCTGAAAAAATAAATAAATAAAATACTCATATTCAAGAGTTGCAAATAGTTGCAGCTGAAATTGATTTTTTTTATATCTATATGCATACATAATTTAAAAATATATATATATATATATATAGATATATATTACAGTGGATCGATGGGGTCAAAATTTATGGTAAGCTTTTTTAAAATTTATCATATGCTGTTAAATTTTCTAATAATATTTATATTGACTTAAAATATCATTTAATAACTATCGTAACTATAAAAAACAAAGTAGCTACATCGTTGTAAGGATTTCATACAATCATATATATATACAGTGCGTGTCAAAAGTTTAAGCACAACAGAAAATTTCAAGATAAAATTTTATTAATGGGTGAAAGTTACTTCCCTTTTCACATAGCCTACAAATTGTAGTTTTAAAAAGATAGTTAACAGATTCATGCTATAAAATTTATCTTAAATAATAAAATTTATCAAAACAACAAAAATGAGTGTGTCAAAAGTTTAAATACAGTAGTTTTTTAGTCTTTAGCAGAACAAGAATAAAAAAAATAATACTTGATTATTGCTCCTTTCTGCTGATATACTTTAAATATACGGTCTTCCATCGTTAAAATGAGCTTCTGTATTGTTTCTGGTTCATTTTTAAATCAAGCGTTCTCAGTGGCATCTTTCAAATCTTTAACTGAAGAATACTGCTTTCCATTTGGATAAACTGCATGAGTGAGAATACCCCACATATTTTTTATAAAGTTTAAATCAGGACTAATTGCCAGCCATTTCAAAACAGACACTGTTATTGACTTAAGCCACGATGAAGTTGAGTTTGAGGTATGGATGGAAGCATTATCATGTTGAAATAACCATTTTTCTCCATATAAAACATATAAAACAAGTTGAAAATTGCACGTAAAGCGTAGCAAATGAGGTGCGTTCGTACGATAAAGAAGTTTTAAAAATATCACTCTCGTATATCAATCTCATAAAATTGTAAATAATTACAATTAAAATGCGCACCAAACAAGGTTCTCTCTATACCATTATGCAATGGAATACTTTTGTGTGGCCTTGTAAATCAATAACAAATATTCTTTGCACCACAGATTATGCAAAATGTATATTATAATACGTACTTTATAGATGCATATCTATTTTATTACATTCGAATGAGTGTAACACCATTAAAATGCATTTGAAACTTTTCTACCCATTGACCGCAATGTAAAGGAATACTTTTGCTTGTCCCTGTAGTTGATCTATGCATCCAATTTTCAAAAAATTTCTAAAGACTCAACAAAATTATTTAATAATTATATATTTTTAATTTGAAACGATTCGGTTGGGTACTTTTTGCGTTGTTATATACGGACGGACGGACAGACGGATTGAACTTCAACTATAGATGCTACGTATTTACATAATTACAAACGCACCTAAAAATTATTTGAAATCTATATATCTTTCTAATAATGGAGGAAAAAAAGATGCTAAAATTTAGCATTTTTATAGGGTGTATCCTATATGCACAATTGGGAGTTTTAAAATATGATATTGTTATATTTTACAATTAAATCAGCTTAAATTAACTTTATCCGCTTAACACTCTGCAACATTTTTTATTAATATTTTTAAGTAATTCGGTAAAAATAACGAAAGCAAAATTTGCCTTTTTAGCTTGATCGATTTTTTTTTTTTTTTTTTTTTCCCCGAAGGACAAATTTTAATTTTTTTTCAAAATGCAACCACCTGAAATAAACAAAAAAGTGTTATTCCATTCTTTGAACATTTCTTGATGAGGGATAGAGATCTTATTAACCAAATTTATGGCATATGGCGCATAATGGAAATTATAATGTTTTTAGGTATGTACCAGGTGTGGTAAATGATGCCGTGAAGGGTTAATGTAATTACTTTTTATTTAAATTTAATTTAATATTTTCTTTTCATTAAAATTACTAGGTCCATATAGGTGAAAGTGTTGTGTAATGTGTTATAAACATAAAAATTAATAATAAGTCCAGACTTAGAGGTCTGCACGGGCCCGGGCCTGGCCCGTGGCCCGTACCCGGCCCGGCCCGCGGGCCGGGCCGGGGCGGCGGAATCGTTTCAAATTTTCTAACGGGCCGGCAGAATCAGAATAGTTTTCTCAACGGGCCGGGCCGGGCCGACAAACAAAATAAACGGGCCGGGCCGGGCCGGGCCGGCAAAAAAATTGAACGGGCCATACGGGCCGGGCCGATAAAAAAAATTTCTGAAGATTTAAGCAGAAACGATAAAATATGATCTATTTTCAACGCAAATGGTTTTAACGAAAATAAATATAAATGTGCGTCACGAGCCATACTAGTTTGACAGCATCGATATAATAATAAAAATGTAACTTGTACAGTGTGAGATCGGCATCGGACTGTTAAATTGTGTGTAACCCGTTTTAATATTTTTTTAGCTGACTCATCCTGGGCCGAGATCAAGCTTGCATTATTTTTCTACACATAGACTTGCCGGACCGGAACAAGACTTAATCAAGATCTGTAGGACAGACAAGTTGATTTGTAAAATTATTAACAGCAATAAAGAATTTATGTTAGATTAATCTTTGGATATATACTTCTTGATGGTTTTTAAATTAATTTCTCAATAACGCGAAAGTTTGATGTTTTTTAAATTAATTTCTCAATAACGCGAAAGTTTGACACATTTTCAGATTAATTTTTAATTGTAAAAATATAAAACTGATAAGCCTGACTATTGAAGGCATTTGGAATCGAACAGCATTTTTCATTTTTGATGAATAAAATACTTGCATAAATTTGTTCAGATACAATAGTTTCTCAAATGGTTGAAGGTTTTTCTCCCTTCCCATGCTATCGCTTCCGGAAATTCTATTGAAAATGCTAACTATAACAATAATTTATTTCCTTTCAGTATTCTTAAATTGCTTGTATCAAAAAACAGATAATGCCACTTGATTATATAGTTTCTGAATAAAGATACCTGCTGTGCGTTTCTGAAAAAAAAAAATGATTTTAGAACTGTATCAGAAAGGCGCATATTTGAGTTAACGAATGAATTTGGATTTAAAATCTTTAATAAAATGATATAGAAATATTTTTATAAATCTTCTTTTATTAAACAGCTTCAAAAGTTAGGATGTTTTTAACTTTCTTTTTTCTTTTATTCTAAGCCATATTAATTTTTTCATAAATCTTTATTTGATTGTTGAAAGCCTAAGAATCTTAGTAATCACTAATTTTGCTAATTTGTATTTCCTGTAAAATATACTGTAAAATCATTCCATAGATATGTATGCAGTATTCTTTAAAAAAATCTTAATTACATGAAAAAAATCTGAATTTTTTAGAAATCGTAGAAATTGTAACGGGCCAAAACGGGCTGGGCCGGGCCGGGCCTAAAATATAAAAATTTAAACGGGTCGGGCCGGGCCCGGGCCGAACTTTTGAGTTTTACAACGGGCCGGGCCGGGCCTGGAAATTCCGGCCCGTGCAGACCTCTACCAGACATATTGAATAAATCAATAAGGTTATTATACTTCTCAGTGACATCTGATTCCATGATGGATAAATCAAGGCAAGAGAATTTACCTTACCTAATTTTAAAGTACTTTTTTATATTATTTAAGAAGAGAAACTTGAGGGAAGTCTTTACTCGCTTGAAAAAACCCGCTCCGTAATGTTGAACCAATGGGCAGGCTGTTTTTGAATTTCTCGTTAAATTTTAATATTTTTAAACATTTTTTTTTCCACAGGATAATTGAGGTAAATTTCTCATATGGTTCTTTCCTTCTTTTTCGATTTTGGTTGTATTTTTTTAAAGTACTTTCAGTTTTCAAAACTGGTTACGAAAATAAAAATACTGTTTTGAAAAAAAAAAAAAAAAAAATCTGCAACCGAAATCAAAAAAGTAAGAAAAAGCCATACTAAAGATAGATCTTAGATATCCTTTGCAAGGAAAAAAAAATCGTTTAAAAATATTCAAATTTAAAGGAGAAATTCGAAAACAACCTCTCATTGGTTTAACAATACGGAACGGGTGTTTTCCAGAGATCGAAGGCTCCCCTTAAAGATCTGTTGTTCAAGTTATAATATGATAATCAGTGGAATAGGTTAACAAAAGAAAAGAAAACATTTTTCCAGAAAATATTTTTTTTATTGAGCACATTTGCAGATAGACATCACATATTGCAAGCATAGAATCTTTCCGTATCCAAATCACAGTCATGTCTGAAAAATAAATAGAGAAAAAATGTATCTACATATTCTTTACAAAATATATTACTGAAAGTTTACTTTAAACTAGTCGAATGAACCAGCCCCAAAGCATTCTTCTATCTCATATAAATGTTAATCTTTCAAAATTAACTATCACATTGACATGTATGACAATCTATGCCCAACATGAGATTTTTAAATGCATAAGCTCTTTGAATTGAGTGCATTTTAAATAAGATGATAATAAGCATCACATCTTTCAAACAAATCACTGAATTTCATCTTCTTAAATGTTTGCAACAATTTTTGAGTATTAATTAAAAAACATTTAAAGAATAAAAATGCTTATACTTAAACGCAATTTGTAAAATATTATTTCGAATTCTACACATCTCTGAAGCTTGTCGTCTTAATATAAGATCAATATGGTTCTTTGCTGTGGTATTGGAGGACAGACATCCGACCGCTGAGATTTAATAGATAATGGTACTGCGATGCAATGCATAAGAAGATAAAAGATAAAATGATTTTATCTTCTGTCTGGTTGATACTATAGCTACCCCCTAATATTACACTTACACTATATGTTACATTTTTCAACTTCGTCTTACAGTTTTTAAAGTAATACAAAGAATAAATATAAAAGAATTTTTTTTTAATGTCTGCCAGCTCAGCACACAAACGAAGGTAGATTTCAAAGTTAGGCACTAATTTCACACGCACACACACACACAAACACAAAAACAACAACAACAACAAAAAAAAATCAGTTTAACAATTTTAGCTACCAGCTTTTGGTGAGTTTTTAGTTTCATTTTTTGCTTCAATATTAATTTCATAATTTCATTTCATTTTCATTATTTTGCTGGTTTTATCAGAATCATGTTAATGAGATATTCAAAAGTATATTTCCACTCTCCACAACACGATATTTTCTGACGCAGTTTCAGACTCATTTTTACTTTCTTCTATCTTTACAAGAAGAAAGTATTGGATTCATGAAAATTTTCGACTTCCGGTTTTCGACGGATTTATACGTCTTAGAAGGTCCTGAACACGTTTTGACTATTTTTAGAAAATGTCTGTCTGTGAGTCTGTCTGTCTGTATGTGACGATAAATTTGTGGGCGCTCTATCTCAAGAACTAATGCTCGAAATTTAATAAAATTTTATATTCAGTTAGACCTTGATATGAATTATTGCCTATTGGTTTTTGGTGAAAATTGGCCTGCAGGTGGCGCTGCTATACTACGTTTTTCATGATTTTCAAGATTGTTATAACTCAAGATTTAATGCACAGAATTTTACCAAACTTCAGATTCTGTGACCCCTTGATATACATAGACGCTGATTAAGTTTTGGTGCAAATTGGCCAGCAAGTGGCGCTGCTATGCCACGTTTTTCATGATTTTCATGATAGCTATATCTGAAGAACTAATGCACAGAATTTCACCAAACTTCAGATTCCAAGATACCTTGAAATACATAGCCGTTGATAAGGTTTTGGTGTGAACTGCCCTATAGGTGGCGCTGCTATGCTACATTTTGCACGATTTTTGCGATAGCTATATCTCAAGAACTAATGCAGAGAACTTCATCAAATTTTAGATTCTGTTACACTGGTATATATAACATAATTAGACGCTGATTACATTTTGGTATTAACCTTGCAACAGGTGGTGCATCTATGCTGCATTTTGCACGACTTTTCCGATAGCTGTATCTCAACAACCAACGCACAGAATTTCATCAAACTTCAGATTTTGTTACAAAATGACATATAACATAATTACACGATGATTACGTTTTGTTATAAATCCTTCAACTGATGGTGCTGCTGTGCTATATTTTACACGGTTTTTTTTTAAACTAGCTATACCTCAAGAACTAATGCACAGAATTTGCTCAAACTTCAGATTCTTTTACACCATAACATAATAAGACGCTTTTTTACGTTTTGGCACAAATTGTCCAAGATATGGTCTTGCTGTGCTACGTTTTGCAAATTTTTTGTTATAACTATATCTCAAGAACTAATGGACGAAATTTCATCAAATTTCAGATTCTGTTAGGTCTTGACATAAATAGATGCTTCAGATTCTTAAACTATACTAAAACCTAATAGGTTTTAGTATAAATTACCCAACATGAGGCACTACTAAGCTCATTTTTTCAGAATATTAATTAAATTTTGCGTTTTAGGCTTTTCGGATACCAGAATCTCATTAGGCTAGGTCAAATGTTTGAGGAAATTCGATAGTGGGTAACTTTAGGGTCACCACGTTTTTTTTTTTTTTTTTTTTTACTTATCCATCATACGTAGTATAGTCTTGCAATCGTTTTGAAAATCGAAAAAATTTTTTTGACGGATTTACACGTTTTAGATAGTGGAGATTCCGAAAAACACATTTTTAGAAAAAAAATTTTGCCGTCCGTCTGTCTGTCTGTCTGTCTGTAAACGCTCTATCTCCCGAACAAATTGAGATAGAGACTTGAAATTTTGTATGTAGTTAGTATGTAAGAATGGGACGAACCCTATTTAATATCAGCAACCTCGATTATCCGGAACTATTTTTTTCGGACTCTCGAAAAATTCGTTCTGATAAAAGGTATATAAAAATTTTCGAATTTTTTTGTTTTAAGGAATGGACATAAAAGGCAATAAAATAACACACATTTTACATATAGAACGAAGTCGATCGGATTATTAGTTGCCGAGATATTTGTAATCTTGTTTTCCACATTCTTCGATTTTTCATGACCCTGTATTTCATTCAAATTACAATTCAGAGGTATATTTTAATTGGAAATGAGACGCTTAATCCGACGCAATTAATTGTTAGTTAATAAAATTATTATTTTTGGAGTTATAAGGATGTTTCCTTTACGCAGTTCGGTACTACTTGAGTGGTTTGGCGTTTTATGTAATTTGTCGAAATTGGTACATCAGCAGTTCTTTAATATAGCATTACTATGTATATTAACAATATTTAAATTTTGTTTATGAATTGCAATGCATTGTATAAATAGTTTCACATGTTTTATTTTCATATACATATCCATGATGGGTAAGTATTACGGTGGCCCCCAACGACTAGTTTTTAGAAAAAATTTTTTGCCGTCCGTCTGTCTGTCTATCTGTCTGTCTGTCTGTCTGTCTGTCTGTAAACGCTCTATCTCCCGAACAAATTGAGATAGAGACTTGAAATTTTGTATGTAGTTAGTATGTAAGAATGGGACGAACCCTATTTAATATCAGCAACCTCGATTATCCGGAACTATTTTTTTCGGACTCTCGAAAAATTCGTTCTGATGAAAGGTACATAAAAATTTTCGAATTTTTTTATTCTAAGGAATGGACGTAAAAGGCAATAAAATAACACACATTTTGCATATAGAACAAAGTCGATCGGATTATTAGTTGCCGAGATATTTGTAATCTTGTTTTCCACATTCTTCGATTTTTCATGACCCTGTATTTCATACAAATTTCAATTCAAAAGTATATTCTGATTGGAAATGAGACGCTTAATCCGACGCAGTTAATTGTTAGTTAATAGAATTATTATTTTTGGAGTTATAAAGATGTTTCTTTTACGCAGTTCGGTACTACTTGAGTAGTTTGGCGTTTTATCTAATTTGTCGAAATTGGTACATCAGCAGTTCTTTAATATAGCATTACTATGTACATTAACAATATTTAAATTTTGTTTATGAATTGCAATGCATTGTATAAATAGCTTCACTTGTTTTATTTTCATATACATATCCATGATGGGTAAGTATTGCGGTGGCCCCCAACGACTAGTTTTAATATTAAAATGTACTTATGAGATAGAAGAAAGTTTTGGGATTGACACATCCAACTAGTTAAAATTAGACTCATGAAACTTGATGATATAATTTTTTGAAGAGATTTATAAGAATTTTTTTTCGTTCAGTTAATTAGAACTTGATTTACAAACAATTATTTTTTCAATTCGAGCATTCTTTTTTCTTCTCCAGTCTATCGCTTTGAAAAATTCGGTCCAAAATATCCGTTTTGATAGCATTTTTAAAGAATATGCTCAGTCTTTATCAAAAAACCAACTAATACGGCGTATTATATATAGTATCTGAATAAGAGAACCTCTACTAATTGAATGCATTTGAGAGAGACAAAAAATGAATTTAAAAATGAGTCAGAAAGTAAAGAATTTCGATTTAAATGCAACCGTAATACGATATTCTTTGTCTTCAACCATTATTCTTGTTTAATTTGTTTTTGCTGTAAGAGTTGGTCCTCTCAAAAACTTGTTAATATAAAAGTTATAGATAATTTTAAATTATTTAGTATTAAGTACCAGGGTTGGTTTCTTACCGGTGAAAACTGGTTTTTACCAGGACATGCTAAAAACTAGGTTTTTACCGGTAAAAACCTAGGGAAAAAGGGGTAAAATCTTAACAACATACTATAAACACTTAGACCTTAAACTATATTTTATTAATATTGAAAAACCTATTTTCATGTAATTGTGTAATTGGGGTGTATATATATAACACAAAAAGATAAATAAACAGTTAGTCAATTCTCTAAAGCTGCTGATATACTTTAATCATAGATTTTTTAGATTTTCTATAATTTTCCAAATCTATATATAACTTTACAGATGTTTACTGTTTCACAAAACAAGTTTACATTTCAATTGTGCTCTTTTCCACTTATACTCGTTTTCAAAGATTTTCTTTAAACCAAAAGATGTAAAAGGCAAAATTTGGTGAAAAGTAATAATAAAAAAAATAAATCCCAAATTCCTAATTTAATGGTAAGTCTTCACTCTATAGTTTTTAAATTATTGAGCAATTTTTTTTCAAGCTTTTCATATATGCATAGTAAATTAAGAAATAGACTTGGTGTACAGAAAACTTGTATTTTGTTATAGAATGCTAATAGGCTCCAAGGACATAGTTTGGTAAAATATACTAATATTTGCACAGACTACATTACAGGACAGTTAAAATTTGTAAGCGTTTTGTTTTTTTCAATATGATGAGGATTTTTAAGAGTAGAAAATGTGTTCTTATAATTTTTTGTTTTAATTTAGTTTAATTAAAAATTAGTAAACTAATCATCATTAAGATAAATGTAATAAATATTTTAATGTGCATTCTTATAACAGTTATGATCATTTTTAGACTCATTAATGATAAATGCACAATAATATCTTTAAAATTTTGAATTCTTGTAGGAGGAAAACACAAATGAAATTTTGTGGGATTTTTATGTTCATTAAAAACCAGTATTTTCATACAGCATTCTTCTATTCACTCAGAATATATAGAATCAAAAATTTATACCTAATTGGAAACTAAATTAGTAAATATTGTTATATGGAATTATAGTATTTTAATACCCAAAAAAGTTTAACCCCTGAGAAAATGAAACCTTACTAGATAAATTTTCATAAAAAGGACAAAAACAGTCAATCTAATAAGTTTTTTTCATAGGTGGTAAAAACCATGGTAAAAACATGTTTTTCCAAAGACGGTAAAAACCATGGTAAATACCATTAGATGGTAAATACTGCCCAATCCTGTTAAGTATTCAGTTCATCTATGACCTTGTGTCCTTACGGACACGTGTCTACTTCAGCTGATCACGAGCTGAAGTAGTTTTAGTATTTTCGAGTATTGTTTTAGCTCGAAACGCGTCCTGCATTGTTTTATATTTTATGGTGAATTTAAGAGTATAATTTCTGTTGTTGTATTACTAAAACATACCTGTGAACATAACATTTGTATTTCTAGCATATCAGGAAATTGATTGTAAAAAATTGCACAATTCAACTTTTGCATACAAAATATCAGGTTGCAGTGGCATGCGAAGAGAAAATTGCACCCGGGGGCAAAGTTTCAATTTGGTGTCCCCCCTCCCTCCAATCATTATTTTTCTTTGTAACTGCTGTCACAAAATAAAAAAGTATAAAAACGTTTTGTTCAATAAGTTCTATTGAATACATGTTTGTCACTTATTTTGAAACTTTAAAAGGTTTAATTTTAACAACTAAATAATATAAAAGAACATTGCACTTATATTTTGGCAAAAGGGATCTGGAAAACATGTGTGGAAAAAAATGTATCTAACAGTGGAAGCAACATGCTATTTTGAGAATGTAAGGCTTTTTTTTTTTTACAAAAAAACCCAATATCTTTATATATATATATATATATATATATATATATATATATATATTACAAAATATAACAGCAATAATAAAAGAAGAAGAAACAAATCGTCACCTGAGAATAATAAGGTTCTACCTGTGTTTTTGAAAAAAAAAATGACTTACCGGGATAGAAATGTTCTATTTGTATCTATGAAGGCATTTCTGGATTACTATAATGTCAAAACGTAATCGTTATACCACATGTAAATTATATATAACATCATTTTGATGCAAAAATGCCTTCATAGATACAAATAGAACTTTTCGATATCGGTAAGCCATTTTTTCCAAAAACACAGATAGAACCTTATTATTCTCAGGTGACAAAATGACGATAATAATATAAATTCCTCCCCCCCTCAATTTCCTCACCAAAAGCGACCACCCCCTTCGCCCCCCCCCCTCCTCTTCGCATGGCTCTGCCGGGTTGAATCAAATCAAAGAGTATAAAAAAGCACAATGTGTTTAACCCCTTCGCGCCGAGATTCCTTTGATTAATATTTAATTTTTTATCATCGATTTTTCAAAATAGAAATTTTTTTGTAATTGAATCGCTAAAATGCTGTGATTCAATAAGGTAAGCTTTGCAATAACAAATAACAGGTGGAAATAATGAAGGATTGTAACACATACATTATATGAACAAAGATGACCGGCCACTTGCGAATTTAGACATTTTGTTAAATATCTCGAAAAATACATGAGGAATTATCCTGAAACTCTAAGCGTGTAAATATAGTAGTATAGGTTATAAGTTTTCGTAAAAATTTTTTCCCCGCAACTCTATAGGGGACTATCAACAAATTGAAAAAGAACGAATAACTTTTGAATGAGCCTGTCAAAACTAATGTAGCAAACACTCTATAACATATAGAATCAGCTCAAAACCCGTCATTCCCAAAGTGAGGCAAAAAGATCAAGGGTTGTTACCATATATCCATTGATTAATGTCAATATAGAATAAACAATATTGCATGTACTACTATATTTGGATAAAACCCCTGATTTTTTTGGGAATAAAGGATTTTGAGTTGATTCTATAGACGATCATTTTCAGAATTTTCAAGCTATGTTTTTGAAACTTTTAAGAAGTCGCTTTATATATTTAGCTAACACAATATGCAAATAAAATTTTGATATCATTGACGCATGCGCAATGAAAAGCTATTTACTAAGCTTGTTTATTTTTCAAACAATTTTTATTGTTTTTTAATTTTGATTACAGGATGTTGTGTACAATGTTGTCTGTCATATTTTCAAAAAAGAAAATTATTTTATATTAAGAACTCTGCAAATTATGAGCAAAAAACTTGGAAAAAGTTGGGGCTTTTTTTTTATAATTTCTCTACGACTACAGATGCTATCCACATAGAAATAAACACAGTATATTACAATGTGCCACTTAATCCTAATCTATAGCTTGAGCTTTTTTGCTATATTAGTTTTGACAGGGTTATCCAAAAGATATATTTTTTTTCAATTTGTTGACGATCCCCTATAGAGTTTAGGGAAAAAAATCTTCACAGAAATGTGTGACCTGTACTATTATGTTTACACACTTAGAGTTTCAGGATAATTCTTCATCTATTTTTCTAGATATTTAACAAAATGTCTAAAATCGCAAGTGGCCGGTCATCTTTGGTCATATAGTGCATACCGGTCGCTCGTTCCCTTGGGATTAAACAAAATAGCAGAATTAACTTGATTTAAGGCCCCTGTCCTCGCTCGAGGAAACGCTCGCGAGCTCATGCTATTCCTATGGGGAAGCATTTTTCTAATAACTCTTTCACATTTTGACATTTTTGAATAATTTTTTCTGCATTGGATAGCTGAGGTGCATGCCGACAGCGCACCTTTTTTACTTTTTCGATTTTGGTGGCAGATATTTTTACAAAGTTAGTTTCACTTTCTTAACCGGTTTCGAAAGTGAAATTAACTTTGTAAAAAATATCTGCAACCAAAATCGAAAAAGTAAAAAAGGTGCGCTGTCGGCATGCACCTCAGCTATCCAATGCAGAAAAAATTATTCAAAAATGTCAAAATGCGAAAGAGTTATTAGAAAAATGCTTCCCCATAGGAATAGCATCAGCTCGCGAGCGTTTCCTCGAGCGAGGATAGGGGCCTTAACACATAATAGTGTGAATACTCACCGACATATCATCCAAAAATATCACCTATAATTGGCAACCCGCCACTAAATAATCCACCTCCCAAGCCTCCTAAGAGCCTAGGACTTATTCCAGGTTTACCAGGTTTACTTGGAGGTCCCCTTGTTGGTGAGACTGGTCTTGGTCTTGATGGCGGAGCTAACGGTCTTCCAGGGGGTGGTCTTGTTCCTGAAGGAACTTGTGGTCTAATAGGTGGTCTTGCTGGAGGTTGCGGTCTTCCTGGAGGTTGCGGTCTTACTGGAGGTTGTGGCCTTACTGGAGGTTGCGGTCTTCCTGGAAGCTGTGGTCTTGTTGGTTTTCCAAAGTTGGGCAGCCCGAAGAAAGGCGGGAAAAAGTATGGCGAGAAAGGACTTCCGAAGAATGGGAATCTGTATGGTACAGATATTGTTGGGTAATGGGTTTTTCCGTAGAGACCTACTGGAGCATTGTCTGTTAAAGAAAAAAATAATTATGATAATCATACTAATTAGATACACTGAAAAAATGAAATTACTCAAAAATGAGTACATCGATATACTCAAATGGTGGATCAAAAATGATCACATTTCTTTCTCAATTGTAAAACATCACATGTTATCAAATCCAAACTAACGATAATTTTGTACCCTGTAATCGTTTATTTTATTTATGGTGACATAAAAGATGTTTATTAATGTAAATATTAAACTATACACAGTATTTTGAAGTAATTTAAAAGTGCTTGAAAACAGTGCTCTTGTCATAAAAATATTCGATTTTGGTATTTTGCCAATACTTTTTGCTATTATTCTTTATAAACAATCAATTAAACTTTTATTATTAATAATAATAATTTTGAGCAAGAAATAAATGCTAGTATTTATTTCTTGCTCTATGTATATTTTTACTTTAATTATAAGTTAAGGGGGCAATTCGTAGCGATTTACATTTGAGCACAACCATAGAAACAAAAATGAGTACATGTATTTCTTAGTTTTAAGTACATTTGGATTGGAGCTATTTTGAGTATGTGAAGTACTTAAAATTGAGTACTTTTTACTCAATTTTGAAAAACCATTTTTTTCAGTGTAAGGTATGCCTAAATGAAAAGGAGACTTTAGCTGTAGTTCGTTGTATAAGTATCAAATCGCAATGTTTTAATGTGTTTTTGCAGATAGATGCATTGTGGTATTCCCTGTTACACACGAGCACTTAACGGCTTCGCAGCATTATCGACATTTTAGGAGAGTTTCCGCAGTTGGTTGCACGAAGGATTCCTTCAAATCAGCATAAAGGGAAGTTATTCAATTTTTTCAGGGCATTACAGCCCTGATCTGTCCCAGCGTGACTCGAATATCTTTGGATCTTAAAAAAAAAACCTTCTTAAAGATCAAAGATTCACCTGTGAGAAGGATGTGCAAGACACCGTGAAAAACTGGATCCTTCAGCAATTTACGCATTTCTACACTGAAACCATCCACACCCTTCCCACACGGTGGGATCAGTGCTACAATGTCCATGATAATTTATATATAGTTCAATTGTTCCACAGGCATTGAACTTATAACAGTGTTATTACAATTTATTCACACATAATTGTAGTCTCCTTTTCATTTGGGCAACCCTTATAACTTCAGCACTATACTATCATTAATTACATCATACTATTTATAATTTCATGGCTTGATTAAAGTACTTTCAGGCCCAAGAAACAAAATATTCTCAGCCACCCTAATTATTATTATACAGAGTGAGCTTCAATTATTTTTATAAAATAAGAGGGATGGTAGTACCTATTCAGACGAGAAATAATTGCCATGAAACATAGGATTGAAAATTACTCATTTAACCAAAAATACAGAGTGTTCTAACCTAATCTAACTTTGGCTGACGGTAATAACTTTCAGAAAAACGAAGTATATTATGATGAAATTTTTAATAGTCATGCTCATCTTTGTTGTAAATATGTTAACACCCCAAAACAGTGATAGAAGTTTCCATTATACACACCAGCAGCATGCATTCAACGCCACACATTTTCGACTGTGATTATCAGTTCGTATAGTATCATCAATTGCTAAGCGCCCTGTTTTTTTTTTTTTCAGAACTTTTAGTGATGTTATCATACATTTTATACAGAACAAGATAAATCTAGTTACATTTTTATTGCAATATTTTTATTTTTCGCAAAATTATTACCGACAAGCCAATTTCTGTTAAGGTGAAACACCCTGTATTTGTGACTAAATAAGCTGTTTGCGAACCCATGTTCTATTGAAACTCACCCTGTATGCTGAGTTTGGGACTGTTGAGTTTGGGCTCCTAACTCTCGTCAACTCAAGGTAAAGTTTTTACAAAGGCTTATTCTAGCTTAGAGCTTTTTTCTGGTATTTATAGTCAGAGACAAATAAGAAAGCAATGCCATGCGTTGAACTTTGATTATAAAATACTTTCCAACACATTCAGAATACTGTAACGAAACTTCACTGTTTAATAATGTAAAAAAATATATCTAACAACATACATGTAATAAAAAAGGTTTCTTTAAAAAAGAGAGAGAAAGTTTTTGATCCTAGGTTTTGTGATTCTTTTTTCATTCTCTGGATGCCTCCTATTACCTCTTAATTAGCCGGTTGTATTTTGGAACACCCAATGAATGTATAACTTAATGAGAAGCTAAAAAACTGTACTTTAAATAATTCTAATGATAGGGTCTTTGAATTTCATGTCATAGGCACAAGTTAATTTGGTATACGTTTTTCAATTACAAATATCTGACTCATCTTAGTGTATCAATAATTGAACTTACTTAAAGAAGCTGCATTCTGAACGTCTCCGAAAACATTTCTTCGACTGTAAATACCAATTGGCATTTTAGACAGCGAAGCGGCTGATTGTTCTCCAGGTTGAGATTGTACATTTAGGATACACTGTGAAACCAAAACAAAAGAGAATGCACAGCGCAGCACAGATGTTAACTTCTAAAAAGAAAAAAGGAACAAAATTACAAACAAATAAAGCCCTGCTTTTTAGTAGATTTTATTTACTTCACTTCTTAGAGTAATATATAAATTTCCATTTCAAAGTTATCTATATTCTGAACATTTCATGGTTAGAACAAGGTATCTTAGAATGGATTGAAAGTTTTTAAGTTTGACTTGCATGTGCGCAAGTGTACTATGTGATCTTTTTTTTTTTATTTATTTTTTTTTTTATTATTATTATTATTATTATTATTATTATTATTATTTAATGGTTATTTTTATTTTGGTATTTTTTGGTCGCATTACAACAGAATGCGAATAGAGGAGGAAGGTCTTTGATGTGTTTATTACCTTTCTCGAGGAAAATTTATTTGTTAATTTTATGCTCAGAATTTGATCTATACTGAGTCTTAAAATTTTCATAAGGCTCCGTACATATCAAATGCTATAACATGAGCCACAAGTTTTCACTTTGAGGGGAGCTGATCGACAGGGGCGTGCGAAAAGAAAACTGCGCCCGAAGCAAAGTTTCAATTTGGCGCCCCACCCGAAACCCATTTTTTTTAACTGAAAGGACAAAAAATAATCTTGGTAGTATAAATGTGGCGCTCCCTAAATTTTTGCGCTCGGGGCGACCACCCCCTTCTCCCCTCCCCCCTTTCGCACGGCGCTGGTGAACGACAAATTCTTCGAAATATCTCAAGACGAATTTGTTAATTTTCATGTTGCAGTCTAGAGTAATCGCTGTATTTTTCCTGCAAAGTTTAAAGTAATATATATAACCTCAAATTTTTTCATAATTTTTATTTCAGTAGATACGGAATTAGATGGGGAAAGAACATATATTTGCGCTATATTTACGACAATACCTCTGCCAATATAATACTTAAAATTAAAGAAGTATATCTTTGAGTTCAGCGTAACGAAAGTTTTCACAAAATACCCCGCACAATGTACAAAGAAAAGATTTTTTTCTTCATGTTACTTAATTAGTCCCCTAACCACCTCCTAAATATATTTGTAAATGTTTAATAATCTGTAAATATGTAGGTTAATTGTCTTTATTACTTCTCCCAATTTGAGCTTTCCACGTTGCATATTATTTGAAATTTTTTGTATGTCCCTGTAAATGCTTTCCATTTCGTATTATGCATAAATATATCTTATAAATTATATTAAGCCTCAGCGACGAATATCAATTTTATTATTCCAAAAATAGTTTAATATAATTAAAATACATTACATACCATTCCCCCCCCCCCCCACCCTTTATCATTATGTAATGGAATTTTTTTGTGTGGTCCTGTAAATGAATAATAACTATTTTTTTCACCACATATTTTACAGAATGCATATTTTAATGCACTTCGTAAATGGATATAAATTTTAATATGTTTGACAGGGTGTAACATCTTTAAAATTCATTTTTTTCCAAAAGCCGTAATGTAATGGTAAAATTTTGACTGTCCCTGTAAATAAACTAATCTTGCTAGAAACTTCATTTGAAATAGGGTTCGAGCTAGAGTAAACGTCCATAACGTCCAAAAATTTCAGGGCAATCCGAGAATATTTACGGGAGTTAAGACACGGACAGATGGACAGAGAAACCTAAATCATAAACACTTTTCAACTTTGTTGGGACGTGTTAAAAAAGATGCAAATTAAATGGCAAAATTACCAAACACCAAATATAATTTTATTTATATTGTTAAAATAAATTGGGCAAACATACACACAGATGGTGAAAAACATGCAAGTCAGTCATGCCAGTGTATAAAACTATATGTATACTCTACATATATTAAATATAATGCAAAAACAATGTATCAAAACATCGCGTATGGAATTTATCTCTTTGAAATGATGTAATGAATATGGTGAGACGCTCCCGCACTAATTTGAGTATCTGTAAACAACAAAAAACGTGTTGAAGAATTTTTTACATGGCTATGGCCTCCTCGAATCGTTAAGGTGATACAAATCGAAAATAACTTTAGATTACATAGTTTCTGATTAACACCATTTCCAATTGCCAATTTCCTGCATTCCCGAACAAAAATGAATTAAACTAGTTGTTGGGGGCCACTGTAATACTCACCCATCTTGGATACGCATAATATAATATTCGAAAATAAAACATATGTAAACTATCTATATAATGCATTGAAATTCCAAAATAAAATTTAAACATATATTTAAATATTTTTAATATACGTAGTAATGCTCTATTAATGAATTGCTGATGTACCAACTTCGACAAATTACATAAAATGCCAAACTATTCAAGTAGTACTGAATTGCGTAAAAGAAACATCCTTATAACTCCAAAAATAATTATCATGTTAACTAACAATTTACTGCATAGGATCAAGCGCCTCATATCCAATTAAAATATATCTTTGAATTGAAATTTAAATGAAATACAGGGTCATGAAAAATCGAAGAATGTGGAAAACAGGATTAAAAATATTTCGACAACTAATAGTCCGATTGACTTCGTTCTCTATGCAAAATTTGTGTTGTTTTATTGCCTTTTACGTGCATTCCTTAAATAAAAAAATTTCGTAAAATTTTACCATCAGAACGAATTTTTCGAAAGTCCGAAAACAATTATTCCGGATTATCGAGGTTACTGATATTAAATACCCGTAAAGCATGGTGACGTCACTGCAACGTCGTTTTGAAGTCACATTATGACTTTGTGACCAACGATTGTCGATGTGACGTCACCTGACGTCGATGTGAAGTCACAGTAACTAAAATGTGAAGTCGTTATGGCCGTTTTAGAGCTCTTTTGTGACGTTTCACAAAGTGGTCACAATGTGACAAATTTGTGAAAAATGTGTCATTTGTGACTAATTTGACATTAACATTGTGACGAAACTGTGACAAAAGCGACTATAGTTAAATTGCCAGAAACATATTTTTAAAAGTAAATAACATGTTTTGAAGGATATTTATAAATTTCTAAAGATTTTTAAAGAAGTCACATCTCAGTCACAATGTAATGTCACTGAGTGGTGGCATTTTTGTCACAGATGTGATGTGACCAAAGTGACTCACCGTGACGTCACTGTGACCATGCATGCTATTATGGAGGCTTTGTTCCATTCTTACATGCTAAATACATACAAAATTTCAAGTCTATATCTCAATTTGTTTGGGAGATAGAGCCGTTTACAGACACACACACAGAGACATAGACAGACGGACGGACGGCAATTTTTTTTAAAATATGTTTTTCCCCGTAAGGCATGGTGACGTTGCTGCGACGTCGTTGTGAAGTCACATTGTGACTTTGTGACCATCGATCGTCGATGTGACGTTACGTGACGTCGATGCGAAGTCAAAGTGACTAAAATGTGAAGTCGTTATGGCCGTTTTAGAGCTCGTTTGTGACCACTTCACAAAGTTGTCACAATGTGACAAATTTGTGAAAAATGTGCCATTTGTGACTACTTTGACATTAACATTGTGACGAAACTGTGACAAAAGCGACAATATTTAAATTGCCAGACAGATGTTTTTAAAAGTAAATAACATGTTTTGAAGAATTTTTTTATAATTTTCTACAGATTTTTTAAAAAGTCACATCTCAGTCACAATGTGACGTCACTGAGTGGTGGCATTTTGGTCACAGAAGTGATGTGACCAAAGTGACTCACAATGACGTCACTGTGACTATGCATGCTATGTGGGTCGGAATTTCCAGTATCTGAAACGTAAAAAAATCCATTAATTTTTTTTTTTTTTTTCAAAACGATTTCAAGACTTATCTTATACTACGTATGATGTTTAAGTAAAATTTGACATAAAATAGCTTCTTTAAATTTGAGAACAGCTTTAACCCACTTGTGTCCTAAGAATTACCCCCGCCCCCTTCACAATACTTTGTTTAGTTGTAACTGCGTTATACAGTACATATTATATTATAGGTTTCGAAATGCTATGTTTATAAATTTTGTGAAACAATCTTTAAATGTTGAAAAATAAGTATAAAAAATATATAAATTTATTTCCTAAAAATCGAAATGTTACTATTTAAGAACTCTAGGTTTTTATGGGTTAAGATTTATTGCAGATCTGTTTTCCATGGATGTAATGAGGTTGTCGAGAAGAATTTGAATAAATCTGTTCAACTTTTGTAAAAGTGTTATTTCAGATATTAGGACACATTATTTTGTTGTGTGTAGTTGAAATTATTTAATGATCCATGAGAATTGCAGATTGAAAATCATAATTCGCGATTTTAATAATTAAAAATAATGTTAAAATGATTTTCGAGATTTAAGGTGACAGTAGACATTCTAAATGACGAAATTTAACAAAGAAATAGGGTTTTTATTTCTTTTCGACAATTATGAAACTAGATGCTCGTATCTATTTGATGCAAAAAGAATTTTTCAATACTGAATAGGTTCTAATTACTTAATAGACACAAGAAGCACGTGCTTACCCCAGAAAATTTTGAAGGGGCCCAAAATTGAAAAAACAAGGAGCCCCAATTTTTATATTGAATTCATTCCAAAAGTCTAAAGTCCAAATTTCTTTTCAAATTAACTTATATATATGCAAATTAAAATGTTTCATAAAAATACCTTCCATAACAAATTAATTTTGAATTTTCTATTTCAAACTTGATCACAATCCTTCACTTTTTCCATTATTTTATATGCATGTTTATTTTTTGCATATTGAATTTGAGTATTATTGAATTTGGCTTGTATGCGTAACATAAAATTTAAATAATTTCCAAAGTTGAAAGAATTATTTCCAAATATTGATATTTTGTACTGCTGCTTACATGCTGAATTCAAACTTTTTTATCCAACTTATATTTTTATACTAATAACTTACATATTTTTCTTTTGTCACAGTGTGAACTCAATTGAGCCATATTTGGTTATATATTTGTAACATTGGCGAGTTTTCAGGTATGTCAAAATTAGAAAACTCTTTTCGACAGAAAGGGGGGCCCGAAATGGCATTGTGCTGTTCATGGCTTCAAACCTTAATCAGGTTCTGATTCTGAAGCTTTGTAGTGGTTATAAGCTTTTATATTTGTACAAACTGTATATGTTTATCCAGTTTGTTTTTCTTAAAACGCTGTTTTCTCAAAATTGAATATTTCGCACTTGTCTAACCTTTGAAGCATTCCATGAGCATTCCTAATAATCACATTCTTTTAAAATTTATGCTTTATATTCTCTGTATAATAATAAATACATGTTAACATAAAAAGTTACATCTCAGGAATATTTTAATGTCGAAATTTATGTGAATATGAAAATATATAGCTACCTTTTTTGGAAAAAAATGAAGCATAATTATCAAAATATTTTTTTTCCTACGTATATTTTGAGTGAACTTTTACAATTCATGCCAACTTCCATTTTAATATTTGAAAAAAAATATCTCATAAAAAATATTGTCATACTTTATGCAAAAGAAATGCGAACGGAACATTTTAAAATATGACAATTTTTCGTAATTTTAAAATTTTAATAATTAAAAGTTTATATATTTTTATAACCAAATTTTTAATATAACTGTTTGAGCTTGCCAATAATATGCTAGTTAATTTTCAAATGAATCCATTGAAAATAGAGGGTTAGTTTTTAATATCCACTGTCCCCTTAAAGACACATTTAGAACAATAAAGTTTATTTTACTGTCACTGATTTTTGGAAAAGTTTCCAAGTAGTTTTTATAATATATTAATCTTTTTCCTTTATCCAGAATATAAATTCTTTTTAATGCTATCGAATCTCAATTAAACATTTTCAGCTTCGTAATTGTATTTATACATGCAAGATTAATAAAATAATAGTAATTTTAATATTAATGTTAATTTATCACGTTTGTCAGTAAAATATGTTTGTTGAACATGAACTTGTTTACTTGATAGTATTTGAAAAATCTATATTCCTGGAGGAAAAACTGTTTATTACTTTATGAAAACTCAATTTCCAAAAAACAGCGGCAGCAAAAGAAACTGTTTTTATAAATGTTCCTTTAACACTAGAATGGCCGTGAGTGATCATTTTGACCACTACTATATGAAGACATTTCGGTTCAAACAAGAAATTTCATTAGAAAATAAATTCGAAAGATGCCAATAAATAAATATAAATAAGTTAAAGGTTTTAAATAAATAGCTTGGTGTGAAATATTTAAAAAAAACTTGACTAAAATTTTCGGCCTTTCTTCATTTCTTCTTAAATCTTCAAAATATATTTTCTTTCACGGTTTCTAAAGATAATGACTGCTTTTCAGAATCGTGGATCATTCGAAAGAAGTTTTTATATTTTTTCGATCATGATTATATTATATTTTAGTAAATTAAGAAACAATCGTCTTTTTATTTACAATGTGTCTTTTGTTAGTGAATTACAATCTTAAACTGCTCTAAATTTCTCCATACTTGAGTTGAAGTTGGCGGGGGAAAACTTCATTGAAAAATAAATCGTATTGTATGGAAGTTGAATGTTAAAATAATTATATTTGTTTTAATTCTTGATAGAAATTTAGTGAGCAAATTTACGGCACATCTAAAGGCCTTTTACGGTACACAAGTGTACTATATAACACGCTGGTTCAGAACACCTGAACAAAAGTAACAATAGCATTTTAAACCGGGAAGCGGCAGCACAGACAATCACTTCATCGAGTTCACGGATGAAAAGCTAGGATTAATTAAATATAGATTCGCATATTAAAAAAGTAATCAGTCTTCCAAGTGATATTTTGGTGGAAAACTCCTAAAAAGCCTATTTTAACCGATTGATTCGTAGGTTTACCATTGTGGTTTCCTGCATCCAAAAGTATGAAAATATGGAGGATTGGGAGTAGGAAAATATAATGGTAAACCTATGAGTAAAACCAAGAAAATTGGGTTTTTAGGTTTTTCCACCAAGATTTGACTTTACAGACCGATTGCGTTGTAATATGCGAATCGAGATTTAACTAATTCTAGATTTTCATCCGTGAATTAGATGAGGTGATTGTCTGTGCTGTCGTTTCCCGGTCTATTTCCATTGCAGACAACTTTTTATGGTACATTAACTGATGACGATTTCGTTTGCAAGTTTCAAAATATCCCCCCCCCCCCAAAAAAAAAAAATAAATAAATAAATAAAAAAAAAAAAATACTCAACTGCGATTTTCATAATTTTCGCTTCCATTTAAAATTACATAAATAATCTATTAGTCAATTATTAAATTTATATACATACCTTTGTAACCATTTTTGGCAACGTTGAAGACTTGATCCGCGCAAAAAAACTGCCTCTTTAACTAACTATTAATACTAGCAGTCAGACACCGTTACATTCCAGGAAACTTCGCGAATAATACAGAAATGCAAAGTTATAACTCTCGAATTCGGTTACAATGTGGTATTTTGATGACAGTGAAATGTACAATACGTAAAACATCAGCGTTTTATGTTCCAGGTGAAAAGTCGATTTTTTAAACAGATTTCAATGGCAAGTATCAGATAGCGTCTGGGTTTAAAATGCTGATTTTCAACATTTTTTTTTTCTCATTAACATCCATTGATTAGAATATTTGTACTTGATGCATTATATTTATTGTATCTTTAAAAAGTTGGGAATCATTAAATAGCTTTAAATGAATTGTTTTTAGCTCACATGCTATCAAAGCCTGAGAGCTTATGCGCCCGCCCGTTCTGTATGTATGTATGTACGTGTGTACGTACGTAACGCGATAACTCATGATAAAAATATCCGATTTACATGAAATTTTGGATTTAGGCTTATTATGATAAGACGCTTCCCTGATTAGTTTTGAGAGTTCATTCGATAAGTATAAGAAGAGGAACGGGGGCTATTGCCCCTCCCCTTAATTTATGTAAATGGTTTTTCCTGCAGAATTAGTAGATTTCGTTCAAATCTTAGGTATAGGATCATTCTAATGAGGTGCCTTCATGATTGGTATTGGGTGTTCATTGGATAAGTTTAAAAAGGGAGAATGGGGGGAAGGTAATCCCCCCGTCATAATTTAGGTTTTTCACGCAAAATTTATCCATTTGTTTCAAATTTTGTATAAAGGTTTATTCTGAAATGGCGCTTCCCTGATTTGTTTTTGGAATTCACTGGATAAGTATAAAGGGAGGGAAGGGGAAATTACCCTTCATAATTTATGTAAATGGTTTTTCATACAGATTTAACCGATTTGTTTCAATTTTTGTATACAGGTTTATAGTAGTAAGAAACTTCGTTCATTTGTTGTGGTATTTTCTTTTGTTAATTATAAAGGAGGGTACGGACGATTATCTCCCCCTTAAGTTAGCTAAATAGAGTTTTATGCAGAGTTATCCGATTTGCTTTAAATTTTGGATGTAGGTTTTTTTCTGATAAGTTGAATTTCTGAACAGTTTTAAAGGTTTAAAGATTAATTATAAAGGAGGGAACGGGGGAAAACGTTTCTTAAATTACATAAATGGGTTTTCATGCAGAATTACTCGACTTGCTTGGAATTTTGGATACAGGTTTATTATATGATAAGGCGTATCCCTGATTAGTTTTGCGGCTTCAGTGATAAGTATAAAGAAAGAAACTTGGGGGTGGGGGGGGGGTACTTCCTTCCTTATTTTTTTTTTTCGAAGGCCATTATTATATAGGGCTGTAATATACAATTAGTCTGCATAGCCTGTGAGCTCTATGCCATCAGTTTAACTGGGCATCATTTTTTTATTAGTTTTTGTTAATGAAATCTACTTAATATCTTTTTTTATGAAACAAGCAATCAAATCATATTACTAGTATTTAAAAGGTTATTTTATGTGATATACAGTTTGACATTACGCCAAATGTAAAATGGATCAGCGATCATGTACACTGTACAAGAAAAGATGTAAATATAATAAACTAATTCTTGTAAAGCTACAGAAATCTGTAACTTTACAAACAAATATACTACAAATTTTAGTTATCTTACTAAAATTTTATCTGTAGCCTGGGTTGCGTTTACATAAGAAAAATTCTAGGAATCCATTTTTCTTCCTAAAATATTTTAAGTAACCTTACAGATTTTTTTTTTTTTCAGTGCAAATCTGTATCTGTTACATGAATTTTTGTTGTTGCCATTACATGAAAAGTTCTAGAGATTCCAGTTTCCTAGAAAACTTTTAGTAACTTTACAGATTTTTTTTCTTTTTTTTTACAGTGTAAGCGGAATTCTTCATAAATAATCAGAGTTTTTGTTATATACATCAACGTTTTGCAAAATGTCTAAAAATGCCCAAAAGACAGTATGGCCAAGAAAGTGATAAATTTTCATTAGTGTTTAACTTAAATCTTTTTCAATAAAAAATGTTGAGGAATCGTAGATTATAGTTTAAAGCTCTTAAATTTGTGATTGAATGAACACAGGTTAATGGTTATTAAATTGGAATTTTTATTGGGTTTGTAGTTTTAGATCCATATTTTTAACCTAAATTATTAATCACCTAAATGATTAATTTCAGAAAAGATATTTTTCTGTCATTTATGAAACCATTTTGTTCGTAAAAAAACAATGAATACACCCAGAAAAAGGAATTGGTTAAAATTACAAAACATGTTTTGGTTGAGTACATTTTGGTTGTTTTAAGCGAATATTCCAGTTAAGCCCGCACACTAGGCACAGAAAAAGAGCCGGATGATAATGTAAAGTCTATGGGAGCGTTCTTTTCAAATATCTTGCTCAAATTTCAATATTTTGAGATGATTTTTTTGCACAAGATAACTGAGTACGATCCGCAACCGGTCTAGATTTTATTTTTTCGATTTTACTTTTACATTTTTTATATTACGATAGTTTCAATTTCAGAACCGGTTTAAACCGGTTTCGAAAGTTAAAGTAATTTAAAAAAAAAAAAAAAAATCTGAAACCAAAACTGAACTAGTTGGATGTGCCAATCCCAAAACTTTCTTCTATCTCATACATGCATTTTAATATTTTTAAAAAAGTTACTCATTTTATTGCTTTAATAATTTTAATTCAATACCCTACCAACTTTGGTTTTCATCTTAAATTTCTGCTTCAATCAATTAATCGGAGTAAAAACGAATTTTCGTCTCTGCACGAGCCGATGGACAATAGAATGATAAGCAGATTTTTTTTTCAAATTCAGGGAGGACCTACTTGCCTTACCAAAAAATAATCAACAACAAAATGTTTAGTTCAGTTCTAGAACTAACTTCATACACTTTTATGTGGTGCAATATTGAAAATGGCATAAAATTCGGTATTGCAGCGCCCCCTTCCGGCGGACTTTTTTCAGATTCAGGACGATCCAACTAGCCATAGCCATACACTTACACAAAAAATTTCTTTCAATTCGATGCATAACTTCATGTACTTTTGGTCGGTGCAATATTGAAAATGGCACAAAAATCGCGATTGCAGCGCCCCCTTCCGACGGATTTTTTTCAAATTCAGGGAGGACTAATTAGCCATAGTCATACAGATACACAAAAAAATTGGTTAAATTCGATACATAACTTCATATACTTTTAGTCGGTACAATATTGAAAATGGCACATAAATCGCGATTGCAGCGCCCCCTTCCGGCGGATTATTTTCAAATTCAGGGAGGACTAACTAGCCATAGTCATACACATACACAAAAAATTTGGTTCAATTCGATGCATAACTTCATATACTTTTGGTCGGTACAATATTGAAAATGGCAATAAAATCGCGATTGCAGCGCCCCCTTCCGGCGGAATATTTCAAAACTGAAGGAGGACCTGCTTGCCACAGCCAAAAACACTCACAAAAAATTTGGTTCAATTCTATGCATAACTTCATACACTTTTTGATGGTAGAATGGCGACATACAGACACACACACAGACACACAGACACACAGACACACACACAGACACACGGACAGACAGACATTTTGTAAAAACATGTTTTTTGGAATCTCTGACCCCTAAAACGTGTAAATCCGTCGAAAACCGGAAGTCGAAAAAATTTCGATTACAATACTTTCTTCTATTGAAGATAGAAGAAAGTAAAAAGTAAAAACTAGGCCGGTTGTGGATCGTCCTCGGGTATCTTATGTAAAAAAATCATGTAAAAATACTAAAATTTGAGCGAGATATTTGAAAAGAACACTCCCATAGACGTTACATTATCATCCGGCTCTTTTTCTGTGCCTAGTGTGGGGCCTTAAAGTAAAAAATCGGTTTTGTTGCTCAATCAAAAGAAATATTGTTAACACTTTTATAAAATTTTAACAAAATTTCATCAATTTTATTTGAGTGTTACTAAAGTATTATTTTTAATTTGTAATTCCAACGAAATTTCGTTGCTTTTGCAAAATTTAAATTGGTGTGCAGTAGCCATAACTCTCTCACGTAATTTTGTTTAATTGACTTTTATAGCTATAAAGGATTAACATAACTTTGGATTAAAAAAAAAAAACTTTGCAAATTGAGACGGATTAATGTAGTTATTATTACGATATTATGCATTTAAATTGTGGACGGAAAATTGAAAAAAAAATCAACAGTAATTTTTTTGTTTATTCAAACAAAATTTCCACTGAACCATATTTAAACGAAAAAATTTGTTGGACCAAACGATTTTTTTTTTTAAATAATACAGATGTTAAAAATTTTAACTTATAAATAATACAGATGTTAAAAATTTTAACTTATAAATAATACAGATGTTAAAAATTTTAACTCGTACTGTGAAATTAATCTTTAACATTTTCACTCATAACGCAGTAGTTTTTTTTTTCCTTACAGTGATATTCTATTTTTAAAAATCCCAAGCATTATGAATGCTCTCAACATAATGAATTCCAACATATAAATATTCTTATTTTTAATAGAAAAAAAATTTCAGAGATTTATAACGTGCAAACTAGGCAGTACCCGGAATTTTTTTAGTATGTGTGAAAAATTATTTGGTGCTTTTTGGAAAAAAAAAAACTTGTAGTTTTATGCATGAATTACTGAATATTTTCAAATCATGTAGAGATATACTAGTACGTCCAATATGTTAATTTTCAATGTATATCACTAATGCCCCAAAATGTCATTAAAATTGCTCCATTTTTACATCATCATCGTAAAATAATAATAATAATAATAATAATAATAATAATAATAATAATAATAATAATAATAATAATAATAAAGACAAGCTAATACAATTTTGAGATTTAAGACAGCATTAATAATCAAAAGTTTCTTTTGCTGCCATTGAATTTCGGAAATGTTTCCGAGTGGGTTTTTTGCTGTGTATTAATCAAGTTTCGCAAACCGTAATATCGTTTTTAGGATGCTATCATTTCTGAATTAACCATCTTCAACTGCGTAATTCAATTTATGCATAAGCATAACCAAGTAATATTAATTATTTTAATTTTAATGTTTTGTTACGTGACAATGTTTTTCAGATTCATATTTTGATCTTTTTTTTTTTTTAAGTACAGTAACAATTTACAATTTGGCTCATCGCCAAATATTGCACCTGTGGCTTTTTTTTTTTTTTTTTTTTTTTTTGTATTTCATTAATTTTATTTCAAATATATTTAATAATATAATCCTTTCACTCATTTCATTTATAATAACATAGCTTTAATTTGAAACTGAAATGTTTAAAATTCATGATTTTATTTATTTTTTAAGCCAATTGAATAAAAAGCAAAACTAAAATAACGTTATTTTGAAGCTCCGTATTTGCAGCGAAAGAACAAATGTAAATAAATCCAATCATTCATGATGGCCTAGATGCGTTTCATTTGGGCGTTGCCATTAAACAATTAACAAATAAACAATTAACAATTTTTGTTCCACATACGTTAGCGTAATATATATATATAGATAAAAAAGATGTTTAAACTGATTTTTTTTTTTTTTTCAAAATCGATATTTTTATACTTGCGCGCTTAATAACCCCAAATGTATTAAAGGTGATGATTTAAAACTTTATTAACATTTTTACTAGATCATTTTCTTCAAATTGAACTAAAATCTAAAAAAAAATTGACAAACATATTTGAGCGACAAAAATTATCAAAATTTTGATATTTCTATTTCGAGAATTTAAAAAAAACTTCAGAATTTTTCGTTTATTCATTAGATGTTAGTTCATTCTATTTTTGTAATATTCTTAAACCTATATTAAAAGTTTCAAAGTTCTAGAGTGCATAGTTCTTTAAATCCTGCACGCAATCTATATAGATTAATCATTAATTTTAAAAAATCGTATATTACGAATTAATTAATAATAATTAATTATGCAATATTTAATGTAAATTATATGTTTTATTGCATGGTAGGAATATTGTAAAAATACCAAAAGCCATAAAGAAAAACAAAAACAAAAAAAATTGAGGGGTTTAGTTTGAAAAATTAATGCATGGGACCACTTTAAACATTTGTCTTCGGAATCCTATTTTCCATCTGTCTAATGGGATAGAATTAGATTTACTTTAATAGATTTACCGTTTTAATTTGTTAAAAAATATCTTGAAAATTAATCCAATTTGAAACCTTAAGATATTTTTTGGCAATCGTATGAAGTTATCTCCCAGAAATATTTTTTAGATCTTTGTTAAGAAGCATTTTTTCCATTTTTTGATTATTTTACGTGGTTTTGACACCTTCAGTAGTTTCATGAAAAGGAAGAGAAAAGTAAAAAAAATGGTTTATTTAAAACTAATAAATGAATCACTCAAATATTTTCCCTTTTTTGCAGCACATTCATACTTAAAATATTAATATTAAACAGTCAATATTTTCTTTTAAGCAATTCAATTTCTTTTATGTTATACATCAGTATAAAGTCTTTGAATTTATTTAAAGTTGACGCATGTATGTATATGCATTAAACTATATATCCACTGAAACCTGATCAAACTTCAAGCTCTCGAATATTAGACTGGGAGGCGATAGAACCAACAATCACCTCATCGAGTTTACCGATGAAAATCTAGATTTAGTTAGATTTGGATTCCCATATTAAAATGCAATCGGTCTGCCAAGTCATATCTTGGAGGTACAGACCTAAAAACTTGATTTTTTAAACTAATTCGTAGATTTATCATTGCGCTTTTCTGCACCCAAAAGTGTGAAAACATGAATGATTGAGAACAGGAAAACATAATGGTAAACGCATGAGTCAACATCTAAAATCGGGTTTTTAAGTTTAAAATCTTTTCCACCTAGATATGACTTGACAAACCGATTTGTTCAATATGCGAATCGAAATCTAACTAATCCTAGATTTTCATCCGTGAACTCGATGAGGTGGTTGTCTGTGCCGCCGCCTTCCGGTCTATAATTTGCAATAAAAAAATCTCCACGTCATTGTTAAAAACCATGTTTTTCAATTTTAAGTTTTCAATATGATTTTGAAACACGTTTGTTATGCTTGTTTTGAATGCGGAAAATTCTGAAAAGGTTTTACATTTTTTTTCAGAAATAAGAATAAATTATTAAAATAATTTTCATTTTTTTTATAACACTTTCATGTTTAAAATCTTGCTATTAATGGACCAACATTTTCTTCTGAGTAATTCTAGATTCTTTTTATGTTGCTCATTGGCATCAAGTTTTTTAGTTTGTTGAGCTTGAACTTGGGTTGGCGTGTCAGGAGTAACTGAATCAAACTGCAACTCCTCGGGTATTCTTTGCCATTCTCCGGAAGATATATTCTGCAAGTATTTTAACATGTCACTTTTCAAAGCTTTTCTTCTAAGTTTTAGCTTCTCGATGTCATGCTGAAGAATTTGATTTTGCAATTTCACCCTGTTAATTTTACGATACATATTCTCAAACAGAGATTGATCTTCGACATCTTCGGAACACAGTTCTCTAATGAATGATAAACAATCGTTCTCTTTAATTTGTTCTTTTTCCTTTGGATCTAAGAATGGAATGTCGTCATTTATTCTGTCACATTCTGCTTCCAACTGATCACAAAACTTCTTCAATTTCATAATTTTTTCTAACTTCTTCTTTCTTTCTCGTAATTGTTCCATCACTTCTTCACTTTCCGATATCATTTTTCTCATAGAAGGTCTTATTTTTTCGTACTTTTTCGCTACAGATTGTAAATGGACGACTTCTTCCATCTGAATCAATTGCTTTCGTTTCGTCTCTTTCTTTATATCTTCAAGTCTTTTTCGTGCAGCTGCTACTCGTTCTTCCAGAGCAGGTATTTCACTGGCTACGATGTGCATTTCCTTTTTCTTCTTTGCAAATTTTTCGGTGAAAGTCTCGTACTTATCCTTCCATTCATTGAAAATTTCTCGTATTTGATCCATTTTGTGTTCGGAAGGGGAAATAGCTGTCTGCAACTCTTGCGCAATTTTCTCGACGTAAGTCATGTGCTGTGAGTCAATTAATTCCTTTTCCTTATCCTTTAGAAACTCTCCTTGATATTTGTATTTTTCTAATGCTTCTTTTGTCTGTTTAAGGATGTTTTCATGTATGTCATTTCGCAACTGAACTAAAAATTTTGCTCGTTCTTCAGCTTTTATACACTTGTTTAAGATTTCTTCTTCTCGTTCTAAATAATATTTTTTAGTCTCTTCTAATTCATCAAGGTATTTTTGCTTCAACTCTTCACATCTTTTTCTCAAGAAATCAAAAAGTTCTTCAGATATTTGGTAGTGTGCACAATCAGCCCATAAATGGTTAAGCTCGCAGAGTTTACGTTCCTTTTCTATTGCGTGAATATGAGCTTTTTTATAATCAAGAGCCCTCTGAAATGCTAACTTAAGTTTTGTCATCTCTAATCCCCACTCTTTTTGGTAGGCTGCTCTAAAAGGATATAACCACTGAGCAATTATCTTTTTTTCATTTAACATTGCTTTCTCTATCTCTTTCTTCGCCTTTAATTCTAAGTAACCAGAGAGTAAAACTTTCATTCTATCTCTGCGTTCTTCTTCCTTTTTCAGTTCTTCTTCTTTAGCTGAGAGCTGCTGTTCTTTTTCTTTTGAAAGCAGTTCTTGTCGAACTTGTTCTTCATCTTTTAAATCTTCAGCTGTAATTTCCGATTTGTCAGGCTCTTTACCCACTTCTTCCCTAGCTTCTGCTTCTTCTTTGACTTCAATGAGTGGTTTTTCACATACAATCATCTTTTGTATATCTTCTAAGTCATCTAATTCTTCTGAATTTTCTAATTCCTCTACTTCATCTGAACTTTCTGATATCTCTACTCCTTCTTCACTCATTGTTTCTTCTGTTTTTCCAGTTTTTTCACTTGTTCCTGTTTCCTTTTCCGATCCTTCAGAACCTTCTACAGATTTCGAATCATCCGTTTCAGTATCAGATGGCGTTATCTGTAAATGAAACTTTAAAAATTAGAAATTTATTTAAATGGAATAGGTGTACACTGTACAAATAAACTAACTAATAATTAATGCAACATAAAGATTATCTACCATAATGATTCAATTATAATCTAGATCGGTGTTTCCCAACTTTGTATAGGTCACACGCTACCGCAGCACCTGTAAAATTACTATGCTTCGCCCTCTGTAACACATAATTCTTGCTATTTAAAAAGTGAACTCTATTAAAATTTAGAAAGCCTAACAGTACCTAATTATTTCATTTTTTTTATTAACTTAAGAAAGAGTAGATCTTTTTAACATAAAATATATAATACGAATTTTAAAATATTCAGGTTTACATAAAAGGCGATTAAAATAATCAAACAGAGATGTTAATTATTAGTTTTATTTAAAACATCATAGTACTTTCAAGGTTTAATCAGACACTTCCTCAAAGAATATCTTTGTTTATTTAAACAAACAAGGTAGAACCCGTCGAGTTTCGACGAAAGAAGATATTTCAGATAAAACTGTTTCATTGATTTATAATAAACCTGCAAAATTAGTTACAATAAAAAATGCACCACATTGGTATGCGAACTCTTTAACGAATGATTTTCAACCTAAAGTTAACAAAATAATCCTTATATAAAACTCAGTTGTAGAAATTGTTAAAATTAAACTTTAATCATATATGTAAGCAGTAAAAAATATTAAAAGATATGTTATTATGATAGAGTTATCAATTAAGGCTCTTAAGCTAGTGTTTCAAAATGAAAAAAGCAAAATTTATTCCACTTTGACTCAATCATGGAATTTTGTCCCGTGAAATCTAAACTCGACATAATTTTCACCATATCAAAATTTACATACGTAATTTTCATATCTGTATTCACCTTTTTAAAAAAATTGGTATTTTAATTCGATAATTTTGAAATCATTTAAATTCAAAACTTTCTGAATGCTGTTAGATGAAACACATACTAAACTATTTATAAACAAAACCAAAATTCACCGGGTTTTATAAGAGACAATAATTTTTAAATAGAAATGGAGTACTTCTATTGCCACAATTAGAAAAACGGTATTAAGAACAACAACAAAATTAATGTTTCAAAAATAAATTAAGATGAAGTTTTCAAACAAATTGCATTTTAAAGTACATTTTCGCCCCTATACGGCGGTGTAAAAATTTAAAATGCGGATGTTTAGAAGTTTAAAATTTCGCAGTAGCAAAAATTTCATAACCGAAAAAATTCAATTTCAAATTTCAAAGTGTTGCCATTCGCAAATTGATGTATGCGTTGCGCACAAATACGTTTGGCCTTAAAGATAGATAGATAAGGCATGTTCAGCGCAACTTACTGAAGTAACCAATGTTACTGACCGATTGTAGTGCAGTACGAAAGCGAATTGTAGTACCAATGAAAACTATCCTGTTGAATTGTAGCTGACGTCACACTTCGATTTGATTTTCATTTCGTACTTGTCTGCAATCGGTCGTAACATTGGTTACTTCGGTAAGTGACTGGTAAGTTGCGCTGAACACGCCCATAGATACATGATTTCGTTTTGAAAATGAATGAGCCAATAATACAGTTTAAAATAAAAGTAGTTTTTTTTTCTGGATTAAACTTAATGAAAGAAGATAAACACTATTATTAATTGCAGTCCATTTACTCTATATTCCACTCTGTAATCATTCGTAATTTTTAATTTTTAATTGTGTGGATTGAAGAGTGAATTAGTAGTGTTTGAGAAGAAAAGCAGTAAAAAGAAATATTTAACTGTTTTACCATAAATTTTAATGCATCATTTTTCTAAAATTGTCAGGATTTTTTTCAGGATGTTAAACAATAAACTCGGTACATTGTACTACAATATATATTTTAGCAAATTGCTTGAATGAGCTACCGGAGCTGCTCCATTCGGACAGCATATGGAGCCAGTTTTTACCCGGTCGGATAGAAAGGCAAAATCTCATTTTACTATTAATTTTAGTTCCTTGAGTTTCGATCAAAAAAAATTATTTCCAGGCATAACTTTTTCAATGCTGCACCCTTGTTTGTTCTCTCTGCCTTCAAATTTAATAAAGCTCTTTCTTTTTTGGCAAGTTCATGCCACCTTTTAAGCATCCTTTTAGATATCCAAAAAGTGATTTTCTCCATGTCATTTTTTCCATGAGCCGTCAGCAGAAAAACCCAAAGTATCGAGTACAAGAAAATAAATTTTATTTAATGGAAGAGTAGTAATAGGGGAATCTAATGACCCATGTCTGCCGGAAGTGAAATGGTGCACAAGACAAAAATTCATAACATTAGTGGTTTACTCGTAGGTTTATCATTGTGTTTGTCTTACAATTATTTTATATATTTGACTGTAAGATAAACACAAAGATAAACCTATGTATAAACCACTAGTGGTATTAATTTTTGGCTTATGCATTACTTCACTTCCGACAGACATAGATCATTAAAGTCTACCCTTCCATACTACTTTTCCATAAAATAAAGGGTTTTTTTTCCCTTGTGCTCCTTAGGTTTTTGTGCTATTGGCTCTAGTACTACAATTTGAAAAACAGCAGTGATGTACAAGAGCCAAGGCACTAACTAAGGAACTGCAAGAAGTGTAAGTCGCCGATTTTGACGAAAGGGGTATCGTTGGAAAGATCTCATCGAGAGCAGCAAAAAACTCAATGGAACTACTTGTCGCAAATGAGCCGTTTTCGAGATATCCGACAATTTATGTCACGTAAGTAGTGCATACTTAATGGGAGTCCGCAAAAAAATTTTGTCTCGATTTTAATGAAAGTGGTATCGATAAAAAGATGTCATCATGAGGGATAAAAAACTCAATAGAACTATCCGTCGGAAATGAGCCATTTACGAGATATCCGATGATTTATATCACGTAGCTAGTGCATACTGTTCTAGAGCACACTTAATCGAGGACCGCAAAAAAATTGTTTCTCGATTTTGATGTAAATGGTGTCGTTGCAAAGATATCATTGTGAGGATTAAAAAACTCAATGGCACTACCGATCTGAAATGAACCGTTTCCAAGATATCCGACAATATATGTCACTTAATGCAGTTTCCCAGAAGTGTGTATTAGCAATGTGACACAAATTGTCGGATATCTCGAAAACGTTTAATTTCCGACGGGTGATATCATTGAGTTTTTTAATCCTCACGATGATATCTTTTAAATGATACCATTTTCGTTAAAATCGAGACAAAATTTTTTTGCAGTCTCCCATTAAGTGTGCACTAGTTACGTGACATAAATTGTCGGATATCTCAAAAACGGTTCATTTGCGATAAGTAGTTCCATTGAGTTTTTTTGCTGCTCTCAATGAGATCTTTCCAACGATACTACTTTCGTACAAATCGGTGACTTACACTTCTTTCAGTTCCCTAGTAAGAAGTCTATGCTAAGTAATGTGAAAAACAAAGTCACCAACGCTGAAATGCGCACAGTTAAAAGAACTGTCTAGGTTCTTGTCATCTTGATCGCCACCACGTGGCTAGTGAAATTGAATGGGACAACTTCACTATTCCGTAGACCAATTTCGCCAAATTATATAAAGCGCCAAATTAGCCTCCAAATTATGCAAACAAGGCGTAATTTTTATTTTAAATAATGGAAGAACAAACACATTTGTAAAACATTAATAAAAATACAAATAAAAGGTAGAATTAAAAATCATTTGATGACATAACAAACACGCGAATCATATTTAATGTCAAGTGAATATGACAGTTACAAACATCCAATAATGGCATTTAATCTTATAGTTTGGCGATAGTTTCTCAGTCGACTGGATAATCAAGCAGTATCAATTAAATCTGTCCTCATCCGTGCTCAGTAAAATTCGCCTATTGGCGGTATTTTTGATTACGGAACTTTCTGTACTAATTGATCTTGATTTTATGAGAGTATTTTGCAAATACTTTTTCAGTATAGGGATCTTGGAGAAAGTAAGAAAGTGAACTTGGAGAGAGAAGGAAATTTGGAAACATATTATCTGGCAAAGCATTCCTTGTTTCCATTTAAGGGTGTATTTCGATTCAAACTGCTTATTTTAAAATTTATTTTTGAATGCATTTTTGCTCTCAAACGCATCAACTTGCAGATTCTCTTATTTAAAAAGTGCACAAGGTGCCGTGAGGGTCGATTCTTTGATAAATGTAAAAAACATTGTAAAAAAAGCGATCAAAAACGGTATTTTGAACAGATTTTCCCGAAGCGAGAGATCTGAGAACGAAAATAAAGGTCATGCCGAGAAGGTAAATGTTTATAAATCCAATTCTAATGAATTGAGCGTAAAAAGACATCACACGGCACTTCATACGTCCCTTCAAGAATCCCCTCAGCAAGTTTCATGTTTCTACTTTTAAAAATGTGTCTGAAATTGTATCGGAAAATTTCGAGCTGTTGAAGGTGAAAAAGCGTTTTTTCGAATATAACCTTAAGAAGCAATATTTTCAATACTTATAGAATTTATTTAATTCAAAAACGGCAATTTATCGTTTTCATTTATACAGTCACAATTCGTAATTTTTACATAAAAAAATAACAATATATGTATAAATTAATCTTAAACAGATAATTTTTTTATGAAACAAGCCTAGAATTTAATAAGTTTTGTTTACATAATTGTTTATACCATTTGACAACAAATCTCAATTTCTGAAGCCCGAAATGTACCAAGCTTTTACATAAAAAAAAAAAAAAAAAAAAAAAAAAAAAAAAAAAAACCGCCAAGGTTTTTAGGCACTGCAAAAATACCTTCTGGCAAACAATGGCTGTACATTGAAATTCACAGTTTTTTACAATAAACTAGCAAATGCGTGCTACGATAAATACATAGTAAAGTAGATGCTACTGGATACAGCATTAAAGTAAGCAAATTTACAAACCAAAACATTCCAATTAAAGTAAATTATTCTCTTACCGATTTCGTATCTGCCATTTCTTGTCAAAAAGTATCTATCTAATAATCGAATATTATACTTCACTGCAAAACAAAATTTCTAAATACATTTCCTTGCTTTGCTTTAAACTTTAATTACGGTCATAGCAGTTTTTTAAATTAGCATAAAAAGTTTTAGATCACGCGATAAATTACGCAGAAAAAAAAGTAATATTTTTCATTCCTAGATTAAATTTTAAAAAAAAACTCTTATAATTTATTTGTGTAAAAAATAATTCACTCATAATTTTAAATTTAGTGGTGCTAATCTTAGAAAGACCACATGTTTGCACCGATGAAAATGACATCACAGTTAAATGAAAGCGTGCATTTTTCTCATAATGTAATAATTGTTTCTTTTCATATACGCTATAATATAACGTCTAGACGCTGTACTATAACATGAATTTAAATTTTCCTATTCACAAATCACCAGCCAAAAGCATGCTTTTGCAAAAGAAAATTATATTATATTAAAAAATATATAAATGAATGCGTATGCATTCATTTATATGCATTGTTATGCATTGATGCATTGTAAAACAGCATCAGTTTCAAAAGTTGGAGTTTTATTTATAAAAATAAAACTTCTTGTGACAGATTTATTAATCTAAAGATCTCTGGTATGAAAAGTAAAAATAAAATTCCCATTTTTATTATTATTATTATTATTTGGAAAATAGTTGTTGTCCTCAAAGTCCAAGAGCATGGACATGGAACTCTTCCCGAATGAGGTAATAAAGTACTAAATTCTATATCTTGATGAAAATTAATAATTTCCCCACTGCATTCAAGCTGACCCCCTTTAATGCGATAAACAGTAATAATTGCTGAACTTGGGCAATTAATTTCCCCTCAAAGTTAAGTTAAGTTAAGTGCTTTGATATTTAGGGATGTGGATCAAGATCTATATTTGTTGCGTATTATCGCTGCTTCCATGGTTTAATTTAATCGATTTTATTTTGCGTCTCGCGCAAACAATTGTGTTGTTGTTGTTGTTGTTGTTGTTTACATTTTGAATTTGTTAGAACTTTTTTGAATGGAACATTTCTTTGAACTGAAAAAGGCAGTATGTATTGTATTAAGATATTATAATAATGAAAAAATATGATATGTGCACAATAATGTTATTGTCTGTAATGTGAAAGTTAATATAGGGGGAACTGGGGTACATTGATACATGGGGCACATTGATACACCCCCTCTACCGCTCACAGGGTCATTACAGGAAGTTTCACTACAGCTCCAAAAGATGATGCTAGTGTATTCAACTACATACAGAAAATCCTGGAATGATTCAGCAGTTTGATGAAATGGGACGGGTGATTTATTGTTTTTGTTGTTCAAAAGTAAATATGAGTTGTACAATTGAAATGCTATTATATAACTATTCCAGTATTTTCAACCAAAATGAATACTCTCCCTGGTAAGTACAGCTACTCTTTATCAGTTCTTCATTATTTATTGTTAGATATATTGTGAAGTGTTGGATTTGAGACTCATTTTATTCAAAATCGCTGTATGGGGCACATTGATACAGTCTATGACGGGGCACATTGATACAGCCTAAATCCTTTAATAGTTCATATTTTCATTATCTTTTATTATTTTTTTTTACCATACACTCCTTAATCCAACCTTTTTTTTCACGAAAAATTTCTAATATTAGTTTTTATTGAAGTGAAATAGCTCTAATTTCTTTATATTAGAACATTTTATAGTATTTTTGAAAACAGAAGACGTAGGAACTTACCCAGCATCCAGTGCTAGTAGAATTAATAAAAGAAAAGGATGCCATTCTGGCAAATCTCGAATTTATATCGATTCTCCAGAGAAAAAAGTATTTTCGACATGCGAAATGTTAAGTAAGAGAAACAAACTGCAGAGCAGAAAATGATACTTATATTATAAACAGAATTTTTAATATAATTATCCTTTATTTTCGGTTTATGAACCTATTTATAAACAGAAAAACTGGTAATTTTTTCATCTTTCATAAGAAAGAAGATAATGCTGGGGTTGAAGTGCTAGATATGACAAAGTTACCACAGCCAACAATCAGACAAGAAACAGCCAGAACATCAGGTCATAATATATTTAATTTTGATTGCTTTAATATTGCTTAAAAATAAATTTTGGGTGATTTGAATTTTTATAAATAAATATAAAATGGTTTTCTAATTCATTTTCTATGAAAAATATGCATTGGTATTATTTTGTCGTCATTTTTCTCAAACGTATCAATCTGCCCCGGGGATGGGGCACATTGATACAAATAACTTTTTTTGATTTTTTTAAAATTACATGCAAAAATACTATATAAAACAATGATTGTACATTTTTATAACATACTACACAAGTTTTGCTGTCACCTCATGGAAAAAAAACTTGAATTTTCTACTTTCTTGACACCAAAAAAAATCTTAGAAAAAAACTGTATCAATGTACCCCAGTTCCCCCTACATGTTTTTTTATACATTATGTGCTTGAATTTACTCCGAAGACATGAAAATTTATTTACTTAAGATATAGAATTCGCTTGATCTCCCTTGCACATGATAATAGGTAAGATTAATACATTTCATGCTGTAGTTAAAATATTTTAATTTTGAAAATGAATACTGATAATTTAAACATCAGTATTAAATAATATTGAAGAATTTTATAAACAGGGATAGATTCAATATTATTTTGGCATCCCTGCCGGGATATTTTGTTATTTAAGAAGTAATATAAGATAATGGAACAAATTAAACGATTACGCATGCCATTATGAAGTGCGTTTTACGCGAATCGTTAATTTACTTGAGAATAAATTAAATGATGAAAATAAAGATATGGATGAAATTGAGATTTTATATGCTCAATTAGAAGAAAAATGGGTAAATCTAAAACCCAAAGAAAAAGAAATGTTAAATCTTCTTTTAAACTATAAATCATGTACGCAAGAAAATTATGATACGGAATACGACAGTTTTAGCGTGTATGAAGAAAAAATTATTAAGTTAAAAACGAAAGTTCAAAAATTTTTGAAAGTTTCTGAAACTGAAAATATTACGAAACGGAAGTTTAAACTTCCTAAGATAGAATTTAAATTATTTGAGGGAGATATTAAGGAGTGGTTGGCCTTTTGGGCTCAATTTGAAAAAATACAAAACGATTCTGATATCGCGAAAGAAGATAAATATCAGTACTTGATGCAAGCGACGCTAAAGGGTTCTAGGGCAAGAGAAATTGTCGAGTCGTACCCCGCTACTGGTGATAGTTATGAAAATGTTATTGAATGTTTAAAAGCTCGTTTTGGTTGCACTGATATGTTAATTGAAGTATACATACGAGAAGTACTTGCTTTAATGATGAATAACACAACAGGAAAAGGTCCAAGAATTCCTCTTTTTAAATTATACGACAAAATTGAAATGTATTTAAGGTCATTAAAAATGTTAGCTGTTTCAAGCGAACATTATTCTGCAATTCTTTATCCATTGATTGAGTCGTGTTTGCCTGTTGATATATTGAGAATTTGGGAAAGAAATTTAAATTCCATTACCTTAAATTCAAAAGATGAAAGTAGAAATAAGTTCGATTCTTTGATGAAATTTTTGCAGCACGAAATCGAAAGCGAAGAAAAAGTCCGTTTAGCTAGAAGTGGGTTTAATCTAGAAAATGCAAACAAAAATATTCATACTGCACCAAGTAGGCGAGAAAGGGATCTTCCAACGACTACGGAATTACATAATTCATCGAAAATGAAATGGGAAACATGTATTTTTTTCTAACAAGTCACATTTGTCAGAACCAAGTCGGTACCGAATGTAGATATGCTAATAGTTTATCTCATGAAGATAGAAAACAAATATTGATGAAAAAAGTAGCTTACTTTAAATGTTTAGAAACAAGACAACACATATTACGTTTTTGTAGAACGAAAATACCACCCAGTGATTGCGGTAAATTACATTTTAAAATAATGTGTCCAACGAAAAATGATAAGGAAAACCCGATTACAGAAAAGTCAGATATCGTAATTAAAAACGACACTGCTTTATTCAATAAATCAAGTACTCGCCATGTACTTTTGCAAACGCTTATTGTCCAACTTAGATGTAATAGTAAGATGAAATATATAAGAATATTAATTGACTCAGGTAGCAGTAAATCCTATTTGTCATCTTTTGCACTGGCCGAAATGGGATATGAATGCATAGGGGAAGAAAATTTGACACATACAGTCGTCCCCGCTTAAACGAATATTGATGGTTCCAGAAAAAATATTCGATTAAGCGGGGTATTTGATTAAACGGGGATCATAGAAATGTAATATTAAATGTGTAATAAAAAGTTAAAATAATCATCTACAGCATATTTAATTAATAGCATAATAAAATCTTTAATATAACAAAGTAAATTAGTAAAATAAGTACAAATACTAATATAAAGTAAGCACGAAATAATTTAATATCAGTATATATAGCTGTATGATTAATATTATACTTCATGTAGTTCATTGGAATTTGGTTAAAACTTTGCTACTTGTAATTTATGTTATTTACACAGGCTTAAAAACGTCGTTTAAAGTGGTTTGTTTACGTGGAAACTTTTTTGTGCGTTAGCTAGCACACGAGCAAATTGACCAATGTTATCAAAATTGAGATTATGTTCCCTCTTTTGATCCAAATTTCCATTTTATCTCTATTCTTTTTGGATTATTTTGGCATTGCGTTTCATATTGGAAACATTAGCGATACTACGTTAGGATCAGGATTACATCAGCGATATTTTAAGGCTGTTCTCAACTGCTTTGCTCAACAAGCGGAAAAAGTTTTGACACATTTACAAATTCATTTTTTAACATAAAGATATCAAATTGCAAAGCCTGACCATGGAAGCGATCTGGAATCTAACTCAGTTTTCTATTTTTTGATCGATCCATTACCTATTGAGTTATGAGCTTTTTTGCTCACGTGACAAGGCAATTTTCACTCCAATTTGTCCGGTTTTTCTTCTCTTTCGCGAATAGTTAGTTTAAAACGCCCACTTTGACATTATTTTTTGAAAAATCTGCTGTGTTATAAAAAAAGGAAAATTGAGTGCTATTAGATAGTTTCTGAACAACAATGACTGCTAGTTTCATACAATTCTGAGCAAAAACAAATTGAAACTTATATCATAAAGCTGCCCTTTTTGATTTAAGAAAGGCTTTAAAATCTTTTGCTACCTGGGCTTCTGTTTTCTTATTTAACGCTTCAAAAACTGTCGTTTATCAAAAAGGTTTAAAGATTTCCATTTAAAATTTATAGCAACTCCTTCTTCCTAACAAAAACATGACTAAACTTACAAAACGCAAAAATAGTCCATATAGGCCAACTTATTTCACCCATTTGCAGATAAAGGAGGGGAGATCATTTGATCTGTTCATTACACACCTGCCATTCGAAACCATTGCACGAAGAAATGAAAATTTGTCTTCGGTGTAAATAAGCCGAAAATTACAAAAGGTGAAGAAAAATTCAAGATGAAAAGTGTTTTTCGTGCCAGATTTCAAACATAGGTCACCCAGATGATATTCGAATAAACGGGGAGGTTCGCGAAATTTATTAAGCGGGGAATAATAACATATATCCAATAGCGATAAATTCGGTTCCGGCGAATTCTATTCGAATAAGCGGGTTATTCGATTATCCGTTACCCGATTAAGTGGGGAGGACTGTAGTTTATACGGAGGCACCAGAAACCGTATCAGCACATAAGAAATATTTGATTAGTCTGAGTGACTTCTTTGATAATTATCGCTGTTGTTTCGAAGTGTTAGATCAAGAAAAAATTTGTTCGGACATTCCAGAAATTCCCCGTGGCTCTTTTATGAGTGAAATAAAGAAGCATAAAATTTTTCTAGCTGATTTAAATAACCAGGTTGAATTACTGTATGAGTTTTCACCTAACGAAATTCATGGGCTTATAGGAGCTGATATAGCAGGTAAATTATACACCGGAAAAATAAACAATTGATTTCTGGCTTAGTAGTAATGGAAACACATCTTGGTTGGACTTTGATGGGAAAAACTGACATTTTTAACATATCAGATAGCACAAACAGCGTCATGTCACTTCATGAAAATGATGCAAAAATTTCAGATTTATGGCGACTAGACACGCTTGGAATTCTCGATCCTGGTGAAAGCGGAAACAGACAAGAAATCGAAAAAGTAACTGAAGAGCATTTCAATAGAAATATAAAAATAGATGCAGAAGGAAGGTATGAAGTATCCCTCCCATGGATTGAAAACCATCCTTCGTTACCAACTGCTCGAAAAATTGCTGAACGACGATTAAGAAGTTGTGTTGAATCACTAAAGAAAACATCAACTTTAGAAGAGTATGAAGATATATTAAAAGAATGGATATAAGAGGGTGTTATTGAAGAAGTTAAGAATACTTGTAATGATGAAAGTGAACACTACTTGCCACACAGAGCTGTGATTAAAGAAAATTCGACCACAAGAGTTAGACCAGTCTTTGATGGTTCAGCAAGACAAAAAGATTCACCTTCAATCAATAACTGTTTAGAAAAAGGTCCTAATATAGTAGAACTCATTCCGACTATATTGAATAAATTTCGGCAGAAGAAAACAGGTGTGATTACGGATATTCGAAGAGCATTTCTGCAAATAGGTTTAAATGAGCGAGATAGACCATTTCTGAAGCTTTTATGGTGGGAGGAAGGCGACCCCGAAAAGTTGAAAATTTTCCAGCAGAAGAGGGTTGTTTTCGGTCTTACATGTTCACCTTATTTGCTTGGCGCAACTATCCGATATCATCTGAAGAACGCACTAAAGAAACAGCAGAGAAATTGATGAAGTCTTTTTACGTTGATAACTGCGTCACTAATGTTAATAATCATGAGCAGCTTGAAAAATTTATTGAATAATCCAAACTTATTCTCCAGAATGCTAAGTTTGATCTTCGAGGATGGGGAATATAATATCCATGAAACAGAAGCAGAAAACTTCCCAGAAGAAAAGATTATTCCAGTTTTGGGACTAATGTGGAATTTAAAGGCTGATACTTTGAAAATAGATTTACGAAAATGTTTTGAAGATTCCACTGTTGTAACGAAAAAAAAAAACAATTCTGAGTGCTGTTCATAGAATTTTTGATCCCATTGGCTTCCCATGTCCTGTCACCTTGGGTCCAAAGATTCCTCTTCAAGAATGTTGGAAATTGAAAGTTTCGTGGGATGCTGAATTACCTGAATCTATTGCCAAAAAATTTGAAAAATGGCGAAAGGATGTCTCTAAATTAAAAGAAATAGAAATCCCTCGATGTTTTATTTTCAATTATGAAGCTCCAAAGAATCTTTCATTGCACATATTCTGAGATGCAAGCAAGAATGCATATTCTATACATGTATATTTTTAAGATGTGCGACTGAAAACACAATATCTTGTCAGCTTGTACAGGCTAGGAGCAGGTTGTTCCAATGAAAACCATTTCTATTTCTCGATTGGAGCTGCTTTCCTGTTATATCGGAGCTAGACTAGCACAGAGTGTTATAAATGATCTCCAGTTGAAACCTATCCCGAAATTTTTCTGGTCTGATTCAGCAAATGCTTTATATTGGATCAAAGGAACTGAAAATTGGGCTCCCTTTGTTTTCAATAGAGTTAAAGAAATCCGATCCTTGACAGAACTTGAAAATTGGTATCACATCCCAGGATCCTTAAATGCTGCAGACCTCCCTTCTTGTGGTTGTAATGCAGAAACTTTAGCAAAATCTAAATGGTGGGAGGGCCCAGAATGGTTGCGAAGACCAGAAAATGAATGGCCAGAATCCAATGTTGTTCCTGATTTCAACGTAGTATATTCAGAAAAGAGAAAAATTGTTATTAGCACTACAAATCATGAAGAATCAACTGAAAAAATTTATAATAGATTTTCATCGTACGACAAATTGATCCGAATTATTGCTTGGATTTATAGATTTTTTACTAACTGTAAAGTGAAACTTGCCAACCGGCTTCCTGGACTCTTAATGCTAGATGAAATAAACAGAGCTGAAATAGCTTTGTTAAAAATAATACAAAATGAATCATTTTCAGGAACTGAAGATAAACGCTTAAAATCACTACAATGTTATGAAGAATCAAATGGACTACTTAAAGTTAAGACTCTTATTCTGATGAGAGAAGATAAAAGAAATTTCCGATTTCCAATACTGTTACCCTGCAGTCATCCAATTGTCGAAATACTTATTCGGACAAGACATCTTAGTTTAAATCATGCTGGCACCCATATATTAATGAGTAACTTAAGAGAAGATTTTTTGATTTTGAATTGCAGGAAAACTGTTAGAAAGGTAATCAGAAGCTGTGTACGCTGTAAAAGATTCAATTTAAAATCTAAACCGATTATAGAAGCCCCTCTTCCGGAAGATCGTATAAAAGAAGCTGCAGTATTCGAAGTTGTAGTAACTGACTACGCCGGTCCTTTACTTCTTCGAGGCGGTCAAAAAGCTTGGATTGTTAATTTTCACATAAGCTGTCTACAGAGCCATACATTTAGAGATAGCCACATCCCTATCTACTGACAACTTTTTGCAAGCTTTTAGAAGATTTATAGCACGAAGAGGTAGACCTGCGATAGTATATTCTGACTACGGAAAAAAATTTACGGGTGCTGAAAATTTGCTGAAACAAATCGATTGGGATGTCATCTCTCAGTACAGCCCAGCTCAGAAAATTATTTGGAAATTTAACCCTCCATCTGCGCCGTGGTGGGGTGGATGGTGGGAGCGTTTGATAGGCGTAATAAAAGGGGTCCTTCAAAAAGTCTTAGGACGAAGCTCTTTAAATTTAGAAGAAATGCAAACTGTTATTTGCGATACTGAAAGTATTGTTAATCAGCGGCCTTTGACCTATGTTTCAGAAGAAATTGATGATTTAACACCACTTACTCCTTCTATGTTTTAACAAGACATCAGAGAATCAGGTATTCCTGATCTTGACAATTTGGATTCATCGTCTATTAATATTTGGGTTTTTTGAGACAATCCTCGAAATTTGACAAAATCCGAGACCTATTCAAATTGGTGATGTTGTTCTAGTGTCCAGTGAGAATGTTAGAAAACTTGAATGGCCGCTTGCCAAAGTTATTGAACTTTATCCTTCTAAGGATGGAAATGTGCGACTAGTGAAGGTGAAAATGAAAGGTGGCGAATTTCTATGTCCTGTTCTGAAATTGATTCCTCTAGAAATAACTCAAGAGAAAGGAACCGAACTGCACTCTATAGCTCAAAACTCAACATCTTCCGAACAGACTGTTCAACCACATAATAAAGAAAGTCCTTTAGGTCCTGTTCCTTCTAAACCGATGGTAAAGCTGACTGGAAAAACTGTTATTTAGATCCTTCTACGAATAAGACAATGAACCAGCATTCTGTTAAAGACTGTGTTAGTGACTCTCCTGTAGTGACTGTTCCTGAAAAACGATCTAGATATGGTCGTTTATATAAACCCAAAGTTAAGTTTGAGTTTCATTGAATTCGAAACTCAAAGGTGGGAGTGTGTTGCGTATTATCGCTGCGTCCATGGTTTAATTTAATCGTTTTTACTTTGCGTCTCGCGCAAACGATTTTTTTTTTTTTTTTTTCATTTTGAATTTGTTAGAACTTTTTTGAATGCAACATTTCTTTGAACTGAAAAATGCAGTATGTATTGTATTAAGATATTATATTAATGAAAAGATATGATATGTGCACAATAATGTTATTGTTTGTAATGTGAAAGTTAATATACATGTTTTTTTATACATTATGTGCTTGAATTTACTCCGAAGACAAGAAAATTTATTTACTTAAGATATAGAATTCGCTTGATCTCCCTTATACATGATAATAGGTAAGATTAATACATTTCATGTTGTAGTTAAAATATTTTAATTTTGAAAATGAATACTGATAATTTAAACATCAGTATTAAATAATATTGAAGAATTTTATAAACAGGGATAGATTCAATAATATTATTAGTTATAGAAAAAATATTTAGTTCATTATTTATTATGCATTTATGGCAAGTCTTACAAGATCCGTCAGATTGAATATGATTGCCAAACCAACGACAGTTTAAATGTTTAGTGCATCTTCGAAATTTAAAGCATTTTTCGAATCGCATGCATTTTCTGTCAGAAGATTTCCGCCATGTCCTCGTTTTGGCACAGATGTCATAGACGCCAATGTCATATACGCACCGGGGTACTTAATTGGCGGCAAAGTTATTTTGTTGACATGGTAACCCGGATGTTGTTTATTTATTAATAAATTGTTTATTTACTTTCATTTTCTTTTTTAAAATTATATAAATTGTTTTATTCTACAGATATTAATTAAACTTTTTTAATTTCTTGTTATTCCCTTTTTTTAAATGTGCATGGTAACTGGTATTCGAAAACGAGGTTTTTGCCAAATCGTCGTTAGAAAAAATCGCGACATAGTGGTGTGTATATGACATCTGTGCTATCGTTTTTTTACGCTGATATCTAGCCTCTCGCCTTAAAGCTATATCATATTCGCATTCTTTTCAACCAGTAAGTGTACGTTTTCTTGGCATTTTTTATAATAAAACTAATACATTCAATAAATTGTTTTTAAACGGCAAACTATTTAAAATAGTACTACATATAGCAAAATAATAATATATATGTTTGATGTGGTTCAATTTTCAACCTTCGAATTCAAGTAACTCTTTATATAACAAATTTAACAATTAATTTTATTTCTTTACAATCTTTCTGTTGCCACTTTACAAAAAATATCATAATATAATGCTTTTAATATGAGCTAGTGTCATCAGCGTAAATATTTTTGTTGAAATAAAGAAACTATATTTTATTTATTTATTTAATCATGATTCTATCTGTAACTGCTAACTCCATGGTTTATTTGTTCTTTTGAAAATGTACATGTTTTATTTTTATTTCCAAAAATGCGTCCGTAATGAAAAAGCATCTAAAATATATTAATTGAAATAATAATTATTTAAAAAATTATTCTGTAAAAAAAATAATATTCTGCAAATCTACAGATCATAATTTATTTTTGTGTTTAATTTCAAGTCAAAATACTGAACAGATTTTTTGTAAAGTGTACGACAAAATGTAATTTGAGTAGGCTAGTGGAGGATTCGCTTCGCTCATCCTAATAATTTGAAGACAAATTTTTATAAATACTTCAAACAAATTTCATTTAAAAATGCATTTTTTTTTTTCAACGCAACGGTGTAAAAATTAAAAATGTGCGATGTTTAGAAGTTTAAAAATTTGCAGTTCCGAAAATTGTAAAACTGAAATTTTATTTAAAATATATTTATGATGCTTCCAGGAATAATAATGTTTAATCCATGCAGTACGTAATATGAGGCATTCAGAAGTCCGTCTGGTTAACTTCATCAAACAAAAATGTACGTTTTAAACAGTTGTATATCTATAAACTACTGTTTTTGTTTCACAATATTTTGATTATACTCATTAATTGTCTTATAGTCAAGGGCAATTCATAAACTCTGTATAGATGATATATAGGAAAATTTCAACACAATCATGTCCTTACTTGAGTTTTTTTAAAATTGAAGTTAGTTTAAAATGGAATTGGCTTCTGAACGCGTCATCTATAACTCTGTTATATAACGTAAGTCATGTTTTTTATCACTTTTTTTTTTTTTTTTTTTTTTTTTTGTAATTATTCTTAATAACGATTAAAAAAAAAAAAGAGGGGGCGGGGTAAATGCGTTTTATTTTGAAAAAATATAAATGAATGATTTCTGATAAAATTTAGAATTATTATGAAGTATATTTAATTTTAAGTATTTATAATTCCGTTACAAATAAATTAAAGTACATAATCATTAAAATCCGATTTTTTTCGAGTTTCTTGATAGTGACGTCATACGCATACTTAAGTTGTTTAAACTTATAAACGCTGTATTCTCCAGCGGATATGAATGACGTCATTTTGTATAAAATAAAAGCGTGTCTATATATCTTAAAACTGAAATATCTTTTGCATCATCTATAGTTAATTAATTTATTTTTTCTCTTTTTTTCATTATTAACGAAATTCTTTACCTTTCTATTTAAATGGGAAATCGAAATGTATAAAATCGTTATTAAAAGAAAAAAGAAAAGATTTGTGAAAAAAAGAAACCCACGGAAGCCGCTTTTTATTGTTATTATATTGTTATTATTGTTATTATATTTTAAATATGGAATTTGTGTATAAATCTAAAATTTTAGTCTTTGAAAATATCATTTTCCAAATAAACTTTGTAATTTGCTAAAATAGATTTTTTTTTTTTCTTTTTAAACCAGTGGTTTTTAAATCCAAAAAATCTAGTCGCCACATTGTGAAAAAATTGCATAAAAGGAATAAAGTTTACACTGGAAAAAACGCAGACATTCAAAGTGAAAATTAATTTGCTTAAATATATACATATGCATACAATAAAATCCCTGTCGGCTGGGCCTATAGGCGGAGGTAGATTTCGAAGAGTGCTCATTTCAACAATATATATATATATATATGATTAGAGATAAACCCAGTTTAATAACTTCATTTGGCCGTTTATAAAAAAATTTTAATTTAATTTTTCTGCAAAAACTGGTTTTATCAGAATCATCTTAAGAAAAATTCAGCTCAAATGCCAATTTTGACAACATATTTTGAAATAAATTCTGAATTTATTTCAAAAAATCGACCAAAACAGTACATTATACAGTTCCTAAATAACAAGAAACTGTCAGTTGAATGCATTTGAGAAAAAAATTTAATTTAAAAATGAGTCATAAAATAACCGATTTGTTGTTTGAATACATCCTTAATTCTTTAATCATGATTGCTTCGGAAAATTTTGTGCGAAATACTCACTTTGACAGCATTTTAAAAAATATATTCTATCTTTATCAAAAAACTGGTCAATGCGCCACAGTATATAGTTCCTAAATAAGAGGATCTGTAAATTGGATGCGTTTGAGGCGAAATTGGATTTTAAAACGAGTCATTAAAAACGCAATTTGCTATGTGAAAACTTCCTTAAATTTTCAAATCACGAAGACTTCGGGAAATTCTGTTCAAAATACCTTTTTTGGTAGCCTTTTTCGAAATATATTCTGTCTTTATCAAAAAACCGGTCAATGCATCACATTATATATAGTCCGTTTTCTAATTACAGCTTTTCATAGGTCCGTGTGCAATTTTATGATTAAGTATCGCGAGTGGTCTCATTTTGTTCCTTATGTATTGTAGACTAAGAAAAGCGATGGTGGACATCTGGGACCCGCGACTGGGGAGGGGGAAGGGTTGAAATGTGCAAGGGAAAAAAATTCCATTTCATAAAAAATAAAGAAAATTATCGATGATTAGTAATGTTTAAAACATTTATAAATTAGGAAAAACATTTGTGGGCATCCGGGATCCGCGATTGGGGAGGGAGAGGGGAAGGGAAGGGGTTGAAAAGTGCAAGGCAGAAAAAATTCCATTTCATAAAAATTAAGAAAATTATGCAAACATATTAATGTTTAAAACATTTATAGATTAGGAAAAACTTTTGTGGACATCCAGGAGCCGCGACTAGGGAGGGGGATGGGACGCGGAGGGGTGGGGGAGGGGAAGAGTTGCAAAGTGCAAATGAAAAAATTCTATTTCATAAAAAATAAAGACAATTATGTATAAATATTAATGTTTGAAACAATTATAGATTAGGAAAAACATTTGTGGACATCCGGGACAAGCGACTGGAGAGGGGGAGGGGGAGGGGAAGGGTTGAAAAGTGCAGGGGAACAAAATTCCATTTCATAAAAAATAAAGAAAATTATGCATAAATATTAATATTTAAAACATTTATAGATTAGGAAAAACATTTGTGGATATCCAGGACCCGCGACGGGGGAGGGGGAGGCGAAGGGTTGAAAATTGCAAATGACAAAAATTCCATTTCATAAAAAATAGAGGAAATGATGTATAAATATGAATGTTTAAAACATTTATAAATTAGAAAAAAACATTTGTGGACATCCGGGACTCGCGACTGGGAAGGAGGAAAGGGGGAGGAGAGGAATTTGAAAGGGGCAATAAAAAAAAATTCTGTTTCAAAAAAAAATTATGCATAAATATTAAAGTTTAAAACGTTTATAGAATGAGAGTGGCATTGAAGGATACTCGGGACTTGTGATTAGGAAGACGGAGGTAAGGGAAGAGGAGGGGAGGGGAGGGGAGTGGAAAGTGTTGAAAGAGGCAAGAAAAAAATGCCACTTAATTATATATATATATTAGTATTTAAATCTTTTATAGAATAAGAAAAGCAATAGTGGGCATCAGGGATCCGCAACTAGGCTAGGGAGAGGGGGAGGGGGAGGGAAGGGAAAAGGTTGAAAAGGGCAAGAAAAAAGATCTGAAGCTTTAGTGGGACTGCATTCTCTTTCTGGATCTGACACCATTGGTTCATTCAGTGGTAAATAAAAACCAGTTTTTGGAAGAGCTTCATAAATGCTGACGACAGAATTCTGTAAGCACTTGCCGCATAAGGTCAAACAGATATCCTTGAGAGTGAAACATATATTGCACTTGAAGAATACATATGTTCAGTGTACATGCCAAAATTAAACATTAAAACATTCAGTGAGCTAAGATGGTGGTTAGTTACAAAAAAGCAAGTTGAAGGAACAAATATGCCTCCAACTCAAGCCGCCCTTTACCCAGTCATAAGAGTTCATTACCAAGTAATAATATGGCAAAGAGCACACATTTTAAAAACTAATATTCCACCCCCAACTGATTTTGGTTGGATAATAAAGGAAAAATAATACCTACCTGTCATGTGTAACATGCCATGTGCTCCTCAAGAGCTGGTTTAATCGGTGCGTTGTTCGTGTGTCCAGTGAAGATGTGTAGCATCCTGTAAATGTTCACAAAGTGGATTACCTTGTAACTGAAATGTGTTCATGCTCGGGTGAGACTGATAAATGTGATAATGTTGGAGGCCTTGATGATGTAAATTATGATGACAGTGGTACCGATGATCCTACTTTGTTCTGAAGTTAAACTTTTACTTGCAGTTTAAAATTTGAAAGTTTTTACTATTTAGGTATATGATGTATAATATAGAATAACAATACAAAGATAATAAATAATATTTAGCGTTACAAAATTTGTATCATTTAGTATTTATCATCACTCAGTTCCTTTTCAATTACCTTTATTACTTATTTTTTTCCTTGCATTTTTCAACCCTTCCCCTCCCTCTCCCCCTCTCCAGTCGCGGGTCGCGGATGTCCACAAATGTTTTTCCTAATCTATACATGTTTTAAACATTAATTTTTATACATAATTTTCTTTATTTTTTATGAAATGGAATTTTTATCTCTTGCAATTTACAACCATTCCCCTTCCCCTCCCCAGTCGAGTGTCCTGGATGTCCACAAATGTTTTTCCTAATCTATAAATGTTTTAAGCATTAATATTTATGCATAATTTTCTTTATTTTTTATGAAATGGATTTTTTTCCTTGCACTTTTCAACCCTTCCCCTCCCCCTCCCCCTCCCCAGTTGCGGGCCCCGCATGTCCACAAATGTTTTTCCTAATCTATAAAGGTTTTAAACATTAATATTTATACATAATTTTCTTTATTTTTTATGAAATGGAATTTTTTCCTTGCACTTTGCAACTCCTCCCCTCCCCTACTCCTCCTCCACCCCTCCCCATCCCCATCTTCTCCCCAGTCGCGGCTCCTGTATGTTTACAAATGTTTTTCCTAATCTTTAAATGTTTTAAACATTAATATTTATACATAATTGTCTTTATATTTTAAGAAATGGAATTTTTTTCCCTTGCACTTTTCAACACTTCCCCTCCCCCTCTCCCTCCCCAATCGCGGGTCCTGGATGTCCACAAATAATTTTCCTAATCTATAAATGTTTTAAGCATTAATATTTATTGATAAATTTCTTTATTATTTATGAAATGGAATTTTTTCACCTTCCATTTTTTTACCCTTCCCCTCCCCCTCCCCCTCCCCAGTCGCGGGTCCCGGATGTCCACCATCGCTTTTCTTAGTCTATAAGACATAAGGAACAAAATGAGACCACTCACTATACTTAATCATAAAATTGCACACGGGATGTAATTAGAAAACGGACTAATAGTTCCTAAATAAGAGGATCTGTAAATTGGATGCATTTGAGAGCAAAAATGGATACTAAAACGAGTAAGAAAAAAACGCAATTTCTTATTTGAACACTTCCTTAAATTTTCAGCCACGATGATTTAGGAAAATTCTGTTCAAAATACCCTTTTTGGTTGCCTTTTTTGAAATATATTCCGTCTTTATAAAAAAAAAAAAAAAACTGACCAACGCATCACGTTATATAGTTCCTAAATAAAAGGATCTGTAAATTGGATGCGTTTGAGAACAAAAATGGATTTAAAAACGAGTCAGAAAAAAAACGCAATTTCTTATTTGAACTTAAATTTTCAGTCCCGATAACTTTGGGAAATTCTGTTCAAAATACCCTTTTTGGTAGCCTTTTTTGAAATATATTCTGTCTTTATCAGGAAATTGACCAGTGCGTCACTTTATACATTTTCTAAATAAGAGGATCTACCATTTGGATGCCTTTAAAATTAAAAATGAATTTAAAAATGAGTCAGAATATAAGCAGTTTGGATTTGAGGTTTTTTCTCCAACTCCTATTTTTGTTTAATTTCTTTTTGCTATACGAATTGGTCCTATGAAAAACTTGTCAATATAAAAGTTGTAGATATTTTTGAGAAGATGTAAAATAAATTTAATCAGATTTGATATCTTAAAAATTGGCGGAGTTATGGATTTTTCTCTTTTATCAGCGCCCTTTTACTTTTCGTTTTTAATTTTTTTCATCGGTAAAAGTTGGTCCTATCAAAAACTTGTAAATGCAAAAGTTTTAGATAATTTTAAGAACATTTACAAAAAATTTAGTTGGACTTGATATCTTGAAAATTGACGAAGTTATGAATTTGTTTCTCTCAAAATCCCTGTTTTTTTCGCTCCTTGAGCCCACTTCTAAATTTATCAAAAATCTGTCATGCATAAACTTTTGGCCCATTTTTAAGAAGTAATATAAACTTTAAACCGATTCGATATCTACTTTAATAAAGAAGTTATGGCGTTTTTTCGGTTTTCACAAAAACGCCCTCTATTCCGACCCCCTTGGTCCGATTTTGCCCATTAACGAACTTAGCCGAGATTTTATCCTCTTTGATTTTATGTACCAGTTTGGTGGAGATTGGTGAAGAATTATAGAAGTTATCGTGTCCATAAAAAAGTGAGATAGATAGATAGATATATAAACTGGTGCGATTGCAATAGGTAGTATTTCATACGAAATCTACCTAAAAACATAGTCTAAATATATCAAATGTGTACATTTAATTTAATCGCAAAACTCTTTTAATTTTGGTATATATTAAGTGTAATATAAATTTTAAACTATTTATAGTTCAGAATATAAAGTTGGGCAAGATACAAGTTAAAAGAAATATGAATAAGCTAAGCAATCACGGTAGTGAAGAATATTAGCAGGGGTGCCACATGCAACTATTTTTATATTCTGTTTGACCCACTTTTTTTAAAAGTATATTTCTCAAATGTTGGAAAACTATATGAAAAAAAAAAAACTCTTTAAAAAAGTGATGCGAAATAGAATTATAAAAAAATCACCTGTGGCAGCTCTGTATTAGGAAAACAATATTACTTATTTACTTATGTGATGCAAGAGTACATATTAAACAAGTTGGAAATTGCACGTGAAGCGTAGAAAATGAGGTGCGTTCGTACGATAACGAAGTTTTAAAAATATTGAGATCTTGCTGATATAGTAGAGCGTACTTTGGATACAGTACAGTGGTCGAAATCTTTGTGTTCCTGTAAATATGCAGGGAGTAATTTTTATTATACTTCATTAACGTATATGTTATTCAAAAAATGTGAAGTAGTTTAATATAATTAAAACACGCCCCAAACAATATTTTCCCGTATAACATTATTTAGTGCAATACATTTGTGTGACCTGTAATTTAATAATAAATATTCTTTGCATCACAGATTGTAAAGAATGTATATTTTAGTACATACTTCAAAGATTCATGCCAATTCTATTATATTCAAATGAGTGTAACACCATTAAAATGCATTTGAAACTTTTTTTCGCATTGATCGTAATGTAACGGAATACTTTTGATTGTCCCTGTAATTGATCTATGCATTCGATTTTCATAACATTTGAAATGACTCGACAAAATTATGTAATAAATATACGTTTTAAATTTCAAACGATTAAAATGCATTTGAAACTTTTTTCCCCATTGATCGTAATGTAACGTAATCCTTTTGATTGTCCCTGTAATTGATCTATCCATCCGATTTTCATAAAACTTGAAATGATTCGACAAAATTATGTAATAATTATATATTTTAAATTTCAAACGATTCGGTTGGGTAGTTTTTGCGTTGTTATATGCGGACAGACGGACAGACAGACAGACAGACAGACGGACGAACTGAGCGACAAGAATAGGTGCTATGTATTTACATAATTACGAACGCACCTAAAAATTGAGAATGTGTGATTATTATTAGTTTGCACAATGAAAATAGAAAAACAGTTCAAACACTTGTTTTTGAAGAACATACAAGAAAAATATCTTTTAAAAAATCTTGTCACAGGGATGATTCTGCTCCGAATTTTCCGAAAATTTAAAGCATCCGGTTCAGAAAATTCCAACATAAAAAGTAAAAAAAAATCCGTAATTTCGTTAAAGGACCGAGAAAAAACGCAATTTTCATCAAAAAATCGTAAACGAGTTGAATGTAGATTCTGCCATTGCAGAATTCAGTTTCGCCTCCGATTAAAAAAAAAAAAAAAAAAAAAAAAAAAAAAAAATCGATGGAGGTCTTTTAGAAGGGCGACCCCGTTTAAAATGCAATGAACTACTTCATTTTTCTTGTGTTTATCAATATAATAGCAAACAGAACGGCGTGAAATACACAATTGATTAGCAATTTCTCTCTGAGACATTGGAATTGCGGAATAATAAAGCGATACAATTTGACGTGCTTTTTCTTCATTGACTAGATTCATCAAAGACGGATTTTTTCTTTAGTTTAAACGCTTTTTTATAGACTCTGAGAAAAAGGAAATGCATTTTAACAATAAAACGAGTGGAATCCCGTCGAATTCGACGAATGAAATGTTTAAAAGACCCGATCGATTTGGTTTTTTTAAAAAAGCAAAAGTAATTACATTATTGAATCAATATATAATAAATATATTTCCAAACTTAATGTCCAGTTTGCCAGTTAAAATTTTGCATGCAAATATTCGCACATCTTCAGTTAAAATTGTAATATGTGTGCCGGCGAAATTCAGAAATTTTATTTTATATGCACTCACAGAGAAATAGTTTTATTTAAAAAAAACTAATTTCATTTTTACTATGACATTATTTTCACTAACTGAAGACATTCGAAAGTAAAATCTCAATTTCAGTGTCCATAATGAAAAGAAATATTGAAATGTAATATCGTTATGAGTAAAAGTGCGATGTTTTAAATAGTGACGTCATTTTCTCTTCAAATGTTCTTTTAAAAGTTACTGTTATTGGTAATATGAAAAAGGCGTCCGTAATAATATTGTAAATCCCATTTCTTTAGTAGCTGAATGACATCATTTTCCTCATTTGGAAATTTTCTTATTTTGCTTTAGACATTAATTTTTATCATAAATTATTTTCTGTTATTTTATTTACATTATTAATATTATTTCTTAGTAAATATATATATATTTTTTTTTTACCTCAATTAGTGCATAATTATACGCCAGGCCTGTCCAACCTTTTAGTAACCAAGGGCGCATCTTGGCTCTTGGCACTCAGTGAAGGGCGCCATTATTTACGTGACTTAAAACATGCGCTAATATTAACTCATAACTCTATTTGGAAATCTAACATCATTAATGCATTAGTATATACGCACGTCTGAATATAATGCAAATGAATCGTACAGCGGCAAACAAAAGACCCCTATAGTTCTGGAGTTGCACGTATTAAATTTCAAATTATGCATTTTTTATGAAAAGTCCTTATTAAAAATGTTTGTAGAGTAAGGCACCAACAGGGAAAGGCGAAGAGAAAATTGCGCCCGGGGCAAAGTTAGAATTTAGTGCCCCCCTCCCAAATTTTTTTTGTGATCGGCCAAAAATGACGTTGGTAATACAATTGGCGCTCCTTAAATTCCTGCGCCGGGGTGACCGCCCCCTTCGCCCTCCCCTTTCGAACGGCACTGGGCACCGAAAACTTCATTCGAGTCTATAATAACAATAATAATAAAAAAAATGAAAATCAGAGATACTGCTAGGTTTCTTTAAGGATGTGAAAATGCGGTTCGATTTATTTAGAAGGAGTGGATTAGTTTTATGATATAAAAATAGACAAGCATGATAGTGACCAAACCATGTTGGTGGTTTCAGAGGGATAGTCTGGAAATGTTTTTACAGATGGAAATCATTTTGCGCTGTTTATTATTTTTCTAAACAAAATTATAGAAAAAAATAAAATAAAAACCCTCTAATATTTCAAAAGTAAAGAAAAAAAATAAGCCCTTTTAACCTTTATATAAAACAGCCAATAAGCCAGTATGAAAACAGAAAAAAAAAAAAAAAAAAAAAAAAAAAAAAAAAAAAAAATTGAGCTTTCATGCACATGCAAATTCAAAGGCATGGGGGCAGGTGAAAACGTTTCTCTTACTTCTAAAATATTAAAAAGAGCTATTTCGAACTATTAGGAAATCTAACTATCATAATTACACTATATAAGCAATAGCTAAAATTTGCAAAAATATCCATGATTAAATTAAGTACGTTTCTGGATTTTAATATATAACGGCAAGCCAACAGCATGCGAAACGCAGGTTTTAAAAATATCTCTGATAAAATATTAATGATTTTAAAGAAGGCGTTCTTTATAATAAAATTTTACTTCTAAAATGATTAATCACAGGCAGTCTTCAAAAGGGCGCCAAGTAAACCTTCAAAGGGCGCCATGGCGCCCGCGGGCACCGCGTTGGACAGCCCTGTTATACGCAATCCTTTTATTGTGGTTAAATTTTACGAAAACAATTAACTTTTTTCTTTTAAATGCGAGGACATGTTTACTGATGAGATCAAGCTTCTGATAATGGAAAATAAATTTTTATTATCGAGAGAAAAGCTAAACTGAGTTGCCACCCTCTGAAGAAATATCGTAAAAAAGCATTTAAAATTTAAAATAAAATATAAAAATGGAAATAAATTAAAAAATAGCTAAAATGGGCACAACTACAAATAAATAGCTTTCATGTAAAAAAATAATTATCAAAACCGATTGAGTAGAAAATTCAGGGATGATGACACGACATTTTTTGCTTGTCTGAAAGAAATAGCCATCGGAGGCTAAAAAGGACAATTTTTTTTTTTTTTTTTTTTTTTTTAGTTTGAAGCATTACTATAGGTTATCCCGCCGACCAAAAAATTATCGCCAAATTATAAGATTAAATGCCAATTCAATGACATTAAATACGATACACGTGTTTAAAACGTCATTGAGTGATTTTTATTTATTTTTTTTATTTGAATTTTTATTAATATTCTACTAATTTGTTTTTTTCGTTATTTAAAATAAAAATTATGTCAATTTGTGTAATTTGGTTATTAGTTTTGCGATTTGTATAATTTGGCGAAATTGGTCGACGGGATAACGGAGTAGTACCAAGCATTCTTAATTAAAAGCATTCAACAATGTTATATTTGTGTGATTTACTTGATACTGTTTAGCTGAGAAGTAAGCTCCTCAGTGTGGTGACGAAAATAAACACCTCCTACTAGGTACGCAATCTTGACGTGGTTAGTACTAAGACAAATGAAAATAATATCCCTTCGGCGTTGTGAACGAAGATCGGATATTATTAATTACTAAAATAATTCCTTAATATCATACATAAAATTAACATTTGCAATAACATTAGGATCGCCTTATTTAACGTATGAATTTGTGAAAATTGGGATTGATGAGTCAATAAAATACTTGAGACATTAATCTACAAATTTAAATGTTAACATTCCCTAATCTGCATCTAGAAATTACCTTAAAATACATAAAGGGAGAAAACTGGAATAAAGACAAGAATAGGTACATATATACAAAATTTTATTAAAACACATAAATTAGCATCATGCAAACACTATAAAAATATAATATGCAAGGCAATAACTACTGAAATATGGTTATAGCGAAATATACAAAATATTTTATTTCATTTATCCTCGCAGCTCATTACGCTTGAGTTCACGACACAACTTATAGGCAAAGCCCCAAAATTTCGTATTTTATAAACTCGAGTCCTTCTTTCTTATTATTCCTCTTATCTTACTGGTATTATTAATTTATTTATTTATTCATTTTACTATTAAGTTTGAGCATTAAATTCTGATAATTTTGAGTCACAAAGATAATAATAATTTTAAAAATTTTAAAATAATCAAATTTTAAGTGATCGAATTTTAAAAAATCAAATTTTAAAACCAAAATTTTAACACAACATTATATCACTAAAATAAATTGGCCAGTCACATGAACAATGAAATTTTCTCACCTTACAAGTATGTTGCTGGTATTGGTCGCCCTTGGCTTATAGCTGTCCGTACAGTTCATTAGTACACCAACACACTTATATCCAAATGCCGAGTTATCAGTCATTTTTTTCTAATTAACACAAATAGTAGCAACTTTTCTAAACTTAGGAATCATCTGATGAAAAATAGTCAGCTTTGCGCACTCAGGTGTTCCTTTTTGAATTGGAAATCAGTCGACGATTCGCGCCGAGTTATCAGTCATTCTTTTCTAATTAACACAAATAGTAGCAACTTTTCTAAACTTAGGAATCATCTGATGAAAAATAGTCAGCTTTGCGCACTCAGGTGTTCCGTTTTGAATTGGAAATCAGTCGACGATTCGCGCCGAGTTATCAGTCATTTTTTTCTAATTAACACAAATAGTAGCAACTTTTCAAAACTTAGGAATCATCTGATGAAAAATAGTCAGCTCAGCAATCCTTATGAATCATCTGATGAAAAATTAGTCAGCTTTGCGCACTCAGGTGTTCCTTTTGAATTGGACATCAGTCGACGATTCGCAGAGCATTATCAGTCAATTTTCATCACTTCGTTCGGGAGGCATAAGGTCGCATCTCCCGATGACACAGATTATTTCGATTTCTTCTTTTCCCTATCATCTTAGCGGGAGACTCGGAGCAGAGAGGAAAATCTTTTTTCCACCTTTACGCCTTCAATTCCAAAAATGCACTCACTCATGTGGGGTTTCCTTTTTCAGGTCCTGTACACCCCCTTTGACCCCATTGGGTATCAAATTTGGACTCCAATTGGCTTTGAATATGTTTCACTGTCCATTGGTCAAGTAAAAGATGCGGGGTTGGATTTTCAGCCGTTGTTCCTCCATTATTTATTGCCTGAGCTACGATTCCGAGCCGGCGACCCCACGTAGACCACACACGAGAGTAATAAATTTGATTGTAAATCTCTCATTGTTGCTTGTGTACGTTAGTGTCACAAATGGCGACTCTAGGTTTTATTGCTTCTCGTAAACATTTGTTCCTTTTTAAACTAATGGTGAGAAAATCCCTTCGTTCATGTGATTTTGCCATTCCCAGGCTTTGGCTAAAAAGAGCTTATAGTGTAATAAAATTTCCGAACAAACAACACATATTATTGTTATTATTTCTTGTTTACAAAAGCTAAAATAAAAATTTATTTTAATACTTTTATATACATTAATATTATTTCATTTTCTATCTCTTTCTAGATTATTTATTTATTTATTTATTTATTTATTTATTTATTATTATTCTTTCTCTCTCTTTTTTTTTTTTTCTTTTCTTTTCTTTTATTTTATTCTAAGCGATGTCGTGACATTTCTTTACGACAAGCTTATCCCCTCTTACTTTAAGAAAAAAAATTATTCTATCCAAAAATAAGCTATAATATATATACAGATTTATAATCTAATCACTTAAAATTAAAAGATGTGCAAGAATACCATACCATTATTATAAATATATACATGTAATGACAAATGGACATAGTAATACAAAAATTGAAATAACATACACAAATACATTAAATGTGAGAAAATGATCATTGCAATGTGTAGGCCTTTGAAAACTACCAAATATAATAAACATATTCGCCTTCGCGATACCTATATTATTCGCTCGAATTTCCTACTGAGACGCATACTCACTAGAATTCACTACTGTTCATACTGCTGTTTATGACTTCATTTTCCTTCCCGTTTTTATTGTTATCATACATTATTTCACGATCCTATTGTATTATTGTTCTGAAACCTTTTCTATCTTCATTTTCCTTTTTGTATAACATACCGTGTTATGAAAAATTCGTAAATATAATTTTTATATATATGTATATATTTTTTTTTGTTTGAATCTAGTTTATTTTTTTTATATTAGGTAATATATAACGACTATTCATGTAATGCCTATTTTTAATATTTATTTGTCTCTGTTACATATATTTTGTCTATGTATAGTCTCCTAAAAATATTTTCCATACCATGCAAGTTATCGACCAGCAATAAGTACTCACATCCCGGGAAGTACGAAACATATTTCGTATGAGACCATAATATAGCTCCGTTTTATTTTATTTTATTTTTTTTTATTTTATTTTATATATATATATATATTTTTTTTTTTTTTTTTTTTTTTTTTTTTTACGTTAATTTTGTATGTAATTTGCAAGATTCGAACATTTTTTAGAATTTTCTGTGTTTAAGTGTAAAAAAATTTTTTTTAAGTTTGGCTGATATGTTAAATACGGTATATTTAAAAGATTTTGACGGTTTCAGTAGACGCTTAAAACAATTTTAATAAATTCTTGAAGTCTAAAATTTTTTTTTTTTTTTTTTTTTTTTTTTTACACTTATATTTTCTAAGGAATGATTATTTGTTTTCTGTTCTGTTTGCCACATTGGGCGCAAATAATTTAGAAATATGAATTCTAATAGGTCTCAGGTCTGGCCTATGTTTGTTCTTTATGAGGTAGTTATCATTTCTGAAAATTCTCTCAATATAATATGGGCCTGAAAATTTCTGATGTAAGGCCTTAGGTTTTCTGAGCATTTTCATGTAGACCTCGTCACCCAATTTTAATTCTTTGTGTTTTAACTTCGAATTCTTATTCAGTTCCAAATCCGCCTTTTCTTGATTCTTCATAACTTCATATCTTATATCGTGCATATGTTTGAGCTTATTCTGTACATATGTACTGTAAGAATCCATATTATGCGCTTCAAAATTCGTGAATGGCGTTTTTATCTCTCTACCGAAAAATAACATGCTTGGAGAAAATTTTGTTATTCTATGTACAGTTGAATTATGCATAAGTACGAAATATGGAAGTTTTATATCCCATTCGTAAGTTTTATTACACATAGAGGCTATGGAAGTTTTTAAATCCCGGTGTATTCGTTCAAGTACAGATTGCGATTCCGGGTGGTACACCGACGAAGGTATTAGTTCAATATTTAAATTTTTCATATAATCTTTGAAATCCTTCGATTTAAAATAAGCTCCGTTGTCTGTAGAGATATATTTCGCTAATCCAAAAGTACTGAAATAACCATTTAATGCGTTGATTATAACCTTAGTATCTGTCGATCTAAGTGGAAATGCTTGTAGGAAGCGTGATGCTGTATCGACAATAGTTAAAACAAATTTATTCCTATTTAGAGATGTAACCAAACTTCCTACTACGTCAATAGTTAATCTATGACCAGGTATATAATTTTTATCCATAGTTTTCAGTGGAATTTTTATCGTTTTATGCTGTTTAAATGTATTGCATGTTATACATTTCGCACAGAATTGTTTTATATCTTGATACATTCTATACCAAAAAAATCTTTCTTTTATTATGCCATAGGTTTTTAGAAAAGCGAAGTGTGGGACATGTGCGCTTTTTATAATATCTTCTTTTAAATTCTGTGGCGCAATATATAAATCATTATTATTTGAATTTCGTGATTTTCTTAGAATTAATATTCCTTCTTTATTTAAATTGTATTTTTCATATTTTTTTGCTTTTTTCTGTTGTTGTAAAGCTTGAATAATTTCGTTTAATTTAGGGTCTTTTAATTGTTCTTTTTTTATATTGTCTGCATTCAAATTTTTATTTACCGCAAAAAGATGTTTGTTTAAATCGTCCGCTATAGTTAAGGCATTTGTTTCTCTACTACAGAAATCTGCTGGGTTATGAATACCTTCAATGTGAGATACTTCAAAATCATAATCCTGTAGCTTAAGTAACCATCGTGCTACGATTTCCGGCTGTTTTTCCAAGTGTAAGTGGTATGTTAATGCTTTTGAATCTGTTAGGAGAAAAAATTTTCTTCCTAATAAAATATTTCTAAAATAATTTATAGTTTCATATATTGCCAAAAGCTCTATCTGCATGCTTGGATATCTCTTTTCCGATTCTTTTAATTTTCTGCCTGTAAATTCAATTGGTATCATTTTATCTCCTTGTTTTTGCGCGAGTATACCTGATGTTGCAATTTTTGATCCGTCTGTAATTATATAGAAATCTTTATTAAAATCTGGGGGATGTATGGTAGGTTGTTCCATGATAATTTTTTGTATTTTTTCAAATGATTCCTGTGCTTTGTCATTCCATTTGAATTTTGTATTCGCTTTAGTGAGATCTGTCAGTGGCGCTATAATTTCTGCATAATTGTTTATAGTTGATTTAAAATACGTGCATAATCCAATGAATGCTCGCACTGTTTTCTGAGATGTAGGGACTGCAAAGCTTGTTATTTTTTTTATATTTTTTTCTGAGGGTGCATATCCTTTTTCACTAATTTTATATCCCAGAAAGTCTATTTCTTGCATGTATAGTTTTATTTTAGCTGGTTCAATTGTGAGATTAAATTTTTCTAATTGTGTTAGTACTTCTTCTAGTAATGTGTGCATTTGTTGTATATTATCAGCAGCAAGTAAAATGTCATCAATAAAGTATTGAATGTTGTATTTCTTTTTTAAATCACCTAAAACTATATCGATTAGACGAGCAAATATATTTGTTGAGATTTTAGTTCCGAATGGCATTCGTGTTATTTGAAAATGGTTATCCTCCGTGATAAATGCTAGTTTATGCTTGTCCTGCTCTTGTAATTTGATTTGAAAAAATGCAGAATGTAAATCTAGAACTGTAAATATTTTTTTTCCAGCAATGCTTTGTAAAATACTTTTTGTGTTAGGGACTGGATACGGATCGCTTTCTAATATATCGTTAAGAGCTCTAAAATCTATAGCCATTCTAAGTTTTATTAAGTTTTGATCACTGGTTTTTGACGTAGAATTTTTTTTTACGAAAATTACTGGGAAAGCATAACTTGAGTTCGTAGGCTCTATGATACCTGCATCCAATAAATCTTGAATTTCTTTCTCCGCGAATTTTTTTACATCATGCGCTAATTTGAATGGTTTCGTTTGTATAGGAAAGTCGTGCATTAATTTAAAATTCGGTTTTATTACGTCCGTTTCTCCTAGAGTTTTGTATGATTTGCTGAAAGCGGTAGCATGTCTCATTAAAATTTTCAATACTTCTTTTTGTACCTTCGGTGTTAAGTGATCTATTTTAAAATCCTTCTCTGAAAGTTCTTTTTTTCGTAATTCTCTAATTTGTGTAATATTTAAGTTATTTACTTCGTAAATATTATCAGTATTTGGTTTATTTTGTTTTTTTATAAAAAAATCAGTGGTAATTTTTCCCATTTCCTGATCCTTATGAAGTCTCAAATACGTTTTCGATTTATTTTGTACTAATATTGTGAATGAATTATTTTCTGTTTCCTTGATTTCATGAACTGAATTTTGGATTACTAATTTCCTGTTGTTATATTTTGGTTGGAAAAAAAATTGTTGCTTGTTTGTTAATTTCCCATCAAAAATTAAATTTACTAATTTCGATTCTCTAGGTCTCAAAGTAATGGTTTTCTTTACAAATACTCGTGTATTAATTTTCGGAATGTTATTGTGTTGATAGGATTTGATTTGTTTTGGTATTGTTTGAAAGTCATCATTTTGTTGTACGGGCTTAATTTTATTCACCTCCGTAATTTGATTTTCATTGGGGTTTAATTGTATAATTGAATTATTGAGTTTAAAAGTATTATTTTCAAAATCCATGATTATTTTATTACTTTTTAAGAAATCATATCCTAAAATAATTTTGTAATTACGGTCAAATTCATCTTCAGTTACATAAAATGTGCCATTTAAGAAAGTGTTGTTAAATCTAAACTTAAATTTTACACAGTGTTTAAAAGGAATGGATTTGTTTGATAAAGTTGTAATTTTTATAGCGTTAGCTAAATATTTAATCTTTATATCCGTCTCTTTTATTTTTTCAAAGACCCCTGGAGATATTAAACTTATACTCGCCCCACTGTCAATAAGGCTGGGTATAATTAAATCTTTCTTTATTTTTAAGTCCCATATTGGTAATTCATTGTTTTTTTCCGATTTACAACTTGCGATCAATTTTTGTGTTATATCTTTTTTTTCTTCCTCATTTTTTTTTATCATTGTCTTTTTCGTTTGCTTTTGTTTCAATATTTTTAATTCCTTGTTTGATTTATTTTTTATATTATAACCCTGTTTTTTCTCAATGTTACGGGACCTACGGGCTTGTATTTCTCTCAATTTTGTAGGCCCGCTTACCGGTTTAAATGACTTTGCCCCCTGTTCCTATTATTATTATTGTGTCTGCCTCGCCTGTCTCTGTTTTCGTTAGGAAAAGTAATTGTGGGCTGATGTTCCCTATTTCCCTCATTATTTTGCGGCAAAGGATTTAGGCTATTTTGCATATTTGCGAAACCCTGATGCTGCCCTGTATATGCAATTTGTGTGTTGTTTCCTTGTGTTGGATCAAAGTTTTGCGTTGGAATCATATTATGCATATTGTAATTTCCAGGATACATTTGATTCTGTCCTATTTGTGATTGGGTCAAATTTTGCCAATTTGGCATTTGAATTTGCATATCATTAACTCTAGTTTGATTGTAATAAGGTCTTGTAAAATCCAATGTTTGTGGCGCTTGAAAATGTTGTGCATAATTTTGTGGAAATCTTTGAAAGCCTCTATAATTATTATTTTGATAATAATTTTTTTGAAATCGTGGCCGAACATTGTTTTGCGCTCCCCTTGGTTGAAAAAAATTCGCACTTTTTTGATTGAAATAACAATTTTGTGTCTGGTGGTTGGATTTATTACAGATATGACAAAAATTATGTGTTATCTGATTTACTTCAGCGTTGTTATGTTCGCTTTCATTTTTTTGAATTTTTAAATCTTTTATTTGTTCTTTTAATTGGTGTATTTCCGATTTTTGTTCTTGCGACATGCTAAGAAGTGCCTCGAATAATTTATTTTCGCTATTTTCAGTTAAATTGTTTACTTCTCCTGCACATTTACTGTTCAAAGCACTTTCGATATTTTTAGCTTTTTTTACTGCTTCATCAAACTTTGTGGGTGGGTATTTTTTTAATTCAAAAGAGATGTCCGGTCTTAGTGCTTCAAGGTATTTAGTTAATTTAATCGTTTCTAATAATTCTTTAGCTCCGTTCTTTTGTTCATGTCCTGACGAGACAAGGTATTTTTGTGCCTCAATGTTGAATTGTTTAGTAAATTCTTCAATAGTTTGGTTGGGTGTTTGTTTTGCATTTATGAATTGCGCCTGAGCGTCAGCAAACGATCTTTCTTTTTTAAATTGTGTTATCGCATTCTCTTTGAATGTGTTATAGTTTTGTGCTTTATGCAATTCAGCTGTGTTTTTTAGAATCTCTCTCGCTTGGCCTTTAAATTTTGACTTTGCCAACACCAATTTTAAATCATCAGGAAATTGTGCCGCTGCGGCTAATTCTTCGAACTCTTCGAAAAAATATGATATATTTTGGTCTGGTTTGTCCTCAAAATTTTGTAAAGAGTTCAATAGAGTGTCTATTCCAATTTTAAATGTGTCCCTTTCAGGAGAAGACTGCCTTGCCTTATTTCTACCTGTCATATTTATTTACTTATTTGGAAAATCTCACACAGACTGATGTTTAATACTTTTTCCTTTATTTTTATTTTTTTTTTTAACTCTTTCACACCTCAAATTATGCTATCATAAACTCTCAAGATATGAGTTTTGTAATGAATTATTATAATTTATACTCATTCAAGAATAATATATAATAGAAATTATGAAATAGCCCTAAATATTTTTATAAATACACATAAATATAATGACAAAGTAAATTTTCCGAAATACGGATATATATAGTAACGAAATTCTTTACAATCTTACAAGCTAATGTGTCGTGAACTAAACCAACTCTTCTATATATTTTTGTTTCATCTTCTCAGCTATTATATTTCAATTTCGTAAATTTTTAGATATACACACAATATTTATAAACACAATATGGATAAATAATGTTTGTTAGTAGAAGGAGAAAAAGCTAAGAGAAGATAGAGGAGATAGGTAATTAAGAATAAAATCATAATACTGGCTATCTTTATTTATATTTAAATGCAGAAAATTTTCAATTTTGAATCCCAAATACAAATTCATACACCTGGTATGAGCACCATTAAACTTTTAGTAGTGTGGTGACGAAAATAAACACCTCCTACTAGGTACGCAATCTTGACGTGGTTAGTACTAAGACAAATGAAAATAATATCCCTTCGGCGTTGTGAACGAAGATCGGATATTATTAATTACTAAAATAATTCCTTAATATCATACATAAAATTAACATTTGCAATAACATTAGGATCGCCTTATTTAACGTATGAATTTGTGAAAATTGGGATTGATGAGTCAATAAAATACTTGAGACATTAATCTACAAATTTAAATGTTAACATTCCCTAATCTGCATCTAGAAATTACCTTAAAATACATAAAGGGAGAAAACTGGAATAAAGACAAGAATAGGTACATATATACAAAATTTTATTAAAACACATAAATTAGCATCATGCAAACACTATAAAAATATAATATGCAAGGCAATAACTACTGAAATATGGTTATAGCGAAATATACAAAATATTTTATTTCATTTATCCTCGCAGCTCATTACGCTTGAGTTCACGACACAACTTATAGGCAAAGCCCCAAAATTTCGTATTTTATAAACTCGAGTCCTTCTTTCTTATTATTCCTCTTATCTTACTGGTATTATTAATTTATTTATTTATTCATTTTACTATTAAGTTTGAGCATTAAATTCTGATAATTTTGAGTCACAAAGATAATAATAATTTTAAAAATTTTAAAATAATCAAATTTTAAGTGATCGAATTTTAAAAAATCAAATTTTAAAACCAAAATTTTAACACAACATTATATCACTAAAATAAATTGGCCAGTCACATGAACAATGAAATTTTCTCACCTTACAAGTATGTTGCTGGTATTGGTCGCCCTTGGCTTATAGCTGTCCGTACAGTTCATTAGTACACCAACACACTTATATCCAAATGCCGAGTTATCAGTCATTTTTTTCTAATTAACACAAATAGTAGCAACTTTTCTAAACTTAGGAATCATCTGATGAAAAATAGTCAGCTTTGCGCACTCAGGTGTTCCTTTTTGAATTGGAAATCAGTCGACGATTCGCGCCGAGTTATCAGTCATTCTTTTCTAATTAACACAAATAGTAGCAACTTTTCTAAACTTAGGAATCATCTGATGAAAAATAGTCAGCTTTGCGCACTCAGGTGTTCCGTTTTGAATTGGAAATCAGTCGACGATTCGCGCCGAGTTATCAGTCATTTTTTTCTAATTAACACAAATAGTAGCAACTTTTCAAAACTTAGGAATCATCTGATGAAAAATAGTCAGCTCAGCAATCCTTATGAATCATCTGATGAAAAATTAGTCAGCTTTGCGCACTCAGGTGTTCCTTTTGAATTGGACATCAGTCGACGATTCGCAGAGCATTATCAGTCAATTTTCATCACTTCGTTCGGGAGGCATAAGGTCGCATCTCCCGATGACACAGATTATTTCGATTTCTTCTTTTCCCTATCATCTTAGCGGGAGACTCGGAGCAGAGAGGAAAATCTTTTTTCCACCTTTACGCCTTCAATTCCAAAAATGCACTCACTCATGTGGGGTTTCCTTTTTCAGGTCCTGTACACCCCCTTTGACCCCATTGGGTATCAAATTTGGACTCCAATTGGCTTTGAATATGTTTCACTGTCCATTGGTCAAGTAAAAGATGCGGGGTTGGATTTTCAGCCGTTGTTCCTCCATTATTTATTGCCTGAGCTACGATTCCGAGCCGGCGACCCCACGTAGACCACACACGAGAGTAATAAATTTGATTGTAAATCTCTCATTGTTGCTTGTGTACGTTAGTGTCACAAATGGCGACTCTAGGTTTTATTGCTTCTCGTAAACATTTGTTCCTTTTTAAACTAATGGTGAGAAAATCCCTTCGTTCATGTGATTTTGCCATTCCCAGGCTTTGGCTAAAAAGAGCTTATAGTGTAATAAAATTTCCGAACAAACAACACATATTATTGTTATTATTTCTTGTTTACAAAAGCTAAAATAAAAATTTATTTTAATACTTTTATATACATTAATATTATTTCATTTTCTATCTCTTTCTAGATTATTTATTTATTTATTTATTTATTTATTTATTTATTATTATTCTTTCTCTCTCTTTTTTTTTTTTTTTTTTCTTTTCTTTTCTTTTATTTTATTCTAAGCGATGTCGTGACATTTCTTTACGACACTCAGTAAGTAATTCTGATTTTCGAAGGAACATCATAACATTTTTCTTTAAAAAAAGTTTATTAATTGCAAAAATTATTCAGATGTGTTGTTATTTTTTAGCACACGATAAATAAAGTATTCTCACCTAAATTATTCAGTGATTTGATATTCGAGTGATTTGCATTATTTGGCTTAGTTAAGAAGTAACCTCCTCAGTAAGTAATTGTGATTTTAAAAGGAAAACTATTTCTTAATAAAAATTTGATAATTGCAAAATAATAATAATAATAATAATAATTTAATTTAACAAATTACAACGACTATTTGGAAAATTATGTTTTCAAAGACTAAAATTTTAGACGTATAAATGAATTCTATATTTAAATAATAATAATAATAATAAACAAAATTTTTATGATGATTAAAGCATGATGGTTTACGTAAAAACAGAGTCCTATATTACGTACGCCATAGATTAAAAATTAATATTCCTGTACCAATCATATACAAATTTTAAATAAAAATTTAGTTTTACAATTTTCGGTACTGCAAATTTTTAAACTTCTAAACATCACACATTTTCAATTTTTACACCATCGCGTCGTATAGAGAAAAAAAATGTGTTTTTAAATGCAATTTGTCTGAAAGCTGTATCTCAATTTGTTTTTAAGTTATTAATTTTTTGCAATTTTTTAATACTTTTTTGTCATCGCGTCAACAGTAATATTTCATTTCTGGACATTAAACATGAACCAATCGGAAAACGAATAAAATAAAGAACAGAAGTATTCCAGTTTTGGACATTAAGCATGGACCAATCAGAAAACGAATAAAATAAAATAAGTTGCGGAATTCAATCAATAAAAAGATTCAGGTGTACTTCAGATTTCCCAATTCTGTTACCGAGGACAGTAACTGTTTTCCAAATAGTTAATAAAAATTCAAATATGTATGTTAACTTTTAGCACATAATCAATAAAATATTCTTACCTAAAAGTATTCAACGATTTGATATTTGAGTGATATGAATGATATTGCGTAGTTATTTATAAAGAAGTAATCTCCCCCATAAATGATTGTGATTTTAAAAGGAACACCATAACATTTTTCTTAATACAAGTTTGTTAATGGCAAAAAATAATTCAAATATGAATGTTAAATTTTAGTACATGATCAATAAAATATTTTTACCTAAAAGTATTCAACAATTTGATATGTGAGTGATTTGAATGATACTGTTTAGTTATTTATTAAAAAGTAACCTCCCTAATAAATAATTGTGATTTTAAAAGGAACACCATTACATTTTCCCCAAAAAAGTCTGTTAATTGCAGAAAAAAATTCAAATATGTGTGTTAATTTTTAGCACATAATCAATAAAGTATTCTTACCTAAAAGTATTCAATGACATGGTATTCGAGTATTATGTCTTCCGCACTGTAGTAAAAATGAAGCATGGGAGAGTTATGATCAATATAACACGTGTTTCTTATGATACTTTGTAGCCATAGCAACCATTCACTATTTTCTGTTATATGTATCTTGATTTCAGTGATCTCGCACGAGAGTCGTTCTTCTCATTTTTAATGAAAACTAGGGAATCTCTATCCCCGGGTTACAAAATATAAGTGAAAACCCTTTTTAGCACTTTCCAACAAAGTGGAAAAATGCTTATGCATTCTGTTTGTCTGTCCGCCTGTCCACGCTCTAACTCCCGTAAATATACGCGCAATTTATAACGCACGAGTTTCACGCAATTTATAAAGCTTATTTAGGGTTTCCAAAGCATATTTGGTATTTGTATATAAAGTATGTACGATTAATGGTTCATGCACAGAGACACTCAAAAGAATTCGATTACATTATGGTATATGGGGGAGGGGGGAATTGTTTGAAGAATATTTTAATACATTATGCTATTCTAAATATATTGAAACTGATATAAATCACTGAATTTTATTACGATCACGTTAGAACAGGACAATCATAGCATTTTTATTAATTTACAGGGCCCCCAAAAAACATCGGTTGCAGTACTGTCTTTGAGTAATAATTGTTGGAGAGTACTTTTTAAAATTCGGATACGCTTTTAAATTTAGTTAGTTTTTTTGCATATTACTCTTTATATATAAACTAGCTGACCCGCCCGGCGTTGCCCGGGTCCGTATTAACAATATTAAACGAATTTGAAATTTGTATGATTTTATCATTAATTGGAGGCATGCAGAAATGAATTGTCTGAAATACATCGCAGCTGACTGTGAAAAATCGGTTTTAAAAACAACATTATTTAGCTCCAAAAATACTTAAAATGAGTAATGAGAAACACGGGAGGAAACATGTATCGACGATTGCGTTAGTTTCGTCTTAAAGTGTTGATATTTACCCGTAAAAATCACTGTTAAATCACGTAACTAATTATTTTTTTCGAATAGAAATCCCAAGTGAGATATTTTGAATTTCAAAATAATTATATCACTCTTAAATCCGATTATACCGTGAATGAAATCGATACGCGATGATAAAAGATTGGTATATAGTACTATAATTTCAGAGCCATTTAACAAAAGTGTATATTTTTAATCAAAGCATGCGTAATGTTGACTCTGTGGACAAATTCCTAACCGTAAACTTTTGTACCGTAACTATAATCTGACTGTAACCTAACTGCGAATTAACAGTACCTTACCGTAACTTAAATATAACATAAATGTAACCTAGCCGTCACTTTATTGTAACCTATTCTTATTCTAACCATCACATAAATGCAATTTAACTTTAACCTAACTTTAAATTAACCGTTATCTAACTGTAACCTAACGTGAAATTAAATAAAATCAAATACCTACCGTAATGTAATTACAACCTAATCATAACCCAAATGTTATCTGACCATTCATGGAGTTCGTGTCCATGGAAATTATTTTGTCTTGTTCGGATTTGGTTGTGATTCATTAGAATATTTTCGTCGGATACAGATTTGGTGCGATTCAGGTTTCAGGTATTTTTTGAAATTCGATTTAAATGTTCGGGTCGGATTCATGTCCATGGAAATTATTTTGTCTTGCTCGGATCCAGTTATGTTTCTGTGAAATAATTTTGTCGGTAACAGATTTGGTTCAATTCAGATTTCGGCGTTTTCTTCAAATGGAATTTTTGGGTTCAGGTATTCTTGCGTGTCCACGGAAATTATTCTGTCTAATTCGAATAAAGATATGCTTCACTGGAATATTTTTGTCAAGTTCAGACTTGGTTTAATTTAGATTTCGGCTTTTTCTTCAAATGTAATTTTTGGATTCGGGTTTTCTTGCGTGTTCACGGACATTATTCTGCCTTGTTCGAATAAATACATGCTTCACTGGAATATTTTTATCAAGTTCATTTCAGATTTCGAGATTTTTTCAAAGAAATTTTTTAGGTTCAGATTCGGTTCATGTGCATTGAATTTTTGTCTTATTCGGATCCTGTTACGGTTCTTTGGAATATTTTTGTCATGTTCAGATTTGGTTCAATTCAAATTTCAGGTATTTTTTCAAATAGAATTTTTAGGTTCGAATCTCGTTCATGTCCACGGAAATTATTTTATCATACTCGAGTCCGGTTATGATTCTTTCTAATATTTTGATCGGATTCAGATGTGGTTTGAGTCAAATTTCAGGTTTTTTCAAATCGGATTTTTTAGGTTCGAGTTGGGTTTATTTCCATGGAAATTATTTCGTCTTGCTCGGATCGGGTTATAGTTCTTTGGAATACTTTTATCGGGTTCAGATTTGGTTAAATTCAGATTTCGGGTTTTTTTTTCAAATGGAACTTTTGGGATCGGGTCTTCTTGCGTGTTCACGAAAATTATTCTGTCTTGTTCGAATAAGGAGATGCTTCACTGGAATATTTTTGCCAAGTTCAGATGTGGTTCAGTTAAGATTTCGCGATTTTTTCAAAGAAATTTTTCGGGTTCGGATTGGGTTCATGTCCATGGAAATATTTTGTCTTGTTCGGATCCGGTTGCGGTTCTTTGAAATGGTTTTGTCAGATTCAGATTTGGTTCGATTCAAATTTCAGGCATTTTTTCGAATGGAAGTTTTAGGTTCGTATCGGGTTCATGTCCACGGAAATTATTTAGTCTTACTCTAATCCGGTTATGGTTCTTTCGAATATTTTGGTCGGATTTAGATGTGGTTTGGGTCAAATTTCAGAATTTTTCAAATGGAATTTTTTAGGTTTGAGTCGGGTTTATGACCACGGAAAGTATTTTGTCATGCTGGGATCGGGTTATAGTTCTCTGGAATATTTTTATCGGTTTCAGATTTTGTTCGGGTCATATTTCGAGTTTTTTTTAAGACAATATTTAGGTTCGTATCAGGTTTCATGCCCACTAAAATTATTTTGCCTTGTTTGGATCGGGTTATGCTTCATTTGAACATTTTTATGGGATTGAGATTTGATTCGGGTCAGTTATCAAATCCATAGTTTTTTTTTACACAGAATTTTTAGGTTCGGGTCGGGTTTATGCTCACGAAAATTTTGTCTATCACGGATCGGAGTGTGGTCTGTTTTTTTCTGGTTGGGATCGGGTTATGTGTTAATTAGTCTAAACATTAAGGTTATAATCAGTTTTTCTACTATTCTTTTAATGACTATTTCTGATAAATAATTTACTTTGCTATTTGATAATTTATTATGGTGTATGAATCGTTTGCGGATTCGAATAATTGTACGCCAAACAGCTATATTTTATTTTTGTTTTAAAACCAAATTAAAGCCATAATTTAATTTTAAATTGAATAGAATACATTTAAATTTTATCAATGATAAAAAAAATAAACTCCTACAAAAGTGTTGTGTGACTTTTTTTTACTGCAACATAGCTAATGACTCATACATTCTAATGTTCGAAATGCCAAAGATCTGCGTACAACCACACAGTAAAAAGAAATTAAATGAAAGTATAATGTCTTGAGCTGACGCCAAAAATGTAACCCTAAAAGCCGCTACATTAAGTCCAAATAAGCACCAACAAAACCATGTGCTTTGACACGCCAATCAAATCAAACTGGTCTAAACCCGTATTTCTGTATTTTTTACATTTTAAACTGTTATTGAATAGATGACTAAAATTTCGTTTAAAAAATAACGTTTTGTGCCATTATTGACTGTAATACACGATCGCGATGCATAAAAGATACAAATATATCAATCATAGGCAAGAATTATGTGATTATTTTTATCATATGACTTTGAAATATCAATATAGAAGCATCATTTAAGATTTTGCTTGAAAAGTTAACATTCTTTCGTTAATGTCTTAAAATCGTCTGCACTCTGAAATCTAGATTTTAGATTAATATTTGTTATTTAAGTTTTCGCGCATGATTTTAAAAGAATGATTTCATAAATATATTTTATATATTGACATAGAGTTATTAATATGTTGTTAAACCATAAACATTTTTCATCTACGTTATAAAGTATTAAAAAGTTCTGAAAAAAAAAGAAAACTTTTAGTAATACAATTTTTAGTTCAAATCAAATGTTTTCAATATTTTATTTAATTTTATTTTGATATTTAATTATTTCGAATTTATCAATATCAATTATTTTAAAAGCAAACATTTTTTTAAAATAAATAATATAATAGAAAAAAGACCATTTAAAAAAATTACTATTTCTTCGTAAAATATGCTTCAGCTGTAATTCATTTCTTTCAATTCGTCTTATTAATACAAAATCCGTTCCGCATGCTTTTGTTTGGGACATTAAAATTTGAACGATAAATGGTTTAATATTGCAACCCTTTTTTCGGTTTACTTCACCACCACCTATCTTTTTTTCCTCCATGGTTTACAACCGCTGTGATAAAAAAATCATCATTTAAACTGACAGTTTGCCAGTCTATGAATTTTAAAGGTCTGTTCCAGCTTTTTTAATTATTTATGCGAAAATTTTATGCAACCAACCAACCATGACTAAATGAAGTGAAAAAAAGAAGAAAAAAGGCGATTTTTTATGAGAGTGATCTTTGGAATTTAATTAATTACTCAGTTAATAAATAGAATTTCGAAATTCTGAAGCTCAGGTGCATCAGGAGAGATTTGGGGCTACTCTCAAAAAATTTTTGAGCTTCATACATGCTGTAGATTTTGCTAGCCATCGCAGACACACACACACAGACAGAGCGTTTTGTTCTTTTATTAATATAGATACTATACCTCATATTCAAGGTTACATAAAAGTATTCACCTAGTATTCTCCTTATTAGAGGAAACTGCTGAATTGGAATTTTCAACTGAAATATATGTATTTGTCCCATGAACTAAATTTTGGAATGCATGTTGATAATAGATACAAATTTCTATATCATATACACTGGTGTCCAAAATTTAAGCATAATTGGTAATTAAGTAATTATTTTTAAGTAATGAAAGAAATATGAATCGGAATGTGCTGAAACTCCAGGTGTGTAAACAAAATAGTACGCGTCACATATTTTCGCGAAGAGTTTTCTCCGAAATCGAACAGGGGACCGTCAACAAATTGAAAAAGAACGAAGATCTTTTGGATAACCCTGTCAAAACTAATGTAGCAAAAGCGTTCAAACTGCACATTATGATTAATTGGCTTATTGTAATGTACTGTGTTAATTTTTACAAGGATAGCATGTATACTCGTAGAGAAATTAAGTTTTTTATAAAAACAGTCCTAAGTTTTTTGCTTATAATTTGCAGAGTTCTTAATATAAAATAGTGTTCTTTTTTGAAAAAATGACAAACATCATTGTACACAATACCCTGTCATCAGAATTAAAAAATAATAAAAATTGCATGAAAAATGAGCAGGTTTACTAAATAATTTTTTACTGCGCATGCGTGAAAGCTATTAAAATTTCATTTGCATGTTATGTTAGTTAAATGTATAGAGCAACTTTTGTGAAAGTCTCAAAAACATAGCTTAAAAATTCTGAAAATTATCGTTGATAGAATGATATCAAAATCCTTTATTCCCTAAATGAAGCAAAAAGATGAGGGGCTGTATCCATATTCCATTGTTTAGTGCCTACACAATATTGCACGTACAACTATATTTAGGTAAAACCCCTGATTTTTTTGCTTCCTTTAGGAATAACGGATTTTGAGTTGATTCTATAGGCTCCCATTTTCAGAATTTTCAAGCTATGTTTTTGAAACTTTTACAGAAGTTGCTCTATACATTTAGCTAACACAATATGTAAATGACATTTTGATATCGTTGACGCATGCGCAATGAAAAATTATTTACTAAACATACTCATTTTTCATACAATTTTTATTATTTTTAAATTCTGATGACAGGGTGTTATGTACAATGATGTTTTTCATATTTTCAGAAAAGAACATTATTTTATAATAAGAACTCTGCAAATTATAAGCAAAAAACTTGGAAAAATTTAGGACTGTTTCTATAAAAACCTTAATTTCTCTACGAGTATACATGCTATCCTTGTAAAAATTAACACAGTACATTACAATAAGCCAATTAATCATAATGTGCAGTTTGAACGCTTTTGCTACATTAGTTTTGACAGGGTTATCCAAAAGATCTTCGATCTTTTTCAATTTGTTGACGGTCCCCTGTTCGATTTCGGGGAAAACTCTTCACGAAAATATGTGACGCGTACTATTTTGTTTACACATCTGGAGTTTCAGCACATTCCGATTCATATTACTTCCATTACTTAAAAATAATTACTTAATTACCAATTATGCTTAAATATTGGACACCAGTGTACAGGACCGCTAAAAACTTCGGCTAATTTTCCGATTATAAATGGGAACAGCTGAAATTCAGTTTTGAACATGTTTTTTTCTAGATATTTAACAAAATGTCTAAAATCACTTGTGACCGGCCATCTTTGGCCATATAGTGTATGTAATAAACTGTGTAAGGAAATTGTATGGAATTAGCCTTAAGGTTTTTTGTTTCTTTAAAAAAGATAAAAGTGTATGAAGATGTATTAAATTTCGTCGTTTTTTACTATATATTACAGTAAAGAAATTATTTTAAATGTAGTATTAGATGTATCTAAAAATCCATACGCAATCTTGTGTAATACACATTTGAAAATCATAAAAAAAATAAAAAGTAAATAAAAATAAAAAAAATGAGCAAAAATACCAATTTTTTAAAAAGTAGTAGGGATTTTTTTAAAAGGCTCTTTTTCTAAGCCCTTTTTAAAAAAATTTGTTAAATGTGCTGTCAATTTTTTTTTTTTTTTTTTTTTTTTTTTTTTTTTTTCAAAATTCACCATTTTTTGACCATTGATTAAAATATTGTGAGTTCATCATTTGAACCATATTTTTATAAAAGAAACCAAAATTGTTGAAAAAGTAAATTGTTTCTTTAAACTGAAAAAAAATGCTTTGATAATCGAAAAAAAGACAATCTATCTTTTGTAAAAGTCGACTTTTTAAATTAAATGTTGATACAAGATTCAGAGACCAAAGTAAAATGGTCGCCCGATTGGAACCTCCCGGTGCACACTTGTACGTATTCCCCGTCGCACAAGGTATATTATTCAAAGCTTTTTATACGCAATTTTTTTTAATACATCTCAAATGTCAATATTTATAAAACAAAAAGGTCGAAAAAGTTATATCTTTTCTTATTAAAAAAAAAAAAAAAAAAAACACGTAAATTTTAGGTTAATGAAGTAAAACCGTCTTTATCCTGCGTTTAAACATTCGAATAACTTAGAAATGTTATTCTGAAAATTACAGGCGCTATAATTTTATATTTTAATATAGAAAAAGTTTCAATTTTTTGACGATTTAATAACTGTTTCCTTAACTGTCCCACTTGAATAGAAGGGCCAAATGAAATACAGTCGAGTCTTTCTTTAACGAAACTCCATACATCGAATTTCTCTATATAACGAATTTTTAGTAGGAACGGTCCCATTTTCTTATCATTACATTAAAAAGTCTCTATATACCGAAATGTCTATCTCCAAATAACGAATATTTTCATAAAATGCTCTTTATTTATTCAGTTTTTAAAAAGCTTCGAAATTACATGGAATCAATTTTCCATCACTTATTTCTGATTTATCGTTCATTGCTGACTTTTTTTTATATTACTTCGATCTTTGAATTTACTTGTTCTTTAAATCCAGCAAATTAATCCCCCTCCCCTCCCACACATCTTTCAACATCCTTCTCAAAATAGTGTCAGTTGGATTGTTAAACATATAAGAGAGGGATCAATGGGGGTAATTTTTGAATTGGTGATGAATTTCTAATTTTTTGGTGGTAATTGCTAAAATTTGAACATTTTTTCGAGAGTGTAACAATTTTGAAATAAAAACAACCAAAAATTACATATTTCTTCGTCTAAAATATAAAATATGTCTTCCTTATTTGATTTTCATTAAGCTTTCAAATAAATGTCTGTCTTCTTTTTTGAAACTGTTTAAATATTAAAAAATAGAATATATTAAGATAATATTTACAGCTAAATATTTCAAATTGTTTATTAAACACATCAAAAATAATATTTGTTCAAAATTTACACATTAAATAAGAATTTTAACTTCATTCTCTATACAACGAATTTCTCTATATAACGAACTTTTTACTGAAACAATGGATTTCGTTATATAGCGACTCGACTGTAGTTATCAAATATGCTGAAATTATTCGATAAAAGCTTTGCAGAATTTAAACAAAAGGAAAAAAATGCATGGAACGACACAATCGTTTTCAATCATGTTCGAGTAATTTGAGTATCCACTGTCTAAAATTCTGTAAACCCAGACACTGAAATATTTTATATGGCTCAATCGACTGAAATAGTCGAGTATAAATACTGCATACAGTGATTGATTGGATCATACTTACCTTCACCAACGGAATTAAATCTGCATATTATATCCTGTTCTTTTCTGAACTAAACCCTTCCACCATGAAAGTCGCTGTGAGTAATTAATATATTTTTTTTTTATTTTAGAAATAAGTTTAGATTTAAGATACTAATTGTGTGTTTTTGTGGAAATTTTTAGCTTGGTTTGAGGGTAGTAACTACTCAAATACCAAAAAGCTCCGTAATATGTTAAGAAAACTTTTGCGCTATTCGTAAAAGTATAATAATTTTCCCTTTTCGTCAATAGTACATTTTGCGCCATAAAAAAATGCTTTGATATTTATATATATATCTATTGATATTGATATTGATTCTTTGATATCTATATATTTATATAGAAATTGTATATTTTTTGTGGAAATTTTTAGCTGGGTTTGAGGGTAGTAACTATTCAAATACCAAAAAGCTCCGTAATATGTTAAGAAAATTCTTGCTTTATTCGTAAAAGTATTATAATTTTCCCTTTTCGTCAATAGTACATTTTGCGTCTCGCCTAAGTACCAGTTGATTTAACACCCCTGACAGTCTTGCAAAAAGGCGAAATTGGAATGTTGTTTTCTCTATATTCAGATTTAAATGCTAGAAAAAGACGATTTTTTCAAAATTATATAAAAAACATTAAAGCGAATATGAATTTTATCCTTGAAAGCTTATAACTACTGTTCAGTATATTAAAAATCTATTAAATGAATACAATTATATTATTTTAAATATTTCTTGTATTGCAGCGAAACCTGCAGCTTAGTGAACGTGTTAACACGGGCTTGTCAGTAAGCGGCTAAATCTATCCTCTGATATAATCAACCAAATTGTCTAGTATGAATACTACATACAGCAACAGACTGGACTGTACTTGTGTTTATCAACAGAACTGAATCTACCTTTTATATCCTTATCTTCAGTTTCAGTTTCTATTCTGTTATGTATATTTTGCGATTATTTTTAGCGTTGATTGAAAACGGTTACTACTCAACTACCAAAATGCACCATATAAATTGAGAAATCCTACTCGATATAAAACAATACATGTTTCTTTTTTTTTTTCATAAGTACGTATTTTAGAGTGGTTAAAATGAAAATTGTATTTCTGTGCCCTCTTATTAGGTCGACTGAAACAGTTTCAATCGGCCAAAATAGTCTTGTATAAATACTGCATAAAATGATTGGTTGAATTATGCTTACATTTATTAACAGAATTAAATCTGCATTTTATATCCTATTCTTTTCTGAATATATCCTACCACCATGAAGTCACTGAGAATAATTAATATATTTTTATTTTAGAAATGAGTTTAGGTTTAAGATACTAATTCTGTGTTTTTGTGGTATTTTTTAACAAGTTTTGAATGCAGTAAACTATTCAACTATCAAAAGACACCGTAATATGTTATGAAAACGTGATCAAAACAGTATATGAAGGTTTGTTTCCCCCCCCCCCTCAGTAATGTATTTTAGAGTGCCTGGTTAAAACGCAAATTTTAGTTCTGCTCCCGCTTATTTGGTTGACTAAAACAATTTCAATCCACCAAAATATTCGAGTATAAATTCTGCATACAGCGATTGACTGATTCTGCATGATTATTAAGGGGACTCTTCACTTACTTAAAACAAGCAAGAAAAATCATGCGTTAAGCATAGATTATGAAGCACTTTCCAACACTTAATGAAATCTTTAACAAAACTTTGTTATTTAGGGAAATTATAGTGTATAGCCAAATATACCCAAATATGTATTCCAGTACATTAAAACAGCCCTGTATTTCCTATGTCAGTTCATATAATGGGAAAATTTAGCTTAGCAAGAAAATACCCAGTATCTTGAAATTTCTTTTTCAGCAATTCATACTATTAGATGGAAAAATACTTGAATACTTTTGTTAAGCCCTGTAGTTTACATTGTACCTTTATTACATGTCAGCATTAGGCTAAAATTTATTGTAAACTAAAACACTTTTAAAACAACTGAAATCACATTCTCATAAATGATCATTTGTAGGCGTCCATGTACCGAATTCTTTGCGTGGCCCTGTATATCCCTTTATCCATATTCTGCAAACGTTTCTCCGTAAATTGAATGCACCTCAGCGTAAAAATGCATAGCTTATTTAAGAACCACGTTTAAATAATTTACGCTCATATTCAGTAACGTTGGTGAGCTCTTTTGGGTAGCCCTGTATATCAACTATAACATTTATACACACCATATAATGTGCATATAATTAGCGAAATATAAACGCGAATATCATAATTAAAATGCATTTCATCCCTCTATCAGCCATCATCGGACACATATACGGTACTTTGGAAAGAATATACTATTTGAAATCTTTTGTGTGGCCCTGTAAATGCTATGTACTTTATATTATGCAAGACAGTAGCGTATAACTTATATTAAGCTTCAGTGACATATATGAATTTTCTTATACATGAAAAAGCTTAATATATTTAAAATATGTCACACACAATTTCCCCTTTAACCATTATCTAATGGAATTGTTTTGTGTGGCCCTGTAAATGAATAATAGCTACATTTTCACCTTATATTTTATAGAATGCATATTTTAATATGTTTGACAGGGTATAACATCCTTAAAATTCCTTTTAAACGATTTTTCCCCATAGGCCGTAATGTAATAGGAAACTTTTGATTCGCACTGTAGACAAACTAATCATGGTAGAAACTTCATTTTCGACAGGACTTGTGCTAGGGTAAACGTTAATAACGTCCTAAAATTTCATGGCAATCCGAGTATATTAACGATTTTTCCCCATGGGCCGTAATGTAATGAAAAACTTTTGAATGGCCCGTAGATAAACTAATCATAATAGAAACTTCATTTTCAATAGGGTTCGTGCCAGGGTAAACGTCAATAACGTCCTAAAATTTCATGGCAATCCGAGCATATTAACAATTTTTCCTCAATAGGCCATAATGTAATGGGAAACTTTTGATTCTCTCTGTAGATAAACTAATCATGGTAGATACTTCATTTTCAGTAGGGTTCGTGCAAGGAAAAACCTCAATAACGTCCTAAAATTTCATGGCAATCCGAGTATATTAACGATTTTTCCCCATAGGCCGTAATGTAATGGGAAACTTTTGATTCTCTCTGTAGATAAACTAATCATGGTAGATACTTCATTTTCAATAGGGTTCGTGCTAGGGTAAACCTCAATAACGTATAAAAATTTCATAGCAATCCGAGTATATTTACGGGAGTTAGAGCGCGGACAGACGGACAGACGGACAGACGGACAGACGGACAGACGGACAGACGGCCATCCGGCCAGACGGACAGACGGACAGACGGCCAGACAAACCGAATGCATAAGCACTTTTCAACTTTGTTGGAAAGTGCTAAAAACATCTGCTCGTTAAATTTAAATCTATAAGCAGCTATTTTTAAATTTTTTGTTTAAATTTGGAAATTTCTAAACGATTTTTTTCTTTTTTGCATAAAATACCTGAAGTCGATCTTTAATAAGATTATTTTTTTACTTTTGTGATTTCCGTTATATATTTTTTAAAAAAGGGTGCTTTCATTTTTGGAATAAGTTCCAAAAGTGAAAATACATTTATTTAAAAAATCTTCAATCGAAATCGAAAAAGTATAACCTGTCCATAGATTTAACATTGCAGAGCGGATATTTACAATTAAGTGAAGAGCTAAGCACAAACATTATTTTCAATACCGAGTCCTTTAAAAGCTGCCTATAACTTTTTTTTTTCTTTCATTACAGATCTGCTTCTGTCTGTTCACTATCGCAGCCGTCAGTGCTCAATTTGTGCCTCCCAGACTCGGTTTCCCATTTTTCCCATTTCCATTCGGATTCCCTTACGGCTTCCCATATCCTGCTGAAGACGTATACGCTGCTTCCTTAGGTGGTGCAAAGGTCGGACTCTACGGAAAGACTCACCCTGGTGGATTCCCAGGTGGATTCCCAGGATTCCCTGGTTTCCCCGGAGCCGGAAGTTCTGATATAACTAGTGCTTCTCTAGGCGGTGCTAAAGTAGGACTTTATGGAAAGGAACATCCCGGACGTCCTTGTAAGTACTTATTATAAATTAAGATACATTATATATATTAGTTATACTTAAATACTTCTATGTTAATTGGGTTTAATTTATAATTAATTATACTTATTTATTAATTTTTTTAAATAATAAATATGTAATTTACTTTAATAATTCCTTATTTTTTATTTTATTTTTATTAATTTTTAATTAATTATATTTATTTATTAACATTTTTATATTAATATTAAAAAATGCATTATTATTTAAACTTAAATACTTAATATTTATTAATACGAAGGTGAATTAAATGTAAACAAAACTTTTTTTAAAGGTTAATTTTAAATGTTAGTTAAAAGAATTATACGAATGCTATTTCCTACAAAATTTTCTTTAATATCACCAAACTTTTTTTTTTTTTTTACTTTTGTATTATAAAAAGAATTTGAACCGCATGGGAAGATGAAATATTTCTTTGATTTACAGATTTTTATTTATATTTATTTATTTATTTATTTTAAAGCGAGAAATGAGTTAAAAGCACGTTAAACTAATAACCATTAAGAATGATGATAATTAATTCATAATTACTGAAAGATCAGAAAAAATAATTACTGATAGAAGAAAAATATAACAAAGAAACAAAACATTTTTTATATTATATCATGGAAATATCAGAAGATAAACATTATGTTCTAAAATGCGAACGAATGAAAAACTTTTAAATAGTAAAATAATGAGAATAATAGTGATAATTTAAGCATTTTTGCCTAATTTTTTTCTAATAAAAGAAAATATTAATAATTGATTGAAATACATGAATTCTAATAAATAAGGGTTAAGCACTGTCGGTGGATATATTTTTTTCTGCTTTTTTTTTAACTAAGTGTTTTTTTTTCTTTTTTTTAATATTTGGTATAACACTTTTCTAAAAGTCTATTTTAGTTAAACAGTTGAAACTTTCCATAATCGTGTAACTAACCTGTTTCTTTAAAAATTAAGTCTGAGTGAAAAATTCTTCAAAATAATGGAATACGTTTTTATTATTTTTATTTTTTTTTAGGATTTTTAAAGTTTTTTTAGTAAAATATTTTTAATTTTATTTCTTTTAAGCGTAATTATCGACCTGAAAAATAGAGCTAAGTGATTAGAATGCTAAATGATTTTGACCTATATGATTACGATGCTGAAAGGTTTTAAATAATTATATTTTAATCACTGTCTGTGGGTATATATTTTTTTCTGCCTTTTTTTAGTGATTTTTTTTCTTCTTTATAACGTTTTGGTACACCACTTTTCTAAAATTCCATTTTAGGTAAACAGTTGAAACTTTCTAAAATCTTATAACTAACTTGTTTCTTTAGAAATACTTACCATTTTAAATCTAAGGGAAAAATTCTTTAAAATAATGAAAAATATGTTTTTAATTTTTTTAGACTTTTTCAAAGTTTTTTATTAAAACATTTTTAATTTTATTTATTTTAATCCAAAATGAAAAGTGTTCTTTATTATTCTCAAATAGCATGTTTTCTAATATAACAGCAAATTTTGAGGTGATATATTCAGCAGTTTTTTAAATTTAAAAAAGCGTATCGAACAGACATATTGTTCAAAAAGTATGTAAAAAGTTATTTAGTTAATGAAAACTAAATTATGCATGAAATTGAATTTTTTTTTAATTATATAAGGGCTCTAATGTGCATATTTACTGCAAAAAAAATTTCATTTTTATCTCTATTTTTAAATAAAATACGTTATGTCAAATATTTTGCTTTATTTTACTTGTTGGAATGTTCCATACTCTCTTATGGAAGGTATTTTGTAATTACCGACTGAATAAAAAAAAAAATCGCATTTTTTAATTTTAGTATCTACACAATGGATTATCCAGTAATTCTATTAATCAACCGTACGTTTTAACAATGTAAAATCAGTGGTGATCCCAGAGGGGGTGGGTCATAGATGCCACTAATTTCTAATACAAATCTTCGTCTTATTAAATCTCAGAATTCTGAAATTAAAATAAAGCGAAATTTTTTATTAGAAATTCGTGATATCTATTAGCCTGTCTTACAGGATCTTCAATGATGTGTAATTTATATCATTATCTTATGTAATTTTATCTTTTCATCTTTATATGTAATTTAATTTGATATGTAATTTGATCTTTTACCATATGTAATTGATTTTAATTGTTTCCCTTCTTATTTATAGATTAAATGAAATGAATGCTTCGAGTTAAGTTTGGAATTACGAGTTTAACGTCATGAGTTTGGAATTATGAGTTTAAAGTTATTGTTATAAGAAGTTATAAGTATAAGGAGTTGTAAGTAAGGAATTATAAGCATGGAGATGGATGGAGTTATTGTGTTGAAATTTGTTTTTGTCTTTGTCAAATGATCATCTGCTTGGAACTGGCAAATCGATTTATGAAAATGGATTGAATCTCTGTATTGCTTTGTTAAAAGAAAAGGAATAAATGCTTATTTAATTTTTCTTCTCTCTGTAATTTATGTACTTTAAACTTACACAATCATGCAATCTAATCTAATAAGTTTGTTTAGTATCAAGCTGACAAGGAAGGTCTCCTTACTAAACATACTCAAAATGTTTTGAAAAAAAAATAGTTTACATACATAACTAAACAAATCAATATATATGATTTTGTTTTTCCTGATTGATTTACAATCGATCTTCAAAATCCATCCATGACACCATCCAAAAACTAGTCGTTGGGGGCCACCTTAATACTTACCCATCATAAATATGCATAATATAATATATGAAAACAAAACATGTGTGAACTATTTATAAAATGTATTACAATTCCAAAACAAAATTTAAACGTATATTTAAATATTTTTAATATGCATAGTAGTGCTCTATTAATGAATTGCTGATGAACCAATTTCGACAAACTACTCCAGTAGTACTGAATTGCGTAAAAGAAACATCCTTATAACTCTAAAAATAATAATCATATTAACTAACAATTTTCTGCGTCGGATTAAGTGCCTCATTTCCAATTAAAATGTATCTTTGAATTGAAATTTGAATGAAATATAGGGTCATGAAAAATCGAAGAATGTTGAAAACAGGATTAGAAATATACAAAATATTACAAATAATAATCCGATCGACTTCGTTCTGTATGCAAAATTTGTGTTATTTTATTGCCTTTTATATCCACACGTTAAAATTAAAAAATTCGAACATTTTTATATACCTTTCATCAGAACGAATTTTTCGAGAGTCCGAAAAGAATAATTTCGGATCATCGAGGTTATTGATGTTAAATAGGCTTCGTCCTATTCTTAAATACTAAGTACTTACAAAATTTCAAATCTCTATCTCAATTTGTTCGGGAGACAGACGGACGGACGGCAGATTTTTTTTAATGTGTTTTTTGGAATCTCCATTATCTGAAACGTGTAAATCCGTCAATTTTCTTTTCGATTTTCAAAACGATTGCAAAACTTATCCTAATACTACGTATGATGGGTAAGTAAAAGTAATAAATAGGTTACTACTTCTTTTATTACTTATACCCGTCATACGTAGTATAGGGTAAATCTTGCAATCATTTTCAAACTTGAAAATTTTTTTGGGCAAATTTACACGTTTCAGATAGTAGAGATTCCTAAAAACATATTTTTAGAAAAAAAAATTGCCGTCCATCTGTCTGTCTGTAAACGCTCTATCTCACGAACAAATTGAGATAGAGACTTGAAATTTTGTACGTAAAAGGCAATAAAATAACATAAATTTTGCATAAAGAACGAAGTTTATCGGATTATTAGTTGCCGAGATATTTGTAATCCTGTTTTTCACATTCTTCGATTTTTCATGACCCTGTAGATCAGGCATGTTAAACACGTGGCCCGCGGGCCACAATTGGCCCGCCGACAATTTATTTGTGGCCCGCCTAGAATTTCGGCATTTTCCCTATACTTGATTCAGTTAATGATTGATGCAGAAAATACTCTTCGTATAAACACACTTTTGCTAGTCGTGGCTGCAATGTTGCCAACTTGACATTTTTTTTTTTCAAAATCTGTACAATTAACACAGAATAGTAATATATACTTCATATTGTTAGCACAATTAGCATAATTTATATTTGTTTACTTTATTCTGAAAAGCTTGACCGAATAACGTTTGACTTTTAAAAAATACATTTACTATGCAAATAACTGTGCTCCTAGAACGATTGGCTTTTATAAAATGAAGCAATTCACAAAATTAAAAGAAGAAAAGTAAAGATCAATGTAATAAACTTAATATTGCATTTTTGTACGAGCATGATTTTACTTATTAAGTATTATATTTAAATTTTTACGGTGACTTGTATAAATTTTTCCAGTTTTTCAATTGATTATTTATATATTTATTTATTTTACAAGATTGTATTGTAATTTGTATGTTTTGTTTCATTCGGTATTAAAAAAAAAAAAAAAAAAAAAAAAAAAAAAATTCGTTAACATTTTTTTAATGTGGCCCGCGACTCTGTATACAGTGCTAAATTTGGCCCGCGGTGCTCAAGGAGTTTGACATGCCTGCTGTAGATCATTCAAATTTCAATTCAGATATATATTTTATTTGGAAATGAGACGCTTAAACCGACGCAATAAACTGTTAGTTAATATGATTATAATTTTGGGAGTTGTAAGGATGTTTCTTTTACGCAGTTCAGTACTACTTGAGTAATTTGGCATTTTATATAATTTGACGAAATTGGTTCATGAACAATTCATTAATAGCACATTACTATGTATATTAACAATATTTAAATATGCGTTTAAATTTTGTTTTGAAATTACAATGCATTGTATAAATAGTTTTTAGCTCACAGGCTATCATAGCCTGAGAGCTTATGTGCCCGTCCGTTCTGTATGTATGTTCGTACGTTCGTGCGTAACGCAATAACTCATGATAAAAATATCGGATCCACTTGAAATTTTGTATATAGGTATATCCTGATAAGGCGCTTCCCTTATTAGTTTTTGGAATTCATTTGATATGTATAAGTGGGGGAACGGGGGCTCATGCCCCTCCCCTTAATTGATAGAAACGGGATTTTCATGCAGAATTAACAGTTTTCGTCCAAAATTTAGATATAGGATCATTCTGATGAGGCGATTCCGTGACTGTTATTAGGTGTTCATTGAATAAGTATAAACAGGGGGAACGGGGGGCTCATGCCCCTCCCCTTAATTGATAGAAACAGGATTTTCATGCAGAATTAACAGTTTTCGTTCAAAATTTAGATATAGGATCATTCTGGTGAGGCGATTCCGTGACTGGTATTAGGTGTTCATTGAATAAGTATAAACAGGGGGAACGGGGGGCTCATGCCCCTCCCCTTAATTGATAGAAACGGGATTTTCATGCAGAATTAACAGTTTTCGTTCAAAATTTAGATATAGGATCATTCTGATGAGGCGATACCGTGGCTGTTATTAGGTGTTCATTGAATAAGTATAAACAGGGGGAACGGGGGGCTCATGCCCCTCCCCTTAATTGATATAAACGGGATTTTCATGCAGAATTAACAGTTTTCGTTCAAAATTTAGATATAGGATCATTCTGATGAGGCGAATCCGTGGCTGTTATTAGGCGTTCATTGAATAAGTATAAACAGGGGGAACGGGGCTCTAATGTCCCTCCCCTTAACTTGTATAAATGGATTTTTCAAGCAGAATTGTCAGATTTCGTTCAAATCTCTGAATAGTTTTGGAAGTTTAATGGTTAAGTATAAAAGAGGGGAATAACTCCTCTTAAATTATATAAATGCTAAATGGGTTTTTATTAAGAATTATCCGATTTGCTCTGAATTTTGGATATAGATTTTTATATGATAAAGCATGTCCTTGATAATTTAGGAGGTTCAATGATTAAGTATAAAAAAGCAGAAAGAGGAGAGCCGTTTCCCCTTCTTAATGTTTTTTTCGAACGGAATTAACGAAAATACACGGCTGTAATGTACAATTAGTATGCGTAGCCTGTGAGCTCAATGCCATCAGTTTAACTGGGCAATATTCTTTTTATTATATGTTTTATTTTCATATATTATATTATGCATATCCAATATGATGATTAAGTACTACGGTGGCCGGTGGTCCCCAACGACTAGCCTTTTCTTAGGGTTTATTCAGATGTACAGCGTATGTCGTGTGCAGTGCATGCATAGAAAATTTTGCGTGGAGTATGTCTCATTGAAGAAAGGGATTAAAAAATAATTCAACTATTGCATTATTTTGGGGGTTCAAAACATCTAAAATCAACGACTATGTTACTTTTTCCTCCCAAAACAGGGTTTTCGTAACAAAAATACACACCTGTTTTCACTCATATAAAATTTAAAATATTCTTCAGATTTTTTCCTATTTTAGTATGAATGGAGGTTTTAAATATTCGCAATTTGTTTGAAAACATCTATGGTCCCGGACGCATAATTCACACATGCACATTCATTTAGCGACCAGAGCCAATTCAGATTCCTGATTGGCTGTTTACTTTAGTCTTCTGTGGAGAATTTCTTATCATTTATTTAATCTGAACTAAATAAACGTAAAAGATAGTTATGCAAAGAGTTAATTTCTAATTAAGATATAAATTTTAATTTACAGGCGTCTAGCCCCTGAACTTTGGCTACAATTTCAGAAAACTTATCGTTCTATGTGAAGGCGCATTATTATTTGCTATAAGAGAAATTAATGTAATAGAGCCCTTTGGCAAGTTTAACGCGGATATTACGGTGTAATGGTAGCGCATCCTTCTAATAAACCGAGATTGGGGCTTCTATACCCGCTTTAGACTTTTTGAGAATTTTATTTCATTTTAAAGAATTTTAAAAATCAATTTTGAATTTTATTTTATAATTTCTTTAATCAATTCTTGTTAATAAAACTAATTTTTTATATTTAATTTTATTTATTTATACAGTTATTTTTTTTTTATCTTTATTGATTTATTTTCAATTATTCTAAAAGTTTCTTAAAATCGATTCTTGTTAATAAAATTTACTTTTTAATATTTTATTTTATTTATTTATACATTTATTTTTATTGTTCTACTATCGGTTAATAAAATATATTTTTAAATAAATTTCTGTTACTGAAATTAGTTTTTAATTTTATTTATTTAAACAATTTTTTTTTATGGATTTACTAACAGCTAATAATATATTATTATCTTTACTTGTTAATGAAACGAATTTTTGATATTTAATTTCATTAAGATATACAATTATTTTTATTATTTTACTATCAATTAATAAAATATAATTTCTTTAATCAATTTATGTTAATAAAACTAATTTTTTGTATTTAATTTTATTTATTTATACAATTATTTTTATTGATTTATTGTCAGTTAATAAAATATTATTTAATAAAGCGATTCTTTTTAATGAAGCTAATTTTTAAATGTTTTTTATTCTTTTTTATTAATTTACTTCAAATTAATAAAATAATTTTTAAATCAGTTCATCTTAATTAAACTAAATTTTAATATTTAATGCCACCTAAGTCTATATATTAATAATTAAAATGAAAGATATATTATAATACAATAGTAACATCGGAAAAAAATGCATAAAAATATTTTTATTTTGCAATTATTATATTAATTGCTTTTATTATTATTATTATTATTATTAAAATGTGACTTTTAGATAATATTAAACATTAAAATTTAGTTTCATCACAAACAATAGATCTAAAAAATTATGTTAATATATTATCTGACAGTAAATTAATAATAAAAAAAATTGTAAAATTACAATCTAAAAATATTTTTCTATAATTTTAAATGATGTAATAATTAATTTAAAATATCTTTCATTTTGATGATTAAAACATAACCCTTACGAGATATTAAACTTAATTTAATGGATAATTGATTTTAAAAATGATATTTTATTAACGGATAGTAAATTAATAAAAATTACTGTAAAAATAGATAAAAGTAAATATTAAAATTTAGTTTCATTCACAAAAATTGATTAAAAAATTATCATATTTTATCAACGATAGTAAATCAATAAAAATAAATATGTAGATAAGTATGACAAATATTAAAAATTAATTAAATAATAAATCAATAAAAATAATTGTATAAATAAATAAAATTAAGTATTAAAAATAAGTTTCATTAACAAGAATTGATTAAAGAAATTATATTTTATTAATTGATAGTAAATTAATAAAAATAATTGCATAAGTAAATAAAATTAAATATCAAAAAATAGTTTCATTAACAAGAATTTATTTAAAAATCATATTTTATTAGCTGTTAGTAAATCAATAAAAAAAAGTTGTTTAAATAAATAAAATAAAAAATTAGTTTCAGTAACAGAAATTTATTTAAAAATATATTTTATTAATCGAAAGTAGATCAATAAAAATAAATATATAAATAAATAAAATAAAATATTATTGAATCTATATATTGAATTTATTTTGTAAGATAGTTTACTTTATTTGGCTATTCTGATATCTACTGAGCAAAATCTTAACTGATAACATGCTAGTTTAACCACTGCCTTGAGCGTATACCCTAGAGCAGCGATTCTCAATCTATGGGTCGCGACCCACTGATGGACCGCGGCAGTTCTTTCAGTGGGTCGCGAAACAATCGAGGTTTGTCATCAAAATATATGAGGAGCCCAGAAGCCAAGGGGTACAAGTGACAAAATGTCGATTTGGAGAAAATTGAGTTTAAAGATAATTGATGTTAAATTGGAACATCAATAACAATTGACTAAATTGAAATAGGAAACATCTTTTTGTTGCATTCTAATCTTTGAACTCTCATTTCAATAACTGTTAAAAAAATAGAGTAAAATTTTCTTTAAATGTATAATTAATCAATATTGTTTGTTTTTCGAAAAAAGTGGTTTATCTCTATAACTCAGAAAATTATAAGAAAATGACTTATATTTCTTTACGTGAAATGAAAAAGCATATTTCCAGATACCCTGTGCACTTAACTCATTTTTTTCAGTTTTGTCACTTATACCCCTTGGCTTCTAGGCTCCTCATATATCTTTTATTTCATCTGTTTAAAAAGATGTGACAATTTCAACAGGAAATAATATTTCAAGGGAAAATCCTTAATTTCCGTGTAGATTAATATACAAACGGAATATCCAGAAATATTTAAATCAGTTTGTGTGGTCCTTGATGAAATTCAAGACTTTGTGCTTTAAAGAACATGCTTTTTCTACTTTGCTGTTTTTGAAAGGCAAGTACTGAGACAAACATACAATGTTAATACATGTTAATATATGTTCCCACACTGGTAAACACCAGTACCAGAAATTTATTGACTATAAAGTTATGTTTTCATAATAATTAAACTTAATTTTAAATATCTTTGTAGTTTGTGCATTGTTTTAATTACTATTCACTTTCACACATTGAGACTATCGATTCTTGTTTTTGTTGATAATGTATTTTCTGTACGAAGATTTGACCTTTTTGTTTGATAGAATAGGTAAGCGTATAGCGATCGTACAAAACTTGCTATAATGATATACAATTTTATTTTGGGTGGGTCACGAAATTTTTCTTTGCTGAAGTTGGGTCGCGAAAATTTTTTTCGCTGAAAAGTTAGTCGCGTACCAAGAAAGTTTGAGAACCGCTGCCCTAGAGCATATATAAATGGAGGGAGCATGCAATGTTAGTTTCCCTATACAGAAAAGAAGAAACATTGGGGGGATTTTGACTCCAGTTACGTGATCATAGGCTACCGCAATCTGCCAGATTTGGCTGTTTCTCCGAAAATTAAAAAGTCGCTGATTTCTTTTTGCGCTTAATTTGAAAATATTACATTTATTTCTCCAACAATTTTTCGTTGTATTTTTTTTTTTTTTTTTTTCAAACATTGAAGTCACGCATCGGGTAGCTTCGATACATTAAGAATTTATTTATAATCGCAAAATAAATAAATCATTAAATATTCAAAATAGTTTTCATCTGTTATATTATTAACAATTGTACCTGAGAAAAATAATTAATCATTCCTAAATAAGTAAAACTTATATTAGAAAGATAATAAAAGGTATCACCGTGAATTAATTTTAAATATCAAGTAGAAAATCATGTTCATAATAAAGATGCTTAAAATTAACAACACAGAAAACTGAAAAAAAAAACTATTAAAATATTTTATTTTTACAAAACAGACATTTTTAATATATTCGTGTAAGAAAACATAAAATTTCAACACTTATTTCATACGTTTCCAAAACACATAAAAAAGAAAACATAAGTATTGTACAGTAAATGATAATTAAAATTAAAGAAAGGCCGAAAATTTGGTTTCGTTTTTGACCTAAAATCTGAATTTTGGCGGAAATGCTGTTAAAAATTCGACCTAATCAAAATTCAACCGAAACTATCAGTATTTCAAAAATCTTGTTTCTTTTTTTCTTTCTTTCTTTTTTTTTTTTTTTTTTTTTTTTTCAATTTTATTATTTGATTTTAGTTGTTTCGGCTAAAATGAGTCTTTCTTTATTTATTGTTATAAACTTCTCTGCTTATAATGATCAGTCATGACTGACTCAAGACTTGAATGCAAATTAGAAAGCAAGCAATGTATATATGGTTAAACTTTGAAGACACTTTTCACGTACTCATTAAAAGCTACAGATTTAATAGTAATAGAAAATTTTCAGTTTGAAACCACAGAAGTGTTCCCTGTACTCTTTGAAAGTTCTAGCAAACAGAAGATCATTTATAGAAATCATTACAGATGATAAATTAAGTTTTGTATACCAAAAGTTTTTTTAAATAGATAGAATTTGTATAGTTAAAAAGTCATTCTGTGTCGTTGATGAATTAACTACATTTCGTTTTATAAGACAGAAAAAATAGTCAGAGGCACATTATCAACTTGAGTCACATGTATATGTATAATTAATATTATTCATTAGTAATTATGCATATTAATTAATAATTATGTATGTTTATGAATGTATTAATAATTTTAATCGTTTTAGGGGGCATTTTTGTTTTCGTTTTCACCGAAAATAGGAAAATTACCGAAATTCGGTTTTGTTCTGAAAAACTTGTTTCGGTCGTACCTTACTTAAAATAAATAAGATTATACATAGGGAACGTTCAAGTATTAAGTAAGCACTAAAGGGGGAGGGGCAGGTCCAGAGTCTGCTTATTTTTTCTGACAAGGGGGAGGGGGGGTCACGACAATTCTTAAACAACGAAGCAACTGAAGTTCAAATTCAACAAGCAAACAAAGTATGATGGGGAAAGAGCGTTCTACTGCCCGTTCGACATTCACTGTTTATTTTCAATTTTATCTTTTGCTTATCTATCGGCAGTCGCGTGACCCGCATCACCCACTCGTCCTTTGTCTTCATTGTTGTCTGTTAAGTTGTGTGCCAAGTCAAGTACATTGCAAGACTAGAAAAACACAGGAACCGGTGTGGCTGGATTCTGTTGCCAGGGTAACTGGTCAGTTGACTTAATTTTGGTTAAGTCCAGTATTTTCTTTTCTCCCGTTCAATCGGTCATGGAATTCCGGGATTTTTTGCAGAATTTCTGGAAATTTTTGTCTTTTTGCTCCTATTGTTGAACTTCCTTCTCTACAGGTTTTGGAACTTTAGAAAGCAGAAAACCTACTTGGGGTTTTTCTTGTCTCGGGTACACAGCACAGATATTTATTGTTTTAGTTCAGTTGCATTGTGAATTTACATAGTGAATTTGTTATTGATTCATAATTTTAGTTATGATGCCAAAGTAAGTTAAGATTTCTTGTATATCTTGTTTTATTGTTCAATGTGATAAATAACAATATATTTAAACCATTTTGTATTTTGTGGTTTGTTTAATGCAATAAGCAACAATATGTTAAAACCATTTTATATATTTTGATATCACAATCCCTATATGCCTATATAAATTTGTAGGATTAATAGTGTAATTGATTGGTTACTTTTTATAAGTCAAGAAGTATTGATGTATAAACTGTCATAAAATCTTACACAAGCAAAGGGAGGGGGGGTCTAGCATTTGCTTATATTTTCTTACAAGGGGGGGGGGGTACAAAATGACTAAAAATATGCTTACGTAATACTTGAACGGTCCCATATATGTTTCAATCTTAGAATCTTCAGCTATACTGAAAACCTTTACTGCATAAGTATGTTATGCATGATACACACAATCTCAAATATTATTATTTTTTAATATTGCAAAACATATCCATTTTATTTTAAATTTACTTTTTTAAATCACCAGTATGTGCAACTTAAAAAATTCTGTTTGAAAATTTATAATAATTTCCTTTTTTTTAATTTATTTTTAAATAATTTAAAAAAATTTTAAATAAATAATATTTTAACCAACTTAAATATTTAACTAACTTCAATTTTTTAAAATCCATTCCCTCCTCCCCTTCCCCCTTAATACGTGTGTTATTTTAGGTTTCAACAAAAGAATTTTTACCCGGGCTGAGTGCTAAACTTTTATGGAACAAGCGTTTTTAAATTATAATGCAACATATATAAAACATAAAATATTTTATCAATATAAAAAATATAATATTAATATAATATAATATAATATAATATAATATAATATAATATAATTAAATATAATATTAATATAAAAATATAATACTGTACACCGATACCAACTTCAGCATAGATAAAATAAATTAAAAAAATGTTGTAGCATTTTTTTTCCTTCATGATTTTGATTTTTGAATTTTTAACTTCGTTGAACAGTAAAAATTTATTTAATTTTTTTTTAATTTTTTTAAAAATTATTATGCTATGCAAGATTTACACAATTTTAATTGTTGTACAAATACAGTAAATTGTGTTTTAAAGTGAGCTAAGTAAGAAGTATAAGTAGCCATAAAGATCTTTACATGATAATTATTTACGGTTTTTAGGAAATATGCTTTTCAGATAAATAATATTTGCAGTCGAAATGAAATGAAAATTTTATCAGCTATCTTTTAGAGAATACAAAAACAAAAATTTAACTAATTTTGAAAAAATAAAAAAAATAAAATATGGAAATTATGTAAAAAATAAATTAATTTTCAAAACTGAAGAATAAAAGCAGGTGTTGGAGTTCTTATGTCAATTACCTTTATTTTAAAATTAAAATATGTCCAAATTAAAATCCCCCCATTTTCTATAATTAAAGCACATGCTCTCGTATTTTTTCTTTATTTTTTTTATTTCTCTGCCTTTTTCTTTCTTATTCTCTTGTGTGTGAAAAAAACATTCCCTCTAAATTCTCAAGACCACTGTCTGTTCCATTAAGTAAATAAATAAAGATAAAAGTAAAAGCCTTTTTGTTGTAAAAATGCATTCCCACGAAAAGCAATATAATTGGAGTGAAAAGCAACAGATTCCCACGTAAATTGGGCCACACAGAAAGAGTCTAATCCGAGGTTGTTAAGAGAAAAAAGTACATTTTTTATGACCCACGTGAAGAATTAAAATTGTCATTTTCAAGAATAGTAAAAACAGGCTTTAAAATTCTCCCTCATCCGTAAAATCTCCCATGAAAGAACGCCCTAAAAATATGCAGTACTGTATAAAATTTTATGACGGTCATAAAAACGGGCAGCTAAGCGACAATGGATGTTTTTGAGTGGAGATAGCAAGCGCGAAAATTTTGCACCTGCTTGCTATTTTGAGTAGGGTCTGTATACATCACGTGATTCTACGTTTGGCATTACCTTATTTGGACATAAATACTGGCGAGGGTGTTTTAACCCAATCAGAGTTCACCCTCTCACCCACCTGGGGGAAAAAGAACCCTGTACTTACACGGGAGACCCCAATAGAAAGGAATGATCGTAGGCGCTGGAATGTAAGTTTTTTAGTTTAGAAAAGTTCTCGTCGCCATTAAGATGTGAAAAGTGGTTGCTGATTTTTGTTCCCCCCTTTTGGGAAGAGGGGGAAGTATTAGAAATGTACACAATTTTTGGACATTCAAGATTCTGGCCCATGAGAAGGAGCTGAAGCAACCATGTGGTTATGGGATATCACGGCTGCTCAATCTGAATTAATCTTTCATCTTGTCGATGTTTTTTTACAAAAGTACGGTGTATATGGATAAATATTAATAGCACGTACTTAAACAAACATAAATTTAATTAAACTTATAAAGAAATAGAATACATTTCTAAATAACTTGAGACACGTTTTGTCTCTCGGAACAAGGTGATTTTCCTTGCGTGCTACATAAGCGGCGGCAGTACAGTAACTGACTCACCGAACCAACAGTCTCCTACAACCTGCCTAGAGTCCTTGTCCGATGCGCATGTGGCGCCATCTGTTGACAGTTTTTAAATGTTCTGGATCGAAGAGGCACCTCAGTACCCCCTTCCTAGTGCAAACGATACTCTTAATTTTCCACTAAACGTTCTGGAAATCTGACAGTTCTGCCGGATCGTGTGATGTGAGGTGGTTTTGTTTTTCCAGAATTCGAGGCAGTCCCGGGAGTCGAAGTAGTTGTTTCCAGGGTTGAGGTTGTTTCAGGAGTCGAAGATAGTGAATCATTCACCAAAAAGGCTGGCTTCAGTCTGTCCAGCGATATATTTACTATTTTGCCTTTTATGGCCACTTTAAAAAGTTTATCGTTGCGCTCAACAACTTCAAAAGGTCCATCATATGGCGGTTGTAAAGCTTGCCGAATACCTTCTTGACGCACAAATACATGCGTACATGTTTTAAACTCCTGAGACACAAATGTTTTTGTGCTATTATGGGACTTAGTTGGTTGTGGTTTGAATTCGTTGAAGGTATTTCTTAATCGCTGCACTAATTCTTCAGGACTTTTAATGGTGGATTTGTCATCGAAGAAATCACCTGGAAGTCTGAGAGTAGACCCAAAAACAAGTTCAGCTGGCGAAACATTTATATCGGTTTTTAGTGCAGCACGAAACCCTAATAACACTGTTGGAAGTATTTCAGTCCATTTTTGAGTTCGTCTGGCTTTTAGTGCACATTTTAGAGGTCTGTGCCAATTCTCGATAATCCCATTACTCTGAGGGTGGTACGGAGACGATCGGTACTTTCTAGCACCTAACAATCTGGCTAACTGCTGGAAAAGTTCAGATTCGAACTGGCGTCCTTGGTCCGTGGTAATTTTCTCAGGACATCCAAATCTTGCAATCCATTCGGAAAGTAGTGCACGTGCCACTGATTCTGCTGTGATGTCACTAAGTGGGTATGCCTCTGGCCAACGCGTTGCTCTATCAATTACGGTTAAACAATACCTTTTACCATTTGATTCCGGTAAAGGTCCAATTAAATCTAAATGTATGTGTGCAAATCTATCTGTTGGAAGATCAAATTTTCCTAACTCTGTTTTTGTGTGTCTAACAATTTTGGAGCGCTGACAATCCAAACACTCACGTGCCCAAGTTCGACAATCTTTAGCTAGGGAAGGCCAGATAAATCGTTGTCGCAATAAATTCACACTACCTTTAGTTCCAGGATGAGCAAGTGCATGTAAATTCCAAAATGCCTGTTTTCTAAAAGTTGGAGTTAAATATGGACGTGCTTTGCCACTAGAAATGTCACAATAAATTTCTGTTGTGGAATTTGGAAGGGTAATTAATTTGAGTTCTAAGCTGGATCGACCGCTTTGCATAATTTCTCTAAGTTCTGAATCCTCTTTTTGCTCCATACTTAATTTATCGTAATCTAATGGAGTAGGCATTTGTATTACGTTAATTCGGGAAAGTGCATCGGCTGCATCATTTTGGTTTCCTTTTAAAAATACCATATCAGTGGTGAATTCAGATATAAAAGATAACCACCGACTTTGTCTGTTAGTGTAATTATCTGTTCTTTTTTTAAAGGCAAAAACAATTGGCTTGTGATCGGTAAAGATTGTACATTGACGGGCTTCCAAAAAGTGTCTAAAATGCTTAACGGACTCATAAATTGCTAACAATTCTCTGTCAAAGGTAGAATACTTTAATTGTGTTTCATTTAGACGTTTGGAAAAAAATGAGAGTGGTTTAAGACCCTCCTCTGTTTCTAAGCTTAGTGTAGCACCAATAGCAAAATCACTAGCATCAGAATGAAGTGCTAATTGACCGTCATGGCTAGGAAATGCAAGAGTTGCATCCGTTAATGCCTTTCTTGAAGCTTCAAAAGAATTTATTGCATTTTCAGACCAATCAATAGGAGTTGAATCTTTCTTTTTAGCTCCACGCAACAAATCTGTTAAGGGTGCAAGGATAGTTGCAGCATTGCGACAAAAACGTCGAAAGTAATTGAATAAGCCAATATATGTACGAAGTTCAGAAAGAGTTTTTGGTCGTGGATATTGCTTAATAATTTCAACTTTAGTTTGTAATGGTCGAATTCCAGCAAGAGAAATTTCGTGTCCTAAAAATGATACGCTGTCTTGTTTAAAAACACTTTTGGATATATTTATGTTAAGTCCGTATTTAGAGAGTCTGCTTAGAACAGCTCGTACATGGTCTATATGTTCCGATTCCGTTTCGGAAAAAATTAGAATGTCATCCAAATAAGCTATAGCAAATGGAAGACCATAGAGAACCTCATTAATAAATCTTTGGAAAGTGTTTGCTGCACATTTAAGTCCAAAATTTAAATATAGAAATTCGAAGCTTCCAAAAGGGGTTATTACCGCTGTTTTAGGAATATCTTTTTCATGCACTGGAATATGAAAATAAGCGCGGACTATATCTAATTTTGTAAAAATTTTCTTTCCATGTAGAATATTGGTAAGATCATGGATGTGGGGTATTGGATAACGGTCAGGAAGAGTTACTGAATTTAGACGTCGATAATCACCGCAAACTCTGTAAGAACCATCCGGTTTTGGTACAACGTGAATAGGGGATGCCCAAGGGGATTTGGAAGGACGACATATACCTTCATCCATAAGATATTGGAATTCTTTTTGAACTTCCTTTAAAATTTTTGGATGTAATCGGCGAGGTTTGGAATAAAGTGGTGGTCCTGTAGTTTCGATATGATGAACTGTATCATGGCAAGTTGGTTTTTTAAAATTTGGTATGGGATTTAAGAGCTCTGGGAATTCCTCAAATATAGTTTTAAAAGACATGTCTTCAGAAATTAGTTTAATTTGGGACTGTTTTGAGCAAGTAAGCTCACCCTTAGTGGACAATCCAGTTACAGAGTCAATTAATCGAAATTTGTGCAAATCTACAAGCAAAGCAAAATTTCTTAAAAAGTCTGCTCCAATTATAGGGCAAGAGACATTTGCAATAACAAATGACCAGCGAAAACTCCTTCTCAAGCCGATATTTAGGTCAAGCAGTTTGTTACCATAAACAGGAATTTTGGAATTATTTGCAGCATAAAGATAATTAGAAGGACTCTTTTTGTTTACTTGTTTTGGTACAGGGATACAAGAAATATCACTACCACTATCTATTAAAAATTTGAACCCTGAATTTTTATCAAACACATGCAACCTACATTGTTCTAATGCTGCTACGCCAACTGTATTTTCGCTTGTTGACCTAGCAGCAGCCACTAGTTTTTTTTTAATTTCATCAAAAGAACAAGGTTCGCGGCACTTTCGAGCATCACTACCAAATTTCTGATGGTAATAACATAAGTCTGATTCGTTTTGTTTACGACTCGGTTTTTGGGAATCTCTATTTTTACTGTATCGTCTTTCCCTGTAATGTGATCGGCCGCGAGACATCGATCGCCTAAACACATTTTTGGATAACTCAGAAACCTGCAGTGTCAATTGCTCAATTTGTGTTTGAAGATTTAAGATCGCGTTTTGGTCGTTCCGCGGCGATTCGGTGGGTTTGGAAACTGCATACACTGCCGATTCCGATTTAATTTCATTAATTTTGTCAGCTAGGGTTGCTAATTCCTGTAATCCGGAGCTTGAAACCGACAAAATTGCTTGCGTATGCGTCGGCAAACGTTCCAACCAAATAGTTTTCAAAAATTCTTCGGTAACGGAACTTTGCGCTAATTCTTTCATTTGCCGCAGTAAAACGGAAGGTTTTTTATCACCTAGCACAAGTTCAGAGAGTAATTTACGTATCTGCTGCGATTGCGAATCTGAAAACTCCTGAATTAGTCTCTGTTTCAAAGCATTATATTTGTCATTTGGAGGCGGCGTAAGAATTAAATCAGATACCGCACTTAATGTATCTGTGTCTATAGCAGATAATAAATAATTGTACTTAGTAGTGTCGTTCGTTACTTGCGCCACGGCAAAATTTGCCTCAACTTGTACAAACCAAACAGAAATATTACTTTTCCATAAGGGAGGAATTTTAACAGCTACCCTAGCAAGCGTTTCTGTCGGATTATCGGCAGGAATATCATCAGGCATTGTGAGCGCAGAATTAAAAATACATATATTGATAGAGCAATAAATAAATAAATATACAATTTAGTAAAATTTTGAATAAGAACGCTTGGGCTCGAAAATTTTTTAATTAAAATAACTGGTAAATATAACAATTGGGCCAGAGAATACCACAAAGAAACATAGAAAATGGCACATACCGTTTTTTTTTCATCGCTGTCGTTGTCCAGGAACGAGATATCAGAAGGCATCTTTCAAAATTGTCCGGTCACCACTTGAAGCAACCATGTGGTTATGGGATATCACGGCTGCTCAATCTGAATTAATCTTTCATCTTGTCGATGTTTTTTTACAAAAGTACGGTGTATATGGATAAATATTAATAGCACGTACTTAAACAAACATAAATTTAATTAAACTTATAAAGAAATAGAATACATTTCTAAATAACTTGAGACACGTTTTGTCTCTCGGAACAAGGTGATTTTCCTTGCGTGCTACATAAGCGGCGGCAGTACAGTAACTGACTCACCGAACCAACAGTCTCCTACAACCTGCCTAGAGTCCTTGTCCGATGCGCATGTGGCGCCATCTGTTGACAGTTTTTAAATGTTCTGGATCGAAGAGGCACCTCAGAGCTATTTACACCGAACTCTCTTGCAGCAAAAAAGGTTGTCGACTCGTCCCTCTCAAGCTGAAATGCTTTCCTGTAATTTCTAGTCGATGAATCTCAATCGAAATTTGGAGTGCATCCTTTAATATGAGATGACATTTTGTGCGCCGCTTCTGTTTGTATAGAATGACATCGGTGCGCTTTCGGGCTTCATTCCGCTGAAACTGACTTTGGGAAAGCGCAGTTTTTATCCCGAGACTTAGTGCGGCTCGACTTCTTCGATCTGGAAATTTGAGCAACAAGTGGCCTTGTCGGATGGACAACGCATGTTTCATATGAGGTAAAGCAAACGCATTAACCGATTTTATGGTTGCTGATGGACTCGCAAGAGATACATGAGTTCGAAAAACTCTCTGTGCAAGTGTGCTAGTGCGATGGAATGTCCGAGTATTGAAGTGCTATCCTAAACCCTCGATTTTTCCAGTAACAACGTCGACATCTGCGAGGAAATTCCTAAAAAAGAATCGACGCTTTTCCAGCCTATCGAGCCAAACTTGACGATGATACAAGCATGTAAAGCTTGATGTACATTTAAATTGTTAAGAATGGATTTAAGAAGTGAGACGGTTTATGTAAATCTTATAATTATTGTGAATAACACACCAGATAGTTCTATCACGTCAACCATTTTGAAGGTAAGCTTCTCTTAGTTCTAATTTGTAGAGTAATTAATTATTACCACTCATATTTATGTTCGAATTAAATATTGTTGGTTATATAAAATCACTGAGTAAGAGTGGATTATAATTCCCTTTTATGTTTTGTTGAGTAAGAATAACTATATATATTGCTCTGGCATAGAGATGTGAGATGCCAGTAACTTTATGCATATATGATGTTAGTAAATAAAGACGAGTTTTTGTTAAAATATATATGTTCCCTATTATTTTTATTCTTTCCTTTTTATTTATATAATGATGAGATTGCAGTTATTCTAATCCAAGTTAATATTTCTTTAATGATCAAAATTTACCTGGGTATAGTATGATTAATTTAAAAAAAGATATACTCAACTTTGTAATTTTACCTTATCTTTAGATTAAAGTGAGATGTCTTTCATTTTAATGATTATCTGAGATTTAAAACTTAAATGAAAAATTTACGCAAATTCTAATACCTTCTCAGAGATTTTAATGTAAATATAGATGAGTTAATTCTACACCTACTCAGTAAAATCCTTTTCATAACCTTAATTTAAATGGAAATGTTTAATTAATTTTCTTTTCAAAAAAAAAAAAAAAAAAAAAAAAAAAAAAGAGGAAGAAAGTAACAAAAAGGAAACTACCCAGGAGTTCTCTAATTAAATCTCACATTAAGACATTCTGATGAATCTAAGTGAAATAAAATGAGTTAATAATCTACAGTGCAATTAGAAGGATATATGAGAATGTTACCACTATACTGTCTGAGGTCAAATGCCATTGTTTGTTTTGTAGGGTGTTTGTTTTTATGTTATTGATATCTTAGCTTATTTTGGAAATTTATCTTTCTTGGCTCTCTGAATATCTGAGAGATTTCAGGTTTCACCTCTCTTCCTTAAATTTAATTAATAAGTACTTATTGTTCGCTCTTAAGCATTAAAATGCATATAATATCCTATAAAACAGCATTGGTAAAGTTGAGATCACTACTACAGATTTATAGATAGTTTGAGATGTGAACCGGTTGAGAATCTTGTTGTTCTTTTTATAAATTGTCTCTAATATTTTATTATTATGCAAAGTAAGAGTATTATAATTAATTTTTAAATTGCCTTTTATTATTTACATTATTGTAATTTCAGGCTATTTCTTTATTTCCTTAATTTATTTTAAATGTTATTATGAAATTTACTTTAAATTTAATTATCTTATAACAACAAGATTCATGTAGGTGGGAACCTAGTTCAGGGGTCAATTAATTTAGTAATTAAGTAGATGAAGCAATCAAGTCAATGAGTCAGTAATTTATGAATGTGATTATTTTCAATTAATATTTATGCTTTTTGATAATTGATTATTAATGAGTAGGATTTTAAATTGAAGTGACTGAAATTTGTAGCAGGTTCCCAATACAGGGGAGCAGGGGGGGATTTGATTTTTAAAAAATCAGTAAAATTAAGAATAAGACCATAAGTACACATCATTATTTGGGAACTGTAGCGTTAAATAGTGTTTTAAAGTGAATTAAGTAAAAATTATATATAGTTTTAATTATGTTTAAATGGTAAATAATTACGTTTTCAAGAAATATACTTTTTCTATAAATAACATATACACATAATTCATTTATTTTTATTGAAAAGCTATAAAATTCAACTTTTTTATATTTATTTTTTAAAAAATAATCATTTGCGGGGCAATTTGCATTTGAAAAACAATATTTTATTGACTTTTTCTGAGTCTCTATAATATTTTAATTTGAGAGTTATTGAAACAGCCTTTTTTTTAAAAAATATAACAGTGCAACAAATAAAACAGAAAGTGTATAGCATTTTGAGAGATTTGGAGGAGCTCGCCAAATCGCGCCAAACCCCTTTTCAGGACAAAAATGGAAATATCTTACATAATTTCAAAAAGTTTGAAATAAATAATCTAAAGTACATTAATCAGGAAAAGGTTAAACACATGAGTGTCCAAATAAATTGTAACAAATCTTTATGAAGGCTCATTTTTGAAAAAAAAAAAACTGTACATAACAAGTATGCATAGCCGAAAACTTTTAATTTTGAGCATTAAAAAATCAATTAATTTAATATTATGTCAATATATGAGTAATATTTAAACTTGTGAAGTGTTATAAAGTCCTCTTTTGACAAATCTTTCCTTGCAAATGCAACACAGCATTTGATAATTTTTTGTAACAGTAGCATAAAGTACCTCCATACATGTAAAAAAAACTCCCTAAATGGAAGGAGTGTCCCAAAACATCAAATGTATCGAACACAAGGAAAAAACCTCTATTTTATGGAAGACTAGAAACAAGGGAATCTAATTATCCATGTCTACTGGAAATGAAGTGGAGCTTAAACTAAAAATTAATACCACTAGTGGTTGCCCCTTAGGTTTATCATTGTATTTTCCTCCATCCAGTTTTCCATGTTTTCATATTTTTGATTATAAGACAAACACAATGATAAACATACGACGCAATTAATTTTTGGCTTATGCACCACTTCACTTCCGGCAGACATGACTCACTAGATTCCCCTATTTCTACTCTTCCTTAAAATAAAGATTTATTTCTTGTGTTCGATACCTTAGGTTTTTGTGCTGTCGGCTCGTGGATTAATAGAAAAATATACGATTTTTCGAACAATGGACAATATTCTTGTGACGACACAGTGAAACAATCAAAAGTAAAAAAAAATTGAAAGATGATACAGGAAAATTACAATGTTAATCTTACGAGTGAACCACTAGTGGTACTAATTTTTGGTTTATGCACCCCTTCGCTTTCGGCAGACATGAATCATAAGATTCCTCTATTACTACTCTTCCGTAAAATAAAGGATTTTTTTTGTGTTTGACGACTTAGGGTTTTGTGCGGTCGGCTCTTGGACTATGAGGCAAAGGGCGGCTGTTCGTTTGTTTACACCATAGACTTCTCATAACTAGCTGTGGTGTTTGGTTTGGAACGTTTTAAGCCGTTCCAAAAAAGAATTAATAATTTTTCTAGGTACATTGCGTCTTGTGGCCGCAAAAGACCCATCGACGTGACCGACAGAGTTCATCAAATTTTTTGGACAGATGTAAGGAAAAAATAAACAGAATAATAGAATAATTGCTTACCTGCAGGAACTTGAAAAAAAGGAACACAGAGACATTAACTAAATATGTAGAGAACTTTTCTTCTTAGAAAATAATTTTATTTCTTGTTGTAAAATCTTGTTTTTTTAATTTTGCGGAAAAGCAGATAAAATACAACGTGGTCTCTCATTTTTCTAGAGACCAGGTAATGTAGTATCACTTTTAAAATCCACATTTGACGATTAAGAAAATACTTGAAATGAATTGAGTTTCTCCTTCTCCTGGGGAATTAGGGGAGACATGTTCCTTTTTGGAATCTTGATGTAATCCTTTGAATACAATGAAGTGCATCTGAAATAAAATGATTATGCTTCGACGAAGCTTTTCCATACACCTCAGGTCCTATTTTCCGAGGACCCATCTAATGCCGCATTTAAATTATATTTTCGTATCAGAACAAACGGTCTCTTCCGTCCTTTTTTGGAAATCATCGCAGACACCCGACAAGCACACCCTCTCAGGATTCTGCCCTGTTTTTTTCTGCCAAAAAAAACCGTACATAGCAGAAACGGTAAAGGGGGGTTGCCACAATCTCATAATACGCCAATTGGCAGGGTTATAGAAGTGGCGATAAAACAGATAAGCCAAATGCTTAAACACTAATAGGGAAATTGAATTTTTAAGATTAAACTTTTATAGCACCAGAAAGATGCGCAGCCAATAAAGTATACTAGGATTCACCTATTTTAAATTACGCATCAGTAGAATAGAGTCCGATTGGACGGGAAGAGGGGCTATAGAACGGAAGTACATTCCCTTTCGAATATTCGAGAAAGCTCAGGAACAAACCACAACCGAAAGTAACAAATTCGAAATCATTCCATCATTTTGAAATAAACGAAAGTTACGTAGGAAAAGAAACTTTACAGGGAAGTTTAAAAAAAGGCGAGAATTAAAATAAATTTTTAGAATGCAAAATTTATAATAAATGAATAAAGATTAATAAAATACACGATAAATTAAATTGAATAAAAATATGGCAGTGGTTATGAGAAACCACAACATATTACCCCGGCCTCCCCAAGAGAAAATATTAGTGAGATGTATAAATTCAATAATTTTTACATCGAGACAATATTTTCTAAAGTATGCACAATGAACATATAAAACAATCATAAAAGGAAAATGAACTAATAAGAATCACATGAATATCAATAATTGTTTTACACGACATTCAATAATAAAAAAATACTATCATAGTTACTGTTCACATGATAATGCACAATAAACTGGCAAATATTGAAAAGTAAAACATCTAAAATAACTGTTTGTTCGCAAAAAGGAAATATCTTGTTTCAAAATAGATTTTATAACAGTTTATGTACTTGTAGAAAATAAACACAGTCTTTAGTTGATAGTCTCTTGATTAAGTTGTGGAATTGCAAGTACAATAATATAAATTAACACCAACATATATAAAAATTGTTGCGAATAATAAAAACATATATATATAGTCAGCATATATTAAAAAGAAAAAGGATTTGTAATACTGTACATATAAGCAAATGAAATTAAAAGACACAAATCGGTAATCATATTAAATTCAATAAATTCAATTCTTGAGAATTTTCCTATGACAGAAATTGGAAAATGTATACAAATGGTCAAGAGAGAATATTTAGACTCTCAAATATATATATATATATATATATCCATATACATACAATACTTTCCAATATATCAACCTATTTTAATTGAATAACTTTAATGTAATGTAATTCAACAACAACACTTTCAAAATAAATAAAGGTAAATTCCAAAGAGAGAATATTTAAACTCTCAGAAAAAAAGAAGAAAAATGCTATTCTCCAACAATAATACTTTTAAAATGACAAAAAAGGCAAAGAGAAGATATTTAAACTCTCATAAAAGCATTTAAATAAATATCAATCCACTACATAACTTATATTTTGAATATTTAGTTTTTAATTTCAGTTCTATACAAAATAAATTTTAGACTTTAAAATATTACATGTATTAAGAGTTGAATGCATTAAAAAGTTTTTTTTTTATTTATTTTATTTTTATTTTTATTTTAAGGAGATTTTTAAAAGTTTATTGTAATATTATTCATATTTATTTATTTATTTTTGAAAGGATATTCTTAACATATGATCATGTTTTATCTGTAAAATAACAAATACTTGCTTTTATATATATACATATATAGTGACTTTAGAAAAAAATATCTTTGGATCCAAAGTATATAATTATTATATATATAAACCTTCTTTTTTTTATTTATTATTTATTTTTTTATTTTATTTTATTTTATTTTATTTATTTATTTATTTATTTATTTATTTATTTTTGAACTTTTAAATACATAGAGACAGAGATATTTATTCTCAATCTTTTTTTTTTTTTTTTTTTTTTTTTTTTTTTACAATATACCAAAAATACAAGTAGAAGCATTAGCATGCACAATTTTTTATCATTATATCTTTGAGATGTTAAAAGAGGTTAGATGTTAGAGCATGCATAAAGTGTAAATAATGAAAAAGTAACATTTGAATTGCTATAAAAAGTCACAATAGGGGAATTTGAGGACATGAGTACTCATGTTTTACCTTATATTAATAACCATTTATTTATTTATTTATTTTAGAATAAACATTTATCAAAATAATTCAATAAATGACAATATTTTCAACTATATATTAAAAACAAAATATTTCTCATTATTTAGACCAACTGTTGAATTTAAAGGTTTGAAAATTTAAAAGTACCAATACATTTCATATATCAGATTAAGCATAAATGCAAAAAATAACTATGATTCTGAAGAAAATATTTCAATGATAAACACAGTGAACAGAAACAAATTTAAAATTTACATACTTTTAGAGGATGTCAATTCCATTCCTTCAAGGAGAAGATGACTTTAAAAAAAATTTACACAAATGCTGCCTGCAGCTTTGGTAGAAGAAAGCAAAAGAAAAAAGTCAATCTTCATCTCTGACAATTAAATCAAGCTAGCATGGATTAGATTCTGTAACAACGCTAAAGTCATCCTAAAAAAGAAAATGAAAATTAGTTTATATTTTATATTGTTTATGAGTGCGAGGGCGAAGATCATAATGATCTTTGTTTTGAGTAGACTTGTTTAGAACAGCAGTGGGAGTCTTATCACCAGATGCCTGTGAATGCACTGAATTATATGAATGCGAAGATGTTTGTTGACACTTAGAAGAAGTAGGAATTTGAGGAAATGTATTACAAGCAGAATCACAATTAGAAACTTGAGTAGGAATATGTTGTTTCACAGGAGAAGAAGATGCACTATCAACAGCTGTTTGATCATGTGTTGCACCTTTAGAAGAATCCGAAGGATATTGCAATGCTTCATCTCTTTTTTGAAGTTTCAAGATTCTGTTGGTATGGATCAACATTGGTGATGCTTGATTATTATTGCAATCTTGGATTTGAATAAGTACAGGTGAAATTATTTTCTTCACCATGTAAGGGCCTGGTACTTTTTTGTTAAACACACTGGGAAATTTTACATAAGCAATATCATTAACTTTGATATTAGCAAATTTTAACTTTTCCCTTGATTTCTGGTAAACTTTTTGTCTAGAAGACTCGTTATTTTTGTAAGCTTGATAGTATATTTTTTCAATAACATCCATTAATTTGTGAATTTCATAAGTTGTGTTAATAATTTTCCAGGAAGATTGGGTTTTATAATTGGCATAAATATCATTTACTTCTCTTCCGAAATGAGGAAGATTTGGAGTGAATTTTGTAGCTGGATGAGGCGTAGCGTTGTATATGGATTGGTGGATTTTTAAAGCAGTTGGAACATTAAATCCTTGGGAAGCCATTGTATTCACAGATGACTTTATTTGAGTGTTACATCGCTCACTTAATCCGTTAGCCTGTGGATGCGCTACAGAACAGTGTTCCAATTTTATGCCAAGCTTTTTATTGAAATAAGAAAACATATCACTAGTGAACTGAGAGCCATGATCAGTAAGTGTTAATTCAGGCTTTCCATGAGTAGAAATGTAATGCAATAGAGCTTTAGTAACCGATTCAGCATGAATGTTATTCAAGGCATATAATTCTAGATGACGAGAAAAATGGTCAATTACAGCCATCACATACTGGCGATTTCTCAATGGGCCAAGTAGATCCATCGAAACTTTTTGATTGGGAGCTGTAGGCAGTGGTGCTGGTAAATATGGAGCAGTGTTTTTTTATGATTTTTGTTAACTAAACAAATTTCACAGGAGTTGACATAATTAATTGCATCAGAAACGAAAGTTTTCCAAGTGAATCTTTTCTTTAAATTAACAATAGTTTATGAATTCCAGTATGAGTAACATGAGCTTAAAGCTTTTGCTCTAAGTGACGAAGGTAAAACAGCTCTATGTAGCTCAATATCTTCTGAAGAAAAGTGTCCATTGTAACAAAGCAAATCATTACTGGGATTAATATAATAACCATTTAAACTTTTAGATTTTTTGTTAGCTTTAAGATCTTCATAAATCTTCTTAATTTTAGGGTCTTTTTGTTGTTCAGAAAAGATGGTTTGATCAAAAATTTCTAACAATGGGTCTTCATTAATATTATTATTTGGAGGTGGAGAGTCACTTTGAAGATGACAAGTGTGGTGTGTTTTGCCAATTAATCCACATGGAAAATGAGCAATTTCATTATATAAATCATTTTGATCATCAACAATTGGTAGCGGTTCTTGCCTAGAAATAAGATCTGGATTAGTATGGAGATCTTCAGTAGGAATGGGAGGTGTTCTGCTTAGAAAATCTGCTAACACATTCTCTTTGCCTGGTACATGCTGGAATGTGTAAGAATATTCAGATAGTTCCAACCAGGGGTGCCGAGAGAGGGGTTTGATGACGCAACATGCGTCATACAATTTAGTTTTTGGGGGGGGGATTTGAGAAAAAATACATTTGGGAGGGGAATTTTTAAATTCTTAATATTTCTCTTTTTTTCACTTAAAAAATCCTGATTTTTAATATCATTTTAAAAAAATTTCAACTTTTATTTTCAGAAATGTTCCTATGTTTTCTTTCTTTAAATTCTAGATAAGGGCAATAAGAACTCATTCTGCTATACTCAACTCGCTATCTTTTGTAAATCTTGATTCTTTTAATAACACTTTTAAACTTTTTCAAGATTGAGTTTTCAGAAATGTTCCTGTGTTTTCTTTAAATTTTAGATAAGAATTCATTCTGCTATGCTCAACTTGCTATCTTTTGAATGTGCAGTAGATTATAAGTAGATTATATTTTACAATGGATATTCTGTTTAGGAGGGAGGGGTCAATGTTAAAGTATGAAGATTTTTGGGGGGGATTTGCGTCATTGGGTTTGGGGGGGATGGTTACCACTGGTTCCAACATCCAACGTGTAGTGATGTCGGCAGGTGATGTTGCTTTTTTGTAATTATTGAGGGCTTTTGCATCAGACAAGAGAATGAAGGGTCGACCAAAAATGTAATATTTAAAAGCTGTTACACCTTTATAAATGGCATAAAGTTCCAGTTTGATGGCTGGATACTGTTTTTCAGACTGAGATAAAGTTTTGGAATAATAAGAAATAGGTCGAAGTTCACCTTCAAATTTCTGCATAAGAACAGCTGAGATTGCTGTCTTTGATGCATCAGTATTAACATAGAAAACCTCATTCCAATTTGGGAGATTTAGCATGGGTTTTTGAAAGAAAATTTCTTGCAATTTATTAAATACATTTTCTTGTTCAGATTTCCAACAGAACTTATTTTTAGGTTTGGTAACTTCAATAAGAGGAGTAATCAATTTAGCAAAATTAGGTGTAATTGACCTATAAAATGAACATAAACCAATAAAACTTTTTGTCTGCCTCTTGGTTTTAGGTTTTGGGAAGGAAGTGATTTTTACAATATTACTTGTAATAGGAAGAATTTTATGATCTGTGAGTTGGAAGCCTAAAAAGTTAATGCTAGTTTTCATGAAAGAACACTTTTCAGGAGAAAGAGTGATGTTATTAGCAATGAGAGTGTCTAAGAGTTTTGTGAGTTTCGTAATCATCTCTTCAAAGGAATTAGCGCCAACAACGATGTCATCTTGATATGCGTAACAGGAGTCAATTTCAGACAATTGAATAACTGAATCAATTAATTGTTGAAAAGTTCTCGCAGCTGTCTTCAAGCCAAAAATGAGACGAAGGTAGTTAAAAATTCCCCATGGAGTGGTAAAACTGAGCTTATCTTGCATTTCTTTAGGTACTGCAATCTGCCAGTATGCAGACGGCAAGTCAAGAGTACTGTAGTATTTAAATTTTGATAATTGTACCAACAGATTTTGAATTCTAGGAAGAGGATATGAAGATGGGATGATAATAGAATTTAACAATCTTAAGTCTAACGCCAAACGATATTTTTGAGGCTTCGACATGTCAGTTCTTTTCCTTTTAACTAGAAGCATAGGGCAAGCCCAGGATGAATTTGATCTTTCTATAATACCAGCATTTAGCATTTGATTAATTTGGTCAAGAGCTTCTTGCTTGAGTGCCTGTGGCACAGGAAAAGGTAGGGTTTTCACTGGATGAGAATTCAACATTGAAAACTGAGGATTCACTAGATCTGTATGACCTAAAGTGTCCAAAGATTTAGAAAATGCTAGAGCTTTACTGCACAATAATTTTGTTAAAGAGTCACTTTCATGAGGGGGCAAGTGTTTTAGGTCAAAATCATTTGGTGACAGTTCTTGTACACGTTTTCTTTTAATTTCCTCAGATGGTAAAATTAAATTACAATATTCATTTTCAAAATCTAAAACAAAAGAATATTCTTCAATATCGTTCTCATCTACATTAATGCATTCACCAATAATTGTATTTTTGTTTAAATGAATGTCCACTTTGGATATGTTCTGACATACAACTAAAAATAAATTATTTTGAATTGAAGAGTTAGAATGCAGTGATTCATGCAAAACAAGGCTTTTATTTTTTAAAGCTGGCTTAAAAATAAAATATTCAGATGGAGAGTTCGAGTATTTGACATGTAAATAAACAAAAGAATTGGGAGGGATTAATTCTCTATTAACTGTTTGTACCATGTTGGAATTCACCAAAATTTTATTACCATCATTCAAATTAGTATGACTTTCACCAACATAACTGATGTCATTAGCACTATCAGATGTGAAATTTTTGTCAGCCATATTACTGTTAGTAGATAAATAGTTTATAACATTACCATAATCAGTTGGAAAATAATTAGGAAAATAAGTAAAATTACCATTCATACAGGGATTATGATAATTCATAGCAGTATTAGCAAAATTATTTATAGATAAATCTCTATTTGGAAAATTATAATTGTAAGGATAGGTTGCATAATTATTGACTAACTGTAAATTATTGTCAACAGAATTTCTATACACATTATCAACATAAGTACCATTACTTGGATTAATTGGTATAGAATTTTCATAAAAAGGCATTTTGTGTGCATCAAAAGCATATGGCATTATTATATTATCATAAATACACTCGGAATTGAAATAATAACAGTTAGGAGATTCATTTTGACTGTGAAAAGGGATGTGTTTATTTTTGATTAATATAGACTTAAAAGTTGGAGAAATGGTTATGGAATGTTTATTTATAAATTCAAACCCAAGTATGGCTTGAAAATTAACATTCTTTATATCAATAAGATAAAAGACATGATGGAAAAAGTACCTGTCAATTTTAAATGAAATTTCAATACATCCTTTAAAGAAAACTTTAGAGTTTATAGTAGATACTGATACATTTCTAGACAAAACTTTGTAATGAATTTTGTATTTAATGCTATTAAAGCATTCTTGATCCAAAAGTGATAAAGTTGAGCCTGTATCAATAAGAGTTGATATTTTATTATGTTGTACATTCATAATTATACACGGCAGGGAATAAGAGTTATCAAAGGAACTATAAATGATGTGTCGTTCTTGTACACACTCATCAATTTCAGAAGGATGTTTCGATTCCAAAGAATTATGAGAACAGCAAGATTTATTAAATTTTGGTTGCACTGGGGATGTTTGTACAGCAATGATTGACCATAAAGTAGTTGAAGAACTTTTGTCAATGTGACGCTTGTTTTTCTCGTCACAACAATGTACTGACCCTGAAGAACAAGTATGGGAGAGAGGGCGGTCAGTAGGACCAATCTCCCCTATTTTTTAAATGGTAGATATTATCATTTTTATTTTCAGAAAAAGAAGCACAGTTTTTCTTTCTGTGAGAATCAGACGAAAAGTTCGAGGTATGATTTTGTCTAGATGTATTGAGAACATTTTAGAATTTGTAACATGTGTCCATACGGTGATTGAATCGTCAGCAAAATGCACATTGAATGACATTTTGTTTGTGATAAGAATCTGTAGAATTTTTCTTGTGAGAAAATCTGTCAAAGTTAGGTTGAAAAAAGAGTCTCTTTGGACGAGGTTTTTGTTGACGAAAGTTTGTTTTATATTTATCCGTAACGTTTTGTCTGATAGGTGAAAGTGAATAAGTTCTATGTTTTCTTTTAACATTATTAAAACTATGAGATTTTCCATTTTGTGTTTCTGGTGGTGAGAATGCATTATGTGAATTGACATAAATTTTATTCTTTGTACGTCTTACAGGAGTTTGTTGGACCATATTCACAGAAAAATTTGAATTTTCATCAGCTTTGTCATTATCCATACAATAAATTTGATCAAAAATTTTATGAGAATTTCGAGAAGGTGGAGAGTCATAGATTTCCTGTAGAAAATGTGCTCGTTCAAGAGCTAGATCAAATGTGGAAATATTTGCTTCTAAAATTTCTCTTTTGATCCGTTTAAGCAAAGCCTGAAGAAAGTGAGTGAATTTTAGTGAATCTAGAGCAGCTGGTTCCAATTTGGGATACGCAAGCCGAAGTTGTTATCCAGACGAAATGAAAAGTTTTTAACTGATTCATTCGAATCTAATTTTAAATTTTGCAGGGATTGGAAGGAGTTAGCTTTTTTTTCGGCATGAAATAGTCTATAAGTACCTTTCAAATGGCTTGAAAGTTAGCATTCTTGAATTGAGACTGTGTTTCAAGAAAGAAGTGTAAAGCATTACCCTCTAGTTTTGATTTAAAAAGAACAAAAAGCTCTTTATCAGAAAAATTATTCAATTCTTGTAAATCAGATAATTGATCAAAAAAAAAATTCTACAGTTTGTGGATTCCCATCAAAAGGCTGAATCGCAATATTTAGTTTAGAATTCGGAGGCATGATGAGAAAATTAAAATAAATTCTCACTAAATGTGAAATAATATGTTTATATATTAGTTACATAAAAATATAAACATAATTTGATATATCTTCTAAAATAATGACGAACTTCATTTATGTCATACATCATTTTTATATGTTAACAAAAAATATAACAAGAAAAGAGAAGAAGAAGATGCTAGCATATTTTTCTTAGCATCATATCAAGAATATCAGACCCAATTTTTTTTTTTTTTTTTTTTTTTTTTTTTTTTTTCATTAAATCTCCCAAGTTTGGGAGAAAAATTAGATTTCGGATGTTCATGTAAAAATTATGATTGTTCTGTTGAAAAAAATTGCAACACCTGTTCTCAAATTTATCAGAACAAGATAAACAATTCATATTAAAGTAATGAGTTATTTTGATACACCACCTTCCGTAAGTATTATGCAACATCTGTTCTCACATTTATCAAAACAAAAATAGCAAATCAAATGAATGTAATCACTTATTTAACCAACTTTCAGTAAAAAGCATGATAACAAAATTTCAACTATAAGTATTACATGATAAGAACACATTAACTTCTGTATAATTAAATGAGAACATTTTTATTTATATATGTATTTTTTAATCACTTCTATATAATAAAGAAAAATATATGTTGAAAACTGTCATGTCGAATGGTTTCGACGAGATGACGGCACCAATAAAGAGTTTATTAAAATGTTGTGTTTGCATTGGAACGCTTTAAGCCGTTCCGAAAAAGAATTAATAATTTTTCTAGGTACATTGCGTCTTGTGGCCGCAAAAGACCCATCGACGTGACCGATAGAGTTCATCAAATTTTTTGGACAGATGTAAGGAAAAAATAAACAGAATAATAGAATAATTGCTTACCTGCAGGAACTTGAAAAAAAGGAACACAAAGACATTAACTAAATATGTAGAGAACTTTTCCTCTTTGAAAATAATTTTATTTCTTGTTGTAAAATCTTGTTTTTTTAATTTTGCGGAAAAGCAGATAAAATACAACGTGGTCTCTCATTTTTCTAGAGACCAGGTAATGTAGTATCACTTTTAAAATCCACATTTGACGATTAAGAAAATACTTGAAATGAATTGAGTTTCTCCTGGGGAATTAGGGGAGACATGTTCCTTTTTGGAATCTTGATGTAATCCTTTGAATACAATGAAGTGCATCTGAAATAAAATGATTATGCTTCGACGAAGCTTTTCCATACACCTCAGATCCTATTTTCCGAGGACCCATCTAATGCCGCATTTAAATTATTTTTTCGTATCAGAACAAACGGTCCCTTCCGTCCTTTTTTGGAAATCATCGCAGACACCCGACAAGCACACCCTCTCAGGATTCTGTCCTTTTTTTTCTGCCAAAAAAACGTACACAGCAGAAACGGTAAAGGGGGGGGGGTTGCCACAATTTCATAATACGCCAATTGGCAGGGTTATAGCAGTGGCGATAAAACAGATAGGCCAAATGCTTAAACACTAATAGGGAAATTGAATTTTTAAGATTAAACTTTTATAGCACCAGAAAGATGCGCAGCCAATAAAGTATACAAGGATTCACCTATTTTAAATTACGCATCAGTAGAATAGAGTCCGATTGGACGGGAAGAGGGACTATAAAACGGAAGTACATTCCCTTTCGAATATTCGAGAAAGCTCAGGAACAAACCACAACCGGAAGTAACAAATTCGAAATCATTCCATCATTTTGAAATAAACGAAAGTTACGTAGGAAAAGAAACTTTACAGGGGAGTTTTTTAAAAAAAAGGCGAGAATTAAAATAAATTTTTAGAATGCAAAATTTATAATAAATGAATAAAGATTAATAAAATACACGATAAATTAAATTGAATAAAAATATGGCAGTGGTTATGAGTAACCACAACACTAGCCTCCACATCGCCAACCTTTTCTTACGCCGGGATCTTTTACCTTCCGTCACGTGACGGAGGGCAGATTTAGCGCGCCAAACCGGTTTTTCTCCCGCTGAAACTCACATTCTTATGCTTGTCTTGAGTTGACCGTACTTCTGTTTTACTCTGAGAAATCTGAAAGTTGCCAATAAAGCGATCACCGCCAAAAAATGGTATCTTTTCGCCAAAGATGTTGGATTCAAAACCTTGCCGAGAGAACAATGGAATGTGGCGCCTACTTATATGAGAAGTCTGTGGTTTACACTTTGCATTCAACAGTTTATTTTTGTTATTTCTCTTTTAGACCGGGATGCGGCAGCACAGACAATCACCTCATCGAGTTTACAGATGAAAATCTAGGATTAGATAAACCTAGACTCACTTATTAAAGCGCAATCGGTCTGACAAGTCATATCGTGGTGGGAAACATCTGAAAAGCTGATTTTAGCAGTTCACTCATAAATATACCATTATGTTTTCCTGCTCCCAGTCCTCCATGTTTTCGTACTTTTGGCTGCCAGAAAAACAATGGTAAGTCTTCGAGTTAGTTGTTAAAATCGAGATTTTAGGTGTTTTCCACCAAGATATGACTTGGCCGACCGATTGCGTTTTAATATGCGAATCGCGATTTAACTAATCGTAAATTTTCATCCGTGAACTCATGAGGTGACTGTCTGTGCTGCCGCCTAGCGGTCTATTTGCAACATTATTTTATTGTCACACTTATGAGCTCATAAACCAAATTAAGAAAAATAAATGAAATAAGTTCAATAAACCTATATCTTTTGAACTTTCATGATGGAAATGAACATAGATTCTCATTTAATTTTGGACTGTGATAGCGAATTTTGAAATATTAACACGCATGAGAAAGAATAAAGTTTTGGAATTCCCACATCTGACTAGTTCATTTAGAGATAAGTCCAGGGCTTAATTTGAGCAGGATCTACTCAGAGCTCAGCTCCATTACTTCTCTGTTTTTAGTACATATTTAAATATTGGCTGGAATTCACCGGAGCTCACAAATGCAAAGCACCGGACCCAGTACAATAGCGCTTCCGAAAAAATTCCTGTAGTCTCGGCCTACATGCACTTATAATTGGCATGTAGCTCACTTAAGTGAGCTACATGCCAATTATATTTTTTGAGGATATTGTAGTATAATGTACAGAAATAAAATACAAGTTGTTAAAAATAACAAAATAGAATATTCCAACATGACTAATGGCTAAATCATAATTGGTATCAGCTTTTAACAGTTTAAAGTGAAAAAGTTTATATCAGTGCCCCTTAATATACGATAACCAAGCATAATAAATGTTCAAAAGAAAAAAAAATCTCTTTTGTCAATGCACAAGATTGCAATATTATACATTAAAGTATAATGTAACACATTGTGAGATTTGGAGAAAATAAATTTTGTTTTATTTCTAGGGTTTCGTGCCAATGACTTTAGTTTTAAACCGCACAAAATAAGAAACTATAGGTGGACTAAATGATTTGTAATCAAAACTTATGTTTGTTGAAACTCAGTGGTATTCATCAGAAATCTTTTCTTATAATGTATTTTATGTGAATTTGCCTCTTTGCATTCTAGTATTATTTTTTAATATTTAAATAATTTACAAATGCTTAATTTCCAATCATTAATTTGGAAATAATATAGAAGGCATTAACGGCCAAGTCCCAGGAAGCCTTTTTCAATGAAAGATTTGGGATGTTTGGCCTTTAACTTGTGCGAACTTCAGATATCATTAACTTTTCTGGCCAAAATATTAATGAAAACTTGCCGCTTCTTCTTCTTCTTCTTCTTTTTTTTTTTTTTTTTTTTTTTTTTTTTTTTTTTTTTTTACAGGAAACTATTTGTTGGGATTTCATTTTTTTCGTATTTAAATAAGTATTTCATTATTATAATAGAAATATGCTTGCGTCTTCATTATTAATATAAAAATTTATCTATATAAAAAAATATATTATTTATTAATATAAAGCAACAAATAAAATAAAAAAGTCATAAACAAAATTTGGGAGCGGGAAATATTCGAACCCATAACGCCTGATCTCGAGTTCAACGCTCTGTCTCTTCGGCCATCAGTTGCCACAGATCGTTTTCTGTTCTTAGGCCCGCCACACACTAGGGAGACATGCGTCAAAAATCGTGCAACATGACGCACTCAAACACTGCCTCCTCTACAATGCCTTCTCGCTTTTGACGTAGTGTAGGCAGTTTCCCTGACAACGATCGTATTCTGAGCTTCGTGGCAATTGTGGAACCAGTAGGGTTAGTGATTTCGCCTCCACTTCATGACGTTTCACGCTTGTCGTCTGCTCAGTGAATAGGCATTGTAGAGGGGGCAGTGACTCAAACCGGTTTTTCCTTTGTTATCAGGGTGAAATTGTTGCATGTTTTTTTCGCTCAATGTCTCACAGGTGTGTGGCGGCCTTAATCTGCTTCTCGATACACGGTATCGAACACTGAACAACTGAACGCTATCACAAAGACTCACTTCATGTTCCCGTCTTCTGAGCGCGTGAGTGACTCCATGGGTGTGTTCAATTTACACTTTTTTGCGCACGCGCATTTAGAAGATTCTGCTTGGAGTAGGTCCTATCGAAGAAGAGAATTTTAAAGTTATTCAAATATTGCATTATTTTTATGGTTCAGATTGGTAAATACAAATACTATATCCCTTTATCCTTTCAAAACATGATTCTCGTAACAGAAATACATACCTGTGACCACTCAAATAAAATTAAAAGTATTCCGGGAAAGTATCACGTGACCTATTTCATGTAATTAAACCCGATCAGCATTTAAAATAAGACATCCAACCTGCTCAAAGCTAACGCGCGCTACGCAAAAAAAAAAAAAAAAAAAAAAAAAAAAAAAAAAAAAAAAACTGCTGGGAAATTTGATCACGTGATTGTGCATTTTGTGCTTATGTGTTATTGGTTGCACTTTGTTTGTAGGCAAACTTGGTAGGTTGCCTGACACAATTTGAATTTTTTAATAATTTTCTTTTTATTTATTTAAAAAGCATTTATCAGTTGCTTCATACTTTTCGTATTAAATAGAATGCTTTTAATAAACCAAGGTTGAGATACCCATACAGGGAGGGAGCCACCCACCTCCCTCCAAACATTCGCAAATGTTTTTACACTTCTCAAATTTAAAACTTTTATGTCAAATTTAATTAAAATTTTAATAAAAACTGTAATACATTTCCTATTTTTGATAGAATTTGCAAAAGTTACAACTCTAATTGGGAATATTATTATTTTTTTTTTACAAATAAGAATTGTATTACATTTTCTAAATGCGTTAACTTAGCAAAAATTATAAAACGAGTTGGCAAATATGAAAATTCGACTTGGCAATTTAAAGTCTTCTTCCCCACCAATAAAAAGTCTTAGCGATGACCCTGTATACACATATTACAAGATTGATTTGTAATTAGAGTTACAAAAAGTCCGTTTATTCCCGGATTTACTTCCAATAGACCAGGTTTATTCCCCAAAAACCCGGCCTATTTCTAAAAAACCCGGTTTATTCCCATGTTTAAACCGTTTTTTTGTAACCTTTGCAACGCTATTTGTAATCTATAACACTGGATGGATTTCAATGGAATTTGCACTGTTAGTTAGACAATTTTTCGGAAAAAGTTTTAGTATGTATATATTTCTTATTTAATGATTGTATATTTTAATACCGTGTGGATAACAGGCCAAAATATGTCATAAAATATGAGAAACAAACGACATCCGAAATTATGTTAGTATAAGCAAAACACTTATTTATACTTTCAATAGAAAAATTATAAACATTCTAATCATACTTTATTCATTACAAAACTAGAAGGCAAATCCAAATATTTCACCTCTTTAAAATATATCAATACGGATATTCTTAATTTAAAAAAATGTATATCTTTTACATTTTGCTTTTATAATATTTTCCATTTTGATTTTATCACCGTAAAATATCCACGCATGCATTATATTTGCATCCTAATCTCAATAAAAACTTACTTCTAAATTTAAAAGAAAAAAAAGAACATTAAGAAATTATTTTATGCGTATACGGTTATTTTCGCAGAATACTTTTTTTTAATTATTTGCTTAATATATACAGGGTGTCCGAAAAGTCTGGAAACGGTCGAATAACTCGAAAAATACATATGAGATTGAAAAACGTAAATATACGTGTTAAATATTTTTAAATAAGCTACTCAGTGATACCAATTTGACCTTCGTAACCGACCCCCTGGGGGTCAGAGGGGGTCCAATTTTGAAATCTTAAATTATAACCCTCATTTTTTATTGCAGATTCGGATTCTACGGACAAAAATACGTAACTTTTGTATTTGATGTTTATTTCGAATCCTCGTTTATCACGGTGTAATTGAGCATATTAAATCGATACATATTTCGGCTTTTCCAACGGGATTTTCCCTAATCGAAACTAATTGGGGAGAATTTATGACATCAAATTCCTCGTCTTTTGCAATAATAGCGTTTCCTGAAAATTATCCGTGCCGATTATTTCGGTAGTGCTACACAGTTAAAAATTTGATCCATTTGCTGTAGCGTCACTCCACAGCTTTTATAGAATATCTCTTTCATGACCAATGAGAATGTTCCATAACACAGTAAAGTACACTGTAAGAAAATTGACCCTTTTGCTGCATCGTCACTCCACCGCTTTTATAGAAAACGATTACTTTACTTGTGTTATGGAGCATTCTCATTGGTCACAAAAGAGATATTCTATAATAGCTGTGGAGTGACGCTGCAGCAAATGGGTCAATATTTTAACAGTGTAGCACTATTGAAATAATCGCCACGGGTGATTTTCAGGAAACGCTATTCCTACAAAAGACGAGGAATTTGACGTCAAAAATTCTGCCCAATCAGTTTCGATTAGGGAAAGTCCTGTTGGAAAAGCGGGAATATGTATCGATTTAATATGCTCGATTACACCGTGATAAACGAAGATTTGAAATAAGCATCAAATACAAAAGTTACGTATTTTTGTCCGTAGAATCCGAATCTGCAATAAAAAAATGGGGGTTATAGTTTAAGATTTCAAAGTTGGACCCCCTCTGACCCCCAGGGGGTCGGTTTCGAAGGTCAAATTTGGTATCACAGAGTAGCTTATTCAAAAATATTTAACATGTATATTTACGTTTTTCAATCTCATATGTATTTCTCGAGTTATTCGGCCGTTTCCAGACTTTTCGGACACCCTGTATATAAATCCCTTGGGAACGATATTTAGAATATTAGAAGGGTTCAAATATAAAACTCTCTTCGCAAAAATCTCATTTTCTCGTATTTAAATACGTATTTTATTATTAAAATAGAAATACACGGGCTTCTATATTATTAATATAAAATTTATCTTTAATAAAAATGTCTTATTTATTAATATAAAGCAACCAGTAATTTAAAAAAAAAAAAAAAAAAAAAACATAACCCGACTTTTAGCTCGCGAACGTCTCGAACCCGTATCGTCTGTTTGCAAGCTCAGCACTCTGACCATTCGGCAAGCGGGCTTTACATTGTTTGAAACAGATTATCTTTATAATTGATACAGCAAAATTACATCCGTGATCTGTTCTCCACCTGTTATTGAGCGCACAGTTGCCGTACCGGTAGCACAGTAGCGACTAGTGAACGGATATCCCGTCCGCGATTGGAATCCACTCCATGTCCGTGGCTCCTGAGCTCGCGCGCTCTGCGCGCATAAAAGCTAAACACCCCCTGGAACACATCTTGATATTAGTCGATTCATATTGTAATTCGATTAAATTGTTTTCAATTAATTTTGAAGTGTGATCTTGGTGATTTTTTTTTCTTTTTTGTCTATTCTGACATTCTGAGAAGAGTTCGAAGAAGTCGCTGAATAGTAAGAAATTTTATTTTAAATCTTAACTTCTGTAATTTTAAACATTATATATTTATTGAATTCGATAATTTTATTTTTAATATTTATATTTGTCCGTTGAAATTATCATTATTTTATTGTTCATTGTTCTCTGTTTAACGTAAAGGATATAAAAGATGTCTCTTACTGATTTTTAACTTTTACTTTTCATTTTTCGAGAATATTTTTTAAATTTTCTTCTTGTTTTTGAAAATTTAGCAGCAGTTTTTAGTTGCTTTGTTTTTAAAGAAAAGAAAAGCATGGGTGCAAGACCTTCAGTCACAGGACTGATTCAGCCTTAGGGATATTTTTGATCGATAGTAAATTCTACATTATATACATAAAATGTTGTAAATTTTAGAACTTTTAAGTAGCCTTCTTTTATTTTTTTTTTAAAAAAATTCATAAACATAATGCAAGGTAAAGAAATCAAGTCAGTTTTCGTTTGTCTATTCAAAATATTCAGAAAAGTTTTCATTCTTGGTTTAGATAGACTTCTTGCACTCATGAAACAAAGTTATATATTTTGTTTTTGAAATTACTCATAAATTATAGAATAATTTCTCATTTTAGCTGCACACATTACAGAGGGAAGCACAACCTGTGGCCCGCGGGCCAAAAATGGCCCCCGAACTTCATCAATTTACAACTGGAAAAAACCGCAATTTTTGTGCATAGGTCGCAGAAAAAATTCATAAATTTCGTTAAATTACCGTGAGAAAATATATAGTTTCGTCAGTCACGTAAGAATCACGAATTTTGTAGATTGAACACGGAAAAATTGCAAATTTTAATGATCAAGTGCGGAAAAATAGCAAATTTTTTGGTGAGGCTCGGAAAATATCGCTAATTTCGCCCATGTGGTTCGGAAAAAATGACAAATTTCATCGATTGTGCACAAAAAATTGTAAGTTTTGTCGATTAGACACGGAAAAATCACAAATTTTAGCGATCAGACGCAAAAAAATGAACATTTCGTTGATAGGGTAAGAAAAAATCGCCAGTATGAAATGTAGTGATATACGATGTACAAAAAATCTACTGTACGAATTGTGTGACGTACGAAAAATCATTGGCTGCAGAAAAATCACATGTTTTCTTGGTTTATCACATGAGAAATGCATGAATTTCATTGATCCTGCATGAAAAAAATCGCAAATTTCGTTGATAAGGCATGAATAAATTCCGAATTTTGCGATGATGCGCAGAAAAATTGAAAATTTTGCATATCGGCTACGAAGCAATCGCGAGTTTTACCAATTTATTAAGAGGAAAAAATCATGAATTTTATCTTGTTTTGCGTAAAAAAAATGCAGATTTCGTCAGTTTGTTAAAAATTGTGAATTTATTTGTTAGGGCGTGGAAAAATGCGTATTTCGTCAATTCAAGATCGAAAAAACGCAAAATTCGCCGATTGGACACGGAAAAAATGCAAAAATCGACGATCGGACATGGGAGAAAAGTAAATTTCGACGACTGGACACGGAAAATTCGCGAATTTCTTCGATTAGCTTTATAAAAATCTCGAATTTCAGCGATCGACTTCGTAAAAATCACGAATTTTGTTGATTGGATGTGGAAAGATCGTAAATTTTCACGATCGGCTTGAATTTTCTCGATTAACTTCTTAAAAATTGCAACATTTTTCCGATCATGCTGAGAAAAAATGCAAATTTCATCGATCAGGATCGGAAAACTCACGAATTTCGTCGATCAGGCTCAGAAAATTCATGAATTTCGTCGATCAGCCTCCGAAAAATTGCGAATTTACATCGATCATACTAGGAAAAGTCGTGAATTTCGTCGATCACGTGAGGGAAAATCATGAATTTCGTCGATCAGTCTCAGAAAAATTACGAATTTCGTCAATCAGGCTGGGAAAAATTGCGAATTTCATCGATCATGCTCGAAAAAATATTGTATTTCGTCGATCATGGGGAGAAAAATCGTGAAGTTTGTTGATCGAAATTCATGCGATTGTAAATCGCGAATTTCGTCAATCAGATTTGTAAAATTCATGAATTTCGTCGATTGGCTTTATAAAAATTGCGAATTTTGTTAATCAGGTATAAAAAAATCTCAAATTTCTTCAATCAAGTGCAGAAAAATCGCAAATTTTATCGAGCATGTGAGGAAATTTCGCAAATTTCATTGATCGGCTGTGTAAGAAACACGAATTTCGTCCATCGATTTCATAAAAAGCACAAATTTGGCCGATCAAGCATGGAAAAATTACAAATTTTATTGATCAGGTGCAGAAAAATCAGGAACTTCATTGATCAGGCATGGAAAAATCTTGTTGATCAACTGCTTCTCTCTCTTTCATTCATAAAGTTCACATTTTTTTGGCTGTCTCTGTTATATATATAACCATAAAAACTGCTGATATATCCTTACCAATTAAATTGGAATCTTTTGACTAGGTAAGCGAACTTAAAGAGAACTCTCCCCCTCCCTACTCCCCTCTGAAACCATATTTTTTATCCGATTATAAGACGCATATCACCTTGAAATCGAATTACCTCTGTGTTATTGATGTGGCTCTTGACCACCCAGACATATTTGTAAGTGGCCCTTTTCTCGAAAAGTTTGTGCACCCCTACAGTATGATAATTTTTATCTTACGTTATTTGTCAATTTATCCCAAAGCAAGTGACGTATGTCGCAGAACAATGAACTTGCCTGCAGAACATTTCAAATAATCATTTAAGAAATCAGCCATTCAATTGTAGGAAAAATATAGAAATTTGCAGGGGTTCCGAAAGCTATAAAAAAAGTTAGTCATAAATCTGAAAATTCAGACATAAAAAATATTTCAAATTTTGTCAGAATGTAAATTTTGTCAAAGGAGTGCATAAACTTTGGAATTGTTTCATGAAATGATTGCAATCACAAATTTTGTCAGAGGATCACGATAAAAATGGCAAATTTCGTCAAAACATCAAGAAAACAGGCAAATTTCACCAAAAGATTCTGAAAAAAGGCAAATTCCAACAAAGATCGTGAAAAACAGCCAATTTTGTCAAAAGATTGTAAAAAAATCCTGACAAATTTCATCAAAATAGTGCGAAAAAAGGCAAGTTTCGATAAAAAAATGCAAAAAATCCCATAAATTTCGTCAAAAGATAGTAAAAAACTCATAAAATTTCGTCAAATAAGTGCAAAAAAACATAATTAGTTTCAGGAGTAGATTTTACTTCTCAGTCGTGAAAGAAATCCATTATTTTTTTCAGTCCACCAAGGCCCTTGCTAAGACTTTTTATTGGTGGGGGAGAGGGCCTTTAATTGCCAAATCAAAATTTAGTATTTGCCAACTCAGTGAAAAGCAAACATAAATAGTTCTCGTCTTTTGCCAACTAGTTTTATAATTTAACCAAATTATCACAATTAGAAAATGTAATAGGGTAACATCCCCAGTAATTGGCACTTTAAGAATTTGTCTGTAAACTTACTTCAATTTTTATTACAAAGAAATAAGATATTTACTTGGAAATATTTTTAAATCAAAGAATTCATATCTGTACATATATTTTGCAAAAAAAAAAAAAAAAAAAATAATTGAAAAAGTATTTTTATAAAAATATATTTATAAAAAGTTGCTGAAATCACCAGTAATTGGCACAAGATTATATTTTAAAAAAATTTACATTTTGCATTGGGTTTAATCGCTTTAAATGAATTTACCGTAGATGAAGATGTCATATTTCAGGTTTTTGAGAGTAAGAAATCAGCATATTAGTCTGAAATTTGAACACTTTAAAACAATACAATATACTTAATACTTATATTAATACCCAGTAATTGTCATGCTGTCTCCAGTAATTGTCATATAAAGCTTTAATGGATTCCAATTGTTGATAATATTTCATATTTTCAAATAAAAACAAATGATAAACAAAATTAGTCTATAACTTTAAAAGTACTTCCAAAATAAGTGGTTTAATCTCAAATTCCTTGCGAATTCCTGGTAATTGGAATAGGTTCCAATTGGAATTAGCAAAATTGAAGCACCATTAATTGGCATCCATCATTAATTCAGAAATCCAAATATTTGTGTCGAAAATACTTTTACACAATTAAAGTAACCCCTTTTAACTAAACAAAACTGCTGTCAATTAAAATTTAAAATATATTATAAATCATATAATAATGAATTGAAAAGCATGCCTTCCTTAATCAAAAGAAGAAGCATTTGCAACAAAAATGGCTAATTTCATACAAGCCATAATTGTTTCTCTTTTCTAGGCACTGTTGTCATCTAGTAGCATAAATCAAAGTTATAATCTTTACGTAAATGAGCATATAACTGGTATATGATCTTGCATCTTTAAAAGACTGGATGTAAATCTTATTTTAGGACATGTTTGTAGGATGTGCCAATCACTGGTGCATGCCAATTACTGGGGATGTTACCCTATTTTTTTTATTTGTAAGAAGTTTTATATTTTTAAATATATTGGTAACTTATGTCAAATCTATCAAAGATACAAAGTTTATTATAGTTTTTTATTAAAGTTTTGAACTAATTTACCAATTCAGTTTGTAAATTTGCCAACTGTAACAGCATTTGCAAATGTTTGGGGGGGGGGGGGGGCATACACTCTACAAGTGAAAACAAGGGTACATTCTGTTGCTATTATGCAACACAGAAACTTTTAATAGTAATATAATAATAATAAAACAAGGACAAAAAATTAAAAAAAAAACTTTCTTTAAAAAGCACTAAACTAAAATGCATTAATTTTGTACTTGTATTCTCATATTGCATACACATGCAAATTCTGTAATATTTGTATTTTTTTGTTTTAGTATCTTTTGTAGCAGCAATGCTATTTGACTTGGTTTGAGTAGCTCTGATAGTGCAAAAATTTTAGCATGAAGGAAGAGGTGTTTGAATTAAGGCTGGGTTAGAAGTCTGCATAGGCATAAAGTTTTCAGATCTGAGCATGACCCATACAGAAATATGTAAAAACCAGCCCAATCTGGTTTGTCACAGTTTCTGCTATTTCAAAAAAAAAAAAAAAAAAAAAAAAAAAAAAAAAAAAAAAAAAAAATCAGATTTTTATTACATAATTAAGGTTTTTTTTTTAAGGAATACTGCATACATATTTATGGGATGATTTTGCAGTATATTTTACAGAAAATGCATAACAGCAATATTTAAGATTATTTTGATTCTTAGACTTGCAACATTCAAATAAGGATTAAAAAATTTATATGCTTTAGGATAAAAGAAAAAAGATACTACTCTGTTATCCCGTCGACCAATTTTGCCAAATTATACAAATCACCAAACTAATGGCTAAATTAAACATATTGACATAATTTTTATTTTAAATAACGAAAAAACAAATAATTAGTAGAATATTAATAAAAATACAAGTAAAAAGTCGAAATAAAAATCACTGAATGACATTTTAAATATGTGAATCATATTTATTGTCATTGAATAAGACATTCAAGATCGTCCATTATTGGCATTTAATCTTATAGTTTGGCGATAATTTTTTGGTCGATGGGATAACCTAGTAGTACCAGAAAATAAAAAAGAAAGTTAAAATCATCTTAACTTTTGAAGCTGTGTAATAAAAAGTAGTTTTATGAAAATTTCTTTATCATTTTTTTTTTTTTTTTTTTCAAATTCAAAGGAGCTACTTTCTAATACATTTCTGAATTCATATCTTTTCAAAATACATAAGATTAGCAGCAGATGTTCTTATCTAGAAATTATGTAATTGAAATTATGTTATCCGTATTTTAATACAAGCAATATATCTTTGAGAAAAATTCTGTCAAAGTTAGCATTTTGAATCAAATTTCCAAAAATAACAACATGGGAAGGGAGAAAAATCTGAAGCCACAGCATAATAAAAGGTCATTATGCAATTTAATGTGACTGAAAAAACTTGTGTGGTTTTTAAATTTGTGGTATCCGAGTTTGCTACTTTGTAACATTTTGACTCTTACGGAAACTTCAGTCAGTACTTCTGTACTATGTTAATGTACTGAAATTAATAGATTTTTGCAAACTCTTGCACATGTTTTGATTTAGAGATACTGTTGCATGATTACATTTTGTGTCAAATTGCACATTTAAAAAAAAAAAAAAAAAAAAAAAAAAGAGTGAGATATGCCCTTAAATGATCTTAGTGGGGTCACTAGCTAGAGCTGTAAATTTCTAAATTTGCAACTAATATCGCAGTACTGTAATCCTATTTTTAAAAATATTTATGAATGCTTAAAAATATGAAGTTTCCAATTTTGCTTATATTAATATGTTGAAGAGATATTTGCAATGTTTTTGATAGCTATATTTTTTATTTTAGAATATTCATCATGTGTGATCACCAGTATAATTTTGGACGCCCGTGTGACCACCAATATAATTTTGGACGGCCGTGGAACAACAGTTTTTTTTACCAGTATCTACAGGAGCATGCAATATTGTCAAATCACTTCCAAAAACTGCATAATAACATTCATCTTTATGGGAATCCATTTTTTAATGCATATAATCCTACAAATATATGTAATTGTGCAGATTGCAATTCATCATGTTGTTGTTCGTGTTCATGTTCATCAAGTTGTTCATCCTGTTCATCAAGTTGTTCAGACACATCGAGTGAATATGAAGAACAAGAAGAAATAGATGATGAGGAGGGATATGATCAAGAACAATATAAAGGTGAAGACTATGATGAAGGTAATTAAAGTTTTTTCATTTAAATGTTGAATATTTTTATTTTTTATACTAAGGAATCGAATCTGGGCTGCAAAATACAGTGTCCATTGTGCAGAATTTAAGTATATACAGGGTGTCCGAAAAGTCTGGAAACTTCTGAATAACTTGAGAAATACATATGAGATTGAAAAACGTAAATATAACAAGTTAAATATTTTTAAATAAGCTATTCTGTGATACCAAATTTGACCTTCAAAACCGACCCCCTGGGGTCAGAGGGGGTCCAACTTTGAAATCTTAAATTATAACCCCCATTTTTTATTGCAGATTCGGATTCTACGGACAAAAATACGTAACTTTTGTATTTGATGTTTATTTCAAATCTTCGTTTATCACTGTGTAATCGAGCATATTAAATTGATACATATTCCCGCTTTTCCAACGGGATTTTCCCTAATCGAAACTGATTGGGCAGAATTTTTGACATCAAATTTCTCGTCTTTTGTAGGAATAGCGTTTCCTGAAAATCACCCGTGGCGATTATTTCAATAGTGCTACACCGTTAAAATATTGACCCATTTGCTGCAGCGTCACTCCACAGCTATTATAGAATATCTCTTTTGTGACCATTGAGAATGCTCCATAATACAGTAAAGCAATCGTTTTCTATAAAAGCAGTAGAATGACGATGCAGCGAAAGGGTCAATTTTTTTACAGTGTACTTTACTGTGTTATAGAACATTCTTATTAGTCATGAAAGAGATATTCTATAAAAGATGTGGAGTGACGCTACAGCAAATGGATCAAATTTTTAACTGTGTAGCACTACCGAAATAATCGTCACGGGTGATTTTCAGGAAATGCTATTATTGCAAAAGACGAGGAATTTGATGTCATAAATTCTCCCCAATTAGTTTCGATTAGGGAAAATCCCGTTGGAAAAGCCGAAATATGTATCGATTTAATATGCTCAATTACACTGTTATAAACGACTATTCGAAATGAACATCAAATACTAAAGTTACGTATTTTTGTCCATAGAATCCGAATCTGCAATAAAAAATGGGGGTTATAATTTAAGATTTCAAAGTTGGACCCCCTCTGACCCCCAGGGGGTCGGTTACGAAGGTCAAATTTGGTATCACTGAATAGCTTATTTAAAAATATTTAACACGTATATTTATGTTTTTCAATCTCATATGTATTTTTCGAGTTATTCGACTGTTTCCAGACTTTTCGGACACCCTGTATAAAAAAAAAATTGCAAACTCTAATAGTATTTTTGCATTTAAATTGCTCACTAACAGTACTAAAAAGAAAATATTTTTATATGAAAAATATCAGTTATGTATTGAAGTAATTTTATTAAAAATAATGATAAATCTTTTCATATGTTAAGCCAGAAAATCACTAAAGATTTTACTATTCACATAAAAAAAAATTAGTATTTTGATGATTGGGCTACATGGGATATAAATAGATTTTTGAAAATTATTTTTTAAAAACATAAACAATCGGTAAATTCAGAAAAATTTCATTTGAAAATGCAGTAGACTCCCTCAAATCTGCACATAATTTACGAATGTAAACAATGGAACATTCAGTTCTGATATATGGAGAAAATTTGACATTTTTAGTTTTATATCAATTTCATGTGCGTTTTAATTTGTAATTTGAGTTATTATTGCTGACTTAATGTTTTTTCTTGAAGGAAGAATAAATTTATTTCTGAAAAAATTCAAGATATTGCTGATATCAATGATAATCATAATCTTCTTACTGAATATATTTATGTATTAATCAAGCTTTTTTGGTTATTAAGACTGACTAAGCCTGAAATAAAACATCCTAATTTTGTTATTTTGATGTGAATTAATATTGTCATTATTTATGAGGCAAGTTTCATTGAATAATTTAGGAAAAATACATTTCATCTTTATAATGAACACTTAATCATATATTACTAATTATACCTTTGTTTTTAATATTTTAATCATTTTAAGATTTATCTAAATTTTTATTATTTTAGTTTATTATTTATTTTAATGTTTTAATGCATTGTAAGCATTCATTACAATTTAGATTGTACTATTAATTACATTCAAATTACTGATTTAAAACATGTAAACAAAGCAATGATCAGAAATCTGTTAAATTCTAAAATCCGCACAACGTCTGGTCCCAAGCTGTGTGGATTTGAGGGTGTCTACTGTAGTTCCCCCCCCCCCCCCCAGTTCAACATGTAAAATACAAAAATTGTTCAATGTGATCAATATAATGACATTACTCACCAATATGTTTTTGCTTTATAAAAAAATTAGAACATTTTTATTTTTATTAAACACTGTTTTCAAAGTATTTTTCTTGTTCTAAAATGAAAAATGGGTACTTCTCTGTTATCCCTTCGACCAAAATACTATCGCCAAATTATAAGATTAAATGCCAATAATGGATGATCATGAATGTCAATTCAATGACATTAAATACGATACACATGTTTAAAACGTCATTAAGTGATTTTTATTTGTATTTTTTATTAATATTCTACTAATTATTTGTTTTTTTTATTATTTAAAATAAAAATTACCTCAATATGTATAATTTGGCTATTAGTTTGGCGATTTGTATAAATTGACAAAATCGGTCGACGGGATAACAGAGTAGTACCGAAAAATGTCTTGTCTAGGAAGATTTTGAGTATTCAGTACGAGTATGATACTTTCTTTTTAAATATTCTCTAACAAAAATTTAAAATCTTTAATCTTTGTTTTTTTTCTAATTGTAGAAATCTGAATTATTAACAGATTTTGTTATGCATAGAGAGCTTAATTTGCTCTTTTGAGATTAATCTTAATAATGTTGCTAGATTAGGATTGTAATTTAATTTTACATTGTAATCTGTAAAATGGCTACTGATGCTGCACTTTTAATTTACAAAAAAAAAAAAAAAAAAAAAAAAATTGCAATGTCAATGCCTTAAATTTTCTGAAAATTAAAAAATAGGCACTTCTTTTAATCTTGCGCTAACAGTAAATAATTTGTACATAAAATTGGAGGAATATTTTTAATTTTTTGTTGCTAAAAAAGAGTTACAAAAATAAAAATTGTTTCTTTCCTAAAATTTTCTGTGCACAATGTGCGCCTGTGTATCTATATTATATAACTCTGGAGAAAGATTATAGAATTTAAAGAAATAAGTATTTTTGTTGCTGCTATTATATCTTAACTGTGATTAATAAATAATTGATATTTACTTTAAGTTAATTTTATGAATCAAATTTATTTATTGTTTTCTACATTTTTATTTTCATGTTGAAGATGAATCAGAATGTGAATATGAATTCAATGTGGATGCTATTTTAGCTATGAGGGCTGCCAAAGAAGGTAATTATTTTGCTTATTTGAAACTATTACTAAACAAATAAGACATTAATATTTAATATACAGTAATTTTTTCAAAAATTTAGTTTTTGTTCATTGAATTTTTTTAATGAAATATAAAATATTTTTTAAAATATTTATTTTGTGCATTTGTTTTATTTTATTGGAATTTGTTTTTAAGTTTACTTTTAAATTAATTTCTTTAACATGAAAAAAACATAAGATTCTTATCTTTGTTTATACATTTATTTTTTCAAGATCTTTATTAAAAAATGTGCAAATACCTTCTGTATTTACAAATAATTTTAGAGTTTAAAGTGTTAGGTTATTATTATTATTATTATTTATTTATTTATTTTTTTTTTTTCATTGATGTATTTTTTCCCCTTTCTCTTTGCTTATCAAAAATATTCAACTAATTTTTGTTAAAATTTCTTTTATCAGATCTACTGAATGCTTGCTTAGTTCACCTTTATAGTTATATTTTCCTTATATTATATTGATGCTTATAAGTAGAGCCGTACCGAGTACTCGGTAAATACTCGGTATTTGGCCTACTCGGCCAATTTGCCGAGTACTCGGTATTCGGCCAAATTTTGGCCGAGTACTCGGCCAATACCGAGTAGTTGTAAGAATTTCATTTTTTAAGCATATGAATAACTGCTCTGTAAAAATTATTCGAATATCAATGTATAATATATGTAGTATTTCATAAAACTATTTACTCTGTATTTAACAATATGTCTGCAAAATATAAAAAAAGTTAAGAACAAAATCCCTAAAAAAAATTCACATTTATACAAATAAAAATAAAAAATTAATAATTAAATTTATTATATTTCAAATTATGGTGCAAAAACACCAAACATTCTACATTATCAGTAGACAGGGCATTTCTTTTACTACTATAAATTTGGCCGGCCTGTATTATGTTCAGAATAAACAGTTGTTGAAGGTGCATATAAGAGTTTTTTGCAAAGTTGTACATAATTGAAAAAGTTTTTTTTTTTTTCCCTCACCATGCAAATGGAGTGTCAGTTTTACAAGTCTTCTGTTAAGAAAGCCTGTAACTCTTTTAGTACCAATTCTTCATGCGGGGATTTTAAATTAGTGCTAGTGCCATAATCTTTTTGTTCATTCACAATTTCCTCAAAACATTGCCAGAAAATAGATGAACTTTTGGCTAGCATTTTCTCTTTTGGTTCGTTGACATTAGCATTCTCATATTTATTTTTAGGTGCGTTCATAATTATGTAAATACATAGCACCTATTGTTGTCGTTCAGTCCGTCTGTCTGTCTGTCCTCATATAACAACGCAAAAACTACCCAACTGAATTGTTTGAAATTTAAAATACATAATTATTACATAATTTTGTTGAGTCATTTCAAATGTTATGAAAATCGGATGCATAGGTCAATTACAGGGACAATCAAAAGGATTCCGTTACATTACGGTTAATGGGGAAAAAAGTTTCAAATGCATTTTAATCGTTTGAAATTTTAAATACATAATTATTACATAATTTTGTCGAGTTATTTCAAATTTTATCAAAATTGGATGCATAGTTCAACTACAGGGACAATCAAAAGTGTTCCGTTACATAACGGTTAATGGGAGAAAATGTTTCAAATGCATTTTAATGGTGTTACACTCATTCGAACGCAATAAAATTGATATGCATCTATAAAGTACATATTATAATATACATTTTGCATAATCTGTGGTGCAAATAATATTTGTTATTGATTTACAAGGCCACACAAAAGTATTCCATTACATAATGGTATAGGGAGAACATTGTTTTGTGTGCATTTTAATTGTAATTATTTACAATTTTATGAGATTGATATATGAGAGCAATATTTTTAAAACTTCGTTATCGTACGAACGCACTTTATTTACTACGCTTCATGTGCAATTCCCAACTTGTTTGTTTCTTTGCATTTTCAAGTTCTAGATCATCTAAACTCATCAATTTTAGAGCTTGCTTTTTAAGGCAATTTTAATTTATACATTTTTAATTTCCATTGAAAAAGGTTAGTTTTTTACTGAGATATTTAAAAAATAATAAATTTAAAATAACATAATATAATCTGTACACATAAAAAATGAAAAGAAACTGCAAAGCCAATACATTTTTTTTAATCAGAAGAAAATAAGGTACAGACAGTTACAAAATAAATATGAAATGTTTGCATTATTCAATGAATTGTTACAGTAACCAATAAACATTTTAATTTTTGATAGACAGATTTCAATGGTTGGAATAAATCGGAGGGTTAAAGAATGTTTAAATTTTATATTAGTTAATAACTGTAGTTGTCATGTATCAGTTCTCCTTTTTTCAAGTTTTGAACTGTCAAAAATTGTCTTTAAAAGGTGCACAGATAAATTTCAAATTTAATGAGTTAATTTGTTTATACTATATATTCATATTATATATATGTACACACAGGTATAGATATGTGTACACAGGTATATTTATATATATGTACACCTAAGCTCACATTATGCACACATCAGTGTTTTATTTTCTTATTATACAACTACTCGGCATTCAGTACTCGGTACTCGGCTACTCGGCCAAAGTACTACTCGGTACACTACTACTTATAAGCTATCTAATCTGATCAGTTATGATTTTTGAGTAAATAAGTGTCTAAGCCAGAATTTGAACCAATAAGTCAACTGAGCTATCCTTGGGGAAAAAAAAAAAAAAAAAAGATTTTATTGTTACAAAATCAGTTTTTTACTCTTCCAAAATCCAATTTTTGTTGCTCTAAAAATGACTTCTGTGCACTTTCATCCCCCTGCAAAATTTTAATTCTTTAAAAAGGTCCCATTCACAATATGCTGTTTGATTAAAATGTCGTTTTACAAAATTATTTTCTAATTAAACTATTCAAAATTGGTCGACAGGATAATCAAGTAGACTGAAATTTCTTAAGGGAATTTCGGAACTGGCTCATCTATCCTATTACAAAATTACATTTTGTACTGATGACTGCACTCTGGTTACCAAAACTAAATTTGCAATAAGTAAAAGTGTTTTGATGTTAATAATATTGTTTTTAATCTACTTTATTATGTACAGCATCAAATAATTTCTTATTGTAACTAAAAAACTATTTTAATTTTTTGAAAGAAGCATTCAATTCTATAAAAACTACAATAGGAATTATTTTATAGTGTTGTATCAAATTTATGGAGCATTCTTGTTATCAAGTTTAAAATATAATGACTGTAAAAACAAAGTTTTTCATGAAACAATGCATATACAATGAAACCTCCAAATAAGGGACACCTATGGGACCGGAACTTTTGTCCCTTAAATAGAGGTGTCCCTTATTCGGAGTTTTTTGTAATGTTTTTAATCTAAAAAAATGTTTTAAATGTTTAAATTAATTATTTAAAAATTCTAATGTTTTAAATCGTTCAAAAGTATATAAAAATAACAAAGTATTCAAGATGAAATTTAAATGACCCGAAGTGCAAGAATTATGTTAATCAGACAAAAAGAAGAAAAGAGAATTAATTAAAATTTTCAATTAATTACTAAATCATTGTAAAATTGTTGTTTTGTAATTTTTATGCAAACTCTGTACATGCAAAAAATATAAAAACATTTCAAAAAGTTTTTCTTGAACTAACAATAATCAAGAGGAATTGTTTTGGAAATTTCTATGTTTCAGTAAAAACCTTTCAAATGTTCATTTACTATACTTATAAATTTTAATTATTCATTACCAACAGTATCTACAGGAAAAAAAAGGATTCAACTGTTTTGCATGTTTTAAGGCAACAAATCTCTCAACTGCTCTGCTCAGCAAGTGCAAAACGTTTTGACACATTTACAAATTCACTTTTTAATTGAAAGATATAATATTAAAAAGCTTTACTAAGGAAGCAGTTTGCAATTGAACCATAACCATGTTTTCAATATTTTGATAAATAAATTATCGATTGAGCGATTTTGATCTCGTGACAAAGACGTTTTTTACCTTTTCATGTGAGTTATTGTTCTTTCGTGTGAATGTTTGGTTTAAAGCATCCATTTTGACAATGTATTCTGAAAGATCTATTGCATTTGAAAAAATAGAAAAAATTAGTCGATTACATATTTTCTGAACAATAGCGCTTGCTAGGTTCAGGCATTTCCGAAAATAAATAAATTAAAACTTATGTCTTAAAAGTTTTTTTTTGGCTATCTTTTAACAGCCTAAAAGCATGTGTAAAGCTCTTGATTTCACAATTTTCTTTTATTCTCCACCTTCAGAATCATTTCACAATTTCATCATTACTTAGAATGCGGATGTTGCACTGATGTCGAACCAGAATAGTGGATAAATAAATGGTTGTTAATTGTGTCATACAGGGATGAGATTCATCCGCGGTTTTCAGCTTTTTTGTCATTTTTAAATTTTTGCTATTTTCCAATTCAGCTATTTTCCAATGTCAGTGGCCGAGTACCGAGTACTCGGCCACTGACTACTCGGCCGAGTACCGAGTAGTTGTATAGTAAGAAAATAAAACACTGATGTGTGCATAATGTGAGCTTAAGTGTACATATATATATAAATATACCTGAGTACACATATCTATACCTGTGTGTACATATAATATAACATACATATATAGTATAAATAAATAAACTCATTAAACTTGAAGTTTGTTTGTGCACTTTTTAAAGACAATTTTTGACAATTCAAAACTAATAAAAAAGGAGAATTGATACATGACAACTACAGTTATTAACTAATATATAATTTAAACATTCTTTAATCCTCCAATTTATTCCAACCATTGAAATCTGTCTACAAAAAATGACAATGTTTATTGGTTACTGTAACAATTCATTGAATAATGCAAACATTTCATATTTATTTTGTAACTGTCTGTACCTTATTTTCTTTTGATTAAAAAAAATGTATTGGCTTTGCAGTTTCTTTTCATTTTTCATGTGTACAGATTATATTATGTTATTTTAAATTTATTAATTTTAAACATCTCAGTAAAAAACTAACCTTTTTCAATGAAAATTATAAATGTGTAAATTAAGATTGCCTTAAAAAGCAGCTCTAAAATTGATGAGTTTAGTTGATCTAGAACTTGAAAATCCACCAAAGAAACAAAAAATAAATATGAGAATGCTAATGTCGACAAACCAAAAGAGAAAATGCTAACAAAAAGTTCATTTTTTTTTCTGGCAATGTTTTGAGGAAATTGTGAATGAACAAAACGATTGTGAACCTAGTACTAGTTTAAAATCACTGCATGAAGAATTGGTACAAAAAGAGATACAGGCTTTCTTAACAGAAGACATGTAAAACTGACACTCCATTTTGCATAGTGAGGGAAAAAAAAAAAAAAAAAAAACTTTTCCGATTATGTGCAACCTTGCAAAAAACTCTTATATGCACCTTCAACAACTGTTTATTCTGAATATAATAGAGGCCAGCTAAATTTATAGTAGTAAAAGAAATGCCCTGTCTACTGATAATGTAGAATGTTTGGTGTTTTTGCACCATAATTTGAAATACAGTCAAACCCCGTTATAGCGAACCAGGTTTATTATGAACTCCCAGGTATAACGAACAAAAATTTTGGTCCCATCATTTCCTTATTGTATTTAATGCTATTTTATCCTTTTATAGCGAACCTCCAAAATCTTAAGAATCGGTTATAACGAAAAATTTTTCCAGTCGACCATGATTTTTTTCTCTTTTTACTTTTCTGCTGTGGTGAAAACAGGTTTTCGATTGTAATGTTATAAGAAAATGCATGCCAGCTGGTGAAACATGGCGCAAATTAAAGGTAAGTCTTTTTATTAAAGAGTAGTAAGACCTGCATTCTATCTCTTTTATGGTAGATTTTCTGCAGGTGTGATCATGCCCACCCGTCAATTAAGATTTCACTATAGTCAGGATCATTCCTTAAATGTCTACTCATTTATCCTAACATTTATCTGAACTAGGATCAGTCTCTACTTGTTTGGATAGCAGGTGCTGTAATATATTTCTATTTGTCTTCATTTCAGTTAATTCATTTAGTAGTCTGTCAGCTTATACCTTTATCAATTTTAGTCAATTTAATTCATTAATGATCATATCTAATAGACTTTACATTTTTACTTAATATATCATTACTGAATATATGGGTATCAGCTAATAATATTCATATCTTATAAACTAACATTTTTTAATGGTCCGAATATAGCGAACAAAAACTTTGGTCCCTTGAAGTTCGTTATAACGGGGTTCGACTGTATTATTAATGTATTTTATTATTAATTTTTTATTGTATTTTCAGTTTCTTTATCCAAAATAAGTCTTTTCTGTTTTCCTATATATAAAAAAGTATTTTTATTTCATTTTTATATTATAAAAGTGAAATTTTTTTAGGGATTGTTCTTAACTTTTTTTATATTTTGCAGACATATTGTTAAATACAGAGTAAATAGTTTTATGAATTACTACATATATTATACATTGATATTCGAATAACTTTTTACAGATCAGTTATAAATTCATATGCTTAAAAAATGAAATTCTTACAACTACTCGGTATTGGCCGAATACCGAGTATTTACCGAGTACTCAGTACGGCTCTAGTTTAAATAAAAAAAGAATGGTAAAATGATTTTAATCTACATCAAAATATGCCTCTATTTCAACACTTCAACTACCTGAGGTGTCCTTTATCGCATGCGGTGGTTATCTTATTTCATCGCGATCGCCGAATGCTCATTGAAAAACATATCGGCATTGTCTTAAAACAGAAGACTTCAACATGGGCGATTGTGTACCGTGTATACCTCGGATTTCCAGATTTTTCGATCGATTTTTTTCGGGTTTATGAGATTATTATATTCAGTGGAAAATTCAAATTTTAAAGTATCATAATTTCAACACGTGGTCGCTGAAAAAAATCAATTTGATGTCAATTGTTCACAGAAAGAAATTGACAATTTCGTCGAACGATTGCGAAAAAAAAGCAGAAATTTCACAAAGGATCGTTGAAAAAAAAAAAAAAAATCTTTAAATGTTAAAGGTGATTTTTGTCCAAAAATCGCCGGAAAACGGATATTTTGACAAAAGATCATGGGTAAAACGGAAATATCGTCAAAGAGTCATGGAAAAATGTAAATTTGTTAATGGGTCATGCAAAAAAACCCCCATGAATTTAATTAAAAAATCGCACGCGCAAAAAAAATTCTTTATAGAATCGCGAGGTAAAAACGCAAATTTCGTAATAAAAAGATTTAAATTTCTTTAAAAATTTGTGAAAAAAATGATGAATTTCGTCAAAAAACTATCAAATTAGTAAAAAAAATTGCGGAAAAACGATCAATTTTGTCTACAAAAATCACAAAAAACAGTCTATTTTGTCTAAAAAAAATCATGAAAAAACGATCTATTTCGTCAAAAAATCTTGATAAAACGATTAATTTCATCAAATAAACTGCAAATTTCGTCATATAAGCGCAGAAAAACGGCAAATTTCGTGAAAAAACTTCAAATTTCATTAAAAAAAAATCGCATAAAAACAATAACTTTTGTCAAATAAATGAGAAAAAACGACCAATTTCGTCAAAAAATCGCGAAAAAGCTGCAAATTCCGTCAAAAAATTGAAAAAAAAAAAAAGTGTTATTGCTGGATTGGAACTTTCTGTTCCAAAAACTGTTTTTGCTGCTTTAAAAACTAATTTGTTGTCACATTTTTTTTTTTAACCTTTTGCTTTTCTTAAAAAACTGTTTTTTCTGCTCCAAATCTTTTTGATTGAATGAGACCTTTGAAATTGGTATATTTTGCACTTGATAATTTTCAGGGTTTTCTACTTTGTATCACTTAAATTTCAGGATTTTTCATTCTGAGTCACAATCACCCCTGATATTAGTAAAATAAATTTTCATTATTGTAATCAAATACTTTCTGCCTATTTCATGTTAATAATTCCTTTTTAATTTATCCAAAGCTAAATTGTATGTAATTTATATTTATTAATAGCAATTATATTTGTTTCGATTGAAATTCCTGTCATTGCTCAAACGTCGTTTGTGCAGTTTTGAGCTTTTTTGCTTTTTGGTCAATCTCATCCCTGGTCATATGGCTCTGTATCAACATGACTGTTGTCTGTTTGATAAGTTAAAGAAAATGTATTTTCATTTTCATTTTCATCACAGACTACTTCATTACCTGAAATGCAAAAACTAGTCTCTTTACTCTCATCTTCAAGTGCCCCTTATTCAGAGGTAAATATATTACACGCCCTATACCAAGGGTCTGGGACCAGAAGTTTTGTCCCTTAAATAGAGGTGTCCTTCATTCGGAGTGTCCCTTATTTGGAGGTTTCACTGTATCACTAGTAGTTCACTCATAGACAGGGGTGGGGATTGTCGAAAAATTTCACCAGCCAGGGATTTATTTTACCAGCCAGCAAAATACAATATACAGTTGAAAATAATTAAGACAAAATTTAAACAACTGAAAAAACAGTTAATTACTATTACAGTCGAAATTCTATACTCCGCACACCCATAATCCACTGTTTTCTCATTTTTTATAGATTTAAAAAAAAAATCATTTTTGGATCACTAATTTGTAAATTTTTTAACTGTTTATTTCATTGTTTACATTCGTAAAATAACGTGAATTATAGAAAACAGTGGATTATGGGTGTGCGGATTATAGATCTTTGACTGTACTACAATGCATTTTCATATTTTTGTTCAATAAAAATAAGAAATATATACAAGAGAAAAAATATTAGTTCTATAGTGTAGAATTTAGTATAATATTTATATTACAAAAGTTGCAAAATATGGGGAACTAATAAAAATAAATAAATAAATAAAGATTCTGGCATCTTTACAGTTTGAAGTTTAAAAAAATAAGTTAAAACTTCACTCGCCCTGAAGGAAAATTTACTCGCCAGTGGCGAGTACAATGATGTAATTCCACAGCCCTGCTTGTAAACTTAGCATTATTATGTTTTCCTGCACCTAGTTTTCTGTGTTTTCATACTTTTGATTGTACGGCAAACACAATGATAGACTTACGAATTAAACAGTAATGGTATTAATTTTTGGCTTATGCACCACTTCACTTCCGGTAGACATGGATCATTAGAATCCCCTATGACTACTCTTGATAACTACTCCCTGATAACTACTCTTCCATAATATAAAGGTTTTTTTCTTGTGCTTATTGACTTAGGGTTTTGTGTGGTCGTCTCTTGGACTATTAGTTTTCAGGTCCCCCCCCCCCCCCCACCCCTCATGGTTAATAATATCTACACATTTAAAAACTTAGTTCAATTTGCTAACAGAATTCATAACTTCATTTCAACTGTTACGCTGTGGTTAAGTTCTGTATCAAACCTCTTTTCACAAATGTTCCTGTATAAGGTGTTTTAGATTGTTTAAGAAAGAGATTAAATGAGTTTCACTATTTTTTTTTTTTAATATGAAATTGATAACCAGCATTTGTTTATCTCAATACACCTTTGTATTTCAAGGAAGCTTTATAAAATGTCACAGGGTTTAAGTCTACGTTTAAGTAATATTTATATGCATTATTTTGAAGAAAAAATATTTAATATAATTTCCATTTTATACACATTACGTAGATGATTCCTTTGCTTTGCTTTATTTTTTTAAACATAATGTTAACACTGTACTTGATTTAGTTAGAGGGATTCTTTGTAACCCATTTTATATTTTTGCACTGAAAAAGGGGATCAGAGTACCCTTGAAACGGCTGTGTGTAATAATTTTGGGGATTTAACTTCTAAGTATTTGTGTGTTATAATGCTGTTTTTATAGTTTTTACTTTAAATACTAATTGCATATTTCAGAGACATAATTAAAAAATTGCCACTTAATATGTAAATGGTTTTCATATGCATGTATTTGAGTAACCCTTTTTATTTTCTTAATGATTATTAACATAAAAAACATAAATAAAATGTTTCTATAAACATTATTAATATTTAATTAATAATGTTTATACAGTATGGAACCATTTATCTAGAAACCAATTAATCAGAAAACCAGTTATTCAGAATAATATTTCTATTAGACTGATGTTAGAATCTTTATAGAAAAAAGTGTCATTCATTGCCAATTTGACACATACATTGCTTGAAACAATTGTATAATTTGATAAAGCATCTAGTATTTGAAATAGAAGCACAAACAGTTATATTATCGATGTTTTTATTTTTACAGAAAAAACAGAAGAATTTTTGTTCACGAGGAATTCCCATAAATTACCTTTTTTCAAACTCTAACATTTGATCTTACTTGCATCTGATTCTTAGTTAAAGTAATCTAATAATTAATTTTAAAATTAGAAGTAATACTTCAACCACATATATTCTACAAAACTTATCAATTGGATATTGCTTTAATGCCCAACCAGTTAACTGGAAAAACCAGTTATCCAGAATACATATGACCCCAACTATTTTGGATAAATGGTTCTGTACGGTATATACCAAAGCTGCAAAAAAGTCAATTTTTACTGGCTTTTTTTTAATACATATCTTCATATTTTTAACATTTTTGTATGCTAATTTACTTTACTAATGGCCATTTCGTATAAATTAGAACTAAAATCTTATGAAATTTATTTAAAACCATGTTTCACTTATTTTTATACCAGTTAGTAATCAATATAGCAGAAAAGCCTCAAAAATAGCCAATATAATTAAAAGAAATCTATACTATAGATCTAATGGCATTTCCTATGCTTAATAGAGATATTTTCATGTTGTTATGAGTAAGAATTATATTCAAATAAATAATATACAAAATGAAAATTTTAAAGTACTGCATCTTTGACAATGGTTCCTAGGTCCTAGCATAATCGAATGTATTAGTATATGAATTAAGTTAGTACTAACTATAGTAATTTTTTTGAAGCAGCATTCCACCTTAAAAATAAGAAAATATAAATTACTAATTAATTTGTATAATTTTTATATTCATTTATCTCCTTAAATACATACTTTTTCCTTCATTTGTTTTCTCTTTTAAGGAAAGGGCACTAGATGTCACTGTGGGTTAAATTACTGTGGTGTGGCAGAAACAGTGTCTGTGTTCTTTATGACTCCTACTGTACAATAAGTTCAGACAATTTGATTGGCCTCCATTTAATATGTCTATATTACAAAATATGAAATAAGCAATGCACTACATTTTCAGTTTGTACTCAGGTGGTGTTTTGCAAGTTAAAAAAAGTGTTTGTTTGTTCCAATATAGTTTTAAAATTTGATGAGCAATAGTGATCCACTCTGTATGAGATATGAGATATTGCTTCTAAGCTTCAACAAGAAGGCCAATTGAGCATATGCCTGTTTGTTGAAACAGCTTGCAATATTTCAAACATATACTTCTGCTCAGTTTGCAAATGTCTTAACCAACAGTTTCAAGTATCAATGAGATATGGATTTCTTTGCCTTCACAACGATGAAACTTTGATCCATCTTTAACGCGATAGTGAATTCTATCTAAAGGTCTTTGAAATAGATCAAAAGAAGTATCCTACATAAAAACGAACCATCTGAAATATCGCTCACTAACAGTGAGAAAAAAATTAAGTGCAGTCATCTATAGGTTTTTCTGTCATAGAGATATATTTTTGATGGAATTATACGGATCCTTGTAAGTAACTTTCAGTCAATTAATAAAAATGATCTTTTCCATTCTTTTAGAGACATACAAAATGTATAATTGTTACAAAAATTATAAAAAATTTAGAAAAACGAAAAATTTGTGATTTTATATTTTCTTAAATTTAGGACCTGTTGCGGTGGTGAAAGATATGATGTGACCATAATGAAATTGTACTTGTTTCATTACAAATACCTTGATGTAGCTATTACAGTCTGTTTGATATTGTTTTGATGTTTTTTTTAAAATAATTGAAGAAAAAAATTTTTTTTTTTTTTTTTTTTGCATGGCTTTTAAATTTTGGCCCACTTGCGGTGATTAAAGATAGGTTTATCGGTTGATAACTGATGGGTTAACAAATTTATTTTTATTGCAAACAGCAACTTTCTGCACTATCACATTTTGATTATATAGATTTTTTTTTCAACCTATTTTAATATACACATATAAACAAGGCTGATGTCTTCAGCACTTCTTATTGAGTAAATGAAAAGAAAAGTTGTAACTGCATGCAATCTAAGACTAAAGAATGTAGCTCAGCAGAGAATTAAAAATTTTCTTAAAATAATGCAAGTTTTTTAATTTGTGGTTTTTATACTATATTTATTAAAAATATTGCTCTAAAATGACCTAAGTATAAATTGAACATTTTCAATGCATTTCCTGTATAATTTAGGTCTAAAACTTTATTAAAATCTTAAAACATTCTTTTCTTTTCTTTTTTTTTCTTTTTTTGTGATCTTAATTAGTATTTTATATTGCCATAAGCAAATGTTTCTGTTGCATAACTTTATCTTTTAAAATTATTTTTTTGCCATATACAATTGTTTGCATTCATTATATACCTATTCATGTGTTTAAATTTTGATTTAGAATTAAAGAAACAAGAACAGGCCGATTCAAAAAGTGATGAATCATCAGAATCAAAAGATGATGAATCTTTAGATTCAAAGGATCAAAGGGATAGTAAAAGTGATAGCATTTCCTCAGAGGAGTCTGATAAAGATGATTTTGAATTTGTCGATTTTTCAAATACATCAATAAGTAAGAAAATATTTTTAAATTCTTTATCTTAGAATACTTTTCTTTCATAACTATTTTATAATGAATGTATTTATTATATTTTAATATTTATATGATAAAGATTTTAATTGTATGAAAATATGCTAAATGTTCATAATTATAATAAAAGATAAAAGCTGTATAATGTATAACAGCTGTAAAACGCTCATTTTTGAAAATATTTTGCCATAATTTATTAAACAAAGCTATTTCACCAAAAATTCCATTAACAAATAAGCAATATTACTATTATTACAAAAAAAAAAAAAAAAAAAAGGAAAAAAAAAAAAAAAATCCATTCTGACATGATTTGGTAGCAGTTATGTTAAATATTGTTCCAGCTTGAGGTCTTCTGAAAATATTATGCACAGTTTTGCTTGGATATGATATAACTAATTGTGCTGGATTTGAGAAAGGCCTATTATGAACAGATCTCTATGCTGGATATGTTAAATTTTTTATTGCATCAAAATAGGATAGGCTCATGATGCACATTTATACTTATTTTCGCTCTTGTCTCAGCTAAGTTCATTGAAAATTGTCATGTTCTGTCAGCTCAGTCTAACTCTTTTAAATTTTTTAGATTGGGCTTGTTTATTATTTTTTATCAAAAACGTTTGTCTTCCATCTTTTTTTTTTTTTTTTTTTTTTTTTGTTTCTGTTTGTTGATGTAATTTCTATTAAAATTAGATTGAAACATTTCTTTTTTAGTGTGTATGTTTTTTCATGCATTTTGTTTTAAACAATTTCTTCATTATTTATTACATGTATAAGATTCTTTTGCTGATATGAAATTTCTTGCTTTTTTATAATTTGCCTTAACCTTCCATTGGGCGTGCCATTGTAAAAAGTACAACATTCACTTTCTTTTTTCTTTAAACGACATTCATTCAATAGTGCATTTAAATAACTGTTTGTATTCATTTATTGGATCTCTTTACCCAGTTTCTGAAAGTTATTTGTAATTCAGATAGCACAATTAGCTGCATCTGTCATTTTAATCTGTTAACAGTGCATGAAATGTGCAAGGTTCATCTGTAAACACCCTCCAAAAAAGTAAATCTTATTCTTGATATGGGAAGCGACTAATATAGATGAAATATAGGACTAATTCTGTAAATACAAAATTACTTAATTATTGTTTAGTAATTCAGTATTAATCAGTTATAATTTCTATATCTAAACTTCGGCTGTAGTATGTTATAACAAAATATGTGTAATACGGAATACTTTCATAAATTGTGATCAGAGATAACTTATATGATATTTGTAAGTTAAATTATTTGTAAAATTAAATTAAAGCAACAATAATTGATTGTTTTTCGCTTGTTGTATAATTTACAACGTGTACCTGCTCATGTGATGAAAATTAACATGCCCAGCTAAAGGTTAAAATTATTTTTTGTCATTTTCCATGATTTTTTTTTTTTTTTCCTGTGTACGCAGTACGCATAACTTTAATTTTTTATTTTGTTAAATCAAAATAGAATCATGAAATCAGATTTGCTGAGCTGCTCAATTTGTATTTTCTTCTTTTCCAGTCTTTCTCAAATAATGTCTTTTTTTTTTTTCTTTTGGTAATGCATAAAATGGAACCAGGTAACAACCAATCATTCAAAAGAACTCCTGAATACTTTTCTTTTCTGTTATTTTTGATTATGATTGACATCATATTGTAAGTGGGAATAATTAGGATTCAACAAATTAATGAGCACAAAGTGTCGTGGATTTCGATATGGAGATGTTTACATCTTATTGTTATATCTCACTCAAATCAGATTTTTAAGATATCTCGGGTACCGAACTAACTAATTGAGCAATTCACCGTCGACCTTCAACTTGCAATTCAATTTCCAGTTGAGAAACCTTAGTTTTGTAAATCTAAGCACTGTTTAATATTTACGTCAGAGCTGAGATTATTTGGCCTTTGGTTAATGAACATAATTTTGGTATGAAAATAAGTATAGCTGATAAGCTTAAGGAATTTCATGACATGCTAATAAAGTTGGCAAATTATATCCTCACTTGGCATTAGTTTTCAAAAACAAGTATTGAAAGCATACTTGTGTTTAATTTTTAAATGTTACAGATAAATTTCAAATTACCTTTTTGATTTGATTATTTTGTTGTTCACAAATTATATTCAAAGATTTCAAATACCAATACAGCTGTTATATGTAAATTTTTATAAAATTTTTCTTCGCAGTGAAATTTAAAAAAAAAAGTTACTTGATAAAAAATACATGCTTTTTTCCATTAACCACTTAACCGTCTGCCCCGAGATAAGTCGGGGGTAAAAGCACTGTTTCCCCATACCCTTTGCCGGTTAAGTGGTTAAAGTAATTAACCAGCTAGGTTTATTTAATTTGCAATAAATATTAAATAAAAAAAAAAAAATTGTAATTTAAGAAATTACCCCAACCATTTGAAAAATGTTTCACTCGATACATTCATCTATCATTTTAAGCTAAATACCAGTTGTTTTATTGTGTATTATCCGTGCCACTGCTATAAATGACTTTATACATGCTGCAATTTGAAGGTACGGTTCGTTTAAGTTATATCACTCTATTGTCGCCAAGCATAAAAGTTGGCGACGAAAGAAACATTTCAAACTATTTAACATTGTTGGTGCAAAAGTAATCATTATTAAAATACAGCTTTGGCATATACTGTTATACTTGTAAGACTTTGGCATATATTGTTTGATTTTACAGAGCAGAATTTTGGTGATGGAGGTTTTAAACCAAAATCGATCGCAGCACATGCATCTGTGAATGGGTCCATCAGACATCGAATCAAAAAAGTTTTTTCCCAGTTTTTCCCAAGCCGATTGCTTTTTAGTTTTCTTTTTAGGTGGTGGAAAATCAAGAGTAATAGCTATAACATTTTCCGGCTTGTTAGAATCACTATTGGCACTCAAATTTTCCTGGTTAGAACCGACCGATAGTAAAACGCCATGGCTAGTGGATTGGTCGCCCTGGCGACATGATGTTTTACAATTAATCGGTTCGGCATTAAATTGCTTCCTTTTTCGTGATCGCCTTTCAACACGTAATTGGTTTTCAGCGGCTCAATAATCTTTTGATTTTATCATTTTCTGCATTGAAAGACGTTTTTGCGCCAAACCAAATACAGTATTACTCAGTTATCCCGTCGACCAATTTCGCCAAATGATACGAATCGCCAAACTAATAAGCAACTTATACATGTTGACTGTGTTTAATATCATTGAATGCGATATTCACGTTCATTCATTTCTTTGGCTTCGGCTTTTTCCGTATCTGTTAATTTCCGTCTACCCATTTTTAAATTTGTTAGTTTTCTCCTTTATTACAATGATTTTAACCATTTTAATTTACTATTCAAATAAAAATTCTTCTAAAAGTAAAGAATTTAATTTAAATTCAAATAAAAATTCTTCTAAAAATAAAGAATTTAATTTAAATTCAAAAGTGGTAACATCATTCAAAAGTGGTAACATCATTCAAAAGTGGTAACATCATCGGGTCCATTCTCCCGAAAACAACAACCATTTTTCAAATGGTTAATAAAAACATTTTCACATTTTTCTGTTTAACAAAAGTTTTATTAAAAATTACATATTCAATTAAAATATCTTTGATGAAATTGCATACCTGGTAGTCTTTATTTCTTATATCTGTGAAAAATTATTTATATTAATATTTTATATGTAGATTACTATAATATAAAAGATTTTTTAAATTTCTTGTTTGCAAATTTTAGAATATGTTCTAAAAATATCTAGTGAAACGTGAAATAATATTTAATAATAGTATTTTAAAAATATTATAAACAGTCAAACCTCATTAACATGAACACGCTTAACATAAATTACCAGGGTTCATACTCATCAGGGGATGAATTTTCAGTTATAAAAATGAGGGGAATCTCAGGGGATAATATGAAAAATTTCCCAAACCTTGGAAAACCTGCCAAAATGACAGTCTGTTCTGGGTAATTGGGGGCAATTGTTACTGTTCGAGTGCTTTATTATCATATGTAATAACAAAATGTCGTTAATTGTTGATATGGAAAAATTGTACATCCCGGAAAATACATCAGGGGATTCTCAGGGGATTTTTTCTTGGAAAATGAGTATGAGCCCTGATTACTTTTAACATGAATTGTTTTCACACTATGAAAATGAATACAAAGAATTGATACTGATAACTTGAATTACTGTTAACATGAATTAAATTTTGATTCCCCTTGAGGTTCATGTTAACAAAGTTGACTGTATTACTAAAAAAAAAAAAGCTAAATAAAAGATTTAAATCATATTTGCCAGAGTTTTGGACTAAGAATTTTTTTTCTATTTGCATTCCATAGATTGCACTACCAAATACCAAAGTTACGCAGTAGAACTCAGGCTTAAAAACTTTTAATTATTTGGTGTTTTTAGATGTATACAAAGACACCCAGAAATTATAATCAATACTTTCTTTCAGATAAACATATTCATTCAAGACCTGTTGAACTATGTATCTGTATATCACCTTTGGGACGTAAAACATGAAATAATAGCACATAAATGCAAATAACTGATAAAAACTGCATAAAATGTCAGCAAAAATAATAACTAGAAATGACAACAGTTACTGTGCTTTCGCAAATTAAAAATCTTTGCAAAAACACCATAACAGGATTATTTTAGTGCTATGGGATTAAACACAATTCAAAAACAACGAACTGCACTGTTGACTGTGTTGTACTGACTGTGAAAGCAGAACATGAAATAAACCAAAATACATGGGGTAACTTATTGTTTTTTTTTTTTGTTTAAAAATAAAAACAATTAATTATTATATTGTTAAATACACCAAAGTAATAGTTAGGGAAAAGGGACTCTATCTGCTCCCACACTCAAAGCTGTCGTATTTCGAAGATATGAAAATGTGCACTTTTTTTTTTATATATTTTTTTCTTTTTTTTTATCACTAACGAATAGCATTTCACTTATCGAAGGTGTTGACACATCTTTTTTTTAGCATTTGTTGGAATTCTGTTATTTATTTAAAAATTTTTGTGCACTGGAAGATGTTGATTTACGTTGTTGCACACCATTAAATGATGATGCACACGATGAATTATTTCTGCTGAATTTCTCAGAATTGAAGACTTATATTGCATGTGCAAATTTTTTACTTTCCCTTGCAGACACCCACGAATGAATCACTATTTTTTTGCATGATGTACCACTTTACGATGCATAACAACACAGAAATACTTGTTATTCACTAAATTTTCTATGAGACTTTATGAAATTTTTGTATAATACTTGACTAAACACACACACTATGAAGGGGTCGATGCTAGTAGTGAAAGACACCTATGTCGATTTTTTTTTAAAAGATTATAGTAAGATAAGCTTATTTTGAAGAAGCGCACTTTATCGCCCATGAATTTTTTGTATGGCATATTCTGTAATTTTGACGAAGTACACTGTAATAGAAGCACTAAATGAGCACACTGTAACAGAAGCACAAAATGATAGGGGGTGTCGATCGTAGAAGATTTTTTACTGCAGCCCTCGATGATATCTGCCGGCGATGATAGCACGTCAATCACACACAAATGATGCGGGCACTGAGAAGGGGGGGGGGGGGCGTCCACCGCCCAGGTGACAATTGGCTGCAGAGATTCCTTTTATCAGATGGAATATCGAGGGGGAAACACTCCGAAGCACTTGAGATGGAGAGCACAGGAGAGGAAAGGGGTGTGTCCAGGAAAGGCTTTTCAGGACGGGAACACCGCTTTACTTTTCGACGTCGACCGCAGGTTAAGATAGGGACATCAATTCCACATCGGTTGACACTTAGCAGGCAAGACTAATAGCAATTACATTTTCTACCGGGGGATGCAGAGAAGAAAAAGAAGAAACGAAATGCATCTCATCCGCAGGAAAGTGGCAGTTGATTGTACCCCCCTCCATATTTTTTTTTTTTTTTTTTAATGTGGGGAAAACGAAAAAGTCAAACGGCACCAGAGATTCTTGTGAGGGTGGTTTGTAGTAGCAGCTATGTTGGTAATACACTTAGAGGAAAAGAAGTAAAAGCATAGTAGTCCAGGTTCGGATGTGAAAACAGCGAAAAACCCCACAATGATTGCTAAGTCACTTTTTATTTAAACATGTAGTAATAGGGGGGTACACTTACAGTACTCGGAGAAAATCTCCGAACAGAGATTTGCAACTTCACTAGACAAGAGCAGTGAGTCAAGTGAATTCGTACATAGCAACAAACCGCCACTTTTGGCATGATAGAAAATCGCCAAGATACACAAGTTTGCCCATGCACAATGGATAGTATATGCCAAATAACAGTTAAAATGCAGCTGGCATGATCAGAATTCAATATGGTTGCCCAGCTGGGATGGGAAAGGAAAGGTTGCCAATAGATTTATGTTACACGTGTTGTTATGTCTAACAAATAAGCAGACCGAAGGGGCACCAGATTTTTAATGCACAGATGTTAAATACTTTTTAGGATTTTGTCGAGAAAGGAAAAAGAAGCGTAAGCATCAATTTAACTGCGAAACAGAGATGATCTCCTTATAAGGTAATGGAGAATTGACTCGATCAGAATTAGCCGACATGTGGAAATTGTTTTTAACGGTTGATTAAAAATGTGAGTGTATTTCTCACAGATAAACTTAAGCAGCTGCCGATTTTCGGTTAGAGAAAAACTAAGCAAGGAAAAATAGAAAGAGATGAAGGACAACTTAAAACTAATTTTGAATTGAAAAAAGAAGGGGGGTGTGAAGGAATAATTTAAGAAAATACCCAATATATAACGAAATAATCATTATAATCACCTTAAAGCTTTTCCACTTCTTAAACAGCTAGATAACATGCATATTGCATGTGAGTACACAAAATGCAAAAGCAGACTAAAGTTACTCGTTTAAGTAATGTACAAATTCTGTTTTCAAGGGATGTATTGTAATGTATTAATTATATTTTGTAAAACTTTTTTAATAAAAAAAATGATGGTACAATACAAAACTGACTAAATTTAGTTAGACATTGCACAATAGTATGGCTTATCAGGCTAAATATTTTATTCAGACTGTAAACTCAATACATAGTAGTTGTAGTAATGCATTTCCCATTCTCTCTCTATAATGAACACTCCTGTAATCTGAATATTTTTGTTCAGCCCCATGAGTGTTCAGAATAGAGTCCACTGTATATAATAAAGACTGTTATTATTATTTTAAGCTGCATTCTGAGTTTTCTAACAGTATCATTTTTATCTCTCCCCTTCCCAGAAGTATCTGTATTGTTCAGAACTTTCTGGATAGCTTATCATTAGGATAATTGTTATGACTGTTGTCTTTGCTTTTTAGTTTTAAAAGTATATAATACTGTTTTCTGTACATTGTTTAAATTTTTAATGTATAAATTTTGCTTTTTATGTAGTGGATTGCAACCTGTATAGGAGAGTTGGAGGATTTAATAAAACTGAAGAAGAAGAAAATAAGAAATTATTGATGGAATATCTGTATGGTAGTAAAAGTGATATAATTGCAAGCCTAGAATCACACTTGTCTGTAGATTATGATCAAGAATATGATGATAATCAACCTTCATTGTGGCCAGTTTTGCCCCTTCGATTGTAAATTTCCAAGAAAAAATGCCTCACAACTTTAAGAAAAGAATTTGAATTGCTGGTAAGTCTTTATGAAAAGAATTTTTATGATCATTTTAACTCATTATGGTAATTTTATTTATTACACCTTTTTTTTCAATCAACAAAGTTCACAATCAAGAAGCTTATGCTGTATGTTCATTCATCAAAAATGTTTTTAATTTTTTTTTTAACGAAGTATCATTGAAAACTTCTTTAAACTGGCCAGTTTTGTTTCTTTATTCATCTTGCTAATTTATTTTGATTTATGAAAACTTATAATTAAAGTCAACATGAAGATTATTGTTATATATTTATTCAAATATGTTTTCATTTTGTGAATTTTGTTTAAACGAGCATTTTTTAAAACCTCTTAAAAATCTTTAATATATACAGGGTGTTTCAAAATTATATATAAGTAATATAAAGACAGGTAGAGGGGACCTAAATGAACAGATTTTATACAGGAATGTGGATGCAGAAATGCATCATTAAGGAAGTAGAGGGTGCTGTTAAGTTCAGTGGATGAAAAAGCTTTACTGTTTTGAATTGTTATTCTTCACAGATTTTGTACAGCTTGCATTGTTATACCAATGCAGAGTTGCTTAGATGCATTTCATATATGGTGCGAAGCAAAGAAGTGGCTCACACCCAACTCATGTCCAACAACTTTAAAGATTGTTGAAGGACTATGTCCAAGATAATACTGTTTCTTCCACTGCAGAGATTTTTAGGTATCTTACAATGTTGTATCATACTTGGAAACATAAAATAATTCTCTCGCCCCCAAGTACGAATGAAGAATCCAGCAGAATCCTACCTGGGGAATCGTTCCATGTAAGTCCTTTCATCAGCCAATCTAATTCCTTGTGCAACCCCATACATAAAATGCATGTCAACAAGCTCAATGTTGGTATAATAATGCATGTTGCTCGAAATCCATGCGGGGAATGACTGTACAAATCACAAAATGCTTTCATTCACTACATTCATTAGCATCCTCTACTGCCAGAATGTTGCATTTCAGCACCCACATTTCAATATGAAATCTGCATATTTTGATTTCTATACCTGGCACAATTTTTAAAATACTCCATATATATATATGTTAGGAAAAGAGCATAATTCGATTTTTTTATTAACTTTGTATTTTAAAATTACTAACCTTTCTTGCTGCTAGTTTTATCACTCTGTAAAATTCTTTAAAGATGTCTCATAATTTCTAAAAAAAAAAAATTATTTACATAATTCTTTGATATTTATTATACATCTTCAAGTGAAATAATTTGACGCAAGAATTTTCATCACCTGAAACTTTATTTGTTCATTTTATTAAGACAAGTGTACGGTGAAGGTGGATTAATATTGCTGTATATTCATTCATGTAAAATATTTTCATTTTAAAATAACTTTCTTAATTATTAAAGTTTCAAAACTTCTTAAAACTCTTGAAAATTTGAGAATATGTGGATATAGTTTGAAAGTATCAACTTAGTAATTATTGACTTTTCTTTTAGTAAATACTTTATAAACTTTTTGAAAAAAAGTTCGTCAGAAATTTTTAATAATACTAGAATTTCTTTATCTGAAATGTCTAGGAAAATACTTGTAATTTACTTGCATCTAGAACAATCATGGGTATATATACATGGGTATACATGAGTTACACAGATGGAACAAAATGCAGGTATGGGCAAGATTTGAGAAAAGATGTGCCTGCAATTGATTCTGAAAGCTATTTAAAATGGAGAATATAAAGTATACTAAACTTAGAATTTTTAGTCAGAACTCTGCAGGCAAAATAAATTTAAAACGCATCAGCATAAGAAACAATGAAAAAATGTCTAAATTAACACATTAAAAAGAGGACTTCAAGCATTCTTTTTTTAAGATGAAAAATGGAAACAGTTTACTTTTTTGCTTTAGGGGACAGAGCCCTTCTGAGCTTCCCATTTTAAGCAATTTTTAACATGTGAACATAATAATTAGAAGAATTAAAACATTATCTTCTGCACAGAAAATCATTGATTTTTTCCCCTCTTGTGTTTAGTTTGAAAAGAACAATATAAAAGAAACTTAGTTAACTGAGTTGAAAATCCCTAAATGGTGAAATTTCTTACATAATATTCATCATTTCTTCATTATTTTTTTAAATGTCCGGAAAGTTAACTTATGTAGCTTAAATAGATGAACAGAGCTTAGAAAAATAAAGTATTATGTGTAGATCATTTCATTAAATACACAAAAAGTATCATAATTTTCTCATATTTGATTGTAAATGCTTTTTATTGCCAATAAAAAACAAAGTGTAAAAATGAAACATGAATTCTATTATTTTATTTAATACTATATATATATATATATATGTAATTCCCAGAATTTTAAAAAGAAAGTTTTACAGTTTTTTATGCCCTCTTAATGTTTTAATTTATACTTTTTAAGTAAACAACAACAACAAAAAGTTCATTTTTAATTTCTATAATATTTTTACAAAAGTGATAATTCTATATTTTTTCTTGCTGTTAAATATATCTTTTTTCATTAGTTATTAATAGCAGTAATGGTGGTATTTATCCTTTGATTGATATGTATTATGAGCATTCAAATTAATAGCCTTATATTTTTTATTATGCATTCATGATGGCTATTTTGAGATTGCCCTTTTACTTTCTAAACTGAAATGTTTATTAAAAAGAATCATATCTCTATTTTTATTTTTAAAGTATTTTGAACTTCCTAAAATTTCCAAAGTTGGCAACATGTGTTTGTCTGTATGTTTCTCTGCATGTATCACTTTTCCTTCCTAATCCATTTAAATTGCTATCAGATGAAACATTTTTTTTAAAGCAATGAACTTTTCAACTGATTTTAAATGTCATTTTTTGAGCATACTTAAAAATTGCATCTGTTGTTGCACACAATGTTGAATTCAGAGGGGGGCTGGGGGGGAGGACACTTTCCTCCCCGGAACACTGAAATGCTGCCCCCCCCCCCCCGCCTCCCAGAAAATTTGAAAATTTGCATTTTCAATTGTCAAAAAGTACAATTTCTCCCCTGAACTCTGAATGTCTATCCCCCCTCCCTCAGAGCTACTGAAGTCCCTCCCAGAAGTAAGTGTTTGAATTCAACACTGGCTGCAAAAGTTGAATAAAAACTGGTTATTGCTATAAATACTGTTACTATTTATTGGCCTTTTCTGAAATTCCAAAATTTCTATCTGTGATTAGGTTATTGGAAAAAATTGTTATTTCGAGTGTTTTTTTTTTAAGAAGCTGTGGATAAAATGTTTAAGATATTTTTGATTGCCATCACACTGTGAAACAATTTCTTGTGAAAAAACAGTTCAAATCAAGAGTTAGCTTAAATATTGCCAGAAAAGTTAAGAATCTGACAGCAATTTCAGTATACAAATGTTGAAATTCTATGTAGCTCATATTGAATGCTTTTCTTCTATATTATAGTAATATTACTAATGTTTCCTGCATTTTTTTCCCTCTTTCTTTTCAGGTACATATTGACAAGCAAAGTTGAAATTTATTGAAAAGATTGTCACATGATCACCATTGTCATTTCATTTTTACATTTCCCTGACATTTCAAAACTCATAAGAAAACTGTACAGTTTCAGTTAGCTGCAACTTTTATAAATTAATTGAAAAGTAAAGTTTGAATATTAAAAAGAAATTGTTTCTTATTTTCCACTTTTTTCATCATCAGGTACTGGCAGCAAAAAGATTAATCTCAGTCTAAACAGAATTTTAAATAAAAGACATGTCTTCTCTTGGATTTAATTTTTTTGTCTTTTTTTTTCAAGACATTCCAATTATGTGTATTTTTAACCATGCAGGATTGTATTCTTTTACTTTGAAAAACTATAAAGGCTTGGTTTTCTTTTTCTTTTTTTGGCTTTATTGTATGTTAACCTTGTATATTGTAGTTCTTTTATTTGATAATGATTGATATTAACATTATACATATGAGTAACATTATCAATATAACTTTTGCCGTTATTAAAGTTCTGTCCTGACAGTATTAAATATAATAAAATAGCATGTGGAAATTAAATCAGTAGTTAATGTAAGAAGTTTAAAAGTTTAATTATGTTATTCAAACCTGTTATATATTTTTATACACAATTTTCTAGATTTTCATTTCTCAGTTATGCTAATTTTTATAGTGTTGATATTCAATAGTTATTACAGTATTGATTTTTGTTTAGGTGTCAAGTATTGTTATTGTACATCTACATAAATTTTTTCTAGAGATAAGTAAACTTTATTATTATTACTACTATTATTTTGCAAATTACAATATGTTTGTATTAACTTTAAAATTTTCTCAAACTATCAAGTTTTTAGTCTCTTAATATTTATTATTGTGTTAAGTTCTTTAATGGCTTCATATCTATCTTGACTATTTTAAAGCTACTAAGATTTTTTTCCGTTTGCTAACTAAAATGTGTTTTTATACTAATGTGAAATATGTTTGTGTCGTACTTTTAAAAAGTTGCAAATTTACAAAATGTGAGTTTGTTACATTTTTTGTTAACACCACTCGTATTTTTTTTTTGCAAATTGCATTATGTTTGTGTTAACTTTAAAAATATTTCAAACTGTTGTTATTATTATTATTTTTAAATGTTACTGATAATGTTGTTGATATTTGTTAATGCGTTAACTTAGATTTTCTGCTTGATGGTTTTGTATTTGCCTGATTATTTTGAGGCTTTTATATTCTTTTTTGCAAACTAAAACGTGTTTCATTCTAATGTAAAATATGTTTGTGTTTTACTTTGCAAAATTTGAGTATATTGTACTTTTGGTTGATGGCACCCTTCTTATCCTAAAATGTTGCAGTTATAAACTTTTTTTTAAATATATATTTGTAAAAAAAAAGTTTAGACTATTTTGTGTACATAGTCTTAAACAATGTCTTGTATGATTTTAAATGAATAAAACTTGTGAGGTATGCTGTTGTGTTTTCATGCCTATTTAAAGCTTTTTATTTATTTATTTATTTTACAATAAAACTTATAATAACTGTGCCCTTATACTAAGTTTATAGTTCATATATAAAAAAACAAATTAAATGTATGTGAAAAGTCAAGGAATTTACAAATATTTTCCAAAAAGTCATGGAAAAGACTGAGGAAAAAAATTCGACAACACAAAATTCATCAAATGGCCTTGTAGAAAAAAATCAGTTCTCAAACAATTTCAAAAAATAATTCAATAGATTTATAGAGTGACTGCGGAAAAACCTCCCACTAATTTTGAAAAAGGGTTGCAAAAATAAATAGCAAATTTCATTGTATGCTCCTTTGACTATGGAATGTTTTGAGATTTGGTCATGTTTTGCTGAGAGCCTATATGCAAAAAAGTAAACCATAATCAAAATAAAATATATTGTACATTTAATATATTCTGGCTAATTATTTTTTTGGTTATATTTTTTTTTTTTTTTTTTTTTTTTTTTTTTTACTGTATCTAATTACTCAAGGGTTAAGTTCATATTTTAATCAAACAACCTAAAGAAAAGTTATTGATTAAAATCATAATTTTTGTTAAGAACATAAAAAAAGAAAAATACAAATCATTTTATAATGACATCCTGCCAGATATGCAATGAAAATAGATTATTTTTCTATTTTTAAAGTAAATTTATGTAGTTTACAATTTTGTGTTAGAAAATGGAAAATATTTATGAGAAGAAAGCCTGTTTATTAAATAAAAAAATATCTTTTAAGGAATATTTTTTTCAGTTCTATGTTTTCTTTTTTCTTTCTTTTTTTTTTTTTAATGCTTTAAAAGGATGTATTCTAACATATGAATAAATATTTTTCAAATTGGAGTTGTTAAGTCACAAAAGATTAAGCTAGAAAATAATAATAAACAGTAAGTTTATAAATATAGTAGACTCCTTCAAATTTGCTACCCTAAAATCTGCATACCATCACAGATGCAAACAATGAAACTTTCAGTTTAGATATATGGTCAAAAATACTCTTAAAAAAAAAAAAAAAAAAAAAAAAAAAAAAAAAAAATATATATATATATATATATATATATATATATATATATATATATATATATATATATATATTATTTTGGTATCATTTTGTATGCATTTTAAACATAATTTTCATTAACATGATTGAACTCATGCTTTTCTTATAAAGGTAGTATAAATTTATTTTTGAAAAAAAAAAAAAAAAAAATACTGCTTATATTTTTGGTTATTGTAATCTTTTTTCAAATATATTTATGTATTAATAAAGCTTTTTTAGTTAAATCCGGCTAAATCTAAAATAAAACTTGCTTATTTTATGATTTTAATGAGAATTAGTAGGGTACCATTATAAGCCAAGTGGCATAGATAAATTCAAGAAAAATATATCTTTATGCTGAATATTTAACTATACATTAATAATTTACTTGACACTTGTATTATAATAATTTTATTTCTTTATTAAAATTATTTATAAAAAAATATATATTTTTTAAATTATTTCTTTATGCTGAATATTTAACTATACATTAATTATTTACTTGACACTTGTATTATAATAATTTTATTTCTTTATTTATTATTTTAATATTCTATTATATTGTAAGCATCTATTATAATTTCAGTTACATTATTATTATATTCAAGTTATGTTTAAAAAATAACAAATCATTGACCAGAAATCCAAAAAAAAAAAAATTCTAAAATCCACCCAATCTCTTGTCCCGAGCAATATGGATTTGAAGGAGTCTACTGTAGTAAGATTTTATCAGGCATAAAAACTATTCTATTTAAAATTGAAATTCAATTAAATATAATTCATGTTAACCTAACTTTCTGTGAATAATTAAAATACAGTAGACTCCCTCAAATCCGCACAGCTTGGGACCAGAGGTTGTGCAGATTTTAGAATTTTGCAGATTTCTGGTCATTGCTTTGTTTACATTTTTTAAGCAGTAATTTGAGTGCAATTAACAGTGCAGTCAGAACTATAATGAATGCTTACAATATAATAAAATATTAAAATAAGTAATACACTAAAATAATAAAAATTTAGATAGTTTTTTAAATGATTAAAGTATTAACAGCAAAGGTCAAGTTAATAATTAATAGTGTATGATTAAATATTCATTATAAAGATCAAATGTATTTTTCCAAAATTATTCGACACAACTTGCCTCATAGAAATACATTACTAATTCACATCAAAATCATGAAATAAGGATTTTTTTTTTTTTTTCAAGTTTAGCCAGGCTTAATAACCAAAAAATCTTGATTAATACATAAATATATTTGGTAAGAAGATTGTAATTACCAGTGATATCAGCAATATCTTGAAATTTTTCCAAAAAAATGTGTTCTTCCTTCATGAAGAAAACATGAATAGAGTATTATTAATAAAATTAAAAAATATATAAAATCGATACAAAATTAAAAAAAGCAAATTTTGTCCCAATATCCAAACTGAAATTTTCATTGTTTACATTCATAAAATATGTGCGGATTTGAGGGAGTCTACTGTACTCAATTTCTTATATTATATAAGCTAAAAACCACAAATTTATCTAGATAAAAGGATATTATTGTATTTCTTATTTTACTTTTACAAATAAATATATCACTGCTAAAGGTATATCTATATGTATGTATGTTACGGTTATTTTGATAAATTCAGTAATTATTAATAATAACCATGTCTTGAAATTTGATAAATACTGCATGTTAATCAAATTTACTGGTTATTCTTAATAATTACTAATGGAATTTGGTCAATATGATTAATAATAATGAAGCTTAGTAAAAAATATATGCTTTGCAAAACTACATACTATCGTAAGTGTTTGAATCTAATAACAAAAATAATTGTTAAGTAATAATAATACTCAATCAAAAGAAGTTTTCTATTAATAAGATGCAAAACACTAAACAATTTAAATTAATTATTTTTACAATTACTGTGTGAATTAGATAAAAATTTTAAGTACTGAAATATTAAAAAAATAATTATAGCTTTGAAATGCATACTTTTAGCAATGAATATTTAGAAAAAATGTATACAAAATATAAATCAAAAGCTAAGCTATTTGAATTTATTATATTTATCAATCTTGATAGGTAATTATTAATAACTGGTTAATTTGGTAAATTCTCATAAATTTATCATATTAACCAGTTTATTTAGGTATCATTTCGTTATTAATAATAACTGGTTACTATTAATAATAATCAATTAATCAAATTGACTATAACATATGTTTATTAATGTTAAGTTTAAAAAGAACTATTTCAGTTGAAGTTAAAAGAATGAATTTTACTTTTATACTCATATATAACAAATAAAGAAATTGGTTAAGGTTTGAAAAAGCAGCTAATTTCTTTTTTAGCACTTTCCAACATAATTGAAAAGAGTTTATGAATTTAATCGTCTGTCTGTTTATTCTACTTTAATTCTTGTAAAACTAATCAGATTGTGATGCTATTTTTATTTGTTTGTTATTTCAATTTGTCTGTCTTTCCATCTGTCTTTTAAGTCTTGTAAATATAGAAAGATTGCTATGTAATTTATATGTGTTATTGTGGATTACTGTAGAATATTCAGTATTAAAAATGAAGCGTGTAGCATTTATAGTTCATTTATTGGGGGACAAAATAATTCTGTTACATTATGGTCTATGGGAAAAAATCACCTGTAGTGCATTTTATTGATGCTCGATATTTCAAACATAACAAAATTGATGTGCACTATAACATGCTTTCTTAGAAGTACAGAAAAAAGTAATATTTCTAGTTCTTTTACTGGGACACACCAAAGAATTTCATTATCGTAAAGTAAAAAAAAAGCCTGCCCTCAGAAATTTTGTGTGTAGCTCTGTAAATTATTAATAAATGTTCTTTGCACCATATATTCTATAAAATGTATATTTTAGTGCAATTCATAAATGCATATTGGTTTCATTATGTTTTAAAGGATGTAACATCATTAAAATGCACTTGAAATAATTGTTTTCATTAGATGCAATATAATTGAATACTTTTGACTGTCCCTGTAAATGAATTATACCTTGCCACAAACTTCTTTTACAATAAATATCATGCTATAGTAATTATAAATAACACATAAAAATTTCAGAGCAATCCAAGTACATTTATATGTTAAGGCCAAAGTTAAAGCATGTCCAAGTTAAAGCATGGACGAACAATCAGACAAGCTTAAAGTTGTAAATACTTTTCAACTGTGTTGGAAAGTCTTAAAAAATGAAATTTCTTAATATTCTGTTTGCATTGGAAAGTATCTCATTATCTATGTTTAATGCATGATTTTTCATTCGTAAAAACACTGAGTGATGATAGTATCCATGAATGGATAATGATGCTGATATTTAATATTTTGAAAGATTAATGTAAATCACAGCTATAACTACTGATCATTGTTATTTATTGCATTTACTTTGTGGATATTTAATATTTTTCATTTTTTTTCTTTGTTAGCATGCACACACATGGGTGTTTTAACTTTTTATGCAATTAGCAGTAATTTATCAACAATTAAAAATTGTATCGGGGCAATATTAGATGTCATTATTTTTAATGAGACAGGACGACCGCACTTGCTATGTGGTATATAAAGCAACTAGCATTAATAAACCTTTTTCTAGCATATTCAGCAGTTGAAAAATAAATAGTTTAGCACTAGGCAAACAATGGCTAAATAATCCAGTGGTTAGGGGGTTGAATTCAGAATTATTTAGGGAAAAGCTGGACATTGTTTTAAGGGTGTTCTCAACTGCTTAGCTCAACAAGCACACAACGTTTTGACACATTTACTAATTCATTTTTTAACACAACGATGCAAAATTGGAAGGCTTGACTATGGAAGCGATTTCCAATCGCACTTAGTTTTCTATTTTATAATAATTCAATTATCTATCGTGTTATAAGCGATTTCAATCACATGACCATGCCTTTTTCTCCCTTTGTAAGACTGGTTTTTCTGCTTTTATCAGGAAATGCCGTTTAAAACATCAATTTTGACAGCTTGTTCTGAAATATTTATTGAATTTGCAAAAAAAACGAAAATACGAGTGTGATTAGGTCGTTTTTGAACAACACCTGCTAATTTCACGCATTTCTGATCAAAAATAAATTAAAAATTATGTCACAAATTTGCCCCTTTTTGATTTAAGAACACCCTTAATCCCTTCAGTTTACAGGGATGCCACTTTTCCGCCTTTTGGCGGATTTCCGCTTTTTTAATTTTTAAAAATTCGCGATTTTCGTTAAGCGATTACACGATAAAATAACGATTTTCGTCGAACGATCGCGAAATACAACAGTCTTTTCCATCAAACGATCGCGAAATACAACAGTTTTTTTCGTCAAGCGATCGCAAAATATAACATAGATTTTCTTTAAAAGATCGAAAAAACGGCTATTTTCATCAAACGGTCGCGATATAAAGCAGCAATTTTCATCAAACGATCGCGAAACGAAACGGTGATTTTCGTGAAACGATCGCAATGTGAAACGGCGATTTTCGTCAAACGATCGCTAAATAAAACGGCGTTTTTGGTCATGTAATCGCAGTGTAAAACGGCGATTTTCGCCAAACTATCGCGATGCAAAACGGCGATTTTCGTCGAACGATAGCGAAACAAAACGGTGATTTTTGTGAAACGATCGCAGTGTGGAACGACGATTTTTATCAAAGGATCGGGATGTGAAACGATGATTTTTGTCAAACGATCCCTAAATAAAACGGTAATTTTCGTCAAACGATCGCTAAATAAAACGGCGATTTTCGTCAAGTAATCGCAATGTAAAACGGCGATTTTCGTCAAACGATCGCGATGTAAAACGGCGATTTTCGTCAAACGATCGCGATGCAAAACGACGATTTTCGTGTAACGATCGCGATGTAAAACGGTGATTTTTGTGAAACGATCGCAGTGTACAACGGCGATTTTTTCTAAGGATCGCGATGTGAAACGATGATTTTTGTCAAACGATCGCTAAATAAAACGGTAATTTTCGTCAAACGATCTCTAAATAAAACGGCGATTTCCGTCAAACGATCGCGAAACGAAACGGTGATTTTTCTGAAATGATTGCAATGTGAAACGACGATTTTTGACAAAAGATCACGATGTGGAACGATGATTTTCGTCAAACGATCATGATGTGAAACGGCGATTTTTGTCAAACGATCGCTAATAAAAAGGCGATTTCCGCCAAACTATCATGAAATAAAACAGCTATTTTCGACAAATAAAAAAACTGCAAAATTTTGCTATTCTCTCGTGGAATAATCATTGAATCTATTGCTGGGTTACTTGAATTGATTTAAAATGATGTGATACATAAAATTCTTCACTGAACCTATTGCTGAGTTACCTTAATTGATGTAAAATACTGTGAACTAAAGAAAAATCATTTTTACTTACTCTTATAAATTAAAAGTTTACAACAAAAGAAAAGCTGTAATTCTTTATTTAGTTTATTATAAACAATATAATTTTCAAAATTCATACATAAAGTTGTGAAAAATGTTGTAAATTTTACTTTACGCATAATTTCCTCTTTTTTGCTATTTTCTGAGTGGCATCCCTGAGTTTAGATCTAGAATGGATATGCTATGTTTTGATTGTCCACCTGTCTTTTGAATTTCTGCCTCGTACTAGATGAGCATTAGGAAATATGCTCAGATTTATAGTAAAAAAAAACCTTTAAAAAAAAATATCACAACACTATCTCATAATCACTATTTCTACCAAAAAACATTGTCAGTATTTATGTTGTAGAGCAGGGCTGTCCAACACGGCGCCCGCGGACGTCATGGCGCCTTTTGACAGCTTTCGTGGTGCCCTTTCGAATTATTCATATTACTAAAATTTATTTAAATAATAATAGAGCGGGCAGCGGCAACACAAATGACTATGTCATCGAGTTATGGGATGAAATCATGATGTAGGACAAGATTATTAGGTGCACATTAACGAATGACAGGTCTGCCTCATCATTTCTTGGTACGATATGAGTAACAACGGGCGCCAACTCGCCATTTTGACGTCACTTTCACGTCGAATTACTGGATGAAATTAATGCCAAATTAAAGGTAAAATAAAGTATTTTAAGAATATTTCTGTCTGCCTGCGCATATCCTGGTATAAACCCTCGGCAGACTGAAATTTATAACAAAAAATGACGTTATAATGTAAAATTCAATATGACTACGTCATCGAGTTACGGGATGAAATCATGATGTAGGATAAGATTATTAGGTATAGATTAAGGAATAACTGGTCTGCCTCGTCATTTCTTGGTACGATATGAGTAAGAGCGGGCACCAACTCACCATTTTGGCGTCACTTTCACATCATTGAGTTACGGGATGAAATCGGTGCCAAATTAAAGGTAAAATAAAGTATTTTAAGAATATTTCGGTCTGCCTGTGCATATCCTGGTACAAACCCTCGGCAGATTGAATATTGTAACAAAAAATTGAAGCATAATTTGTTATAAATTTCAGTCCACCGAAGGTTTGTTCCAAGGTATGCGCGGGCAGACCGAAATATTCTTAAAATACTTTATTTTACCTTTAATTTGGCACTGATTTCATCCCGTAACTCGATGACGTGAAAGTGACGCCAAAATGGTGAGTTGGCACCCGCTGTTACTCATATCGTACCAAGAAATGACGAGGCAGACTTGTCTCTCCTTAATCTACACCTAATAATCTTGTCCTACATCATGATTTCATCCCGTAACTCGATGAGTAGTCATTCGTGTCGCCGCCGCCCGGTCTGTAATCCATGTTAAAATAAGCTTCTTTAAAATGCTTAGAGTTCCACATGATTTTTCTATTATAAGTGGCATTAAATTTTAGCCTTTTTTTACTACAAAATATTTTGATAGGCTCTCTTTTCGTAATATGTAATTCTAACTTTACTATGATTTTGCCTTTTTTCTGAAATTGTTTTTACATCGAGATCTGCTTATATTTTAACAGGTATGGCTTATGTTGTGGAGGTGTTTGTGCATCGTATAAGATGCTTGCATATTGCTACTCTCTACGACAGTTGCCAGTATTGCTTTCTTTTTAATTCGGAAAATCAAATTCGTAGCAGAAATTCTGAAAAATAATTTTTATCTTTAATAATAATTCTTAAATTAAAGTAAAAATTTTTCTTTTGGAAATTTTTATATAAATTTGGAATTTCTGTATAAATAGAGGAATCGAAACTGGCAACCCTGCAACCTATAGTGAATTAATATATTTTCAGAGATATTAATAATGGCGCATTTTCAATGTTTGCAATTTGGTAAAATGTGACTGCGTTTAATGAAAGGTTGGACAGCCCTGTTGTAGAGCATAAAATTCTGAATAAAATGAGTACCCACACTTGATACTTTTGTCAAATATTTAGGTCACAATTCTACTTCAAAGTTTTAGCCCTGTGGTCAGTGAATTGAATTTAAAACTAATTACGAGCAAACTGAAAATTGCTTTAATTCATTAAGTTGAGGTCTAAATTGAATATGCTGTTTTCTCCCTCGTATTAGGTAAGTGTTAGGAAATATATTACATATTTATAATTGAAAAACAGGTTTATTATTATTTTAATTAACAATATCTCAAAACAGCTAATGCTATCAAAATTGCATTGTCAATATAAATGAGTAGAGCTTAAAATTCTGAAAAAATGTATTACCATATTATTTGGGTCATTTCATGTAAAATGATCAAAAATTTAAAAAGAGTTCTGGCCACATGATAACCAATTTTAGTAAAATTTGATACACAGGTTTAATTCATATTCAATTAGAACTCTACAAAATGTATTGACAGATAAATTATTTTAGCAGTTTCATACATTTAAAAAAACTTCATATAGAGTGGCATGTGTGCAATCATTTAAAGTTGCAAGCTTGAAGTTTTATACTTTAAAAATTATTTAAGAGAAATACATTTTGTTTATAATATTATAGCCTCTGAAAAAATATTTTCTTATTTATTTAATAATAATAATCTGGTAATGCCATGATTAATTTTAAATTGCTTGTGAAAATTTAAATTTTTCAAAATTCACAAATTTTCGAAACATTATAAAAATTAAAGAAAGTAAAAAACATGTGAAATTGATGCCTGAAGTTGTATTAGACATAAAGATTAATTTCCCCAAGTTCGAAAGTTATCATTTATTTCCTTCATCTTCAATAAAACTTCTAATAAAAAAATCTTCAATAAAAAATTGCAAAATCAGATTTTTCCTCTTACGTGTGCACAAAAAATAAAGGAATGGTTCAACATTAACAATATTGCACAGACATAAAGATTAATACGTCCAGAATGTGCTAAAAAAATTTCAAGATTGCCTTTTTATTCCTAATATTTAAAAAAACAAAGGGTTCAAATCGGTAATTTTGTTACATTCCATGCACAATTTCTCTTTGAATTTGCATGTGTTTTTTAAATTATGGCTTGATTTCAATGAGAAAATAGGGCTGCCATCTACAAGAATTTAAAATCACTAGATAATTATTTGTTCAATTCTAACCATTTTTAATATAATCCTGAAAGAAGAAAGGAAAAAAAAGGGCAAGAAGTAGCATTTCATTATTTAAAACACACACTTTTATCTACAATAGCAAATAATTTGAAAAGATATAAGAACTTACTTTCATGTCCATAAAAAGAATAGAAATATTGCCTTTTCCTGTCAATGTTTTCCTTATTTATTAATTTATTTTTTGCTATTAGGAATTGATAGGCAAATATGAAAATTCCTGTACTTAAAATATGTACTTTTATCTACAACATCAAATAATTATAAATTTATATCAGCTGTCTTTCTTGTTTAAATAAGTAATAGAAATATTGAATTTTCCCTTTAATTTTTTCCCTTTTCTATATATATATATTTTTCTGATTAAGGAATAATAATTCAAATCCTAAATTACGCCAATCTCTTACTTATATCCATTCTTACCTAAAAATAATTTATGATATAGTTTTTTTTTTATTTCTAAGGCTAATAATCAAGACTAAAATTTCAAGTATGTTGACTAGAACTTGATTTTGTATCAATTTTAATCGCGAGTTTACATACTTAAACTGTCCTGGAATCTATTATTTTGCATTTACTTATAAATAAACATGTTGTGCTTATATACCAATTTTCATTCAAATCTGTGACATGTCAGCCACAGCTAATTTGCTCCTTTTGTATGGAATGACCCGTTTTAATTCAACATTAAGGTCACAATTTTATTTTAAAATTTTGTCTCTTAATTGCTAATTAAGAGCTTGAAGCCAGGGAAGACCAAGTTACCTTAAGAATATCTCAAAACAGTTAACTCTATCAGAAACATTGTCAGTACAAATGTTGTACAACATAAAATTCTAAATAAAATGAATATCCACATTAATTATTTTGTTCAAAATTAAGGTCACAATTCTATTTCAAAAATTTGCCTTAATTGCTAATCGAGCTTGAAACCAGAAGAGATCAAGTTACTTGCACAATATCTCTCAAAACAGCTAGCTCTATAAAACGATTACCAATACAAATGTAACAGAGCTTAAAATTTTGAATAAAATGGCTACCCACATCCCACATTAATATTTTTGTTTAACTTTAAGGTTGAAATTCTATTGTGTTGCTTTCAAGCTTATTGCAATATTTTGGTAGATTCTCCTCCCCCCTCCCTGCGATTCTTTGACGAAATCTGCATTTTCATCACAATCTTTTGATGAAATTGATATCCCCCCCCCCCCCCCGTGATTCTCGAACAAGTTCATGTACTTTTGCTATCTATTTGTGGAAAATGATCTTTTTTCTTGCAATCTTTTGACTAAATTGGTAATTTTTTTCTGCAAACAATTAACAAAATTATTATTATTATTATTTTTTTGACAATCATTTGTCAAAATTCACAATATTTTCCCGTTATATTTTTTATGTCTGAATTTTCGGATTAATGACCGATTTTTTAAAAAAAATTTTGGAAAATTTGGAACATAATCACCTTTAGCACTGGCCTTTGGATACTAAATAATCTTTCAACAATGCAGTTTTTTGGTGGAATTGTCATACAATTTTGTATGGCTGTCTTAAGTAATGAGAAAAATGTAGATTTTGGCAGGAGATCATTTATCATATAGTTTGAAATACAGTCTTTGTTTTTCCACAAATGAACAATGTTCTTGCTGACCACTCCAAAATTTCAATACAGTAGACTCCCTCAAATCCGCACAGCCTGGGACCAGAGGTTTTGCAGATTTTAGAATTTTGCGGATTTCTGGTCATTGCTTTGTTTACATTTCTTAAAAAGTAATTTGAATGTAATTAATAATTAATGAAATCAAAAGTATAATGAATGCTTACAATATGCTAAAATATTAAAATAAGTAATAAACTAAAATAATAAAAATTTAGATAATTTTTAAAATGATAAAAATACTAAAAGCAAAGGTCAAATTAATAATCAGTAATTTACAATTAAATATTCATTATAAAGATGAAATGTGTTTTTCCTAAATTATTCAATGATCCTTACCTCATAAAGGTACATTAGTAATTTATATCAAGATCATAAAATAATGAAGCTTTATTTCAGGTTTGGCCAAACTTAATGACTAAAAAAGCTTGGTTAATACATAAATACATTGGTAAGATTGTGATTACCAATGATATCAGCAATATCTTTATTTTTTCAGAAATAAATTATTCTTTCTTCATGAAAAAACATGAATTGAATAACCTTAACAAAAATTACAAATTAAAAAATATATGGAATTGATATAAAACTAAAGAAGTCAAATTTTGCACCTACATCTGAACTGAATGATTCATTGTTTACATCTGTAAAACATGTGCGGATTTTAGAGAGTTGCGGATTTTAGGAGTGCGGATTTGAGGGAGTCTACTGTATTATAAAACTGAGTTAGCTCCTTGATTTCTTTGGCTAAAACATTTTTTTTCCATATTTTTCATTAGATTGAAATGAAGAAAAATTACTTTGAATGAGGTTTTATTTCAATTTATAAACCTTGACTCAAGGGATATAATTAAACAATGCTGCTCTGTAATATTCAAAAGGAATTACCGTCAGAAGATTCGATTGCTGACATTATCTAGTAGACATTCTGAATTTTTTGTTATCGATTTCATAATCATAATCAGATTTCTTCATATTCAATTAAAGTTTTCCATTAGCTCCATGAAAATTTCTGAATTAGCTTCATGAAAAAATTCTTTGAATTCCATCCTGTGCATAAGAAAAATCTCAGGAAATTCCACCTTCATGTGCTGATAAACCGAATATAAATCAACGTGCAGATTGTAATTTGTTTACCAACTGGCTCCAGATAGAAAGAATATTAAGATAGTATTTTGAGAATTATGATGAACACTACAAATGATGTTGCAGCATGCTAAATTAAAGGTTTGTGAGCATATTTCTTGGTTCGTAAAATTGTCTGGAACAAGGTTACAGGGATTTTCTTTAACAGTAGCAAAATGATTAGAAAAATGTGGTATGGATTCGTACTTTTCTGATCACATTGTTTCACATAGAGCAGGAGTGTTTGAAATTTATATTTTTTTAGAGTTCTTTGGCTAAAAAATTCTATCATTCGGTTTATTGTTTTTATTGTGTTTCTTATTTCTAATACTTGATAGAGATCTTACATTCAAACAACAGTATGCCAATATTTATTTTATTTATGGAAAACAAAGATTCTTTAGTGATATTTACAAAAATTGTTAGATTTCAAGTCCATAAAAAATATTTTGTCTTGTTCCGGTTGACTTCAGATAGAGTTTTCAGGTTTGTGCTGCATGAAATCTAACTCTTTCAGAATTCTCATCTTTATTAGATTAGGGAAAAGGAAATTGTCAATTAAAAATTGCACCGTATCATTCACAACTTATTTTTAGGTGCGTTCGTAATTATGCAAATACGTAGCACCTATTGTTGTCGTTCAGTCTGTCCATTTATCTGTCTGTCTGCATATAAAAACGCAAAAACTACCCAACCGAATCATTTGAAATTTAAAATACATAATTATTACATAATTTTGTCGAGTCATTTCAAGTTTTATAAAAATCGGATGCATAGATCAATTACAGGGACAATCAAAAATATTCCGTTACATTACGGTCAATGGGGGGAAAAGTTTCAAATGCATTCTAATCGTTTCAAATTTAAAATACATAATTATTACCTAATTTTGTCGAGTTATTTGAAATAATATCAAAATCAGATGCGTAGTTCAATTACAGGGGCAATCAAAAGTATTCCGTTACATTACGGTCAATGGGGGAAAATGTTTCAAATGCATTTAAATGGTGTTACACTCATTCGAACATAATAAAATGCATATGTATCTATAAAGTACATATTATATATACATTTTGCACAATCTGTGGTGCAAAGAACATTTGTTATTGTTACAAGGCCACACAAAAGTATTCCATTACATAATGGTATAGGGAGAACATTATTTGTTGCGCATTTTAATTGTAATTAACTATTTACAATTTTATGAGATTGATATATGAGAGTGATATTTGAAAACTTTGTTATCATACGAACGCACCTCATTTGCTACGTTTTACGTGCAATTTCCAACTTGTTAAATCTGCCTCTGATTTCTTAGCATTTTATTCATGCAAACTCAGTTTTATCAGTGAAAATGGATCCTGTCTATAACAAAATTTTTCCTTATGTTCCTTTCTATATACAGAAAAAGTGCTATCATCTTGTAGGAAAACACACACATACTTCTGCTACGATAAAAATTGCCTAAAACGGAATTTGTTTCCTATCTCATGTTTTTTGTCTTTGTAAAAAGCAGACTATTCGAAAGAACTAATTGAAATTTGATTAAAACAAAACGTGTTTAAAACAAAATTCAGCTTTAAAAGAAATAAAATTCATTGTTAAGACAAAATGAATTCCAAACAATCATACCTGCTAAGATGGAAATTCATTTAAAACAGAAATTTCTTCGATGCCTTTTGGTTCTGGTCTGGTTGAGGCAGGTTTTTATTATGCTATGTTTTTAGGCAATCGATTTATAATAAAAAAATTTCAGAATATCAAAATCTAGGGAGGGGGTGCAAGTCCCCTTCCTCCATATGAACTCCTTTGACTGCAATAAGTAGTATTTCTTATGAAATTTACCTAAAATGTAACTAACTCTGTTACTGCGGCTGACAGTGCATTTTTTTTTTTTTTTGTGACCAGATGTCTGTTAATATTAAGAGAATTGTTGCTTACAGAAATATGAAAAATGGCGGAATTATAGAGATTTTTTGATAAACGCGCTAATACAGACAGTTTTTAAATAGAATAATTATTTTCAGAGATATTTAATGTTAAAGTTGGTCAAAAATTTTCCATTAAAAAAGTTTTATAGCAGCAAAAATTATAGATAGGAATTTGATCACTGTTAAACCATTTTATGCATTAGAAGTTTACGGTTTGCAGACTACATTTATTATTTTTTTATTTGATACATTTTTTTGAGGATTTATTTTCATTTTAATTTTAAATTTTCAGCATTTTGAAGGATATTTTTTACATATTTAAAAAAAAGTATTATTTTAAATTGTTGCCAAATTTAAAAATTGCGCAAAGAATAATATTTCCTTCAAATTAAAAATTTATTGACACGTTGTTATTACAAACAGGAAAAAAAAAAAAAACCCACTTTCAAATTAGAATTAAATAATAATACTTTAAAAGCAGGAAAATATTGAAAGTTATCTATTATAAAAGCTGTATTTGCACATGAATTTTAAAAGAGAAAGAAAATTCACAATCAAAAAATTCATTATTATGCATTATAAGTCGTAAATGGAAAAAATTGCGTCATATTTATAATGGCCAAAGTATAGTAATGTCAACAGTTTAAACTTAAAAATATATTTACGTGAGGTATTTATTTTATATTTTGAGATAATCTTTTCAACTATTATGTGAATTCTGAGACAGCGCAAATGATATTTCTTTTCCAACAGCAAAATTATTTTCATATGAATATTAAAAAGAGAAAGAACATTTTGGAGAAAATTACGTCAGATTTAAAAAATACAACGCTTTAAATTAAAATATCTATTTACACAAATCATTTCATAGTTCCAGATGATCTTTTAAGCTGTTAATGCTTAACCTAAAGCAAAGCAACTAAAAACATTTCCTTTCAAGCAATAAGAATATTTTCACGTGAATATTACAAAGAGAAATAAAAGTTTAAAATAAATTCATTTATGCATTAAAAGCAGTAAATAGGAGAAATTACGTCTTACTTGAAATGCCAAATAGTAATAATGCAAAACAGTTTAAATTTAAAAATATAATTACACGAGACATTTATTTCATATTTTGAGATATCAATTATTTTTGTGGATTCTAAGACAACACAAATAATATTTCCTTCCTAACAATAAAAGTATTTTCATGTGAAAATGAAAAGGAGAAGGGAAAATTACATCAGATTTAAATTGATACATTTAAAATGCGTTTTACAGCAACTTCCTTATAGCGTTAAAAAATACCAATTGTAACCCTTTGCTTATTTAATACATTTTGCATTAGCTTATTTAAATTTTTTAACTATTTTTTTAATCTAAAAAAAATGAATGGAAACTCGTTTGCAGGGAGATCGTCACTGTTCTTTTAAATTATAATTCAGTTTTTTAAAAGCCAATGAAATTAGACGCTTTTATGTCGTATGTAAAATTATATTATAAAAATTATACTCGCACATGGATTTTTTTTTCTTTAAAGAAAAAAAATTCATTATTATGCATTAAAAGTTGTAAATGGGGAAACTACGTCATATTTAAAATGGTTAAATTATAATATTGCCAAACAGTTTAATATATTTACGCAAGACATTTACTTCATATTTTGAGATAATCTTTTCTACTAGATAAAATTATGTGCTTTTAGAATCTAGGGTGCTTCTATGGGGGTTGGCAAGCGTAGCTCATAGGGGCAAAGCCCCATAATATAATAAAAGTAGCATACTTTAGTTTTCTTTTGCACTAATGGCATTTCTTTCTAACAAATAATAAAAATATTAATAATAAAAACATGCAAATATTATTGATTTTAGCAAAAGCATCCTTTAAAACGAATTTTCAGTTCTTTAAAAAAAGCTAAAAGCGGGAGCACCAAAGCACCCGCGAGCTTTGCGTTGGACAGCCCTGCTGAATACGAGCTATTTTATGCACCACATAATCTAATAGATTTTTTTTTTTTTCTGAATAAAAAGCTATAAATTAATCAAAATGCATTTTTAGTATTTACCGCCATATAGCAATGTATTCAAATTCCTTTCTGGGAAAAAAAAGTAAAAAAAATGTGTATTAATTTCAATAAATTTGAAAAAGTTACGTAATCTATATCTATATTATAAAGTGGTAAAGTTTCTAATCCCTGGAATTACCGAACCGATTTCAAAAGTAATGGTACCAAAATGATGGTGTTTGCCCCGATTCAAACATAGGCTACATCTTGCCTCTAACCTAAAGGGTGTGCAGGAGCGCAAAACATTCTGAAAGTGTGATTTTTGCGTTACTGAGGGGTCTAGAAACATGAAATTTGGCATATTAATTACTTATAAGATATAAATTATCACTAAGAGCATTTACTAAAAATATGAAATTTATAATGATGAAAATACGCGAAAAGCGATCTAAATTGCGATTTTTAAGGAATCACAGAAAGTTAACGAACCAATTTCAAAATGATTGTGACAGACCTTGCTTCAACATAGGCTTTGTCGGTGTCACTATCCGAAAGGTGCAGGAGCAAAAAATGTTCTAAAAATATTACTTTTGTGTTACTAGAGAACTTAAAAACATAAAATTTGGATTTCTAAGAATATATATGTATTTAAAATATATATATATATACGAAATTTAAATTTAAAAGGGGTGAAAAGGCGCAAAAAGCTATCTAAAAACGTTTTAATTGAGATTTTAAAGAAATCTCGGGAAGTAACAGACCGATTTTTAAAATATTGATGTCAAAATGATGGTGACAATTCTTTCTCCATCATAGGCTATAGCTTATCATTCACTCATCCTTTTGGGGTGCACCCCAAAACGAGTGCAGGAACTAAAATCAGCTAACAACGCTCTGAAAATGCAATTTTTGTGTTACTGAAGGGCCTAGCAAGATGAAATTTAGCGTGGTAGTTGCTGATAAGATATGAAGATCTCTAACAACATTTCCTGAAAATTCAAAATTTAAAGATGTGAAAATCACGAAACGCGTCCTAAAAACGTTCTAAATAGTGATTTAAGCAATCTCAGCACATATCAAACCGATTTAAAAAGTAAATTGGTGGTGATAGAATCTGTTAAAACATAAGAAACATAAGCTATATTTTATGTCAGTCACTCTATCAACAGAAGTAGTAAAGGAAAGGAGAGTTTAAGCTCATGCGGCGGGGCGGTGGCGGGGCGAAGGGACGGTCCCGCCACCGGCGCAGCACGCAGCGACCACCACCGGTCCCGCCGCTCGAAATCATACTATAAGATGAAGATTAAATTTATATTTGAATTTTGAACAACCATAATTTTAATGAGTATTATTAATTAAGCGAAACAATTAAAATCTCAGTTTTTAACCATTTTATTTAGATTTCTTCAACTACAAGATGAGATTATCAATTTAACACAAGAAAGTTAAACATATATTTGAATTTTGCTTCATAGACATCTTAATGAGTAGTATTAATTAAGTAAAAACAATAGAAAATATCCAGTTTTATAGAAAAAGACTGATTTCTTACGATTTTTATCAACTATATGATCAATGTAACGACTTAAAAGTTGAAAGTTAAACATGTATCCTAGTTTTTCAACAGCTATAGCCTTAATGAGTATCGTTAATTAAGTAAAAAAACAATGGAAAATATCAAGTTTTATGGAAAAAGACTGATTTCTTACGATTTTTATCAACTTAAGAGAGAAAACTTAAACATACATTCAGTTTTTCAACAGCTATAACCTTAATGAGCATTCATAATTAAGTAAAAAACAATGGAAAATATCGATTTTTATAGAAAAAGACTGATTTCTTACGATTTTTATCAACTGCAACATCAGTGTATCGACTCACAAGTTGAAAGTTAAACATGCATTCTAGTTTTTCAACAGCTATAATCTTAATGAGTATCGTTAATTAAGTAAAAAACAATGGAAAATATCAAGTTTTATAGAAAAAGACTGATTTCTTACGATTTTTTCAACTCAAACTTCAGACTATCAATTTGATAGAAAGAAATTTAAGCATGCATTCCAGTTTTGGACAACCATTTCCTTCATGAACATTATTAATTAAGCAAAACAACAGAAAATATTAAATTTTTAACTGATTTCTTCATATTTTTATTTATTTTTTTATTTTTTTAATATAAAATCAGAATACACAACTTAAAATAGAAATTTAAACATATTTTTTAGTTTTTGAACAGTCGTTACCTCAAAGAATTTCGATAATTGAACAATTAACAAAGGAAACTAATGATTTTTTAACGAAAAAAGACGAATTAAACGAATTTGGTTAACTTTTACTCTAATTGGAAATTTCATCGTACTTTATATATACCAACTAAGTAGAATTTTAATACATAAACGAATAATTTAAAGAAATCCTCAACACACAAATGTGAACCTGCAGAGCATTTCTTATTACGTCATATCTAAACTAAAACTTTTTTCTGCAACCCCTCCATGCATGCATTCCAGGTAGGGGAACATAACAAAGAATTTTGACGTCACAACTTACAAAGGTATACAACAAAATGTTTACGTTCAAGAAAAAGTATCACATAGAGAGAAAAAAAAAAGAGATTTAAGCTATTTATCCATGCTAGTTTTATAACTGTTACCACAACATCTCCAAATTAAAATTTGGAAGTCATAATGAGTGTAATTAATTAAGCAAAATAATAGAAATATTAGTTTTTCAGAGGGGAAAAGACGAATTTAAACAAATTTTATTAGTTTTACACTAGTTTAATAATAATTTTAAGAGGAAAAAGACGAATTTAAACTTTTTTTTTTTCTCATCTCCAACACGGATATATCAATTTTAACAGAAGAATTAAACGTATATTTTAATTTTTAACAACAAAATCTTAACAAGTATCATTAATTAAACAAAAATAAATATCAGTTTTAAAGAAAAGACGAATTTGAATAATTTTACACTAGTATTTTCAAAAGCAACATGGAAATATCAATACTTATTCACATATTTCACTTATTCACTGTATTCAATACTATATTTAATAAATTTGGATACACTTTAAGAATTTCCTAATCTATAATTATATATTAGCTGTATATTTAATGTTACCCATGTTTTCAACATTAGTTCATAATCGTGAATTTTGTATTTTAAATACCATGTATTCAGGTTCAGATTATTTTCACTTGAAATCATACAGAATTTTTTAACAGAGTTTGTTTTTTAAATCATTGAAGCAACTGTATTTAATATTTTTAACATCAATTTTCTAAGATTTTCTAACATTTTCCGATTATACATTCCTCATAAGTACATTTCTAAATGCTACAATCACTTTACATATCGAAAAGATATCATTGAAGCAACTGTATTTAATATTTTTAACACCAATTTTCTAAGATTTTTTAACATTTTCCGGTTATACATTCCTCAAAAGTATATATTCTAAACAATAGAAAATATTAATTTTAAGAATAAAAAGACGAATTTAAACAAATTTTATTAGTTTTACAATATTTTTTCTCATCTCCAACACGGATATATCAATTTTAACAGAATTAAACGCATATTTTAGTTTTTAAGAACAAAAATGTAATAAGTATCATTAATTAAACAAAAAAATAAATATCAATTTTCAAGAAAAGACAATTTTTTACACAAATTTTCAACTTTGAAATACATTTGTTTACATATATTGTTACAATATATTACTAAACTTAAACTTTTTAAAAAGTTTGAATGTCTTTACAAAGGGTTCATATTTATATTTTTCACGTCTTGACTGCATTCGAAATCTTACAACAAAAGTATACTTTTATTATTTTATTTATTATTATTCTAGAAAACCTAAAAAGTCATTTCTTGCTGCTTTAAACACTTGACATATTAATACTACTCTGAGATATTCTACCCATATAATTAATCAAATTAGGACATGGTTAATCTTACACTTCAAAATTTCTGAATTTTTACAATACTTATTTTCATCAAACTTTATTCTTGATCCTATATATTTTAGGAGTACAGAATTTTAACATCTGTTTTTATCTACTTATCAGAAAATTATTAAAACACCCAACAACATTTTCCAAATATGAATATTATCTTTACAGTTTAATAATACAAAACATACACGAATACAAAGTTTAATTTTTACAAACATTTCATATTTCAAACCAAACTTTTCGAAATTTTCACATCATAAGAGCAAACATTAGACGAACTTTTTAACTTTTTTTATTGCTTAGATCTTTTCATCATCACTTTTAATTATGATGATTATCCATTTTTAGGTTGATTGTCGAAAAACTGTAACTGAAATTACATAAACTTAATGTAAAAAACCATGTTCTCACACAATTTCTTGAAATTCAACAAAGAATTGACTATTACTTATCTATTATTATTCTTATTAAATACTTATCTACATCAATATCGACTCTCGATAGTATATAGATATTTCATCATTACACACTTACAACTCTTTTCAAACGTTTATCAGAAAAATAAGTCAATCAAAGTCTAGTAGTTATCACACCTGTTCCTCAGAAATATTACTATCATATGAAACAGTAAAGAAAATTAATAGATATTTAATATTTAATAATCTCATACGTGAAATTACTGTCGAATGAGAATACTAATAATCTATAAAATCAACTGTTGAACAAAAAAATAGTACAGATTACCGAAAATTCAAATGTTTTTTCTGCAAAAGTTACAAAAATTAACAAATGAATGACGAGTTAGAGAAATAACTAAAAAAGTTAATGAACATATTTACAAATTTATTAAAATCACACCTTTTTCTGGATTACAAACCACAATTTCTTATTTCTTGAAAAATTTAACACCGAATTTGTAAGATTTTAGTCCTAGTATTACATACACTCAATAAATATTCAAAATTAACAAAAATATAATTTTTTAGTCTCATCAATAAGCCGAAATTCTATATTAAAAGAATATTTTCATAGTAGTACTTATAAAAATGAGAGTTTACAAACTGATTTTCATAATTTTATCACATTTAAACTTAATATTTTACATAAAACATTATTTAATCAAATTTTATGCTTTCTAATTCAGTAAAATTCAATACTTTTTTAGTTTTTAAACCAATACCACAATTATTTATTTACATCAAACTTGATTCTTCACCTTTTATGTTTCCACATTACACACGTGAGATAAATACTAACTTGGATCAGGAGTTGAAGTCAATTGATTCCATTCGATTTTCATCATGTACGTATTGCTCCTACACGAAATTTCTTACTTCTATAATCATCTAATGTATTAAAACTAATCTACTCATATTTTTAATTAATTCATCAGATGTTTCATCTCGCACTTCTGAATTATCGTCCATCAAGTTGCTTAAAATATAAATACTATCTTTATAGTTTTAATGATATATAGTATACATGGTTTATCTTGAGTTAGCACTTCCATAGTATTAATCAAGTTATATGTTTCATCTTGCACTTGATCTTAATGATTTCATCTTGCATCTGAATTATCGTCCATCGAGTTTTTTTTAAAATAATAATATATTTATAGTTTTTGATTATACATAGCATATACGAATACAATCTTTAATTTTAACATTTCATATTTCAAATAACCTATTTCCGAAACCAAGCTATGTGAATTTTACCACAATGCTTATTATCATAGAATAATTTGTGTTTCACACTTTTCTAAAAATTATCAGATATGTACCCCTCAGAGAAATTACTATCATATGAATAAATGAAGAAAATTTAATTTATATTAAAGGTACACGAAATTGATTGCAATATACATGTATTTAATAAAAATAAATAAATAAGCGATTATTTATACATTAAACCTTTACTAAATATATATTTCTTTCATTATACAGATGTTTCAACAAGATGAACCAAAACAGCAGCTAACTTCAGAAATTAATGATCCGAATGATTCATCCCTAGCACATGTAACGTTAACGAATAACACATATGTGAGTACTTATATGAGAAGTACTAGAAATCGTATATGAAACGTAATTAGAGTAAATATAAAATGATTTGTCTTACTACCTACACTTTAACAAGTGCCTTTTTACCTATACTGTTGAAGAGAACCCTAACTGTGTCCATTTATTTCTATTACAGATGTGCTCTATTTGATACAAACACTTCTAAAGTAAATGGAATTTAACATAACATACAAAAATCTATACAGGTGAAAAACCTTACACTTGGAAAGATTACCATAAATGTTGTTTTCAAGGAGACGTGAATCAAAAATGCACACATCATCATATAAAGCATCGTCAGTTATATGTAAACTTAGCGAAGATATTCAAAAATTAGTCAGACTTTTGAAGAATTTAGAAATAAAGGAAGATATTTAGGCTATTTATCCATCATATTTTCACAACACTTACCACAATATCTCAAACTTAAAATTTGGAAGACATACACACTGCTGAAAAGTAATTTTGTGATTCTTCTAACCAGTATGAATGTGTAGATATTATTTTGCAATGTATTCTTTAAATACTCACATTAAATATTCTTTTATATGCATATATCGTTGTGTTTATTTTTCTAATACCTATTACATTAATGAAATACATAACATTTTAAGTGAAATAATACTCTCACAACTTAAAAAATGCATAAGAACATACAAAAAATAAGCAGATGTATGAAAAAATATGCAAGTTTACAAAATAATTTCATTGTTTTCTAGAAATATTAACAAAAAATATTTACAATATGAAAAAATTGCAAAAGTGAAAAGAAAAAACACAAATGTAAAAACAAAAACCACAAAGTGAAAAACTCATAACAAAGTTTATGAAAAAAATATTTACAACAAAAATTTTTTTTACAAAAACCAAAACTTCCAAAAATATTTTTTTCAAAAATTTTTTTTTTCAAAAACATTTTTTACAAAAAAATTTTTTTTCAAAATAAGTTTTTACAAAAGTAAAAAAAGAAAATCACATCGTTAAAAAAATGAAAAATTTTTGTTAAAAAAAGTGTAAAAAAATTGCAAAAAAAAGTTGCAAAAATTTCAAAAAAAGTTATGAAAAAAGTCTCAAAAATTTTGTTGTTTTTAATAGCAAATGCAATGGTTTCGCCATTGCATACTGCATTAAAACCAATGAAATTTTTGAAGCTTTTTTCCTAACTTTTTTGAAATTTTTGCAACATTTTTTTGCAATTTTTTTACACTTTTTTTAACAAAAATTTTTCATTTTTTTAACGATGTGATTTCTTTTTTTACTTTTGTAAAAACTTATTTTGAAAAAAAAATTTTTTGTAAAAAATGTTTTTGAAAAAAAAATTTTTTGAAAAAAATATTTTTGGAAGTTTTGGTTTTTGTAAAAAAAATTTTTGTTGTAAATATTTTTTTCAAAAACTTTGTTATGAGTTTTTCACTTTGTGGTTTTTGTTTTTACATTTGTGTTTTTTCTTTTCACTTTTGCAATTTTTTCATATTGTAAATATTTTTTGTTAATATTTCTAGAAAACAATGAAATTATTTTGTAAACTTGCATATTTTTTCATACATCTGTTTTTTTTTTTTGTATGTTCTTATGCATTTTTTAAGTTGAGAGAGTGTTATTTCACTTAAAATGTTATGTATTTCATTAATGTAATAGGTATTAGAAAAATAAACACAACGATATATGCATATAAAAGAATATTTAATGTGAGTATTTAAAGAATACATTGCAAAATAATATCTACACATTCATACTGGTTAGAAGAATCACAAAATTACTTTTCAGCAGTGTGTATGTCTCCCAAATTTTAAGTTTGAGATATTGTGGTAAGTGTTGTGAAAATATGATGGATAAATAGCCTAAATATCTTCCTTTATTTCTAAATTCTTCAAAAGTCTGACTAATTTTTGAATATCTTCGCTAAGTTTACATATAACTGACGATGCTTTATATGATGATGTGTGCATTTTTGATTCACGTCTCCTTGAAAACAACATTTATGGTAATCTTTCCAAGTGTAAGGTTTTTCACCTGTATAGATTTTTGTATGTTATGTTAAATTCCATTTACTTTAGAAGTGTTTGTATCAAATAGAGCACATCTGTAATAGAAATAAATGGACACAGTTAGGGTTCTCTTCAACAGTATAGGTAAAAAGGCACTTGTTAAAGTGTAGGTAGTAAGACAAATCATTTTATATTTACTCTAATTACGTTTCATATACGATTTCTAGTACTTCTCATATAAGTACTCACATATGTGTTATTCGTTAACGTTACATGTGCTAGGGATGAATCATTCGGATCATTAATTTCTGAAGTTAGCTGCTGTTTTGGTTCATCTTGTTGAAACATCTGTATAATGAAAGAAATATTTAGTAAAGGTTTAATGTATAAATAATCGCTTATTTATTTATTTTTATTAAATACATGTATATTGCAATCAATTTCGTGTACCTTTAATATAAATTAAATTTTCTTCATTTATTCATATGATAGTAATTTCTCTGAGGGGTACATATCTGATAATTTTTAGAAAAGTGTGAAACACAAATTATTCTATGATAATAAGCATTGTGGTAAAATTCACATAGCTTGGTTTCGGAAATAGGTTATTTGAAATATGAAATGTTAAAATTAAAGATTGTATTCGTATATGCTATGTATAATCAAAAACTATAAATATATTATTATTTTAAAAAAAACTCGATGGACGATAATTCAGATGCAAGATGAAATCATTAAGATCAAGTGCAAGATGAAACATATAATTTGATTAATACTATGGAAGTGCTAACTCAAGATAAACCATGTATACTATATATCATTAAAACTATAAAGATAGTATTTATATTTTAAGCAACTTGATGGACGATAATTCAGAAGTGCGAGATGAAACATCTGATGAATTAATTAAAAATATGAGTAGATTAGTTTTAATACATTAGATGATTATAGAAGTAAGAAATTTCGTGTAGGAGCAATACGTACATGATGAAAATCGAATGGAATCAATTGACTTCAACTCCTGATCCAAGTTAGTATTTATCTCACGTGTGTAATGTGGAAACATAAAAGGTGAAGAATCAAGTTTGATGTAAATAAATAATTGTGGTATTGGTTTAAAAACTAAAAAAGTATTGAATTTTACTGAATTAGAAAGCATAAAATTTGATTAAATAATGTTTTATGTAAAATATTAAGTTTAAATGTGATAAAATTATGAAAATCAGTTTGTAAACTCTCATTTTTATAAGTACTACTATGAAAATATTCTTTTAATATAGAATTTCTGCTTATTGATGAGACTAAAAAATTATATTTTTGTTAATTTTGAATATTTATTGAGTGTATGTAATACTAGGACTAAAATCTTACAAATTCGGTGTTAAATTTTTCAAGAAATAAGAAATTGTGGTTTGTAATCCAGAAAAAGGTGTGATTTTAATAAATTTGTAAATATGTTCATTAACTTTTTTAGTTATTTCTCTAACTCGTCATTCATTTGTTAATTTTTGTAACTTTTGCAGAAAAAACATTTGAATTTTCGGTAATCTGTACTATTTTTTTGTTCAACAGTTGATTTTATAGATTATTAGTATTCTCATTCGACAGTAATTTCACGTATGAGGTTATTAAATATTAAATATCTATTAATTTTCTTTACTGTTTCATATGATAGTAATATTTCTGAGGAACAGGTGTGATAACTACTAGACTTTGATTGACTTATTTTTCTGATAAACGTTTGAAAAGAGTTGTAAGTGTGTAATGATGAAATATCTATATACTATCGAGAGTCGATATTGATGTAGATAAGTATTTAATAAGAATAATAATAGATAAGTAATAGTCAATTCTTTGTTGAATTTCAAGAAATTGTGTGAGAACATGGTTTTTTACATTAAGTTTATGTAATTTCAGTTACAGTTTTTCGACAATCAACCTAAAAATGGATAATCATCATAATTAAAAGTGATGATGAAAAGATCTAAGCAATAAAAAAAGTTAAAAAGTTAAAAAGTTAAAAAGTTCGTCTAATGTTTGCTCTTATGATGTGAAAATTTCGAAAAGTTTGGTTTGAAATATGAAATGTTTGTAAAAATTAAACTTTGTATTCGTGTATGTTTTGTATTATTAAACTGTAAAGATAATATTCATATTTGGAAAATGTTGTTGGGTGTTTTAATAATTTTCTGATAAGTAGATAAAAACAGATGTTAAAATTCTGTACTCCTAAAATATATAGGATCAAGAATAAAGTTTGATGAAAATAAGTATTGTAAAAATTCAGAAATTTTGAAGTGTAAGATTAATCATGTCCTAATTTGATTAATTATATGGGTAGAATATCTCAGAGTAGTATTAATATGTCAAGTGTTTAAAGCAGCAAGAAATGACTTTTTAGGTTTTCTAGAATAATAATAAATAAAATAATAAAAGTATACTTTTGTTGTAAGATTTCGAATGCAGTCAAGACGTGAAAAATATAAATATGAACCCTTTGTAAAGACATTCAAACTTTTTAAAAAGTTTAAGTTTAGTAATATATTGTAACAATATATGTAAACAAATGTATTTCAAAGTTGAAAATTTGTGTAAAAAATTGTCTTTTCTTGAAAATTGATATTTATTTTTTTGTTTAATTAATGATACTTATTACATTTTTGTTCTTAAAAACTAAAATATGCGTTTAATTCTGTTAAAATTGATATATCCGTGTTGGAGATGAGAAAAAATATTGTAAAACTAATAAAATTTGTTTAAATTCGTCTTTTTATTCTTAAAATTAATATTTTCTATTGTTTAGAATATATACTTTTGAGGAATGTATAACCGGAAAATGTTAAAAAATCTTAGAAAATTGGTGTTAAAAATATTAAATACAGTTGCTTCAATGATATCTTTTCGATATGTAAAGTGATTGTAGCATTTAGAAATGTACTTATGAGGAATGTATAATCGGAAAATGTTAGAAAATCTTAGAAAATTGATGTTAAAAATATTAAATACAGTTGCTTCAATGATTTAAAAAACAAACTCTGTTAAAAAATTCTGTATGATTTCAAGTGAAAATAATCTGAACCTGAATACATGGTATTTAAAATACAAAATTCACGATTATGAACTAATGTTGAAAACATGGGTAACATTAAATATACAGCTAATATATAATTATAGATTAGGAAATTCTTAAAGTGTATCCAAATTTATTAAATATAGTATTGAATACAGTGAATAAGTGAAATATGTGAATAAGTATTGATATTTCCATGTTGCTTTTGAAAATACTAGTGTAAAATTATTCAAATTCGTCTTTTCTTTAAAACTGATATTTATTTTTGTTTAATTAATGATACTTGTTAAGATTTTGTTGTTAAAAATTAAAATATACGTTTAATTCTTCTGTTAAAATTGATATATCCGTGTTGGAGATAAGAAAAAAAAAAGTTTAAATTCGTCTTTTTCCTCTTAAAATTATTATTAAACTAGTGTAAAACTAATAAAATTTGTTTGAATTCGTCTTTTCCCCTCTGAAAAACTAATATTTCTATTATTTTGCTTAATTAATTACACTCATTATGACTTCCAAATTTTAATTTGGAGATGTTGTGGTAACAGTTATAAAACTAGAATGGATAAATAGCTTAAATCTCTTCTTTTTTTCTCTCTATGTGATACTTTTTCTTGAACGTAAACATTTTGTTGTATACCTTTGTAAGTTGTGACGTCAAAATTCTTTGTTATGTTCCCCTACCTGGAATGCATGCATGGAGGGGTTGCAGAAAAAAGTTTTAGTTTAGATATGACGTAATAAGAAATGCTCTGCAGGTTCACATTTGTGTGTTGAGGATTTCTTTAAATTATTCGTTTATGTATTAAAATTCTACTTAGTTGGTATATATAAAGTACGATGAAATTTCCAATTAGAGTAAAAGTTAACCAAATTCGTTTAATTCGTCTTTTTTCGTTAAAAAATCATTAGTTTCCTTTGTTAATTGTTCAATTATCGAAATTCTTTGAGGTAACGACTGTTCAAAAACTAAAAAATATGTTTAAATTTCTATTTTAAGTTGTGTATTCTGATTTTATATTAAAAAAATAAAAAAATAAATAAAAATATGAAGAAATCAGTTAAAAATTTAATATTTTCTGTTGTTTTGCTTAATTAATAATGTTCATGAAGGAAATGGTTGTCCAAAACTGGAATGCATGCTTAAATTTCTTTCTATCAAATTGATAGTCTGAAGTTTGAGTTGAAAAAATCGTAAGAAATCAGTCTTTTTCTATAAAACTTGATATTTTCCATTGTTTTTTACTTAATTAACGATACTCATTAAGATTATAGCTGTTGAAAAACTAGAATGCATGTTTAACTTTCAACTTGTAAGTCGATACACTGATGTTGCAGTTGATAAAAATCGTAAGAAATCAGTCTTTTTTTATAAAACTTGATATTTTCCATTGTTTTTTACTTAATTAACGATACTCATTAAGATTATAGCTGTTGAAAAACTAGAATGCATGTTTAACTTTCAACTTGTAAGTCGATACACTGATGTTGCAGTTGATAAAAATCGTAAGAAATCAGTATTTTTTTTATAAAACTTGATATTTTCCATTGTTTTTTACTTAATTAACGTAATTAACGATACTCATTAAGATTATAGCTGTTGAAAAACTAGAATGCATGTTTAACTTTCAACTTGTGAGTCGATACACTGATGTTGCAGTTGATAAAAATCGTAAGAAATCAGTCTTTTTCTATAAAAATCGATATTTTCCATTGTTTTTTACTTAATTATGAATGCTCATTAAGGTTATAGCTGTTGAAAACTGAATGTATGTTTAAGTTTTCTCTCTTAAGTTGATAAAAATCGTAAGAAATCAGTCTTTTTCCATAAAACTTGATATTTTCCATTGTTTTTTTACTTAATTAACGATACTCATTAAGGCTATAGCTGTTGAAAAACTAGGATACATGTTTAACTTTCAACTTTTAAGTCGTTACATTGATCATATAGTTGATAAAAATCGTAAGAAATCAGTCTTTTTCTATAAAACTGGATATTTTCTATTGTTTTTACTTAATTAATACTACTCATTAAGATGTCTATGAAGCAAAATTCAAATATATGTTTAACTTTCTTGTGTTAAATTGATAATCTCATCTTGTAGTTGAAGAAATCTAAATAAAATGGTTAAAAACTGAGATTTTAATTGTTTCGCTTAATTAATAATACTCATTAAAATTATGGTTGTTCAAAATTCAAATATAAATTTAATCTTCATCTTATAGTATGATTTCGAGCGGCGGGACCGGTGGTGGTCGCTGCGTGCTGCGCCGGTGGCGGGACCGTCCCTTCGCCCCGCCACCGCCCCGCCGCATGAGCTTATACTCTCCTTTCCTTACTACTAACAGAGGTTTGCAGGAACGAAAAACATGCAAAATGATGATTTCTATTGCTCTTTTAGTGCAATAGAAATCATCATTTTGCATGAGTCTAGAAACTTTAAATATGGCATGGTAGTTACTTATAAAATATAAATGTTCTCTAAAGAACAAACGGAAATAAATTGGAAATTTAAAAATGTTAAAACGAAGGGAACGAGCGAAAAAATAAAAAAATAAAAATTCTAAAAAGCTCCCAGTTTACGATTTTTATGCAAGCTCAGAAAGTAATAAACCAATTATTAAAGTAATAGTTGCGAATCAATGGTGACGCTCCCTGATCTTACATATGTCTATATTCTAAGACCGTTTCACTACCGTCTGAAGTATAGGCAGAAACAATACATGGTCTAAAAAAGCCTTTAAATCTCTCTAAATTACGTTTCTATATGGAATATTAGGAAACACCAAATTGATTTCAAAATTAAAGTTGGCAAATTAATGGTGACAGCTCCCTTTTCAACATAGGCATTTTATATTAATGCCACTACTCCGAAGGAGATGGCAGATCCTCAGAAAAGAAATCTGGATTTTGACATGATAGTAAATTTTAAAATGTAAATGCATAATACTTAGAAAATTGTTTTTAAAAAATTAAATATTTCAAACGAATACTGAAAGAAACGTATTGAATTGAGCATAAAAGTTTCAAAATATTGTCTATATTATCATTTATTTAGAATTAGCTTTAATTTTTCTTATCATTTTAAATCTTATTTCGGAAAAATGTTAGTGTCATAATGAAATTATGACAAAATGTGGCTTAAATGGAAAATTTTGAACTATTCCTGAATATATAATTATTTCTAATAAAAATCAGGCACAAATATTACTTGGCGAATTTCAGCTATTACGCGAAATAGCAAATTCGCGAGGTTTACTAGTATAATATAAATGCACTTCAAACAGTTACCGCCAATAATAACCGTAAAGTATGGAAATTCCTTTGAATGTCCTTCTAAACAAATGATAAATACGTTACATTTATTTTCTGAGCGCTTTAGGAAAACTTGTTGCAATGCATCGCAATAACTCATGAATGTCATTATAATGTACTTCAAACAATTACCGTTCATAGACAGTACTATAATTGAATTCTTTTGTAAAAAATTTTTGAAATAATTCGTAATTTTGAACTTTATAAATTCTTTTGAATTAAAATTGTAGATTAAAGGGAACGAGACCTCCATATTTATTTCTCTATTTATTACATATTTAGTATACACATAGTATTGGGTAAATCTTGCAATCGTTTTGAAAATCGAAATTTTTTTGACGGATTTACACGTTTGAGGCACTGGATTCCGGAAAACGTATTTTTAGGGGGGGGGGGGGAATTGCCATCCGTCTGTCTGTATGTCTGCAAACGCTCTATCTCCAGAATAAATTGAGATAGCGTTACGCACAGATACGGTTGGCTTTTATAATATAGATAGATTTTAGCCTTTAAAATATTAAATGCATGAAAGAATGTATTAAGAGTTTTGTTTCCTTCTTTTTTGGAAGAGTTTTAAAATTTTATTGTAAAATTATTCATAATTAGTTATTTATTTTTGAAAAGATATCAATTTTTTTTTTGAAAATATGCATTTTAACAAATTATTTGTGTGACGATCTACTGTAAACTCAATGAAGATAATTACTACGAGTTAAAATAAGTTTCTTTTATCGCTTTTTATAATTTAAATAATCGTCAGTATTATAATAATTGAGTTAGTATGTTAAAGATATGATATATTTTACATTTCATGCGCGAACTTCTTACAGTGATTAAAAAAAGTATTAAAATTAAAAGTAGATTTTTTTTCCATTTTAAAATATCCTACACACTTTAAAAAAAATATGCTATAAATAAGTTAAACATTATTTTAAAATCATAATGAAAAATAAACTAACTTTCCTTTTCAACTATTTCAAACTTAAAAAAAAAAATTAATAAATTACAATTATTATTATTATTATTATTTTAATATCATAAAAACATGTTAGCTTTTTGTTATTAAAACAGAAAGAAATAGAGAAAAATGTAGCGAGCTCTTTTATAAACAACTCGCTGTAATATTTTTCTTTTCCTGTGACACATGTCATGTCGCCATGCAATTTATCGGTCAAACTACCAATTTAACATCAAAACTGCTTAGTAAATATATGGGAATGATTGGAATGAATTCAACATAGAACCATACTTAGCTAATTATATATTAGAGTTTCATTGAGAATAATACTACTGCAAGACAAGTATTACAACAATTACTTCGCTTTCCTACTAGAACAATTATTTCTAAACATCATTTACGGAACTTCTATAGTTTTGAAAACAAGATAGAAATATTCTGGAAAATTGACAGAAAACTTATTGGAATTATACTGATTTGTAGTCTTAAAATGTCAATTACGAAAATTGTACTATTTTATAGAAAAATTGAAATTATTCTGTAAAATTTTAAGTGAAAATTAGCGTATGTTAACAGATTTTTTTCAACAGTGTGTATTTTAATATATCCTTCGTTTAGTATATCCTAGTATTTTAGTATATTGCATATCAATTGTATTATGTTCGAAAGAGTGTAATATCATTAAAATGCACTAGAAACTATTTTTTCCCATTGGTCGTAATACAGCGGAATACTTTTGATTATCCATGTAATTAAAGTAATGATCCAATGCATTTTCATAAACGTTTAAACGATTCGAGAAAATTATGCAACAATTTTATATTTTAAGTTTCAAATGATTCAGTTGGATAGTTTTTGCTCTGTTATATGCGGACGGACTGAACGCAGTTATAAGTACTTCATATTTACATAATTATGAACGCACCTAAAAAAATGAGGGTAAAGGTCCCTTGACCCCTTATTGTAGTTCTTGAAATGACTAACTATTGTAGTCTATTTCCTTCACTTTGCTGCCCCAGTTTAAATCCGTGAAGCCTTTACATTTTTTGTTCAAAGTAGAAAGAAAAAATGATAATAGTAAAAAAAGATGCTTAGGCCAGATTTATTGACAGCGGTTTCTGAGAGATTTAAGTTGAAATCAGTATGGCTTCCATTTATCTTTTTATAAATCCTAGATTATCGATATAGTGATATTAAAACAGTTGATAAGGTCAATTTAATAATACTAAATCATTCTTTGACCCCCTTTTCCCCCCATCTTTTTTGTGACATAGATTTCTTTCAAATAATGGTCACAATGTGGTTACCGAAAAGAAAAAAAAAGTAAAGTCAAACCTCGTTAATACGAACACGCTTAATGCGAATTACTTTTATCATGAACTATTTCCGAATGCCCTGCTCAGCTGTATGTAATGTATTTAATTTCAAATAACACCCCCCCCCCCCAAAAAAAAAAAATAAAATAAAAAAAAATAAAAAAAAAAAAAATCCCTTGAGTGTCGCTTTAACGAGGTTTGACTTTACCAAGTTTAGCGTTTGAACTATTGTATTGAAGGCAAATATAAGGAATTTACTGAAGATTATTAATTTTGTTCATTTCTGTTCAAATTATTTCTATATTGTGCTTCTACCAGCGTAAGCGATTTAATGAAGATAAATCGAGAGAAAGTCTATAAAGTTTAATCGAATTTCGTTTATTAGTTCTTGAGATGGAACATTTTCCAAAAATAGTCAAATCGTGTTCAGGACATCCCAAAACGTGCAAGTACATCAGAAAGCGAAAATCAAAAATATTTGCGGTTTCAGTACCTCCTTTTTAACACTTTTTAATGAAGTTGAAAAGTGTTTATGAACTGGGTTTGCCTATCCGTCCGTTTGCGTCTGTCCGTGCTCTAATGTCTGTAAAAATAGTGAAATTACATGAAATTAGTATGTTACTGGAATTCATTATAGTATGTTCGAAATTAAAAAGGAAGTATGTAGCACGTACGAGTTTTTTACAGGAACACTCAAAATAATTTTATTACATTATGGCTTGTGAGGAAAAATTGTTTGCGGTGCATTTTAAAGACATTACTATTTTAAATATATTGAAAATTATATAGTGCAACCTCTTTAACGCGAACACTCAAGAGGAAACTTAAAAGAAAAGAAAGTATTGAACATTTTCTATGCTTTAGAATATACATATGAATATACAAATTGTACATATTTACAGAAGTCTATTTTTGTTTTCAATCTTACCAGAATCTAAGAACACAAAATAATTAAAATTCACAAAATTCATTACAAGGTACAAAGTCAAAATAGTTAAAAGAAGTCGGAAATTGCACGTCAAGCGTAGAAAATGAGGTGCGTTCGTTCTAAAGCAAAGTTTAAAAAATATTCAGATCTTGGTGTAATAGTAGATACTATTTTGAACACAGCATATTTGTCGAAATTTTTTGTATGTCCCTGTAAATGCTATCTGATTTCTATTATCCAGAAAGTAAATTGTTGTAAACCTCGGCAATGTATATCAATTTTATAAAATATGAAATAATTTAATGTAGTTAAAACATACTTCAAACAGTGTTACCTCCTTACCATTATGTAATGGAATATTTTGTGTAGCCTTGTAAATTAATAACAAATATTTTCTGCACCACAGATTGTATAGAACTCTAGAGTATACTTCATAAATGCATATCAATTTAATGATGTTCGAAAGAGTTTAACATAGTTAAAATCCACTTGAATTTTTTTTTCTCGTGGCTTTAATGTAGTAACGGAATACTTTTAATTGTCCCTGTAATTAAACTTTACATCCGATTTTCATAAAATTTGAAATTACTCGACAAAATTATACCACAAATATTTATTTTAATTTTCAAACGATTTGGTTGGGTAATTTTTGCTCTGCTGTTTGCGGGCAGACAGACGGAAAGACTGAACGACGAATATATTGACTGCATATTTACGAACTCACCTAAAAATGTTTTCAAATCATAATATATAAGATGCAGAAAACCTAGAGCTAAAATCGTCATTCCTATTCCATAAAATAAAATAAAATAAAATAAAATAAAATGCTAAAAAACACCTTTAATTTGATTTTTGGCAATCCCCCCCCCTTAAATTTTTTTGGTGCTAATATAAATAATTGAAAACCATGTTTGTCACTGTTAATATTTTTCACAACTTTTTTCTTTTTCATTATTTTCGATGTTTCACAACTAAATGAAGAAATAACATGAAATATGAATAAAAATAATTGAAAACCATCTTTTATCACATTTCCTTAACACTCGTTTCAACTTACAGAAGAAATGCTCCCCTTCACTGTCTCAACATCCGTTCTCTGCTTCCTACATCCGGTAACCCACCAATGATTTTCTACATAAACATACGAAAACATCTTCACATTTTGTGATAACGATTGATTTTCCCAGAATGGCAACAAAAACTCAACTTCTTAACGAATGTCTTCAAAGCATTGCTTTGTGGAAAACGAGGAACTGACTAATGAATGTTGCGAGTTTAATGATCTTAGAAAGTGATATATCCGTCCGTGTCTGATATCTCTTGGAGTTAACTGGCTTTATTTGGTGAAAGAAGACACGGAATTGTAATATATGTGACAGAGCTTTTGCGAAATAGCTTGCGTCATTATTAGTTTTTAGAGAAAATTCACTTGGCGAAATTGTGTAATTTGCTGGCTTATTTTTACATATCGAACACCAAACGTAAAGGAAAGTATTGTAACAGATAACTGACTATGAAATTTTAATTTTTTTTTTTAAACAACGTTTTTATTTGCATAATTGTACATACAGGCTGATAACGACTGTTCTGGAGGGTGTTCTTCCAAAAAGGTATAGAGACCGTTCGCAAAATTGTTTTCTTCGATCCAGTCCAGATCATCTCCATTAATAGCTTGTACTGTTGTTTGGATGTAATATTTCTATTTACAAGGACACTTCATATGCTGATGCCACTCTCACGACTTATTTATATTACAGACTTTTTGGATGTTTTGCTGGTGAACCTTATTGATGTTCTTGGTCTTCCGGAACGACTTTTATGAACGTCCAGTCCCAATCCAGTTCCATTTATTTCAAACTTACCTTTTATCAGGGATGTACTGGAACTTATACGGGAGTATATGGGGTACACGCCGTATACCTTCTGGATTTTTTTAAAGACCACCGTATACTCTCTGTTTCTCAAAAAAAAGTTATAGTATATACATTCCAGGGTATATTTTTAGAGTATATCCTCTGCTTAGAGCGTATAATCTCTGACTTTTTTATGACTACACCACTGCCTTTTATCAGCTGTCACCACTGCCTTCTTCTATTTATATATTTATTTATTTATCTTTAATTATTTTTTACTAATTATAAGTCGCTATCTGAAACTCCCTACGATATTGTTTTTGTACTTATGGTAGGCGGAACTGGGGCACTTTGATATAGTTTTTTTAAAACAATTTTTTTGGTGTCCAGAAAGTAGAAATTTCAAGTTATTTTTCCATGTGGTGTCAGAAAAACTTGTGTAGTGTGTTATAAAAATGTACAATCGTTGTTTTATATAGTATTTTTGCATGTAGTTAAAAAAAAAAAAAAAAAAAAAAAAAAAATTCATTTGTATCAATGTGTTCAATTCCCGGAGAAGATTGATACACCTCATGAGGTACTTTGATACGATTTGGATTAATGGAGACAAATAACACCAATGCATATTTTTCAAAGAAAATGAGTTAGCAAACCATTTTATATTTATTTATAGAAATTCAAATCACCCACAATTTATTTGTAAGCAATATTAAAGCAATCAAAATTAAATGATTACTGATCTGGTGTTCTGCCAGTGGCGTAGCTATGTTTTTTAGCGCCCGGGGCCAGCAAGAAATTTTGCGCCCCCACCCCAATATAGATATATAACAATTTCTCTCAATTTGGCGCCCCTAGGCCTCGGAGCCCGGGGCGGACGCCCCCCTTAGCTACGCCACTGGTTCTGGCTATTCCTTGTCTGACTGTTGACTGTGGTAACTTTGTCATATCTGGCACTTCAACCCCAGCATTATCTTCTTTCTTAGGAAAGAAGAAAAAATTACCAGGTTTTCTAAACATAAATTGGTTTATATACAGAAAATAAAGGATAATTATACAAGGTGATTCATAATGAATGGGACAAAAAGAAAACGTGATTGTGAACGCTGTAATTAATATATTTAGAAAATTCAAATTAACCTTAATACTACATTTATTGATGTTTCTACACGTGTTCAATATGTGCCTTTTCGGAGACACGACAAATGTCTACACGGTAATCAAGCTCCTGCCATACTCGTGATAGCATATCCCCTGTGATATAGTTCAACACTGCAGTTATCCGCTGCTTCAGTTTCTCACACTCCTGAGGAAGTAGAGGCACAAACACCTTTTCTTTAACGAGACCCCAGAGAAAAAAATCACAAGGCGTTAGATATGGGGATCCCATCGGCCAATGAAGACATGTCAAATCCTGTGGCCCAGCACGGTCAATCCAGCGATGGGGTAGACGTTCGTTCAGGAACTCACGCACGTTGTTACTTTAATGTGGGGGAGTACCATCTTGCAGCAAAATGAAATCAGGAACAGCTTCCTCCAGTTAGGGGAGCAACTACTCAGAGAGCATATCTTGGTAAATGCCCCCAGTAATCGATTTTTCAGCAAAGAAAAATGGACCAAATACACAACTGTCTGATAAAGTGCAGAAAACGTTCACCTTGGGAGAACCTTTCGTACGAAAATGTCTTTGCACAACAGTTACCGGGAGGTTTTGGCATACTCGAAGTCGAAAATGCAGTACGCTTTCTCCTGCATGGACGACATTTTGTTTAATAGCGCCTCTAGCGGCGTGTGCGTCATTCGATGATTTTTCCCTGTTGCCAAATAAAATTTGTATAATTGTAGTTGCAGAATAAATTTGTTTCGGCGGAATAAATCCATTATGGCAGTCATACTGCGCTATTCTTTATGGCCCATTCATTATGAATCACCCTGTATTAAAAATTCTGTTTATAATATAATTATCCTTTGCTGTTCTACAGCTTGTTTCTCTTATTTAACATTTCTCATGTCGAAAATACTTTTTTCTCTGGAGAATCGATATAAATCCAAGATTTGCCAGGCTGCCGTCCTTTTCTTTTGTCAGTTCTACTACCACTAACTTTTGGGTAAATTCATACGTCTTCTGTTTGCAAAAATACTATAAAATGCTCTAATATAAAAAATTAGAGCTATTTCACTTCAATAAAAACTAATATTAGAAATGTTTGGTGGGAAATGGTTGGATTAACCGTGTATGGTAAAAAAAAAAAAAATACTAATACAAGTTGAATGTAGATTCTGCCATTGCAGAATTCCGTTTCGCCTCCGATTAGAAAAAAAGAAAGAAAAAATCGATAGAGGTCTTTTAGAAGGGCGACCCCGTTTAGAATGCAATGAACTAACTTCATTTTTCTTGTGTTTATCAATATAATAGCAAATAGAACGGCGTGAAATACCCAATTGATTAGCAATTTCTCTCTGAGACATTGGAATTGCGGAATATTAAAGAGATACAATTTGACGTGCTACTTCTTCATTGACTAGATTAATCAAAAACGGATTTTTCCTTTAGTTTAAACGCTTTTTTATAGACTCTGAGAAAAAGAAAATGCATTTTAACAATAAAACGAGTGGAATCCCATCGAATTCGACGAATAAAACTTTTAAAAGACCCGATCGATTTGATTTAAAAAAAAGCAAAAGTAATTACATTATTGAATCAATATATAATAAATATATTTCCAAACTTAATGTCAAGTTTGACAGTTACAATTTTCATGCAAATATTCGTACATCTCCAGTTAAAATTTTAATCTGAGTGCCGGCGAAATCCAGAAATTTTATTTTATATGCACTCACAGAAAAATAGTTTTATATAAAAAAAAACTAATTTCATTTTTACTATGACATTATTTTCACTAACTGAAGTCATCTGAAAGTAAAATCTCAATCTCAGTGTCTATAATGAAAAGAAATATTGAAATGTAATATCGTTATGAGTAAAAATGCGATGTTTTAAATAGTGAAGTCATTTTCTCTTCAAATGTTTTTTAAAAGTTACTGTTATTAGTAATATGAAAAAGGGCATCCGTAATAACATTGTAATTCCCATTTATCTGGTTGCTGAATGACATCATTTTCCTCATTTGAAATTTTTCTTATTTTGCTTTAGACATTAATTTTTATCATAAATTATTTTCTGTTATTCTATTTACATTATTAATATTATTTCTCAGTAAATAGATTTTTTTACCTCAATTAGTGTATAATTATACGCATTCATTTTATTGTGGTTAAATTTTACGAAAACAATTAACTTTTTTCTTTTAAATGCGAGGACATGTTCACTGATGAAATAAAGCTTCTGACTGGTGGAAAGTGATAATGGAAAATAAATTTTTATTATCGAGAGAAAAGCTAAACTGAGTTGCCACCATTTTGAAGAAATATCGTAAAAAGAATTTAAAATTAAAAATAAAATATAAAAATGGAAATAAATTAAAAAATAGCTAAAATGGACACAACTACAAATAAATAGCTTTCATTTAAAAAAATAGTTATCAAAATCGGTTGAGTAGAAAATTCAGGGCTGATGACTAAAAAAACAGCCAGGTCTTTTAAATATATAGATAGATTGTATGAATGTCTCGTTTTAACGGCCAGATTATGAAAAAGTGGGCCACAATTTTTGAAACGACACTTTTTAGCTTGTCTGAAAGAAATAGCATCGGAGGCTAAAAAGGTAATGAGAAAATGCACTAGAAAAGGATTTAGGATGTCTGTAGCTATCATGGGACACATTAATACGTATCAATGCGCCCTATACAGCCATTTTGAATAAAATGAATCTTAATTCCAATACTTCACAAGTTACTTTACATTAAAGAATGAGGAACTGATAAAGAGTAGCTTTACTCGCCAAGGAGAGTATTTTTTTCGGTTAAAAATACTGGAACAGTTGTATGATACCATTGCAATTGTACAACTCAAATTTACTTTTGACCTACAAAAACAATAAATCAGCCGTCCCATTTCATCAAACTACTGAATCATGCCAAGACGTTCTGTATGTAGTTGTATACACTAGCATCATCTTTTGGAACTGTTGTGAAACTTCCTATAATGACCCTGTAAGCAATAGAGGGGATGTATCAATGTGCCCCAGTTCCCCCTACATTTTAATACTTTTGATAGTGTGTTAAAATATTTTTTTTTCTTTTTTTACAAATGTTAATCTTGGTTTCTTCATTATTTCCAAACCTGGAAAGAAAGATAAATCAGAAAATTATGACCCGTTAATAAGTGTATACATTATTTTTGGGCAGTCTGTATGTGTATGTGTGGATGTTTCTTTACATTTTCAGAACCTCAAAGTCTATTTTTGATATTTTTATGTGTGTGTGTGTGGTGTGTGAACACGATTGCCTCAAAAACGTACTATTGATTGAGCTCAAATTTTGCAAATATATTATAATTTATTGTTGCTGCAAGAGCTACATAAATTTTGAATAGGCCAACGGGGATATAGTGCCTAAATTTGTTTTACGCATGTTATGATCGTTTATGTGGGGAACGACGCCTATGAACATCCAGTTACATTCATTTTAAACTTACCTTTTATCTGATTAATTGTAAGTTGCGTAGATTGTCTGTCGCTACCTGAAACTCGCTATGATATTGTTTTTGTACTTCTGGCACATTTTAATACTTCTAATGGCATTTATTTATTTTTTCTTTTTTACAAAAGTTAATCTTGAACTATTCTTCATTTCCGAACCTGAAAAGAAAGTTAAATCAGAAAATTATGATCCGTTAAAATGTGCATTACATTACTTTGGTTTCACTCTGTATATATATGCAGGACCGTAGCTAGAAGTGAATAATAAGGAAAAGCTCAAGAAAATGCAGGGGGGAGGGGGGAGGGGACTCATATTTTCTCACTTTCTGACGCAGAAAAATAAATTTGTGCATATTCACACTGTAGGTACTATGTTTCTTATTAAACTGTTGTAATAACTTAATTTTATGCTAAAAAAAGAATATGATGATGAAAAATTCGAGTGTATAACTAGTGCAATATTAAACATCATGCTAGCTTCATATGTGCAAATAGGATGAGCCAGTGCTGACACACCTTTTTTAGCTACAATTTAATATTTCTGTAAAACTGTGAAAGGGCATGAAAACTAAATTAGATTTTTGAACAGAATTTCATTTGGATTTTTGGAACGTAAATTCATTTAGTGACATTTGGAATCTTTTACAGGGGAGGCTCAAAATGTTTTAGAGAGGGAGGGGGGAATGAGCCGCCCCTAAAACTTCCTTAGCTACGATCCTGTATGTATGTGTTGATGTTTCTTTACATTTTCAGAATCCCAGAGTCTATTTTCGATATTTCTACGTGTGTGTGGTGTGTCAACACGATTGCCTCAAAAATGTACTTTTGATTAAGTTCAAAATTTGCAAGTATCTTATAATCTATTGTTGCTGCAAGAACTACATATATTTTGTATAGACCAACAGATATACTGCTTAAAATTTGTTTTAGGCATTTTATGATCGTTTCTATAGGGAAAGTCATTAAGAAAATGTAAGCGCACTGATAAATGTAGTCACTGTGTTAAAAAAAATCTCTTGGGCATATATGCATTCAAAATAAATTAAAATACAGTCAGTATAATTGAGTGCGAAATCATTACTGTAAATGTGAGCATCAAATTTTGCACATTTATTTTTCAAAATTGCAAATTTTTGTAAATAATAAATTCAATAATATTTAATTTAACTATTTTATAGGATTTTTCGCTTAAAATTTTAAATTTAAAAAAAAATCCGTTTTTAATGTGTCTGATATGTACTAAGTTAAATAAAAGCGATGAACGGCAACACAATTGAAAAAAATCGAATACTGGGGATTAAAAATTTTTAATTAAAGTCTCTTTGAAATTGAAAATTATTTACTAGTAAGATTTAGGAAGTTGTATAAATGCATACATCTTATGTACCACAAGAATGAAAAAAATAAATTCGTTTTCTGAAAAACTTCGAATTTGTTATGAAATAAATTTCATGACTCGAAAAATTTTACAATTATTCTTATTAATTTTTTAATGTGTATTTATTTACATATGTGTAGTATGTGCTATGCTCTAAAACTTTTAATTTTCTGACCTTTATGTAGAAAAAAGGAATTTTTTGAATGAAATTGCGATTTTTTAGGTATATATTATAAAATTTTAGCTTCGAATTAAAAAAAATGAAAACTTCTAGTTCATTGTACTGGACAAGAGCAGACAAACATGCCATTAAACACAAAGAAGAAGTTAGATTGTATAATTCGTATAATATGCTAACTACAGAGAATAGTAGAAGTTACATTGTATAATCAGTATAATGTGCTATTTACATAGTATAGTAAAAGTTACATTGTATAATTAGTATAATATGCTATTTATGTAATATAGTCGAAGTTACATGATAATTTTCGAATCTACAAGGGTTAATGTAACCACCAAATTTAGATTTTTTTTTCTAAATTGCATTTCTTTAAATTTTTATAGAACATAAAAAAAAGTTTCATTTAATTATTTTATTATATTTTACAATTAAAAATATCAATATTTGGTGCAAATTATTAAAAAAAAAAGTATTTCTGCTGTAGTGGCATTTATTTCAAATGGAAGCACTGAACGACATCGTGTGACAAACATCGGATGCGAAAAATTTTCATAAAAATAATACTACTACTTTTCAGTTGAAATGCTACTACTACTTTTCAGTTGAAATGTACTTCCTAAAAATCATCAATCATAGTCAGACCTTTAGCTGATGTTTTTTTTTTCTTTGTATATACCTGTACGTAAACGACAAAACAAAAAAAAAGTTCTTAAAATTGTGTAAAATGTACTCAGTTTTAAATATGCCTCATACTCAAAATAACTTCGATCCAAATGCACTCAAAATTGAGAAACACGTATACTCATAACGTGTTTTTGATACCATGATTGTCTTCAAATATGAATAGTTATGCACACTCCTCCTGCCCCTGAACTTACATATCCGTCTATATTATAAAGAACAAACATATCTGTGCGTAACGCATACGTCATTCTGCGAAAGGCAACGCTTTGAAATTTGAAATGAGATTTCGTTTCCCAATATTTGCCACTGCAAATTTTTAAGCTTCTAAGCATCGCACATTTTCCATTTTTACACTGTCGTACACCGAAAAGAGAGTATTTTAAAATGCAATTTGTTTGAAAGCGGTATCGCAATTTATTTTTGAGATATTATTTTTTTTAATAGTTTTTAGCACCAATTTTGTAATTGTGGCTACATTAGTACTCCATTTCTATTTAAAAGATAATGAAAAATAGTATATTACTCTATCCTTTCGTTGCCATTATCTCATAAAAATTGAAAAAAAAAAAAAAAAAAAAGAATTTAAATACGTGCTACGTCAAGATTATCGTTTGTTATAAATTTCGACGAATTTGTGTTTTAATTTGTTTTTATTCCAGAATTAAATATTTCTTAATTTATTGCAGATATACTTTAGAACCATTACAGCTCTTTCTCATTACAAATATGTATTTAAAAAAAGTTTGTGTGGCTTTCTTCTACATTTATTTAATTCGTATCGGAAAGTTGAAAAGTTCTTTAGCGTGCATTTTTTGTGTTTTTGTATTTTGAGGGAGGAAATATGCTTTTGATCTTTTTAACAAAATCTTACGTTCCCTTAAGGTATCTGAACACCTTTAAAACGTAATTTTCGATCAAAATATCGATTTTTCTTTTTTGCAAAAATATTAAATTTGATTCTTTTATCTATTGAAATCTTCCTAAAGTTTGTCTGTATCTAAAATAAAACCCGAGTTGCAGCCATTTAAAATTACAGCTTTTGAATTTTGTTTTAAAATTATTTTTAACTTTCTCTCAAAATGAAGTTTTTCAGATTTTTTAATATACTTAAAGCATCATAGAAAAAAAAAATATATGAAATGCTACGATATTTTCCATATTTCTTTTGAGGGAATAGACTACACTCGTATTAATATATTAAATAGTTTTTTATTTACTCTGATATAAATAACAAACTGGAAACAAATTTTGCGAATTTTTCATAATATTAGCACTTTAATTGCCATATCATCTGAGATAGAGATGCGATTATAATATGTGTACAAGTCCTAGAAAAAGCTATTATGTTTATTTTGCAATTTACAAAATGCCAATACATTTTTTTTATTTTTGAATTACTTTTTATATGATTTTGGCTATTTTTCTCTTTATTTCTGGGTAATTGCTAAAAATTTTATATTTTTTTCTAAAAAACGGATAACAAGAGAAAATCTCAAAATTTTCAAAAAATCACTTCCGAAGATGTGAGGATTCCTTAAAAGCTTTCATAATTTTTAAATCTTGATTTATTTTACGTTATTTATCATCTCACTAATTTACCGCTTTTATTAAAATATAATAATTAAATAGAAATCCTCGTAAATTACAGTTTACTAATTTGAGGACCTTTTACCAATGCGTTATGTACATTCCTTTAACAATCAGGATGTGGATAGATTTGTAAAACAGATCATAGAATTATCTTACGTATATCTATAAAATTTAGATGTACGAAGCGTTTTACCGTTCATCTCCGAATCCGTTTCATATTTAATGTTCATCATCTGAAATCAACATGCAGGAAATCTTATTTGGCGATTTCTTGTCCGTTTGGCGGAAGGACTTCCATTTGTAATATTTCTCTTGTGTAATTCGAGTGAAGGAATCCTAACTGAATGATTTCGACAGGAACTAGGAAGCATTACGGTTGCAGGGATTGTTTCCGAGTTTTAATGATATACTAAGAATTCTCATTTATGTTTATTTTTCACAGAGTCTGGTATTTAAATATCTGTTTGCGCAAGCTATTGAACATTTTTAACATAGTAATTAAGGTAAGAGTATATTTATATTTTCTTTTTTATGTTTTTACGAGGTTTCTTAAAAAATATAATCGTTTGTTCTGCTTATAAAAAACTCGGTTTATACTGCAAAATTCTGTGTTTATAATTAAAAAAAACATAATTATTAAAAAATGTTGAAAAAACCCTATTAAAAATGTTGTAAGCAGTTTCTTTTCTTTTCTTTTTTCTGTCTTTCTTTCTTTTTTCTTTTCTTTATTTTTTTCAGGACACATCAAAATTTGAACATTCTATCATATATAATTAGTTCCCATCAAACATACTCAAATTTCTATGAAACTTAAATAAGTTCTTCAAGCAAAAAACTAGATTTTCTCATTTAAAAATTTTGCTTGCATAATTTAAATTTATTATTATTATTATCATGTATATATATTTTATTCTGCAAAGATGCATTTTCTTCGAAATTCTGTTTATATTAAGGGTTTTAGAATTGATGCAGTTGTAAACATTGTAGATTGTCCGTAAATATTGATGACAAAGTAACAATTATATATATATATATATATATATATATATATATATATTACATTGAAGCTCCGAATTAAATATTTGTTTGCATAGTTATATTACATCATATTTTTTAATGTAATGATTAAAGAAAGTGTGATTTCAAACTCATCCCCCCCCTTCTTTTTTTTTGGGGGGGGGGAGGGGGCGGTAGTTACACACACACACACACACACACACAAAAAAAAAAAAAAAAAAAAAAAAAAAAAAAAAACTTTATCATAAATCTAATTTATATGTAAAGTTTAGATTTGCCACTATTGCGTAGCTCGTTTCCCGAATTTCATTTATATTTACTTCATATTAATTTTTCATTGAAACTCGGATTAAAAAAATATAACATGATAAACTAAGGTAAGATATTTATGTACTTGTTATTTCAAAAATTCAACTTGTTTTTTCGTTTTTTTTTTCCTTTAAGAAAATTTTTTTATAATAAAAATGTGGTTTTTAAGTAATTATTTTATTATATTTATTTATATTTGTTTTTGTATTTTATTTATTTATTTTGAGTTTGGTGGAAGGGGGAAGGGGAGTTTATATTTTATAACACTGTAAGGGATAAAAATAATTAAAAAATTCATTTATGTTAATTTGTTATTGAAGCTTCGTTTGAATTTAAATTTTTAATATAAGTTTTGATGGCTAAATATTAGTTAGCAATAAATTTATATTATTGAATAAATTTATTATTTTTTTAGATTTAGATTTTAGACATTTTATATAACTAGAGGGATCTGCCTCCTACGATCTACGCTCGCCAACTCCCATTGGGACACCTCAAAAACTAAAAACACGCTAATTGGATCGGCTTTTAAAAAAGCGCGAAAAATTGAACTTATTTATTTTTTTTTAAGAATAAAAAAAGGGGCGATTTCTTTGTAAACGGGTTTTTATTAATTTCCCATTGATTGGGGTATCTTAAGGCCGAATCATCTGCTGTTAATCATCCACTGGTTATTTAATTGTTTGACTAAATTTGATCATTTGAACAGATGAAACAAGCAGAGTTTTTGCCTCCTGGTGTAATTTTTTAACCGCGCTATACATACATATATTAAAATAAGGCACTTTAAATATATTGTTTTAAATCTTATATAATTTTCTCTGTAATTTACTCTGAATGATGTAATTTTCTCTGATCTTTTCTTTATCTTTTTATTATTCACGTGAAAATACTTTTGTTGTTTGAAAGAAATTTTATTTGTGTCATCTTATAATTCACAATTTCGTTTAAAATATCATACCAAATATGAGGTAAATGTCTTGTTTAAAGACATTTTAAACCTTAACTGCTTTGCAGCCCCACTAAAAATAATCTTAAGATTATCTGATAAAATCCCCACTTTCTTCAGAAATTTTACAGAAATTTGAAGAAATTTTGCAGATTAAACTTTATCTTAAAAACACCTGCAGATTCTTTTAAGATATTCGTAAAAATATCTTCAGAATGGCCCAAATACCTACAAATTTTTTTACAGATTTTTTTTTTTTTCTAGTGGGGAATTTTATTTGGCAATTTTAAATATGACGTTTTTTTTTTTTTTTTTTTTTTTTTTTTTACTTGCTGCATTTAACGCATATTGACGAATTTATTATTTTAAAGTTCTATTTCTCTTTTTGATATTCATGTGAAAGTACTTTTGTGGTAAAAAAGAAATATTTCTATTTGCGCTGCTTTAGAATTGGCAAAATAGTTTAAAAGATCATTTAGAAATGTGAAATGTGTCTCAGGTAAATATATTTTTAAATTTAAACTGTTTGCAATATTATTATTTGGTTATTTTAAATGTGACATCATTTTTCTATTTACGGCGGTGAACGCATTTTAAGGAATTCCTTATTTCAAGTTTTCTTTTAAGGATTTAAAACTATAACTATTACAAGGATTGTTTTCGAGATTTGATGGCGAACTAAGAGTTTGTTTGTTTCAAAGAGGTTCAGTTTTAAATATCCGTTTGCGCAATTAAGTGAGCAGTTTAATATAAAGGATTTAAAACTACATTTTTTTAACGACTGAAAGGATTGTTTTCGTGATTTAATCGAGATTTAATTATTAAATTAAGAGTTTACATTTATTTTTATTTTGATGGTGCTCGGCTTTAAATATCTGTTTGCACAATTTAGTGCGCAGTTTAATATTAAGGATTTAAAACTATATAAGGATTGAAAATTATAACGATTGCAAGGATTGTGTTCGAGATTTAATGGCGAACGAAGAGTTTACATTTATGTTTATTCTAATGGTGCTCGATTTTAAATATGTGTTTGCGCAATTTAGTGATCAGTTTTAATAGAGCAATTAATGTAGGGTTGTTATTTATTTATTTATTTATTTATTTATTTATTTATTTATTTATTTTTCGCTTGATTTTTAAAATATACTTTTTGTAATGCATTTTGTTTATATAAAGAGGTTAAAATTTATTTGCTATTGAAATTTCTTTTTGTAATATTGAATTATAACTTGCATAAAAGAACAAAAGTAAACTAGAATTCTGCATCGGATCTGATAACCCGATTTTACCCGAAACCTACCTGGCTCTCTATTCTAGTACGGTCGAGTTTATATTATTTATTTATTTATTTATTTATTTGTGGATCGTGTTCATTTTAAATGTTTTGGACTCGGGTCGGATTCGGATTGAACGATTTTTTAGAAGAGAGCCCTAAACATTTTCCACGTTAAAAAACTATACGTAAATTTGAATATTATTGAATGCAAATGTCTCATACTTGCTATAAATATGTCATAAAAAAACTTCGTTTTTTAGAAAATGCGGAAAAAACTGCTATCTGGTGGTTGCATTTTAAATGCACTATTTTCTTCTTTAGATGAATGGTAGAGGAATGAAATCACATAAAATGACAGCCATGACTAAAAAAACCCAATTTTTGAGTTGTGACATTTGACAATGTGTTAAATTTTTCAACAGAAAGGTGAAATTCATAAAAGAGATATAATTATAAACTATTCTATTATTGTATTAAAATATGGATTAATTTTTTCTTACATTGCGTTTGGGTCGTGTTTGAATATTTCGGGTACGGACTGAAATGTATTGGGTTTTGAGATGAAATTTTTTTTCGGGTTCGGATCGAGTTTTAAGTTAACTTTAACCAAAAACTTTTAGGCTCGGATCGTTGGATTCTAGAGTAAACGAAGCTTTAATGCTTAAATAAGAATTTTCACTTATGTTTTTTTTTGCTGAGTTTCGGATTTAAATATCCGTTTGTACAATTTATCCAACTGTTTAATAACAATCAATGTAAACATATTTTCAAAACTTTCCACAATGAATAAAGTTGATATAAATCCAGTTTGCGCAATACTTTAATAACATTAATGAAAAAATAGATGTCTTCCTTAGAAGTTTTCGTGAGAAATCTTCCTTATTTACTTTATTAACTAGCGTTTGAGAAATTACTTGCACAACCCGGTGAGTCACTTAAATTAATCTGCAGCTCATTTTCTCAGGTCAAGGTGAGACTTTACTTCAAAAGGTTACGAGTCGGCAATTTCAGAAGACCTTGACTTATAGAAGATTTGTGTTTAAAAGACATTAGATATAAAATTAAGTATAAATCTAAAATAAAAATGAACATTTCTTTCGGTAATAAAAGTATACAGAATTAAAAGTATAAAACTATAAAGAAGTTATTTCTAGAAAGATTTCACAGAAGTATGTCAGAAAATACAAATATTATGGAAAACAGAAATAATAAAGGATTGTAACATGAAACTTAAAAGCGGATATTATAATCTGGTTCTGATGCTTTTCGTTCAATTGTAAATTTTGCAAGTATTTTTGTTTTTTATATCTTCTATTTCAGTGTTATACTTTTTAAGATTAGAATTTTCTGCGACGTACAACATTTAAAAAAATCCCTTGAAAAAGATTTAAGATTTTTTTTATTGAAAAAATCTGCCTTTCAAAAAGCGTAATCTAATTAAAAAAATAAATAAGATATCGGATTAATTGTTGATGAACGTTTATCAGAAAATTTTAAAGCTTTTTAAGAATTTACACCGTTTATTAGAAATATAATATTCCTTTCTGTCATTTTGATGGAGAGTTTTATTATGTTAATAAATAAAATATAAGTAATGTTTATCTCTTTGATATACATTTTACTTTACATCATCATAAATTTAAGATCAAGAAGATTAAGAAAGTCCAAACAAAATAGCTTTGCAACTGGTCTTTAAATAAAATTAATTCCGAAAAATTTAACGCATGTTTAAGGTAAGAAATAAATACCTAATTCTCAATTAAATATTTTCAGCAGCGTAGCTGAATTTATTAGGGATGTCTGAAAATAAGTTTCCCCTGGCGCCTTTGGTCAGAGGTGCTTATGAAAGTCAAACAATTTAATGAGATCATGAAAGATATAAAACAACTTTATTTGCCAATATAAGTATCAAGTACGTTGAGATATTTGTAATACCACTTTATTAGCTGCAAAAACCCCTCCAGGAAAGCATCCGGGGTTTGCAATACAGTCAAGCCGTTAAACGCTTCTGCCATATGCAAAGTCCTGACTTTTTCAAAGGGCTTTTCGAAATTCATCAAGCGGTATGAAAAGTGTCTCAGTGTATGTGATAATTATGAGGAAAAATATAGATATGCCTTATTTGTAATATCTCAATCTATTTTTGGCTTTCATAAGTACTTCTGACCACAGTCGACAGGGGTAACTTATTTTTAGACTCCTCCTCGTACATGCAAAAGTAACAAAATAATATTAATTTCATTGTTATATCATTGTTGTAAAGTGTTGAAATAAAAAAGTTTTTCAAGAAAACTGATAGCATTCTAAAATTGATATTCCCGTTTGAGAAAGTTGATTACTATAAAAGCTACTTTGACTGCAAAAGAAACTGTTTTTATAAACGATTCTTTAAATCTCGAAAATGCATTTTTCCCCAAAGTTTTTAAACATAAAAAATATTTTTCGTAATCTTGTGAAAATGAGAAGATGTTACTGTATATTTTCGTTGTATTAAATTTTTTTTAGATTAACAAACATTTCTCTTTATTTTATTTTATTGTGAATGAGAATGCTCAATAACATTTATGGTAGCCGATATATCAACATTATCAATACCATGATAACTGTTTTAATTTTTTTCTTATTTTCTTTTATTTGTTAGCCACAGGATGCTCCAAAAATCGCTGCTAATCTTCTTCAGTGTAGCTGTTCTCGCCGTTGCAGCTTCACAGGAATCTAAATGTGGAGCTGCAGATGTAGTCAAAACTGAGACATTACTCGAAACAGCAGCTGAACTTTTGGATAAAATGAGGGATAATTTAGAACAAGGTATGGATTTATTACTTAATCTTTTTTTAAACCCAATAATATTTAATTAAAAAGTAATTAATTTGAAAAACAGTTTAAAAAATCTCGATGCACTTTCAAATTGTTAAAAGAGTTAGACCCTTTTTGCTCCTCTTTTATTTATCACAAAATGAAATGTTAAACATATTAATTTTCATGACAAAAGATGTATCATTGTTATTAAATATTTAAACGGAATAGTTAACTGACGGTATTTAACCCTTTCAGAGACAAAATATTTGTATTTGTAAGATGCTGAAATTATTGAATAACATCAACATTTACAATCAAGTTTATTTGAAAATAAGTAAAAACATTTCTTCTTGTGCTTAATTAAAGGAAATTTTTCTTTCTTAAATACTGGTGTCAGCGTGGAATTTAGGGATTAAAATTAAGTGATCTAAAACTACCTTATCGGCCTTCAAGGGGTTAAAAAAAAAGAATACATTTGATAGATTTCAGGATCTTTAAAGCCAGAAAATTATAATACCTAGCTAGGAATCATGAAAATAAAAACCTTTATTGTTTTCATTCAAAGATTAATAATTTACATTGAAACTTATCAATGTCTAAGTTATTGTTCAGAATCTGAATATTCATACAGTTCAGCTAATTGGGAATACTATATTTTATTATACAAATCCTCAGATTTGGATCCCATACTTTCCACCAATACATCAAAATCTAAAAAAAAAAAAAAAAAAAAAAACTTTTGATCTGTCAATATCATTGCTAATGCAGCACTTTATAAAACTTTACTTTACTATTTCTATTGGAATTTCATATCACGATTCTTTCATCCTTTTCTACTATTATTTTGTTGCAATAAGTATAACTAAAATTCTAAAATTGTAAGTATAACTATGTTCAAAATAGTTTAAATGTCTTCATTTTTACATAACTATTAAGTTTTAAAACATTGAATTAAAAAAAAGTCTACTATTATAATGAAAAATTATTATTATTATTTTTTTAATCCTAGATTACAAATGATTTTTCAACATATTACCAGATATGTGGTTCGACTTATAAACGAAAATTCATCATATTTTTCAAATTTTGAGTAGATTGACTTATATACGAATATATATGGTGCATTTCGTAGTAACGAATTAAAATCATATTTATATCATTGTAATAAAAAAAAATCTCTATTACTGCCACTTTACAATCAAGCTAAAAAACTGAACCTACCCTTGTGAATGTTAAGGGATTACTATATTCATATTTTAATGAAGTATATTGTTTCTACGGTTATTTATCAGGTTTTCGGAAAGTTATGCTAAATTTGATTAAAAAATCTATATGCTATGAACAAAAAAAATTTTTTTTTGAATTTCTTACAGAAATGTAAACATCTTCATGAATATGAATGCTAACCTTACTCAAATGCACAACAAGTAAGAAAAATCATGCGTTAAGCACAGAATATGAAGCACTTTCCAACACTTCATGAAACCTTTAACAAAACTTCGTTATGTCGGGAAATAATAGGGTATAGCCAAATATACCCAAATATGTATTCCAGTACTTTTGAACAGCCCTGTATTTCATATGTCAGTTCATATAATGGGAAAATTTAGTTTAGCAAGAAAATGTCCAGTAGCTTGAAATTTCTTTTTCAGCAATTCATACTATTAGATGGAAACATATACTTTAATACCTTTGTTCAGCCCTGTAGATTACCTTGTACCTTTATTACACGTCAGCATTAACTAAAATTTATTGTAAACAAAAACACTTTTAAAACAACTGAATTCACATTCTCATAAATTATTATTCATAGGCGTCCATGTACCGAATTCTTTGCGTAGCCCTGTATATCCTTTTATCTACATTCTGCAAACATTTCTCAGTAAATTGAAAGCAGTTCAGCGTAAAAATGAATAACTTATTTAAAAACCACGTTTAAGTAATTTACACTCATATTCAGTAACGTTGGCAAGCTCTTTTGGGTAGCCCTGAATAGCAACTATAACATTTATGCTCACCATATAATGTGCATATATTTAATGAAACCTAAACGCGCATATCATAGTTAAAATGCGTTACATCCCTTTATCAGCCTTCATCGGACACATATACGGTACTTCGGAAAGAATATACTATTTGAAATCTTTTATATGGCCCTGTAAATGCTATGTACTTCATATTATGCAAGACAGTATCGTATAATTTATATTAAGCTTCAGTGACATATATCAATTTTATTACACATGAAGAAGCTTAATATATTTAAAATATGTCACACACAGTTCCCCCTTTTACCATTATCTATTGGAATTCTTTTGTGTGGCCCTGTAAATGAATAATAGCTACGTATATCCAAGGCTTCTCGGTTTGGCGGCAAGCCAACCCTTATATTTTATAGAATGCATATTTTAATATGTTTGACAGGGTATAACATCTTTAAAATTCCTTTGAAACGATTTTTCCCCATAGGCCGTAATGTAATAGGAAACTTTTGATTCGCCCTGTAGATAAACTAATCATGGTAGAAACTTCATTTTCGATAGGACTTGTGCTTGGGTAAACGTCAATAACGTCCTAAAATTTCATGGCAATCCGAGTATATTAACGATTTTTCCCCATAAGCCGTAATGTAATGGGAAACTTTTGATTCTCTCTGTAGATAAACTAATCATGGTAGATACTTCATTTTCAATAGGGTTCGTGCTAGGGTAAACCTCAATAACGTATAAAAATTTCATAGCAATCCGAGTATATTTACGGCAGTTAGAGCGCGGACAGACGGACAGACGGCCAGACAAACCGAATGCATAAGCACTTTTCAACTTTGTTGGAAAGTGCTAATAAAAACGTTGAAAAGGATCCAAATACAGTGGAACTTTAGACTCGGGACCAGACAACAAAACGTAAAACTCAATGAAACGCGCAGCTTAATTAATGGTCAATCGGAAGTATTTTTAAAAATATTTCTTGAAAATTTCTTTTGCTGATGTGTTTAAATTGCCTTTTATATCAAAAATAGAAGTTTCATAAGTAATACTTCCCCTGCGGAAATGGAACAGAGTAAAAAAATAAAGTACAAACAAAAAGTACACATAAAGTTATTTTATCATAAAATCTATTTAAAATATTTTTTTACGCATATTGATTACTCAAAAGAATTCACTAGGATCTGTTTGGCATGTAAATTATTCATAAAAACATTTCAGTAATTTCCTAAATTTTATTAAAATTGTTACTATCTCGGATTTTTGAAAAGCCGACATTGAACAGTTGGCCCCTTCGCGACGGGAGCTTTTTACGAAATTTCTAATGTTTTGTCACCGGTTTTTAAAAACAGAAATTTATGACTTATTAAATCGAGAAAATGCTCCGATTAAAGAAGGCAAATTTTACTGGTGGGGATAAGCAAGGATTCTTAAGCCTTTTTGCGGCACATGTATGTGTCGCTCATCTCCAGGGGGTTAAGCAGCACTTCTGTTCGTCCGACACATCATCAATCCTGCCAGTTACCTCCTTGTTAATACCATCATAATCTAAAAATGCAATATAAACCGCACATCAAGTAGGTAAAACTGCACTTAACATTTTTTAATTATCGATTTTGAATTTAATTTTTGCATCAGAAATCGCATGGGTAAAATCACTTACCTAGTTCTCCGCAAACAACAACATTATCATCGTAATATATGCAATCAGTGTTAAATTGAGAGGGAGAGGGTGGCCCGGAAGGAACATTTCCCCGGAGGAATGATATGTCCCCCCCCTCCCCGGAAAATTTGAGATTTTGCGTTAAAAGTGCAATCTTTCCCTCAAAACTCTATGACCTCCTCGGAGGCACAAAAATTCCTTAAAAATGTTTGAATACAACACTGTATGTAATCATTCCAGTCTGTTTCCTCAGTACGGTTTTGCGCTTGCCTAGTTTGATGCACAGAAAAACAGAGTGGTGGTCGGCAAAGGTGGAAAGGAAGGCATACTAAATAGTTTTGAAAACAAAAATATTTTTCAGTAAAACGAATAAGTGAGATAAAATTTCGCCCATACATTCAAAAACATAACGTATAACTGAGAGAAACGTATAAGTCAAAAACTTATAACTCAGCTATTCCTTAAAGTGCAAACAATCGGAACTGCTGTGTTGAAACGTATAACTAAGGGAAAATCCAAAAGCCATAGAATAGTCGAGTCTGCGGTTTTCTGCAAGCCACTATTATTCTAGCGAAATTGTTGTTCTCTTAAATTGCTCAAATTTCCGATTAAATATAAAAAAAATAATTTCAGAATTAAGGTATTGGTGGAAAATTGGGGACTATGCATATTAGAAATATTGTACATTCGAAAGTAACACCGCATGAGTGTTAACACAGCAACAGACCATTTTTAGCATTTTTTCTGTGATAGGTGATCTCAAATATCCTTTTATTATTAAATTTATTATTATTTTTCTGAATGTTTTTCCGACTATATCGTTTCTGAAATGTATGAAATCAAACTTGTTCCTTATACCCTAGAAGTTCAAGAATAATTCCTGCCCCACCAGCGGCCGAGAAGTTCTGTTCACGAAGCTGGGAGACAGGAGGTGCAAGGCTCGAACCCAATCGCGTCCGACGGCCTAATAGTTCGGAGATTTCTCGTGGTTTTCTTCGAAACTTGGGTTTCATTGCGTAAACACGGGTTTAGGTTTCCCTAGAAAGACTTTCACGAAGGGTACCTCTCCCTTATGTCCTATATCCTTCGTTTTGATAATTGGACGTCATAAGCACAACCAACCAAGAATAATTCGCAAATAATTTCGGTAGGTATTTGACTAAACGTGTAAAACTGAAAATGCCCGGTCACTTAATCAATTTTTGGAAAGAGAGTGCATTTCAATGATTTCGACTCAATATTTTATGGTAATGAATTTACACCATATTTACAACAATCTGATACAAAATCCTCTATTTCTGTGATATTATTGTAGCGTTATTCGAGGCACAACAATTACGTTGATAAATTGAACTGCTAATAAATCATTCTTAGGGTAAACCGGCTCTAGAGAAAGACTGATATCCATATATCCCTTATTTAATTAAATAGGATAAGGTAAACACAAAGATGATAAATTACTTAAGTTAGCAAAAATGTGTTTATTGGGAGGTGGAAACGTAATAATAACATCATTAATACGTCTCGATTTGAAAAGCTTTTATTATCCAAAAATTATGTTAATCCTTTATAGCTATATAAATCAATTGAATAAAATTACGTGAGAGAGTTATGACTGCTGCACACCAATTAAAACTTTCCAAAAGCAACAAAATTTTGTTGGAATTACAAATTGAAAATACAAGACTTTACTAAGACTCAAAAAAAATTGATGAAATTTTGTTAAAATTTTATAAGAGTGTTTACAATATTTTTATTTTGTCTGAGCAACAAAAAGATTTTTTACTATAAATTCGCTTAAAACAACCAAAATGTACTCAACAAAACATGATTTATAGTTTTAATCAATTCCCTTTTTTGGGTGTAGAAGCAGTGTTCTCGCTGATATTTGACCAACGTTAGTAATTTGGCTAATTAAAAATGAAAAACATTCGCCAAATGAGAAAAGTATTAGAAAAATAGATCCGCCGTGTAACAAAAGAAAAAAAAAACCCTTTAATTCTTTACTGTATTTCCTTTCTTTCAATATGTTCTAAAATAACAAAAGTTTTTATAACTGTGACAGCGATTGATATTAATCTAATTTCAACTATCCGCTACAAATATAAAAAATATGTATACATTAAATATATGCATATGTATGAAAAACAAAAAAGAAAAAAAGAAAAAGAAAAAATTGAGCACTAGCAATTTGGCTAATCTAATCGCTTGTTTACTCGCCAAATGAAGAATTTAGTCGCAATTTGGCGCATTGGCGAGCGACAGCGAGAACACTGTGTAGAAGCAGACTTCCATCAATATTACCGAGTAGTAAATGTTCGTCTTATTTATCACAAAAAATCTTCATTTAAATAGGGAGACGATTACTATTCAAAAATACTGATGGAAAATTAGCCTCTAAGATAATGAGATTCTGTTTACTGCAACCGTGATATATGCGAGTATTGTTGCATCATTTAAGTTTTATGAATAGTGGCGCACTGCATTGTTTGTAACTAAGTAAAGGGCGCCCCTGTTTATTGAAAGCTTGGACAGTTCTAACTTAAGGTAGCAATTGCCAGTTCGTTTAGAGCTGGGTTCTTGAATTATAAATAAGTTTGAACTATTCCTTTTTAGTAATATATATGAAATATATATATATATCTGTTTTTTGGCAGTTTCAGCTAATGCTGATTGCAGCTGTCCTCCGAAACCCATGGATTGTGATGAAGTTTTCAACTGTGGCAACAACAAAAGCGGCATCTATGAAATCTGGCCAAGGAATAGGATCATGGTAAAATCTACAAAAGTGTTCTGCGACATGGAAACGAACGGGGGAGGATGGACTGTAAGTTAAATGTTGTACCTGAGCATTATTTATGTTACTTTTTTGTTATCTGTTAATGTAGGATTAGATGGTTATTATTATTTTTAAATCAGAGTGTCGCTATTAGTCATGTGCAAACTTTAAGAAGTTATTGAAAATACTGCACCAAACATTTTTTTTGTATAAGAAACCTGAGTCATAATGTATGGGGCGATTTATACACCATTCGAATCCTCCAATTCTATCAAATCAACCCGGATTCCATCAGAAAAATTTTTGTCAACCCACAATACGATTTGAACTTAACATAAGGTACCCTGGGGTAAAAACGCCAGGCGGGGTAATAACGCCAAGTGCTTATATTTTGCATAATTATGAAATAATCAGGTAAATGACACCCATGTGCTCTGCGCAGAAGGGTTTTGAGTCATATAAATCGCAAAAAACAGCTTCAAGTTAATTTGTTTCATTTTTAGGCCTTATTGTTTTTACAAACAACTAAAATTAACGCTTGATCTAAAATTTGCGAGATACGTTTTGTGATGTGAAGACTATCTTTTTATCTGGAAATACTTTATTAATTACATAAATTTGTAGTGCATTTCATGTACTTTTAAAATGTTGTTGAAGATTTTGGATATCTTCTCGAGATAATTTGTAATTTAAAATGTACTGCGCAATAACTATACCGGGGTAATAACGCCAATCCTTGACTTTAGTACCCCGGTTGATTCCCTACAGTGGCCGAGCTACACCCTAAATACTGATTCAAATAAACACAGTTAAAACTGTCCAATGTTTCTCATATTTCTATTTAAGCAAAAAGAAACTCACGGTCTGATATTCATTTGCCTCATCCCCTCCTCCCACACCACACCTTTATTTTTCTTACATTTTCACAAAAAAATGAACATTTTCAATCGCTTAGAATGCAATTTGTCAATTTCTAAGTTTGTAGAGTTTGTATTTTTAGAATTGGGCTATCTACATGCAATTATTCCATCTTATTTCATAGTTTTGTTTGCATGGCGTTATTACCCATATAGGTGGGTAATAACGCCAAACAGCATTGGTCAAGAAAAAACGCCATTACATTTTATGAATACATATCTGTTAAATTATTTTATTTTATATAGATAGTCAATGAGTTGCTGTATCAGATCCTATATTTGTTTGAAAAATACAATCTAAAACTAAGCCGTGAAAATTGGTAGAACCTTAACGTGGCGTTATTACCCCAGGGTACCTTACTTCATTTAGCTTGTATCGAAAATTAAGAAAATTATTCCAGTTTTTATACAATTGGAGAAAATATTATGCAATTATATCTATAACACTGCCCTTATGTGTGAAAAGTGAACATTTATATATCTATATAATAAAGGCCAAACGTATCTGTGCGTAACGCATACGTCATTTTGCGAATGGCAACAATTTTCGATGGAATTTTAATTTTGCAATTTTCGCTATTATAAAATTTTAAACTTCTAGACATAGCACGTTTTCGACATTTATACCACCGAATGGAGAAAAATATGCACGTTTAAATGCAGTTTGTTAGAAAACTGTATCTCAATTTGTTTTTGAGATATTAATTTTTTTATAGTTTTTAGCTCATTTTCTCTAATGGTGGCAACTTAAGTATCGCATTTGTGTGGGAAAAAAAGGAAAAATATCCATAGAGTAAAAAAAAAAAAAAAAAAAAAGAAGATGAATAGAGATTCAATTTGGTGGCTGGAGGTGACGCCAAAAAAGCATCTCTAAAATTCGCAGCATTGCATGAAACACAATCAAGTGCTTTCGCAAAAAGGAAAACTTTTAGCGATACAGTTTTAATTCATAATACAATGAAATACTATTTTAGAATGCTAAAATATAATTGTTATTTTTTTTTCATTTAGAGACAAAATGATGTTAAAGGATTCGGTCTCTGTTCTTAGAAATTGTTTTGTTTGGCCCGAATAAGAGACTTAAATTGGAAGAACAACGCCCATGAAACCGTTTTAATCGCATACTTCACCTCCATTTATCTCTTTTCTCCGTGAAAAATGACAGATCACTGTATATTTTAGTTGCCGTTTTTTCATATCAACCGAAAAAAATAGTAATTAAAAACGTGTTATGTCAAAATATCGTCGGCTATAAAACCCAGTGAATGTTGTTGGTTTTATTTCATTTTTTCCTATCAATTTAATAACTTTTAGTTCGTTGCAAACTTAATTTACAAAAAATACATCAATTAATCTTTACAAAAATGTATTTTAAAGAATATCTGTGTGTCATATTTTCTTAGTTGATTTTATAAACTGAAATAATGCAATTTTATTCTTTGGCAAGATCTTTGGCTAATAACTTCTATCTTGCATCTAATACGGAAGTACCGATAATTTTCAAAGCTTTATATGATAACATAATTAATATTTTTCATATAAAATTGCTTTTTGGAATTAGTTGGCAGTTAAAAAAGCATATTACGTAGGAAAAACTTATTAGACTTTTCAATTTTAATTTTTAAAAAAGTTTTTCACCTTTACTCTGTGACCCGGTAACCCCGGATTCGGTGTACTAGTATATATAATATATAAATGTATACATATAAATATATATATAATATATGTATATAAAATGAAATATATATATAAATTCCCATTTTTTAAAGACTTTTTGGGATTATACATGTTATAACACAGATAAGATGCTTTATAAACTTTTTCAATTAGAATACTTTTCCCTTAGTTGCTAAATCAAATTTTATATCTACTCCAAATAACACTTCAAATCATCAGAGCCCCACCCATGAGAAATATCTACAGTTTTTATATCATTAGAGAAAGTATTATACACTTATATCTATGAAACCAGGGCTATCCAACGCTGCGCCCGCGAGCGCCATTGCACCCTTTGCAAGTTTTCTTGGCGCCCTTTTCAAGGTACAACTAACCTTTTCAAGGCCGTCACTAGTCTTTATTTATTTATTTGAAATTCAATTCCCATGTAAAATATATTTTATTTAAAATCTTTGATATTTTCAAGAGAGATATTTTAAATATCTCTATAAGTGACTTTCACGTATCAACAATTATAATGTACGCAACGTATTATACAAAAGGAAGGAAAAACCATATGATTATTGTGGTATTTTATACTTTTACTTTTCAGGTAACACTGTAGATGGCGCCCCTTGTCCATTCCATCGAATTATGTAATACCCTGTTCGCACTGAGAAAGTTAAGTCACTTAACTTGAAGTTTTTTGAAGCGGTCGTACCCGGAATCAAGATTCTTGCTTAAGCAAGTTTCTGCAACTCACTTAAGCGAGCACTGCTTGCTTAACTATGAGTTGAGTGGAAATGTGCCTTCTGAATATTTAATTATTATTTCTGACTTAAATATTCAGAAGATTTTTTTTTTTTTTTTGTAATCAAAGGTCAAAAATGGAAAATGTTGAACCTGTTATTTGCTCCAGCAAAATAAATTGGGAGGATGACAAAATTAATTTTTAATTGAAATATGGCAGGGTAATTGCTATGTAAACAAAAAAGCAGTTAGGAGTTGCAGTTACAAATTTCAGAACTTATGCGCATGCCCAGATGCCATTTTGGCCAAGTTAAGTCACTTAAAATATTTAGCAAGTGCGAACAGGTGAAGCCTAATTCCGGGTATCCCGCTTCAAAAAATTTAAGTGACTTAAAGTTAAGTGACTCAACTATCCCAGTGCGAACAGGGTATAAGGAACATAATGTATCTGAGTTCCAGATTATTGTTCTGTGTTTACAATATGTGTATGTCGTGTGCAGTGAATTCTGTGTATTAAATATGTTATGTGTAAAAGTGCGTCCACCTCGATTATTTACTGAGTACTGTTTTATATCTTAAGTTAAGATGTTTAAAGATAGTACAATTGGCGACGTATGGATAAAACTTTGTACCGCAAAAATATTAAAAGAATAACGGAGCGCCAAATAGAAATGGCTCCTTCTTTCGTTTTTGAGTTCGACGACTATTCAAGGTAACAGCAGCTTTCCAGAATATATCAGCAGCTATAAAACAAGGGGGTGGTAAGTACATTGAATTTTAAAGTACTTTTTTTTCCTGTCTTATTGCATAAAAAATACGATGTTCTCATTTAAAGAGTATGATGATAAAGTAGAAACATTTCAGGCTTATATTAAACGCCTGGAGCAGAATTTTATTCTGAATGAATTAAAAGAGGAAAAAAAAGTTGCGGCCCTTTTATCTTGCATGGGTCCTAAGCTTTATAATTTACTGAGTAATTTATGTTTCCCGAAACAATGTGAAACATTAAAATATTCTGAAATTGTTGACATATTGATAAAGCATCTAAGCCCCGCCCCCAACAAATTTATTGAAAGAATAAAATTTCGTAAGTGTTACCAAAATGAGTCGGAATCAGTTCAAGATTTTGCTGCTAGATTAAAGAAAAATACAACTTTTTGTTGTTTTACGGGTGATACATTAAATGAAAATTTACTTGAACAATTTTTACGCGGTTTGAAAAGCGAAAGCATTCAAAATAAATTGATTACGCAAGTAGACGATTTAACTTTTGAGAAAGCAGTTGAAAAAGCTTTGTCCTTACACAATGTAGATATTGAAATTTCTGAAATTAAAAATAAAAATTTCAGTATTAATAAAATTTCAAGTTCAAAGAATGTATACCCAAAGAAATTTTCTAACGACTGTCAGAAGTCAAATGTCAACAATCATATAAATAATACAATTCCTGAAGCAAATAAAAGTAAATTAAAATGTTATAAATGCGGAAATACTTCCCATCTAGCCAATTCATGTAGATTTATTAATGCTACTTGTAAAATATGTAAGAAAAAAGGCCATATTGGAAAAGTATGTAGAAGTAAAACTTTCCAAAAACACGTAAATTCGGTAGATACAGTAAAGGTATTAACTATAAAAAATACAGGTGCAAATCTTATTAAATTATCTGTGTTAATTGAAAATAAAGCCAGAGCGGATATGGAATTGGACACCGGTTCGGGAATTTCGGCTGTTCCTTTAAAAAGATTTCGCAGAATTTTTCCTGATTATAAAATATTCCCCCCAGATGTTCAGTTAAAAACTGCAACTGGTGAAATTTTTAAACCTGTAGGTTATGTTGTTGAAGTAAATGTTACTTATGAAAATAAAACAGAAAAGTTAAAATTATATTTGATAAAAGAAGATACTTTTCCATTATTATTTGGTCGAGATTGGGCCTCTGCATTCGATATTTTTCCACATAATTTAAGATCTGTTTATGTTAATGAGACTGTAAATTATTCTGATAAATTACAAGAATTGTTAAATGATTTTTCTGATTTGTTTTCTGATAAAGTAGGGGAAATTAAAGGGTTAAAGGCAGAGCTTTACCTTGAAAAGGATGCTACACCCATATTTTGTAAGGCTAGGACTGTTACTTATGCACTACGTGCTGCAGTCAATGAGGAATTACAAAGATTACAAGAAGCAGATATAATTAAACCAGTTACAAATAGCAAGTGGGCAACCCCGATTGTTCCAGTGGTAAAATCTAATGGTAAAATACGCTTATGCGGAGACTTTAAAGTCACATTAAATAAATATCTGAAAGTAGAAAAATATCCCTTGCCTAAAATAGAAGATATGTTAGCTACTTTAAGTGGTGGTGTTCATTTTACAAAAATTGATTTGAATCAAGCATACCTCCAATTGCCCGTCGATGAGGAATCCCAGGAATTATTAACCATTAATACACCTAAAGGATTATTTCAGTTTCTTAAATTACCAATGGGTCTTAGTAGTTCTCCTGCTATATGGCAAAGAAAAATCGAACAAATTTTAAGTGGAATTGAGGGAATTACAATTTTTATTGATGATATAGGAATTACTGGGGAAACAGATGAAATTCATTTACAAAGGTTAAAGCAAGTATTAGAAAGGTTGAGAAATTATAATATTCGGATAAATAAGGAAAAATCATTCTTCATGGCAGATGAAATTACTTATTGTGGGTATAAAGTGGATAAACATGGTATTCATAAAACACCAGATAAAATAGAAGCAATTGTAAATGCCCCTAAGCCAGAAAATGTTTCCCAGGTTAAAGCATTTCTTGGTCTTGTAACTTATTATGCTAAATTTGTGCCAAATTTATCGACAATTGCACATCCTTTGAATAATTTGCTTAAAAAGAATGTGAAGTTTAATTGGTCATACAAATGTGATCAAGCGTTTAAAAAAATAAAAAGAGAAATTACTTCGGACAGAGTGCTGACGCATTTCAATCCGAAATTACCTTTAATCTTAGCTACTGATGCTTCTCCATATGGTATCTCTGCAGTTCTTTCGCATGTGATGCCAGACAAGACTGAAAAGCCTATTGGATTTGTATCCAGAACCTTGAATAATGCCGAAAAACGGTATAGTCAAGCAGATAAGGAGGCATTAGCAATAATATTTGGTGTTAAGAAATTTTTTCAATATTTGTACGGTAACAGATTCACTTTGTTTACTGATAGTAAACCACTAGTTTCAATTTTTTCACCTTCTAAAAGTATTCCTGTTTTATCAGCTGCTAGAATGCAAAGATATGCCATATATTTACAAACGTTCCAGTATGACATTCGCTATAAGAAAACTACTGAACACGGTAATGTCGATGCACTCTCACGTCTTCCATTACGTAGTGAAGATTTACCCCACGAATATAATTCAAATGAGGGACTTGATGAATCGGAAATCATTCAAATAAATCAACTTTCTGTTTTACCTTTAAATGCTAATTCTATTGCTTCAGATACAAAAACCGATCCTCTTTTGCGACAAATTTTTCAGCATCTCATTTCTGGTTCAGAAATTCCTAAGAATTTACTTTTTGGTGGTAAACAAGAAGAATTTACTCTTCAGCATGGTTGTATTTTAAAAGGTTGTAGGTTAGTTATCCCAGAAATTCATCGACAACAAATATTAAAGGAATTACATTTTGGTCATTTTGGTATAGTGAAAATGAAATCTTTAGCCCGTAGTTTTGTATGGTGGCCAGGAATAGACCATGATATTGAAGATATTGCAAGAAATTGCTCTATTTGTGTAAATTTGAAAAATAACCCTCCCAAAGTTGATATACATCATTGGGAATGGCCTACAGCTCCATGGCAGAGGATTCATATTGATTATTTTGGTCCTGTTAATGGAAAAATGCTTTTGTTAGTGGTTGATGCTTATAGTAAATGGCCAGAAGTATTTATAGTTCCTAGTACAACTTCAGAAAATACAATTATTTTTCTTTCTTCTCTCTTTGCACGATACGGTTTTCCTATTTCTTTGGTATCAGATAATGCTAGGCAGTTTACATCTGAAGAATTTGAAATATTCTTAAAAAGTCATGGTGTAAAACATAAGTTTAGTGCACCGTACCATCCATCTACAAATGGACAGGCTGAGAGATATGTGCAAACGGTCAAACGTGGATTAAAAGCCTTAGCGTCTGAACCAGGTACTTTACAAATGAAGCTGAATAACTTTCTTATGCAGTACAGGAAGATGCCACATGTTACAACGGGGGAAAGTCCTGCATCTTTATTTCTAAAGCGTCACATAAGAACAAACATAGATTTGATCGTGCCGAATGTTGCAAATTTTGTTCATGAAAAGCAAACTGCAAGGAAATCTAAAGTTAAAGTAAAAGTATTTGAAATCAACCAGAAAGTAGCGGTAAGAAATTATACGCCAGAAGCCAAATGGAAAATTGGTCGAATCGTAGCAAGAGAAGGGAAATTACATTACAGAGTTCAAGTTGGTTCAAATATTTGGAAAAGGCATGTGGATCAAATAACTAATGTAGGGGAAGATATTTCTTTAACTACTGATCCAAATTCGGAAGAAAATGTTGCAGAAAGTTTTAGAAGTGAAAATGCAAAGGTGAAGCAAGATGATTTTCCACCCTTACAGTCAAGTTTCACAGATCCGCCACCAGTTGACTCTCATGTTCCAGTTGCTCCAGATCCTACTCCAACTGACTTTCGTGATCCTGATTCCTCGAGTTCTAATTCAACTAGTTCGGATAACATTCTCCCAAAACCGTCGGTTCCTACTAGTGCTACAGTTGATGCTCCTGAACATGTAAAAACTAATTCTTCTTCTTCTCCACAGGTACTTAGAAGGTCCAGAAGACATCGAAGAGCTCCTGACCGACTTTATTACTAAGTGGGGAAGAGCTGTGGTATTTTATACTTTTACTTTTCAGGTAACACTGTAGATGGCGCCCCTTGTCCATTCCATGGAATTATGTAAGGAACATAATGTATCTGAGTTCCAGATTATTGTTCTGTGTTTACAATATGTGTATGTCGTGTGCAGTGAATTCTGTGTATTAAATATGTTATGTGTAAAAGTGCGTCCACCTCGATTATTTACTGAGTACTGTTTTATATCTTAAGTTAAGATGTTTAAAGATAGTACAATTATTTTTTTTAAACTAATAATGTGCTGTTGCATTTCTTTACTAATTTATAGTTATGCTTTATAAATATTTTTATGGAAATTATGCCAATAGGAATTAATAAAGACAGTAACTTATTTAATACGTTAAGAAATAAAATGTAGAAGAAAATAAGTGATCCTTCTTCTCCTTCGTACATGAAAGTTCAGCATTTTTAGGTGCGTTCGTAATTATGTAAATACGTAGCACCTATTGTTGTCGCTCAGTTCGTCCGTCCGTCTGTCTGTCCGTCTGTCCGCCTGTCCGCATATAACAACGCAAAAACTACCCAACCGAATCGTTTGAAATTTAAAATACATAATTATAACATAATTTTGTCGAGTCATTTCAAATTTTATGAAAATCGGATGGATAGATCAATTACAGGGACAATCAAAAGGATTCCGTTACATTACGGTCAATAGGGAAAAAAGTTTCAAATGCATTTTAATCGTTTGAAATTTAAAACATATAATTATTAAGCAATTTTGTCGAGTCATTTCAAATGTTATGAAAATAGCATGCATAGATCAATTACAGGGATAATCAAAAGGATTCCGTTACATTAAGGTCAAATGAGGTTACATACGGAAAAAATTTCAAATGCATTTTAATCGTTTGAAATTTAAAAATATAATTATTACGTAATTTTGTCGAGTCATTTCAAATGTTATGAAAGTCAGGTGCATAGATCATTTACAGGGACAATCAAAAGTATTCAATTACATTACGGTCAATGGGGAAAAAGATTCAAATGCATTTTAATCATTTGAAATTTAAAATATAATTATTACGTAATTTTGTCGAGTCATTTCAAATGTTATGAAAGTCAGGTGCATAGATCATTTACAGGGACAATCAAAAGTATTCCATTACATTACGGTCAATGGGGAAAAAGATTCAAATGCATTTTAATGATGTTACACTCATTCGAATATAATAGAATTGGCATGAATCAATGAAATATATACTAAAATATGCATTCTGTACAATCTGTGATGCAAAGAATTTTTATTATTAAATTATAGGGCCACACAAAAGTATTCCACTACATAATGGTATACGCAGAAACACTGTTTGGGACGTGTTTTAATTATAATCAACTACTTCACATTTTATGAATAAGATATACGTTGCTGAGGTGTAATAAAAATTACTTCCTGCATATTTACAGAAACATAAAGATTTCGACTACTATACTGTATCCGGAGTACGCTCTACTATATCAGCAAGATCTGAATATTTTTAAAACTTCGTTATCGTACGAACGCACCTCATTTGCTACGTTCACGTGCAATTTCCAACTTGTTATTATTGTTATTGACCTTGTTTCACTGGTCATTTGGCTATTTTATAAAACAAAATAAAGGCTGTCTTTTTCTCCACCAGACCTTTAAAACTTTAGGTAATTTTCTTAAAAAAAAAAAAAAAAAAAAAAAAAAAAAAAATCTAGAAAATTATGCGAAAGGATTTCCATCAATGAAAGCTCTTTCCGGCTCTCTCTTTGGAACCACCCATGACTTCGTTTCTGTACTTTTTATAATGGCAAACTTACACCTCCAAAAAAATTGTTGTTATTGCACAGTATTTGTGACCCCCCAAAAATTAACAATATATCTGATTAACATTTTAATAAAAAATAATAGATGACATTTCATTTTCTTGTTCCTACTAATTCAAAAAAATTGGGATAACCCCTCCTCGCAGAAAAATGTATTATTCAAAACTTATTATAATTTACGGAATTTTGATTTTTTTCTTTATATTGGCGTTTCAGATCTATAGGGGTATTGTTTCCCATTTGCATTTACAGCTCATATTCAAAATATTAGAATAATTACCTTTTTTTTAGAAATTGAAAATATCGTTTGGTAATTTAATGTCTTTTAATGAAAATATGCAAACGATATTTTTATTAAGAACTTATTGTTGATTAAACTTACTTGTTATCTTAAATTTAATATCATTTTTGAAAAGATTAATTGCAAAAAAAATTATTTTGAAAAGTCAAAATATTAGAATATTTATTCAAGTGGTTCAAAATATTAGAATATTTCACATTAATTCTCCTTTAATTATTACCAATTCTTAACTGGTGGCATCATTGATTAAATTCAGACTATTTTATTTAAAATCAGTATTCTTTTTTGCAGTTTGTTTCTTTTTCGTCTTAAAATGGGCCGTGTGAGTGATATTCCTGAATCTACTAAACTTCGTATGGTTGATTTGTATCGGCACGGTAAAAATCAATGTTTTATAGCGAATTATTTACATTGTTCTCAATCGAGCGTTAGTAAAATACTAACACAATATTCAAAAATTGGAAAATTTCAAAATAATCGCCGAAATGGTGGCCGAAAACCAAAAACATCTGCTAGAGATGACAGGAAACTGAAGCGTATAGTTAAGAAAAACCGTTTTAAAAGAGCGCGATTCTTGCACCGAAAATGGAAAGAAGAAGGAGTTGAAGTTTCTACATCGATATTAAGACGTCTCCATAAATTTAAATTTGAATCTCGTGTACCGAAAACAAAACCTCTCATGACTGCAAGACAAAAGCGTATAAGATTGAATTGGTGTAAATCAAGACGTTTATGGAGCAATGAAGATTGGAAAAATATATTATTTAGTGATGAAAGTATGTTTTGTGTTTCATATGGTAATCAAGGTACTCGAGTTTGGAGAATGAAGCAAGAAGCATTTGATAAAGAATGCCTTAAACGTTCCGTAAAATTTGCTGCTAGTGTCATGGTTTGGGGTTGTATGAGTGCAGAAGGACTTGGAAAGTTATAAATCGTCTACGAAAAGGTTAACTCTCTGATAAAGCAAGAAATTTTAGAATATTACATGATTCCATCATCAAAAGATTTATTTGAAGATGATTTCATCTTTCAACAAGATTTAGCGTCCCCGCATACCTCGGTGTCAACTAAGAATTGGTTCCGCCAACGCAACATTAAGGTACTTCCTTGGCCACCAAATTCACCAGATCTTAATCCCATCGAAAACTTATGGTTCATGAAGAAAAAACTTCAAGAAAATCCTCCTTCAAGTAAAACTGAATTAGTGGCACGTATAAAGTCTATTTGGGCTAATATTGACAGAAATGTTTGTAAACACCTTGTATATAGTATGCAAGATCGATTGTACGCTGTTATGAAAGCTAAAGGGGATGCTACAAAATATTAACTACCATTTACTTCATATTCATAAGGTAATATTGTTGCGTAAAATAAAATATTCTAATATTTTGAACCAATCTAAATTTTATTCTAATATTCTGGTGTGTTTAAGGAAGCTGTATACCTAATTTATTGTGCTGTATTTTATATTTTATAAATGTTAAAATCTTATCTAAACATTCCAGATTTAATTTATAAGAAATTTAATTGCATTTACTTAGTATAAAAAATAAATAAATGACAAATAATTTTTTCTTATTACTTTTTCTCAATTATTCTAATATTTTGAATATGAGCTGTATATATATTGGTACTAATATCAAAAGATGATTTTCTTGCATATTTTGAACCATGATGGCGCCCCTCATTGTTTGCCAAAAGCTCGGATGCGTCTTGCTTAGTAAGAAGTTGGACAGGCCTGTATGAAAAAAATTCTAACATTTATTTGTGTGTGAAAAGTGAACATTTATAGGTATATAATGTAATTTAAGTAAGATGCTTTATAAACTTTTTCAATTAGTATACTTTTTATTAGATGCTAAATCAAATTTTATATCCATTCCATAATGGCACTTCAAATCATTTTTACTTTTATTTTTACTTTATCTAATCACAAAATGTCTGACATCAAATAAAGTAAAAATTACTATATACGGAATTTTTTAATTTAAAAAAACCAAATTGGCAATCTTTGTAAGTTTCGGAAAAGGCGTTTTCGTTAATTTTGGAGAGCTATTAGTTAATTTTCTGATTAGTTCTTTTACTAAAAGTTTCTGAAGATAAAAAAGACAAGTTTCGGAAATGTTGGAAATTTACGCTTTTATATTGAAATTTTTACAAACATTTACACAACTTTTACTTAGAATTTCACTAAGGAATTTCTTTAGGAATTTCTTTAGGAATTTATCTAAGAATTTAAGTAAGGATCCATCAAAAATTTTCATTGATTAGATTAGATGCTGAGACTGAACTTAAGGATCAATATAATACTCCTTTCACCTGTTCAAAATAATAATAAAAGAAATTTTTTAAAATGTTCTGATAGATATAAAAATCACAATTTATTAGTTAGAAATCGATATTGAAACTATGAAGGCAATTTTAGAGCTGTAAACTGGAAATAAGATAAATATTCTTTAATTTACAAAAATGTAATTAGTAGATTCCCTCAAATTCGCACATTTTGGGATCAGAGGTTGTGCGATTTTAGAATTTTGCAGATTTCTGGGCATTGCTTTGTTTATATTTTGTAAATAGTAATTTGAATGTAATTAATAATGCAATTTAAATTATAATGAATGCTTATAATATAATAAAATATTAAAATAAGTAACAAATTAAAATAATTAAAATTTAGATTAAAATAATTGAAATTTAAAATATGAAAAGCAAAGATAAAGTTAATAATCAGTAATATACAATTTAATATTCATTATAAAGATGAAATGTATTTTTCCTAAATTATTCAATGAAACTTGCCTCATAAAGGTACATTACTAATTCACATCAAAATTATAAAATAAGAAAATTTTATTTTAGATTTAGACAAACTGAATAACCAATAAAGCTTGATTAATACATAAATATATTTGGTAAGGATTTTGTGACATCAATAATATCTTGATTTTTTCTGAAATACTGTAATATTCTGTCATGCAAAAATATGAATTCGGTAATATTAACAAAAATTACAAATTAAAATATGTATGGAATTGATATACAATTAAAACAGTCAAATTTTGTTCCTATATCTGAACTGAATGTATGGAAAATTATGTATGGATTTTACAGAGTTGCTTATTTGAAGGAGTCTACTGTATATTCATGTGGCTACTACCTAGGAGTTGCCCATGATTCCGAAAACGGTTCTTTTTCTTTAGAATCCCCATATGCCGCTAGATTTTCAAGAAGTAAATGAAAATTTATAAAAACACAGTTTCTTTAGCAGATTTTTGAAAACTTTCCGAAAAGTTTTTATAATGTGCCGTAATCCCATAATATTCGTGAGGGTTAGATTTACTGAGATCTTCACGGACGTTGAGTTTACTTTCTCGTACATAAAAATAGGTTTGATTTTAGATATTTTTGCTTTCTTTTATCTTTACAAGAAGAAAGTATTGGATTCGTGAAAAAATTCGACTTCCGGTTTTCGATAGATTTGTATGATTTAGAAGATCCTGTATATGATTCGATGGCTTTTAGAAAATGTATGTCTGTGAGTCTGTCTGGCCATTCGGTCACTCTGTATGTGACAAAAATTTTGCGAAAGCTCTATCTCAAGAATTAATGCACAGAATTTCACAAAAATTCTGTTAGACCTTGATATAAACTGGAGCTGATTAGTTTTTGGTGTACAGTCTCATCAGGTGGCGCTGCTATGATGCCTTGTTTACAATTTCCACAATAGCTGTATTTAGATAACTAGTGCACAGATTTTCATAAAACTTTAGATTTACAGTAAAACCCCGATAATTCGGATTAATTGGGACCAGACCCAATCCGGATTATCGAAAGTTCGGATTATCCGGAGAATTAGAAAAAATTGAAATAAAATAAAACACACTTACAGAAAATCCCCTTTATGTTTAACTTATTGATTATTTACAGTCAGTAAAAATGCTTACTTTGTAATAAAAAAGTTTGTAATTTTTTGCTATGCCAGTTTTCTATACCTTTTGCAAGCCGTACCATCACGCATCCACTTCAGCATAAGCAGTTCGTTGGGTGTAGTTTAAATAAGAAAGCTTAAGGTATTCTTCCGAAAAGATTTCAGAAAAGAAATTTTTAATTCGGAATACGACGATGAAACAAGTTAATGTTATGGAAATTAGCCAAATCGCTTCTCAAACTTCCAAATTAGCTTGGTTTTACTGTAGTTAGTCCATGATCTAATTTTGTATTAATAATGTTTTGGTGTACATCGCTCAACAAGTGGTGCTGCTATGCTGCATTATTCATCAATATCGCAATTGCTCTATCGCGAGAACTAATGCACAGATTTTCATCAAACTGCAGATTCAGTTAGTGCTTGGCATAGAATAGTGTTGTTCAGATTTTGGTGTAAATCTCCCTACCGGTGACGCTTCTATGCATCTTTTTCCACGATCTTGATGTAGCTGTATCTCAAGAACTAATGTATGGATTTTCATCAAACTCAGATTCAATTAGTACCTAGTAAAAACTGATTCTGATTAATTTTTTGGGTACCGAACAGGTAGCGATATTATGCAGAGTTTTTAAAAGATTGCCGCAATAGTTGTACCTAAGAAACTAATGCGCGGATTTTCATCAAACTTAAGTTATAGTTAGAAGTTGACATAAAATGCTGCTGACATGATTTTGGTGTAAATACTTTAACTAGTAGAGCTGTTATGCTCCCTTAATCCGGAAATATTAACATGTATGAAATAGAAAAAAGTTTTGGGATTGCCAGATCTGATTAGTTTTAATTAAAAACAGCATTTGAAACACAAAAATATGTGTATTAAGCATTATAAATAAAAAAGTACATACTTTAAATAAATTTCAATAATTATAAACATACAATAAAAAATTATTTGACAGCTGATGGCGGAAGAAATATCGTGATGTGCGTGATTAATTGTAATGCTATGTATTTTATTTTAACACAAAGGTTTATGCATTGCATAGCAAACACCACCTAATATCTTTGTTTTTGTACAGTTCCTATCATTTTGTACCCCGCTATTGTTTAAGTAGAAAGATAATTTATGTAAAAAAGTATCAAGCACGTCCCAATAGATTTGGAATTCACAAGCTACATACACGGGATTTATGACTAGAAACTTATTAAAAGAAAAACAAGTCGGAAATTGCACTCAAGCGAAGCAAATGAGGTGCGTTCGTATACTATATCGAAGTTTTTAAAATATTCAGATCTTTGTTTAATAGTATACAGTACATCGAATGCAGTATAAAGGCCGAAATCTTTTGTGTATCCCTATAAATGCTATCTGCTTTCTATTACACAAAAAGTAATTTGCAATAAATCTTAGTAACTATTATCAATTTCATAAAATATGAAATAGTTTAATATAATTAAAACGCGTCCCAAATAACTTTACCCCTATGCCATAATGCATTTGCGTGGTCTTGTAAATTAATAACAAACATTCTTTGCACCACAGTTATTCAGAATATATATTTTAACGTATACTTTATAGATGCATAACAATTTTATTATGTTCGAAAAAGTGCAACATCATTAAAATGTACTTGAAATTATTTTTCCTGTTGCGCATAATGTAACGGAATGCTTTTAATTGTAACTATAATTAAATTGTGCATCCGATTCTCATAAAATTTGAAATGACAAAATTACGCAACAATTATATATTTTAAATTTCAAACAATTTGGTTGGGTAGTTTTTATCACATTCGCTGCCGATCACGTGCCAGCGCGTGATATGCCGCCAACGTTAAGGAGCCACTCACGCGCCAGGGCGTGATGTGGGGTGATGTCCAATAGCCAGTCACGCGCTGGCGCGGGAAAATCTTTCACTGATTCTTTGTTATAAATAGTAAATCGGCTTCTGGGAAAAACCCACTTCTACAGTGCGGCATTAACTATCATTATATCTTCACATAAGCGGCAGCGAACGTGTTAAACTGTGATATGCGGACAGACGGACGGACTGAACGACGACTATAGATGCTACGTATATATTACTAATTACGAACGCATCTAAAACTGTACATGTACGAGCTTTTGGTAATACATACCAAAAAACTTCATGCGTTCATTTGCATCGTCACTTAACGTTAACGATGCAAATGAATTATGTCATTTCCTAAATTTTGAGAAATTAAACATTTGCTTATTTCTAGGTGATTCAAAGGCGAGGTGATTTCAGAAGACCCAAGGATTTCTTTTCAAAATCTTGGCTTGATTACAAATCAGGATTTGGTGACCCTCGTCGTGATTTTTGGTTGGGTAAGCTATTCTGTTTTTTTATCTGCGCCGATTTACTAATTTAATCCAGGAAAATATTGGACAGAAGCATAAAATATTTGATACTAAGTATAAAATCATTTAAAAATATGTAGCGTTAGCTGATTATACTTATTTATGATTATATCTGATATTTTATTTAGAATTCGAATTTTAGAAAATTAGATTATTTATTTCAAAACATATGTCTTTTCTTATATGTATATTCTTGTATGTTATATCGACAGAGAACCATGAAGATTTGTTGATTAAAACAGTTCACTTAACACAAAGATACTTTCTCATGTAATAAAAATGTGCCTAATTATTTTCTGAAAAGACATTACAGCTTTAAACCCAAGAAAAATTTAGAAAATAAAACATTATTTTTGATGTTTTTGATGTTCTTTAGCTCCGGAATTTAGCCAAAATATTTATATTTTTATATTTGAAAAATAATTTCAAATGCTATCTATTGATATCATTTACTTCTGATCTTTAAATTTTTGGATGGAGCATGTCATTAGTTATGCAGTGTGATTCATAAAAATAAAACCAATAGTCTATTTTCTTAAATATTGTCCCGGATAATAGCGAATTTATTGTTATAGATTACTAATACTAATTATACATATTTTATAAACTGTTTTATTCTGACTAAACTATTTTTCTTGATACACACATACAGTATATACATATATATATGTATATTATTCCCCCCCCCTACTTTACACAAAATATTTTTAACAAATTTAACCTAAAATCTGCAAATTTCAAAAACTTTTAAACTTGTAGTTCCAAACTGTACAGATATCAGATATGTTACTATACATGAAAGTAATTGGTAAATTATAATGAATTAATTTGAAAAGCGAAATGTATTCAGCTACATTTTTGTCACTTAATCAGGGTTCCGGTAAAATACCACAGCTGAATTTTGAATACTACCATTCCTGTACAGTAATATTTGCCTAATTTAATCTCAGAATTTCATAATAGAATAGGGAAAATAAATTAGTAGAACACAAACTAATGGGATTGATCCAACAGTAGTATTTTCTTTGCAACTGTACTTTGAAGCTCTGCTTTTAGTAGTTCACATTAAAACATGTTTTTCTTTTCTTTTGTAGGGAATGACAACATATATGCTCTGACAAATCAGCGGAAGTATTATTTAAGAATAGATCTGGCTGATTTTGACAACAGAACAAGATATGCCTTTTATGATCAATTTTGGATTGACAATGAAAGTCAAAATTACAAATTGCACCTTTATGATTTCAGTGGCGACGCAGGTTTGTAAAAAAAAAAAAATATATATATATATTTTTTTTTTATTGCTATCACTTTTTAATAGATATAGATTAGCGGCCGTGTATCACGTGCTCGCAGATGCACTTCCTCTCATCGCCTGTTTTTCTATGAAGCACTAACACATTGATGTCGAAGATATCTTTAAAAATCGACCTATTGCGATAACTATTTCGTTTATACATATATATGTAACCGTTAAACTCTATAATTCGTTGTTTCGTTAATTTGTTATAAATTTTGATTTTGAAGAGAGAACGATTTCTTCATCTCTATAACCCTTAAAAAAAAAAAAAAAAATCAGTCTAAGCAAAATACAAAAATATTCGTTCACACACACACAAAAAAAGACTTTTGTTTGTTGTTTTATTAATTGTAAAGGAGCTTGGTAGGTTTTGAGTTCGAAACTTTTTAAACACACATCTATATCTATAGTAATCGATATTTGATATTGTGTATATTTATGCGATGCAGACCCCACTCCTAGCCTGCGAACATAAATATAAATATGTAAATTGAAATGAGTTCACAAGAATGTTTAAAAAAGTATAGAAAGGTTAACGAATACTGATAGATGATATATGTTTTCATGCTTTCAAAACATAATCATGATTAAGAAAAGATGGAAAAGAATAGAAGTATAAACGTCAGGCAAAAATCTAAATTCAGTCAAATTTTCGAATATATACTGCATATAAAAAGAAGCATATCTAAGTAAATTAATTTAAGCTGTAATCATAAAAGCGAACAAAACACTTCAGAGCTATACTATATGGCCATTAATGACCGGATACTTGCGATTTTAGACGTTTTGTTAAATATCTAGAGAAACACATGAGGAATTATTTTGAAACTCTAGGTGTGTAACGAGAATAGTACAAGTCATATATTTCTGCAAGTTTTTTTTTTTTTTTTTCCCGAAATGCCGTAGGCGACCGTCAACAAATTAAAAAAAAAACAAAGATCCTTTGGATAACTCTGTCAAAACAAATGTAGCAAAACCATTCAAACTGCATATTATGATTAAGTTGCTTATTAACAGCTCATTTTTATGAGGATTCTTCATTCAGAAAGCTTCATTTTTATGAGGATAGCATATAAACTCGCAGAGAAAGTAAGGTTTTAACCCTTCACTGCATCGTGGGTCATATATGGCACATACAATTTGGCCAATATGATCACTGTAACCGATCAAGAACAAATCAAAGAATGGAACAACACTTATTTTTTTCCTGTGAGATGGCTGCATTTGACACAAAATTAGAATTTATCCGTCGAAAAGAAAAAAAAATCGGTCATGCTTTTAAGGCCAAATTTACTTTTATTGTTTTTATTGAATACTTAAAAATTTTAATAGAAAACAAATTGCAGAGTGTTAAGTAAAAAAAAAAAAAAAAATTAATTAATGGAAGCCAATTTAATTGCAAAATATAGCAATACAATAGTTAAAAACTCAAATTGTGTATACAGGGTACGGGCCATAAAATATAAAATTTTAGCTGAAAATTTAAATTTAATTTCTTTTATTATTTTTCCCATTATTAGAGAGATATATAGATTTCAAACATTTTTTTTCATAACAATAGAAAAAAATCATGCAGTGAAGGGTTAATGAAAACAGTCCCAAATTTTGCCAAGATTTTTGCTTACATTTTGTAGAGTTTTTAATATAAAAAAAATGTTCTTTTATTAAATATGACATTCAACTGTTTAAACAACATACTGTAATCAAAATTCAAAAAATAATAAAATTTGTATGAAAAACAAGCATGTTTACTAAATAACATTTCACTGCGCATACATAAACGCGATCAAAATATAATTTGCATTATGTGTTAGCTAAATATGTAGAGCAATTTTTGTGAAAGTCTCAAAAGCATAGTTTGAAAGTTCTGAAAATTATCGTTGATAGAATAAGCTCAAAACCTGTTATTCCCCAAATAAAGCAAAAAGATGATAAGCAGTATCCATATTCCATTGATTAGTGTCAATACAGCACACACAATATTGCACATATTTCTATATTTGGTTATCCTCATTTGTTTTGCTTCATTTTGGGTATAAGAGATTTTGAGCTTATTCTATCGATGATAATTTTCAGAATATTCAAGCTAAGTTTTTGAGACTTTCACAAAAGTTGCTCTATACATTTAGAAAACACATTATGCAAATTATATTTTAATTGCGTTCACGTATGCGCCATGAAACATTATTTAGAAAACTTACACATTTTTCATACAGTTATTATTATTTTTAAATTCTGATTACAGTGTATTATGTACGACGTCATTTGTCATATTTTTTGAAAAGAACATTGTTTTTTATTAAGAACTCTGTAAATTATAAGCAAAAAACCTGGCAAAATTTAGCATTTTTTAAAAAATAAAAATTTTAATTTCTCTATGAGTGTACATGCTATCCTCGAATATATGAATCAGTTATTACAATAAGCCATTTAATTATGATCTGCAGTTTGAAAATTTTTTCCTACAATCGTTTTCATAGAGTTATCCAAAAGACCTTAGTTCTTTTTTAATTTGTTGACAGTTTCCTATGGGATTTCGGAAAAAAATCTTCATAAAAAATATGAGCTATACTATTTTTTGTACACACCTGAAGTTTCAAAACAATTCTTCATGTATTTTTCTAGATATTTGACAAAACGTCTAAAATCGAAAGTGTTCGGTTATTAATAGTCATATAGTGCGCAAGCAGTGGCGAAGCCACAACAATATTCCCAAGTTACAAGGAGGCAGTTTTCTCCCCCCCCCCCCCCCCACCTACTATTCTTTTTCTTCCCGTAAATATCAAAATTAGAAATCGTTAGTCATATTTTTCATCTGTAACATTCATACTGGACACCAATATTTTGAACTCAGACTTTTTTTTTTTTCGGAAAAATCTTTTGAAAGTTTATTTTATAAGTTTTTCAAAAGTTAATAAAATGTCAGTTGGAATTTTAAAGTATAAATAAATAAATAAATATTTCTTTATTATTGAAAACAAACGTCTGAAACAAAACATTTTTGTTTGTAGTTTATTGATGCTGAAGATTTGGTAATAGTTTGCAACGAGGAAAAATTGTCTAAGATATAAAATTTTCGATATAAAAGGGATATATTTATATTTTCAAGGAAGGGATTTTTTTTTCCCACGAGTTTATGGATGAAATTTCCCTTTCTTTTCTAAAGGAGATATTTCTTGACAGTTTTATTGTTCGCACGTAGATTCATAAAGTGCAAACACGCCAAAATACACGCTTGGAGAAAAAACTTTAATCTTATTCTGACAATCATTGTTTTTTTTTAATACCAAACATTATAGGTAGTTTTATTCGAGAAAATAAGGTATGCAAAGTTTACTCTTTTAATCGAGAAAGTATATGTCGTATACACTGTGATGTCATTGGATTAAAATAGATAATAAAAACGTAAGTGTTGATGGCTAATGTCTTACGTTTTTTGAGGACTCTGCCTAATAATATCAGTTTAAATATAGTACCTAAATGTAGTTTGACATACAGATTTTTTTTAAAACAGCCGTTAAAAATTACATGATTAAAAAAAAATCTCCAGATTTTAACAGCTTTTGTTTGAAGAAAAGTAATAGTTACTCGCCCATGGGTCGATCATTTTTAGAAAGATCTAAACAATCTTTTTACTCGTTCCATGATATCAAGAGCTTAGTAAGAATGCATTGATATAAGAAAAAGGAGTAATTGAATACAGTGTTGAATTCAGACACTTTTCTCGGGGAGGGACTTCTGTGGCTCCGATGGGGACATTATAGAGTTCCGGAGGGGAATTTCGCTTTTGAATATTAAAAGCACAAAATTTCAAAATTTCCGGGGAAGGACATTTCAGTGTTTCGGGGTAAGTCCCCCCCCCCGGGCCACCCCCTGATTTTAACACTGATTGAGTAAACTACGATGGATAATCATATTCGAATGAATTTGAACTCCTAATATTTAGCTATTACTGTTAAAAATCTTGTCCTAGTTTGAACCAAATTTTGGTGCTCAATAGCTGTTATTGAAAGATGGTGAAATCTTGAACCAATATTTGGAGCTCATGATGATGCATAGTTCCAATAGCTGGAGCAAGGTTGAAATAGGAAGCTCCAAATGTTGGTACTAGATTTCACCATTTTATGGTGGCAGCTACTGAGCAAGAAAATTTGGTTCAAACTAAAGAAATTTTTTTTAACAGTGTATCTTACGTGATCTGTGTCAACAAACTTGAAGACAGTTTGTGTTGTATTCACTCCACCGAATATAGATTTAAGAGTAGAAAACGTACCGCAGTATCGCTCGACAAATGAACGTTACTGCATTTTGCGTTTTTCTCGGAGAGAAAATACCGAGAATTAACGGTTGGAACCGAATAGCATGAAACATCTTAAATACGGTTGTATCATGTTAATGAATGGCGTCAGGTTCATGGAATTATTGCTAATGCCATAGGCTAATATTGGCGTCACGGTCATGGAATTATTAGTAAAATATGGCTAAATTGGTATGTAAAATCATTGCGTCTCATTATCAGATTTTTTTTCTTGTCAAATTTTTGAACTATTGAATTTATGCAAAACAACCTTTCTGACTCTAAGCTCATAGATTCGTAATCAGGGTGATCACTTTAATCATTTTATGCTTTTCTGTCACCGACTGAAATGGGATTTTCAAATTGAATAATTATTATTCCTGAATTCCATATTCTACTGAATTATTCTTATTGAAATGACCATCAAGAATAACATATTTAGATTCCTTTAAACATTATTCAGCTAAATCGAACTTTTAATAAAATGCTAACATTTAATTAAGCTCGAACATTTTATAAAATAGTGAAAACAGTTTGATATTGTTTCAGTTCATTAAAGTTCTGATGAAAATTTAGATTAATTTGAATTTTATGAAACGTGTTGGGTGCAAAACGCCATCAATCTGTCAAATAGTGGAACGTTTATTGTCATTGTCTTATTAATTGTTGTAAGCTCCGTTACAAATTCAGAGATATAACAAGAGAAAATAATTAGATAAATTTGAGCAAACGAGAAGTAATTACGGATTACTTCTTTCACAAAGAGTAATTACTTGTGTAATTAAATCTGACAACACATGAATTTTGCAGTTTTCTGAAACAAAACTTTCCTCATTTTGATTCAGTATTTTTGCTGAACAGACTTTTAAATAAACGTCGTATGATATTACATTAAATTAAATTAGAAGAGTTATTTAAAGCAGAATTGACTAAAATTCCCTTTCAAAATGAGCGATTGTTTATAATAAAGCAGGAGATTTAGTTGCTTCCTGAAAGTTTTGTTTTAGTATAATACAATAAAACCTGTTAAAACAGAAACTGTATATATTAAAAAACCTATTTATATACCGCTCAAATAACATTCAAGAATTGTAAACATCAATAGTTTTACTTACCACGTAGTATAGGATAAGTCTTAAAATCATTTTAAAAATCGAAATTTTTTTTTGACAGATTTGCACGTTTCAGACATTGGAGATTACGAAAAACACACTTTTAGAAAAAAAATTGCCGCCGTCTGTCTGTGTGTCTGTAAAAGCTCTATCTCTCGAACAAATGAAAATTAAAACTTGAAACTTTGTGTGTACTTAGTATGTAACAATAGAAAGAGGCAATTTTAATATCAGTAAAAACTCGATTATTCAGATTTTTTTTTTTTTTTTGACTCACGTAATATTTTTTCTGATGAAAGGTATATAAAATTTTTCGACATTTTTTTTACTTTAAGGAGTGGATATAAAAGACAATAAAGTAATACAAATTTTGCATTAAAAATAATTGTCAATCGGATATTAATTTCCGAGATATTTGTAATCCTCTTTTCCACAATCTTCGATTTTTATGGTCCTGTGATTTATTCAAATTTCAATTCAAAGATATATTTTAATTGGATATGAAAAGCTTAATCCGATGCAGTAAACTGTTAGTTAATATGATAATTATGTTAGAAGTTATAAGGATGTTTCTTTTAATCAAATTGGTCCTACATGAGTACTTTGGCATTTTATATAATTTGTCAAAATGGTTCATCAGCAATTCATTAATAGAGTATTACTATGTATTAAAAATGTTTAAATGTACGTTTAAATTTTATTTTAGAATTGTGGGACATTTTGTAAATAATTTAAACATATTTTCATTTTTTATATTATACATATCCATGGAGGTTAAGTATTAGTGGCCCCAACGACTAGTTCTTTGTGTACACGGTATCAAAATTAGAATAAATTTATTTCACTATTTAAGTTTGAACATTTAACAAAATACTGAAAACAATTTGATATTGTTTCAGTTCTTTAAACTTCTGATGAAAATTTTGATTAATTTGAATATTACAAAACGTGTGAGGTGCAAAAAGCCATCATTCAATCAAATATCGCAACATTTAATTTCCTTAAATGTCTCATTATTTGTTGTAAACTCCGCTATAAATTCACAAATATACAGGAGGCAAAGAATTAGAGAAACTCGGGGAAAAGAGAAGTAATTAAACATTATTTTTCTCACAAAGAGTAATTACTTGTGTAACTTAATCTGACAACATATGAATTCTGGCGTTGTCTGAAACAAAACTTTCTTCATTTTGAAGGAGTAATTTTTGCTGAACAGACTGTTAAACAAAACGTCGTATGATTTTACATTAAATTAAATTAGAAAAACTATTTAAAGTAGAACTGACTAAAATTCACTTTCAAAGTTAGTCCTAGTTTGGAATAAAGAAAGCGATTGAGTTGTATTCTGAATGTTTTATTTTAGCATAATACAATAAAACTTGCCATAACGGAATCTGCTTATATGAAAAAATCTGATAATATACAGCACAAATAATATTCAAGAATCGTAAATATCAAGTAATAGCTTTTAATTTAGGTGCATAAAATCAAAATTAGAATAAATTTATTTCATTATTTATGTTCGTACATTTAACAAAATACTGAAAACAGTTTGCTATGTTTTAGTTCTTCAAACTTCTGATGAAAATTTAAATTAATTTGAATATTATAAAACGTGTGGGATGCAAATAGCCATCATTCAGTAAAATAGCGCAACGTATAATTTCATTAAATATCTTTTTAATTGTTGTACGCTCCGTTACAAATTCAGAGACATACAAGAGACAAATAATTAGAGAAATTTTGGCAAAAGAGGAGTAATTAAACATTATTTCCCTCAGAAAGAGTAATTACTTGTGCAACTAAATATGGCAACACACGAATTCTGGAGTTTTCTGAAACAAAACGTTTGATTGAAACATTTTGATTCAGTAATTTTTGCTGAACAAACTGTTAAACAAACGTCGTATGATTTTACAATAAATTAAATTCGAAGAGTTATTTAAAGCAAAATTGATTAAAATTCGCTTTCAAATTGAGAGCTAGTTTGCAATAAAGAAAGCGATTGAGTTGCTTCCCGAAAGTTTTGTTCTAGCATAATACAATAAAACCTGTTAAAACTGAATCTGTATATATCAAAAAACCTGTTTATATACAGGACAAACAATATTCAAGAATTGAAAACATCAAGTGAAAGTTTTTACTTTAGATGCACTAAATCAAAACAAATAGGGTAAAATTTATTTCATTATTTAGGTTCGAACATTTAATAAAATACTGAAAACAGTTTGATATGTTTTTGTTCATCAAACTTCTGATGAAATTTTAGATTAATTTGAATATTGCAAATTTTTTGAGGTGAAAAAAAGCCATCATTATGTCAAATAGCGGAACGTTTAATGGCATTAAATGTCTTGTTAATTGTTGTAAGCTCCGTTACAAATTTACAAATATACAAGAGGCGAAAAATTAAAGAAATTTTGATAAAAGAGAAGTAATTAAACATTATTTCCCTCACTTGTGTAATTAAATCTGACAACACATGAGTTCTGGATTTTTCTGGAACAAAACTTTCTTCATTTTGAAGCAGTATTTTTTGCTGAACAGACTTAAACAATCGTCGTATGATTTTTATTGAATAAATTAAAAGAGTTATTGAAAGTATAATTTACTAAAATTCACTTTCAAAGTGAGTACTAGTTTACAATAAAGAAGGCGACTGAATTTAATTTCATTAAATCTCTCGTTTCTCGTTGTAAGCTCCATTACAAATTCACAGATAGACAGGAGAAAAGAATTACAGAAATTTGGGAAAAAGAGAAATAATTAAACACACTTTTAAAGTGGGTGCTAGAACGATAGAGTTGTTTTCTTAAAGTTTTTTTAAGCATAATACAATAGAACCTGTCCAAACGGAATGTGCATATATCAACCAGTTTTAAATACAAAAATCATAATCATAGTTAAATGAATTTAATGTAATAATACCTTCTAATATAGAATTTTATTTGACACAGAATTGTTTTTTATACGTTGCTACTTCTTTTATGCATTTGTTACTCTACTTACAATACAACAACAATAACAAATGTAGTAGAATAAAACTTGTGTAAATAGAACCTACGTATGGGACGGAATACAGTCTGAAATGGAAATTATCGTGATGCAGTGAAGAGAATATAGTACAACTATAATAGTAAATCTAGTACTGGTAAGACGGGAATCTGTCTAAAATGGAAATTTTTGCTGTTTCTTGGGATTCAGCTATTACAATTTTTTTTTTATAATAGCGAGAAACTAAGAGGAAGTATGCGATAAATATAAGTTTTATTGCTAAGTAAAAAAAAAAAATCTATAATTGCAATTAAAATTATTATAAACATATAATTAAATATAGTGTTAAAAACATAATCGTATTAAAAATACATAGTTTTTGCAATTATTTTTTTAATTTAACTTATAGTGATCGGAATACATCATTTGCTAAACTATAAGTAAGGATTAATCAACAATATAACGGGAAAAATTAAGTTACGCTGAATCCAGAATTTCTGGATCTTCAGACGTTCTCAGAATTCAAAATGAGCTTCCGTTCACATTAAAAAATAATAACCATTAGATAAATAATATTCTATGATTATTATGAAATCATTTTTTGTTTCATCTGGAGCCTAAGCTCAAGTTAATCCATCAAGGCTTTTCTTAGTTTTTGAAAAAATTACTTTGTGTTTACAGATTTTATGTAAAAATAAAATTTAAAACGTGCAAGTTACTAAAAAATATGAAAATTGAATTAATTAACGGTCAGAAAACCAGAAATAATTCACATGAACATATTTGCTTCTTTTATCCATGTTAGAAAAATTAAACACAACTTGTTATTTATTATATCTATAAATCTGTCAAATAAATGATATCTGAAATAAGCAGACGGCCAATTAAAGTATCCAAAATGAATATAATTTTAACTATATATTTTTTTTATTTACGAAGTATTCACTATTGTACATGAAACGTACACTGCTATAAATATTCCTGTAAAATTACGAGCAGAGGCCGGCAGCAGAGATTCCAGTCATACTCCGTAAAAAAATCTATACCCATCATTTTGGCCAGCTCGTAAAACAGGATATAATGCACTTTAAAATACAATATCACTTTAATTATTGTTCCATAGCATGTAGCACGTTAGGTAATCCTCACAGAATTACTTTTTTGGCGGATCCAAAAAATATGTTACATTAAATCACATTAATTTTCGAAACACGACTAAAATGAAGGGTTACATCTCAGCGGAGGAAAATCTACAAGATCGCACTGTAATTTTATTTACAGATGGGCTAAAAATGTAAGAATATGTGGATTGCCATTAATTTTCTAAGAATCTAAGGGATGAGACCGCTTATTTACCGGCTGATGGGCATAGATTTTTTTTTTTTTTTTTTTTTTTTTTTTTTTAACTAGGTATGACTGGAATCTCTACTGCCGGCCTCTGCCCGTAATTTTACAGGAATATTTTTAACAGTGTATGTCACTTCTATTATTTTATTTTATTTCGCCAATATGACCATATTACTCTCTTAATATGTATCATTTATTGCCTACACAAATGCTAAAAAAATATATATTCAGACCGTTTTTCATCTAATAAGACTGTTTTGCGTGAAAATTGAAGGGCAAACAGTAAAATTACAGTTTTTGTGATTCTCAAATTGCCGTAAATTTACAGTTTTTTCTGAGAATGTATATTCACTCCAATGTTTGGTGATTATTTAAATTTTCTCGGATGTTTTCAAGCGATTTTAATCATTGTCAAAGTAATTGACATCTCTGAGGTCTCCTGGATATCGTACTGCTTCAAGAAACCACTACTAACAAGGAAGGTGCCCATACGGGCAGCATATTTCAGATGTGTATATTGCTGGGACGATTACTGTTTCTAAACCAATAGGAGAGCGTCATTATCACGGTCAAGTACACGCCCACACAGTTTGATTGACAGGAACTCCTGGACAATTGACGGTGCTAATTATAACGATAATCTGTTGCGGATGAAAGTGAGCTGACTGGCTGAATGGTTAGAGCGTCGAGCTTGAAACCGGAGGATATGGGTTCGAGTCCATAGCGGGCCGAGAGTCCGTTGGTGATTTTTTTTTTTTAAATTATTGGAGGCTGTCTTTTATTAATAAATAAGACATTTAAAAAAAATATTTCAAACCCTTTTAATATTCTAAATATCGTTCCAAAATGATTTATATATATATTAAACAAATGGGAAAAAAAGTATTCTGTGAAAATATCCGTATAAGCAAAATTCTTACTTTAATTTTTATTTATTTATTTATTTCAGGATCAGAGGAAGTATAATTTCTAATTGAAGTAAATAAAATTCAGTCATTTTGAAAAAAAAAAATTCTTTCGTACCTTTAATTTTTAATTACCGAGTACAAATTCAAACAATCCGAGTACAAATAAATAATAAACACACATGATCAATTGTCCACGAGTTACTGTCAATCAAACTGTGTGGGCGTGTACTTGACCGTGATAATGACGGTCTCCTATTGGTTTAGAAACAGTAATCGTCCCAGCAATATACACATCTGAAATATGCATACGGGCATACTCCAAAAATTCTGAAAAAAAAAGTTACAGAATGTTTTTCTCGTGGGGATAGACATATTTATAAAAAAAATACGGCGGAATCCCGATAGACTTTCCGCATAAAAATAATCAATATTTAATTTATTTGGCGATTTATATCGGTTGGCGACGAAGGGAAACCTCAAAAAATACTTTTTTTTTATGTCAAATACATTTAAGGCAAAAATATTTCCTGCTGAACTTGTTTAAAAGGTTTTTATTTAAGTAACTTTAGTTTTGTCAGCTTTAGTTTGTTTTAACTACAGTTTTGTCATATATACATTTATAATGAAAGTTAACTACGAAATTTTATGAATTAAAATTTACGTTAATTTACGTTAAAAAAATTTCGGAAAAGGTGCGGCTAAAAGAAAAATCGATACTTTTTTCTTATCTGGGAACAGGTGATAAAGTGCCAACAATTATTCTGATCGTTATAATTCAAATTCCATTTTTTTCATTCAAAATGTATAACTTTAATTTAAAATACATTAGTTAAATTTACATAAATACATACAAAATAATGCAAAGTATACTGAGTAAATTTTAAAAATATACACCTTCCACTCATTTCATAAAAAAAAAAGAAGCAATTAATGGGAAATAATACCATTAAACCAAAACGGCGAGACTAAAAGAAAAATCGATACTTTTTTCGTAGCTGGGAGCAGGTGATAAAGTGCCAAAATTATTCTCATCATTATTATTCATATTCCATTTATTTCATTTGAAATATATAACTTTAATTTAAAAATACATTAATTAAATTGAAATACATGGAAAACATAATGAGTAAAATTTTAAAATATTCGCCTTTCACTTATTTTATTAAGAAAAAGGAATTAAGAAATAATACCATAAAACCAAAAAGTTTTATTTCAACTTCAATGCATCCTTTCTAATTGACAAAAGAAAAAAGATAGAAGCTATCGACAGAAAAAATAAAATAAAATAAAAGCGGCGCGATTTGAGTTCGGCTAACATAAAACTAGAGAAAAAAATCCTTGCACAAAAGCTATCTTCTCTTTATACAGACCAACCTTCAATTCCATTTAGCTGACATTAATTGTTTTAAGCTCATTTGCAAACTTACAGATGCACAGGGTCAATAAATTAGAGACTTTCAGACAACTTAGAAATAATTAAACACTTGTTTCGTTTTCGAAGAGTAATTACTCGTATAATTAAATGTGGCAACGCATGGATTTTAGAGCTGGGAATAACAAAATAATTCTCATTCCGGATAATAGCTCTTCTTTAGAGATTTTGGTAAACAAATTTGTCGTAATCAATTACATGTAATTCAGATAGCACGGTTATTTAAGCAATTAAAATTCACTGAATTTTTTTTTCTAATTGATTGGAAATTTTAAACAACGAGAGGGGTTTAAAAGGACGATAAGAATTGTAAAATCACTTTTAAAACTTCCGACATTTATGTTGCTTTTTTTTTAAATATTACTGAGGCCACTACTTTAAAACAAAGTTTTGATCAATTATTCCATCAATTGTTCCACCAATTATTCTCATCGTTATTATTCAAATTCCATTTATTTCATTTCAAATATATCACTTTAATTTAAAATACTAAATTAAATTAAATTAAATTAAATTAATTTAAAATTACTATAATTAAATTTACTTATGTACATATAAAATAATGCAAACTATAACGAGTAAAATTTAAAAATATAAGTTTTTCAATTATTTTATTAAAAAAAAAAAAAAAGAATCAATAAGAAACAATTCCATAAAACCAAAACGTTTTATTTCAACATCAATGCATCGTTTCTAATTGATAAAAAGAAAAAAAAAATAGAAGCTGTTAACGAAAAAAATAAAATAAAATAAAATCGGTGCGATCTGAATTCTGCAAACATAATAATGCAGAAAAAAAATCTTTCCACGAAACTAAACTAAAAGCCATCTTCAATTTCAACTTTCATTTAACTCACATTAATTGTTTTAAGCTCATTTGCAAACTCACAGATGCACAGGGTCAATAAAGTAGAGACTTTCAGACAAAGTAGAAATAATTAAACACTTGTTTCGTTTTCGAAGAATAATCACTCGTATAATTAAATGTGGCAACGCATGGATTTTAGAGTTGGGAGTAACAAAACAATTATTTCGGACAATAGCTCTGTTGTAGAGATTTTGTTACACAAATGTGTCGCAATCAATTACATGTAATTAAGATAGCACGATTATTTAAGCAATTAAAATTGACTGAAATTATTTTTCAAACTGATTGGAAATTTGAAATAACGAGAGGGGTTTAAAAGAGCGATAAGAATTGTAAAATTACTTTTAAAACTTCCGACATTTATGTTGCTTTTTTTGAATATTACTGAGGCCACTATAACACTTTAAAAAAAAGTTTTGATCAATTATTCCATCAATTGTTCCATCAATTATTCTCATTATCATATATTATTCAAATTCCATTTATTTCATTTCAAATATATCACTTTAATTTAAAATACTAAATTAAATTAAATTAATTTAATTTAAATTAAAATTTACTTATGTACATACAAAATAAGGCAAACTATAACGAGTAAAATTTAAAAATATAAGTTTTTCAATTATTTTATTAAAAAAAGAAACAATAATAAGTAATAACATAAACCCAAAACGTTTTATTTCAGTATCAATGCATCGTTTCTAACTGTCAAAATTAAAAAAAAAAAAAAAAAAAAAAAAAAAAAAAAAAAAAAAAAATAGAAGCTATTGACGGAAAAAATAAAATAAAGTAAAATAGTTGCGATTTGAATTTTGCTAAGATAAAATTACAGAAAAAAAAATCTTTCCACGAAACTAAACTAAATGCAATCTCACCTTTATATAAAGCAACCTTCAATTTCATTTAACTGACATTAATTGTTTTAAGCTCATTTGCAAACTTACAGATGCACAAGGTCAACAAAATTAGAGACTTATAGCTCTGATGTAGAGATTTTGTTACACAAATGTATCGCAATCAATTACATGTAATTAAGATAGCACGGTTATTTAAGCAATTAAAATTGACTGAAATTAATTTTCAAACTGACTGGAAATTTGAAATAACGAGAGGAGTTTAAAAGGGCGATGACAATTGCAAAAATACTTATAAAACTTGTGACATTTATGTTTTTTTTTTTTTTTTTTTTTTTTTTTCATACTACCAGGGACAGTTCAATAGTTTTTAAAAATAGTTTTCATATAGAATTGAACATAGTTTTGAATAGTTTTGAAAACTAAATATATAAATTGTTCGTTCTACAAGAAATAAGAATTACAATAGTTTACAAAAGCATCAAAATTCTATTTTTTTTTTTTAATTAACACAACTTCTACATTTTTTCTTTTTACTTTCTTCTATCTTCAAAAGAACAAAGTATTGTAATCGAAATTTGTTTCGATTTTTGGTTTTTGACAAATTTACGTGATTTAGGGACCAGAAATTCCAAAAAACTTGTTTATACAAAATGTCTGTATGTCAATCCGTCTGTCCGTGTGTCGCCATTGTGCCATCGAAAAGTGTATGAAGATAGTCGTATGCATAGAATGGTGCCAATTTTTTTGCGTATGTTATTGGCTGTGGCAAGCAGGGTTTCTTAAAATTTTGAAATATTCCTCCGAAAAGGGACGCTGTAATAGGGATTTTTGTGCCATTTTCAATATTTTACCATCGAAAAGTGTATCAAATTATGCATAGAATTGAAATAAATTTTTTGTGCATATTTTTGCCTGCGGCCAGCACATTTTCATTGAATTTGAAAATATTCCTACGGAAAGGGTTGATGTGATTTTTTGTTTTATTTTTTGGATATTTCCAAGTTCTATTGTCCATCGGCTTGTCCAGAGACAGCGACCCTCGTTCGGCTGAGTCGGCTATTATAGAAAACAGCTGATAACAACAGAAAAAGGAAAAGCTATTGATTTTATTAAGTATCATCATCCACATAACCTTTTTTTTTACTGCGATTAATTGATTAAAATGGAAATTTAAATGAAAGCCAAAGTCGGTATAGTATTGAACTAATAATGTTGAAGTATTAACATGTGTAATTACTTTTTGAAATATTAAGATGTACGTACGAGATAGAAGAAAGATTTGGGACTTGCATATCCAATTAATTCCAACATGCACATCCAACTTTTCAGAACAATCAATTTATTGATTAGATATTGTCAAAATTATAATATATATATATTCAAATCTCTCTAATAAAAAGTATATCCAGCTAAACTGTTTTACAAGTGATTTTGTTTGGCTTATGAATTCGTAACAATAGTTTTTTCTTTAATTCTTTGCACATTAAATTTATACTTATGCCTACTGTCAAAAGTATTTAAAAAGTGCTGAAACCCTTAAAAAAGCTTCCCAAATGAAAATACTCCATTGTCAGTTATTTTGATGTAACTTGCTGACCCGCTTGGCATTGTCCGGACCTGTGATGAATTACCCTTAAATAAACCTCAATTTTCTAAAATTTTATACCTTTAATTTCATTTTATCTGAATCTATATTTTAAAAAGAAAAAGTATTAAATTGAAAATATATGTTCTATGGTATTTTATTTTCTGCTCAATTTTAAAACAAAAGTGAATAAAATATGTATTTATAGTAAAATCTGTAAAAAGAAACATCTCGAACGAAAACCAAAATCAGTCGTATGTGAATTACAATTGAAGATCTCAGAAGCCAAGGGGTACAAGTGATAAAAATTCGACTTGGAGTAAATTGACTTTAGAAATGACTGACGTTAAATTTGAACATCAATAATAATTGACAGAATTGAAATAGGAAACTGCCACTTGAGTTATTGTGGTCTTTTACCTCTTATTTCAATAACTGTAAAAAAAGTGGAGTACAACTTTCGTTAAAACTATAATTAATCAATATTGATTATCATTCGACAAATCTGGTCTATCTCTAGAACGCAGCACATAAACAGAAAATCATTTATATTTCTTTTCCTAAAAAGAGATAAGTATATTTCCAGGTCGTCTGTTCATTCTTTAAACTTTTTCACTTATAACCTTTGATTTCTGCGGTCTTCAATTATCAATTTTAGTAGTGGCTTGCAAATTGCTTAAATTAAGCGAAGAATTTATCTCTTTGTTGAAAATTCGTTTTAAGACAAAACTAATTAAATATTTATCTGTAGTGAAACCTGTAAAAAGATGCACCTGCATTCAACCAAAATTAGTCATTTGAAAATTACAATAATCAATTTTATAAATGACTGGAAAATTACCTAAATTAAGCGAAAAGTTTATCTCTCTATTGAAAGAAATAAATTTTTTTTCGTAAAAGCTTTTTTACCGATTCACAGATGTTTTAACATGCTTCTCAAAAAGTTTATTTACAGATTCAGAGTAGCAAGAGAGGAATTTAAACAAAATAGGTGTAATTAAACTCTTTTCTCTTCAAATTAAGAATAATTCAGACGAAACTGTGCAGCAAAGCGTAAATTTGAAAGCGTTTGAAAGAAAACACGAAGCATTTCGCTGAACAGTCTTTCTGAAGCAAAGGTCACTGAGTAAATTGCATTCATTGAACATTGTTAATTTAAATGAAGCAGGATTGCTTAAAATTGCCCTTTTGAATAGTTGGATGTTTTCTTGAAAACCGCGCTTAATAATGTCAAATGAAACTATGTTGATATAATGTTATGAACTGGTTTAAGTGAGCTGTATTGAAATAAAAGGGCATTAAAACAAATTTAAATAAATATGTAAATCTAGTAAAACTTTAAAATACAGAATCTACTTTAAGGGTGTTCTTAAATCAAAAAGGGCAACTTTGTGACACATGCTTTAATGTATTTTTGTTCGGAAATACATGAAAATGGCAGGTGTTGTTATTCAGAAACTGTTTAATTGCACTCAGTTTTCTGTTTTTTAAGAAAACACAATATATTTTTCAAAACAAACCTTCAAAGTTGACGTTTTTGAGCACATTTCCGATGAAAGCAGAAAAACCGGTCGAAAAGCAGGAGAAAAACGGGTGATCACGTGATTGAAATAGCTTAGAACTGGACAGGCAATTTAATTATCATAAAATGGAAAATTAAGTTCGATTCGAAATTGCTCCCATAGTCAGGCCTTCCAATTTTATATCTTTCCGTTAAAAAATGAATTTGTAAATGTGTCAAAACCTTTTGCGCTTGTTGAGCGAAGCAGTTGAAAACACCAACTTCGGTCTCTTTGTCCCCATACAGAGACCTCTGTTCTTTTACTTATAAAAACTAAAATGTTTGATTTTATTTTTTTCATTTTTACATCATTTATTAATATCTGAATGTTTTTCGTGCTGAAAACAAACGAATAAATACCTGCATCTAAGCTAAATCCCTCATAAAATAAATTTTACTTTCCTTTGAGTTTGCAAAATGCCTAAAAATGTTCAAAAGACAGTGTGACCAAGAAAAAGATAAATTTTCTTTAGTATTCAATTTAAATCTTTTTCAATTATTTTTTGAAGTTTTGTAGATTATTTACTTGTTTAAAGATCTTAAATTCCAGATTGCGTTAATTTAGGCTAATGGTTTTTAAATTGATGTTGTAAGGGGGCTTGTAGTTTTAGATCCATATTTTTGGACCTAAATTACTAAACACCTAAAATATGAATTTCAGAAAAGATATTTTTTCTGTCATTTACAATGTCATTTTTTTTCTCTTTTTTAAAAAGAACAATGAAATAATATTTAACTAATAATAACACATTGCTCAATGGTGCACAAAACAGGAATTTTAATATACATTTGTACAATTAAAATAGAATAAAACTTTCAACGTCTTCTGCGGGCGTCTTCAGGAAAATATGATAATGGAAGGACTACGTTTGCATCTTGATCGAGAGATAAAATTTCTACTAAATTAAAATCTAAATGAATTAAAACTTTAAAAAATGTTGCCATTTACACGTGAGTAAAAATTAAAATATTGCAAGGAAATAAAAAATTTAAGATTTTATGATGTTGTGCCATATTTTTGGTATATTGTAGGATAAATTATCATTACATGGTTTATTTTCTCGTGCTATGATTTCGATGGATTCTCTTATTTTACCTTAAGCTGGGTTATTGCAATAACCCAGTAAACCTATATTATCTCTCGATCAAGATGCAAACGTAGTCCTTCCACTATCATATTTTCCTGAAGACGCCCGCAGAAGACGGCGCGAAACGTTGAAAGTTTTATTTTATTTTAATTGTACAAATGTATATTAAAATTCCTGTTTTGTGCACCATTGAGCAATGTGTTATTATTAGTTAAATTTTATGGTGAAACTGTCCTATATATATTTATGAAATAATATTTGTATTATTATTTTAGCTTCGTAACTGAATAAGTTAAAGGATAAATTTTCAAAGCCCCAGCAAAAATAATTTAAATTTTTTTCTGAAGTACTAAGTTGAAAACTTGTAAAATATGTGTACATATATTATCTTCGTTATTTGTAATTCTGTTTTCGTAGATTTTAATGAACAATAAGCAATAAATTAAAGTAATTTAGTATTTTTATTCTGCAATAAAAAAAAAATAAAAAAAAAAAACTAAAAAATAGGAAAAAAATGATGTATTTTTATTACTTGTTTGAACGTGCCGAAAACATCTTACAGTTTAAGATTATTTGAAATTATGGCTAATGGTATATATTTTAAGTTTTGAAAAACTTTCATTCTTGCTTTTTAGGTGCGTTCGTAATTATATAATACGTAGCACCTATAGTGGTCGTTCAGTCCGTCCGTCTGTCCGTCCGTCCGTCTGTCCGCATATAACAACGCAAAAACTACCCAACCGAATCGTTTGAAATTTAAAATACATAATTATTACATAATTTTGTCGAGTCATTTCAAATTTTATGAAAGTCGGATGCATAGATCAATTACAGGGGCAATCAAAAGTATTCCATTACATTACGGTCAATGGGGAAAAAAGTTTCAAATGCATTTTAATCGTTTGAAATTTATAATACGCAATTATTACATAATTCTGTCGAGTTATTTCAAATATTTTGATAATCGTGTGCATAGATCAATTACAGGGGCAATCAAAAGTATTCAATTACATTATGGTCAATTAGGAAAAAGTTTCAAATATATTCTATACGTTTGAAATTTAAAATACATAATTATTACATAATTTTGTCGAGTTATTTCAAATTTTATGAAAATCGGATGCATAGATCAATTACAGCGGCAATCAAAAGTATTCCATTATATTACTGTCAATGGGGAAAAACGTTTCAAATGCATTTTAATCGTTTGAAATTTATAATACGCAATTATTACATAATTCTGTCGAGTTATTTCAAATATTTTGATAATCGTGTGCATAAATCAATTACAGGGGCAATCAAAAGTATTCAATTACATTATGGTCAATGGGGAAAAAGTTTCAAATATATTCTATACGTTTGAAATTTAAAATACATAATTATTACATAATTTTGTCGAGTTATTTCAAGTTTTATGAAAATCGGATGCATAGATCAATTACAGGGACAATCAAAAGTATTCCGTTACATTACGGTCAATGGGAAAAATGTTTCAAATGCATTTTAATCGTGTTACACTCATACGAACTTAATAAAATTTATATGCAACTATAAAGTACATATTATAATATACATCATACATAATTTGTGGTGCAAAGAACATTTGTTATTGATTTACAAGGCCACACAAAAGTATTCCATTATATAATGGTATAGGGAGAACGTTGTTTGATGAGAGTTTTAATTGTAACTCACTATTTACAATTTTATGAGATTGACATATGAAAGTAATATTTTTAAAATTTCGTTATCGTACGAACGCACCTAATTTGCTACGCTCCACGTGCAATTTCCAACTTGTTTATACTTCAATGGGGAAAAAAAAAAACAGTAAAAACTGTTGACTGAAAAACTTATTATTTCAATCACTTGTATGAACATAAAAAAAGTTTTAAAAGCTTTTAAATTATTTTATATTATAGATTATAGATAAAAATGTATATTTTAAATATAGAAATTTTCATACTGGATTTCAATTTATTTTTGCCTCAAAAATATTTTAAATTTGAGTAGAAAAAAAAGATTCAGTTGGACAAAACATTATCTATTAATCGTAAATCCAGGCAGAAAAAATAGATGGCTGCGCTCATTTTTACTTACCCATCATACGTAGTATAGGGTAAGTCTTGCAATCGTTTTGAAAATCGAAAATTTTTTTTGACGGATTTACACGTTTTAGATAGTGGAGATTCCGAAAAACATATTTTTAGAAAAAAAATTTTGCCGTCCGTCTGTCTGTCTGTCTGTCTGTAAACGCTCTATCTCCCGAACAAATTGAGATAGAGACTTGAAATTTTGTATGTAGTTAGTACGTAAGAATGGGACGAACCCTATTTAATATCAGCAACCTCGATTATCCGGAACTATTTTTTTCTGACTCTCGAAAAATTCGTTCTGATGAAAGGTATATAAAAATTTTCGAATTTTTTTGTTCTAAGGAATGGACTTAAAAGGCAATAAAATAACACACATTTTGCATATAGAACGAAGTCGATCGGGTTATTAGTTGTCGAGATATTTGTAATCTTGTTTTCCACATTCTTCGATTTTTCATGACCCTGTATTTCATTCAAATTTCAATTCAGAAGTATATTTTAATTGGAAATGAGACGCTTAATCCGACGCAGTTAATTGTTAGTTAATAGAATTATTATTTTTGGAGTTATAATGATGTTTCTTTTACGCAGTTCGGTACTACTTGAGTAGTTTGGCGTTTTATATAATTTGTCGAAATTGGTACATCAGCAGTTCTTTAATATCGCATTACTATGTATATTAACAATATTTAAATTTTGTTTATGAATTGTAATGCATTGTATAAATAGTTTCACATGTTTTATTTTCATATACATATCCATGATGGGTAAGTATTACGGTGGCCCCCAACGACTAGTTTCTTTTGAAATTCTGCAATGTTTTAAGAAGCGCGCGAGATTTCCGAAAAATAGTCCATGGAATGTAAAAAATATCTTTTTGAACCTGTGTTTGTTACGTTAGGTATCAAAAGGCAATCTTGAAAAATTTTAAATATATATTGAACTTATTGATCCTTATGACTGTGCAATATTGTTAATCTCGGACTTTTCCTTTATTTATTTTTTGCGCGGATACATAAGTGATAAAATTATGATTTTGTAAGCTTTTAAAAGTTTTTCTGAAGATGAAATAAACAAATGACAACTTTTAAACTTGAGGTATTTGATCGTCACATGTATTACTGCATGAGGCATCTATTTCCCAGATGTTTTTTTAAATTCCTTTGATTTTTATAACATTTTTAATTTTTGCAAATTTTACAAATTTCCAGTATTTACAATTAATTTAAGATTAATCATGGTGTTGTAAAATGAAATGAAGTGAAACTAATTGAACGCGTAAATTAAGAAAATGAAAATATCGTCTGATTTTATTTATTATCATTCGAAGAACTTTGACAAGTGTAAGAGAACGATTGAGTTCTCTGGATGTAATGATGGATGTGTCTTTTAGATGGAATTAAACTACATTTTTATAATATATGGACTTTTAGATGAATTTGAACTTAGAATAAGTTTATCTCAACAGATGATTTTCGATTTTAATTCAAAGCTCCTCGCATCGCATGGATGCAACCCGCAAATGAAGACTTGCATGGTTAGTAAGTAATTTTTAAACTAACCCTATTTTCGAATTCTAACATTCTGGTACCCTCGGCGGGACAGGAGTTTTGAATTTCAATTAATTTTAAATGAAAAAATGGATCTGAGTAGTTTGAAAACTCAGAGAAAAGGACTGAGAGCTGCTTTTACTCTCACGTTTAAGAAAATTGAAACTGAATTAACTAAAGAAATATGTGAAATTAAAGAACTTTCTATTCTGAAAACTCAACTGTTTGATAAATTTCAACGGATGGACACTTGTCAAAGTAAAATTTCGGAAATATTGTTACAAGATAAGGACGAAAAATTGTTTACCGAAGATTTTGAAAGTGCAGAAGAATATCGAGAAAAATATATAGAAATATGTGCACGTATTGATGAAAAGATACAGGTTTCTTCATCTCCTGGCGAAGAAGTAAAACGCAAATTTAAATTACCGGAGATCGAGCTGAAAAAGTTTAACGGCGAACCAAAGGAATTTTTATCGTTTTGGAGCCAGTTCAAGAAAATACACGAAGACGATTCTATTGCCGCTGAAGACAAGATGCAGTACCTATTCCAATGTATGGAACCGAAATCAAAAGCGGAGCGTTTAATATCAAGTTATCCAGCTACCGCGGAAAATTATCCGAAGGCTATCGATCAATTAAAACAGAGGTTTGGACGAGATGATCTTCTTGTGCAAATTTACGTTAGGGAATTATTAACCCTCGTAATGAAAAATGCCACTGCGCCTAAAATGAAAGTTGACTTAGCCTCTTTATACGACGAATTAGAAAGCAAACTTCGCGCCTTAGAAAGTTTGGGAAGAACTCAAGAGAAGTATGGAGACTTTCTCATGCCCTTGGTTGAGAGTTGCTTGCCTGAAGAAGTTCTTTTGACCTGGGAAAGAAGTCGAAATCACGATACATATTCCAGTGAGAATTCCAGGACTTTAAAAAATCTGATGGACTTTCTACGCCAAGAAGTTCAAGGAGATGAAATGGTGTTTTTAGCAAGAAAAGGTTTTGATTCTATTGTTAGAAAAAAGAACATTTTATCTGAAATTATTAGCAAACCTGATCCAGCTACCGCACCTGCATTGGTGAGTATAGAAAATAAAGGTAAGAAAAACAATTGCATATTCTGTGATAAGTTTCACCCCTCTAATAAATGTTTTGGGGCTAAAAAAATGTCTTTAATTGAAAAACAAAAAATTTTGTTAAAAAAGGGGATTTGTTTCACTTGTTTGCAAAAAGCTGGTCATCTGAGTAAGAATTGTAATATTAAAAATAAATTAAAGTGTAATTATTGCCATAAACATCATTTTGAAATAATGTGTCCAGAACAAAATATAAATAATAATCAAAATGATACTTTGAAATCTGAAAATTCTCTTTCTAATTGTAGTAGAAATAAAGTTGTGTATATGCAAACGCTTGGCGTGCGCATTCGATCGCAAGGTCGCCAAAAAGTCGTACGCGCACTGCTAGATTCAGCGAGTCAAAGTAGTTACGTAAGCGAGAGAATAACGAAATCACTAAAAATGCATCCTATAAGAAAAGAAATAATTATTCACGCGCTGTTCGGGGGGGATGAAACGAAACCTAAAAAACATGATGTGTTTTCGGTTGAAATCAGTGAATTAGATGGAAATAATGCGTTTTGTTTTGAAGCATTTTCCGAAAAAAGGATTTGCGGATTTGTACCTAAAATTAAAGATTATAGAATATTAAATGAATTAAAAAGAAATAAAATAAATCTATCTGATGATTTTTGTAAGGAATCTGAAATTGATCTTTTGGTGGGGGCTGATATGATAGGAAAATTATTGACAGGAAATTTAATTCAATTAAATTGCGATTTGACTGCCATAGAAACCAAGCTCGGTTGGACAGTGATGGGGAAACAAACGTGTGGCAAGAAACATAACGTTTTGACAACATTGTCTATGCACGTTAGAAATATTCCTTTGAATGAATTATGGGAACATGAAACCATAGGAATTTCTGACCCCATTCAGAGTTTTGAAAAGCGGGAAAACTTTGATTTAAACGATTTTAAAGAAAAAATGAAAATTCTTCTCGATGGCAGATATGAAGTAGGGCTTCCATGGAAGTGTAATTTTAAGAATTTGCCCGACAATAAAGTTTTAGCTCGGAAGAGATATGAAAAAATGATCAATAAATTGAAATGTGGGGGATTTTTCGATGAATATCAGGAAGTATTTAAGAATTGGGAAAAAATGAATATTATTGAACGTGTTCCAGAAAATGAATTAAGTAATAAATGTCATTATTTACCGCATAGGCCCGTTATCAGGTTAGATAAGGAAACCACAAAAATACGCCCTGTATTTGATGCATCTGCTTCTGAGAAAGGGAAACCCTCGTTAAATGAATGTTTGTATAAAGGCATCAATCTTATAGAATTAATACCTGATATTCTTGATCGTTTTAGAATGTATCCTATCGGTATAACTGCAGATATAGAAAAGGCTTATTTAATGTTATCTGTTATGCCTAAAGATAGAGATTTTCTTAGATTCTATTTCCCATGTAATGAAGGACAATTGATTTATAGACATTGTAGAGTTGTATTTGGTGTCTCTTCTAGCTCTTATTTACTAAGTGCATCTATAATGCATCTTTTAGAAAATAGTCCTCCTGAATATAAGGAAACTGCTGAAAAATTAAAGTGTTCATTTTATGTAGATAATTGTGTATCAGGTGTTTCTAACATTAATGAAGCTGAAATGTTTATTGAAAATGCAAAGTTATTAATGTCTAAAGGGTGTTTCAATTTGCGTTGTTTTGAAAGCAATGTAGCTTGCAAGAATGTTGATAAATATTCTGGGGATACTTCAGTTTTGGGGATTATTTGGAATTTAGATAATGATTCTTTGAAATGTTGTTTAGATTTAGAAACATTAACGTGTGAAAGGAAAATTACTAAGAGATTAATTTTGAGCATTGTGCAAAAGATTTTTGATCCTATCGGTTTATTCTCTCCTGCTACATTGCTTCCAAAATTATTGCTACAAGACTCATGGAAACAGAAAATTCCATGGGATCGAGAATTACCTTGTAACATTGTGAGTGCTTTTTTGAAATGGTTGAAGAATATTGATGTTTTAAAAGAAGTAGCTATACCTCGATACTTAGAAATTAATGCTTCATCTGAACTTCATGTTTTTGTTGATGCGAGTAAAGGGGCATATGCAGCATGTGTCTTCGCTAGATCAATAATTGATTCCGATGTCAAGGTTACGCTTGTTAGAGCGAAGTCTAGGGTTGCTCCTCTCAAAACTTTGAGCATGCCGCGTTTAGAGTTAATGGCTTGTTGTATAGGTACTCGACTTGCGAGTTCTATCATCAAGGCAATAAATATGCCAGGTCTGAAAATCACATTCTGGTCAGATTCTACTACCGCAATTTGGTGGATAAAGGAACATGGGAATTGGTCGGTTTTCGTGAGCAACAGAGTCAAAGAAATTCGACAGATGTCCAATATAGAGTCATGGAAGCACGTTCCAGGAAATTTGAATATAGCGGATATACTTTCACGTGGATGTTCTCCACAGAAAATGCTTAGTTCGCGATGGTGGGAAGGTCCTAAGTGGTTAAAAGAAAATCCTGAATGTTGGCCAATTGGCGCGATTGACTGTCAGCCAAAAGATGTTGATTTAGAAAGAAAAAAAGTTGAAATTACGAATATTGATCTAGCTAAAGACGCACCCCTTTGGCTTTTAGATAATATATCTAATTATGATAAGATGATAAGAATATTTGCTTGGATTCTGAGATTTGTAAATAATTGCCGAAATGTTGCTAATAAGTGTAAAGATTCTAATCTTACTCAAAATGAAATTGAAAATTCTGAAAAATATCTAATCCGTTTAGTTCAGAGCTGTTATTTGTATAATAAAAGGTCATTAAATGATATTGTAACATTCACAGATGATAATGGAATTTTAAGAATAAAAACTAAAATAACTGAAAGAAATGACCGAGAATCATTTTTGTATCCAATATTGTTACCAGGTAAATGTGAATTTACTAAGTTATTGATTAGATCAATACACCAAAAGAATTGTCATGCAGGGATAAGAACAATGCAATCTTTAATAAGAGAAAGATTTTGGATAGTTAGAGCTAGAAGAACTATTAAAAATGTATTGTACGACTGTATTGCATGTAAACGTTTTAAGGTAAAGTCTTTGTCAAGCGAACCAACACCTTTGCCACCAGATCGTGTAACAGATTGTGCTGTCTTTGAAATTATTGGAGTAGACTTAGCCGGGCCTTTATTTCTAAAAAATGGCGAGAAAGTTTGGATAGCATTGTTTACTTGTTCCGTTTATCGCGCAGTTCACCTTGAACTAGTCAATTCGCTATCTTCTGATGCTTTCCTGCTAGCACTTAGACGTTTTATAGCTAGACGCGGTAGGCCCAGCACTATTTATTGTGATAATGGAACAAACTTTAGGGGGGCTTCCAATGAACTTTCAAAATTAAATTGGGATAAAATTTTAAAAGATACCATGACGCATAAAATTGTTTGGAAATTTATACCTCCCACCGCAGCTTGGTGGGGAGGCTGGTGGGAAAGGTTGGTTCGCATTGTAAAAGAATTGTTAGTACGTACTTTAGGTAGATCTGTATTGACTTATGAAGAATTGAATACACTTATATGTGATTGTGAATCTGTGATTAACTGCAGACCTCTAACCTATATCTCAGAGGACCCACTGGAGCTAGTACCTCTCACACCCGCTATGTTTCTTACTGAAAACCGAAGTTTCAGCAATTCGGATATTATCGAATTAGATTCTCAAAGTTTAAGGAGAAGGTTGAATTACAGAGCTAAACTTCTTACCGATTTTAGGCAACGTTTTAGAAAAGAATACCTCAGCGAATTAGTTCAAAAACATACTGAAAAATATACACGTGAACCGCGAGTGGGAGAAATAGTCTTAGTTGGGGATGATAACAAAAAACGTTTATTTTGGCCTTTAGCAAAGGTGATTCATTTAATTCCAGGACGGGATGGTAAAGTTCGTGCTGTTAAGTTGAAAACTCAGCACGGCACGGTTTTACGTCCGGTGCAGCGCATCTTTCCTTTGGAAATATATTCGAATGAAATAATTGAAATTGCATCCAAACCGTCGGGTGAAGAGAAAACTAGTTCCAGTGAGCATGATGATCATGAAAATGTGTCTTCTCCTGATAGTGTCATACTTAAGAAATATACCTCTTCTGGAAGATGTGTAAAAGCTCCAAAGAGGTTGGATCTTTTTAATAATAATTGTTATGTATTTGAAACTCTCCCCAAGTTTCAAAGGGGGGAGGATGTTGTAAAATGAAATGAAGTGAAACTAATTGAACGCGTAAATTAAGAAAATGAAAATATCGTCTGATTTTATTTATTATCATTCGAAGAACTTTGACAAGTGTAAGAGAACGATTGAGTTCTCTGGATGTAATGATGGATGTGTCTTTTAGATGGAATTAAACTACATTTTTATAATATATGGACTTTTAGATGAATTTGAACTTAGAATAAGTTTATCTCAACAGATGATTTTCGATTTTAATTCAAAGCTCCGCGCATCGCATGGATGCAACCCGCAAATGAAGACTTGCATGGTTAGTAAGTAATTTTTAAACTAACCCTATTTTCGAATTCTAACACATGGTATTACGATATTATTGTTATTCATTATATATGAAGACAGTTTTTCAGAGGTTGCAAACTTGCAAAAATATGATCACTTCTGTTAAATAGTTTAAAGATACAAATACAGAAATAAAGATAAAGAAGTTTTAAATATACAGATACAGAAATAAAGATAAAGAAGTTTTAAAGATACAGAAATAGAAACTTGCAGCTCTGGACGATTGCATTCATGCAATTCTATACCAAAAGTTTTTTAAATGCCCAAAACTGCTAAAATAATTTATTTTTCGTCAAGATATTTTTCAGAGCTGTATTTGAATATAAATGGAACTTGTGCATCAAATTGTATTAAAATCGGTTCCTATGGTGACGACGTCTTTTTAAAAATGTTTGCTGTTTTTACGTGGAAATGACCTATATATACTAGGTGCTCAACTGAGTTTCTGGGGTTTTTTTTATCAATGAAAAAGGAAAAAATTCAAGCAATATAAAAGAAATGGTTCATTGAAAGTATCGTCCCTCGTTAGCTACACATTTTTGTCATCTTTCTTATAGTACATAAGACCACGACGATAAAATGACATGTCTTGGGAGCGAAACCTTTTAACGAATTAATTTTCACTTCTTCGAAATTAGCTAAGTGTATCTCAACTAAGCCATGCGCCATCTATCAGAACAAATGATAATCGGAAGGGGCCAGGTTTGACAAGATTGGCGGGTGCAAAAGCACATCCTATTTCAGCGTTTCGGTGATGCCCTGAATGATGGAATTTGATAGCATACTGTAGAACTAAATTGTAGTTCTGCAGTATCATTCGTTTATGTCTCGTGTCCCATTCTGGCCTTTGTTGGAGAAATGCATTGTTCAAATTAATCCGTTTTTAACGCTAGTGATGCATATTGTCAGTTCTCAGTTTCAGCAGCCCATAGTGTATGATTCCTTTCTGGTCCATCCTAACGCAGGGTACTGTCTTCTTTCTAAAGCGATTTGCCCATGCCGTTCGATGGTGTTACTTCGCCACGCGAAAGCCACAATTTTTTGCGTTTGGGAATCTCAAAAGATATCTATCTCTCATCGCGATTAACAATTTGACGCAGAACACTTTCTTCCGTGCCGAAAAAGCAAAATTTCGATAATGGCTCTTCCATTTTTCATCTGCCTTTCAACTCATGTCAACTCATGTGGCAACCAGTTTCATTCCTTTTGAATGTTTCCCATGCCATGTAAGCGTTTGGAAATATTTTGGCGAGTCATGTTTAACGCTTCCCCAAGTTAATCTTGCTTTTTTGTTATCCTCTTCTTGCAGATCGGCATCCTCAACTATTTTAATTTTCCGAAGAAATCGCCACTTCTAAAGCATTTAACAAAATCTTCAGAGATAGTTTCCGATGGTGCGTGGTCACCATATACTAATGATGATGAGTTATGGAACTAACCAAACAAACTTTTACTTTAAAACACTGATAGAATTACTGTTATTGTTAAAAAAATTAGGTGTTTTACGTCTGCAAAGCACTCAACTACTCTACTTTATTATTGTTACTTATAGTTATTTCATTATTTCAATTATTTTTTGTTACCTATCTTTATTTACTGTATAATTGTTCAGTAATTTTTTTTTAAATAAAAATTGCTGGGTGGGGCTTGTTGAGCTCAAACCAATCCCCACCTGGCTGAATCTGAATATGAATCTGGTCACCATATACTTCTTTAACAAACGACGCCTTTCAGCAGTAATCTCTATAAATAAAAGGAATTCTGAGGATAATTAATTAATTAATTGAGGCACAGGGGAAAGCAAATCTTGGCAATGCGCCAACTCGGTCCAGAGGAAGCAAATCTTGGCAATGCGCCAACTCGGTCCAGAGGAAGCAAATCTTGGCAATGCGCCAACTCGGTCCAGAGGTATAAAAGCAAGATAGAAAAAAACGCGCAGGTCTGTGCATTCAAGTACAACCACCCATATGTATATGCTGAAAGTTTGTTCTGACGCTCACCCGACGCACGTGGAGTGCCGATGGTCCGGGGAGAGTCACCGGGGGATCCGTCGCCAGCTGAGAGAGAAGCGTAGAGTCACCGGGGGATCCGTCGCCAGCTGAGAGAGAAGCGTACCATACACATAAATTATTAAATAAACTTTCAAATTAAGCCCGGCGAAGCGGGCTGCGTATGCTAGTTTTTTTTAAGATTAAAGTAGAAAAACAAAGCTTCCCGTAAACACTGTTTATTTGACTCAAAATTTGACACTTTAGTAGCTAAAAAATGTTTTTGCGTTGTGATATCTATTGATATTAAGACATATAAAGATTTATTGTTAACAGATGTCGAAGCTATTAAAAAATATGTAACTTTAGACATGTATGTTGTCTACATGTGTCGTTAGCGCCATCCATGTGTGGTACCCAGAAACTTAGTTGCGCACCTAGTATATATGTGTATGTGTGCATATACAGAATGTCCTTAAACTCATGGGCAAAATGTAAGGGGATACAGGACACTGTAACAATCATTTATGGTATAGAATGTATGATCGCAGACAGCTGAGGCACAAGCACAGGAAAGAGACAGGATAATAATCTTTACTGTTCGCGTCATTTTCAAGTGATATATTTGTGAGTACACAATTGTGTCATTCAACAGTTATGCATGCCTGGTGGCGTCGACGAAGTGACTGGCGTACAGGTTCAAAGATGCCAGGTATTTCAGGCACATGTTCTGCTACAAATATGAACACATTCAAGCAACGAGGTTGTCAATAGTGTCAAATAGACTTGTATGAACAAGATATGTTTCCGTAAGAAGTAATCGATGGTCGATAAATCGGGAAATCGATGCAGCTAATGGATTGGTCCAGCACGCCATGACAGGTAGTTGTTATGATATTTTTCTGGAAGATGTTTTATCTACTTAACTGATCAACATTTTTGAAAAAAACCCTTTCAAATAATGTCTATTTTAGTCATGCCTTTCATAGAATTTTTAATCTTTTATCACCGATTTTTCTTAACAGAAATTTTTCTTTAATTGTATCAGAAAAAATGCTCATATTAAGTAATGTAAAATTTACAATAAAAATTTACTAGTGAGATTAATAAATCATGATTGAAATATACATACCCATACGCGGTACGGGCAAATCAGGGAAGCGGTTAACAGAACTACCTCAAAATGTTCTAATCGCCATTTTTAAGTGATTGTAGTTTCAGCTTGATGGGGCGCCGGTTAATTTCAGTATTGTTGTTAGTAATTACCTGGATGCCACTTTTGACACGCGATTGATTGGGGATGCACATTTGTGTGCTTAGGTGGTATTGTGTGTCTAGGAGGATTTCGTCGCTCGAATATCGTTGCTGTTGCGCGTATGCCAAAAATATATGGAATATTTGATTATGTACGCCAGTCGCGCTGTCACTGAAGCTAGGTATATATTGTTGTTGATTGACGCAGTTTTGAATTCTTATTTTTAAACAGCATTCACCAGTGACACTGTCAGTGACCATTTCTCTCAAGTTTCTTTCCTATGATTGTACCTTAACGCGCCACTTGCGTTTATACATATTCCTATACAATAAATGATTACTACAGTGTGCTCTATAAACTCTTAAAATTTGAATCATGAGTTCATGGATATTCTGTATATGTCATCATGCTTAGATACTTACTCTGTATATGTCACCATGTGTCACCACGCTAAAATTCCTTTACAGATGTTTTCAATATTTAATTGGCTAATTTAATAAATTAGATGTTGGTAAGTCATATTATGGGGAGCCACGAGTGAAATTTTTTGAAAAAATTGATATTTGTTTTATTGGTTTGAAAAGTTTTCTGACTGTTCCTGTGTCCGTTAGTATACCTGATTTTTCTTCTTTTTTTCTGACCATTGTAAATTATCTTAAAAATTCAAGGGAATGCACCAACTGGGACGCCATGCTCATTTAGATTAATTTTACGCTTATAATTTATATATATATATTTTTTTTAAATTCTTTTCGCACCAATACATTTTTAAAGTAAATTTTCTAATATACGCATGTTGTCAAAGTACAAATAAAAATCTTAAAAAAAAAAAAACTGGTTCTAACCAAATAAAAATTGTAAGAGTTGCTAGTCCTGAAATCACGTGGGAAGTAATATGCAACTGATAAGGGTTAAAACATTGCCTCATTTCTGATATGAAACTAAATTTTATCCAAGTGTTTATATATACTCTAATTCATATGTTTGATAAAATTGTGAGAAATTCACTCAAGTTAGCAGTGTCAAAGTGTTTTCTTTTTTCCAGAAAAATCATACATTTCAGGTAAAAATCCCATTATCTCATAAAGTAATCGAGCGATTTTTACAATTGTTTTTGGAGTTTAGCTTAAATATAAGATCGTATGTGGCAAGTTTTAAAAAAACTTTAATTAATTTCAGAAAATAATTCTTCAAAATGGAAAATTTCTAAAAAACTGACATTGTTAGAAAGAAAAATAAGGATTTAGTCGCAAAAAATTGTTTGCCATATTTCTAGAGACTAATCCAGTGAATATGAGCTTCAAATTTCACCAAATTCGGTCGGGTAGTTTCCGAGGAAATGGGTCTTAACACGTTCGCTGCCGCTTACCTGAAGATGCTGCACTGTAGAAGTGGATTTTTCCCAGAAGCCGATTTACTTTTTATAAAAAATAATCAGTGAAAGATTTTCTCGTGCCTGGGCGTGACTGGCTATTGGACATCCCCCAAATCACGCGCTGGCGCGTGAGTGGCCCCTTAACGTTGGCGCCATATCACGCACTGGCGCGTGATCGGCAGCGAATGTGTTAAAGCTGGCATGTTTTCCATAGGATTGCATCCAGTCTTCTCTTCTTTAACTGTAGGTGCAGATTCCCAAAATTTTTAAGGAGCTAATGGCTCCTAAACTCAAATATTAAGTCGCCACTAGGGCTTAATTTCAAAAATTAAGAAACAACGCATATTTCGCTAAAAGATCGCAGAATAAAAGCTGATTTTATCAAAGAATTACAAAAAATGCCGCGACTTTCGCCAAAGAATCGCTGGAAAACTAGATTTTCCTAAAATGATTGCGAAAAAAATGTTATTTTCGTCATATGATTGCGAAAAAACGTCGAATTCTCGACAAAAAAAAAAAAAAAAAAAAGCAGAAAAACGTAATTTTCTTCAAATGATCGCGAGAAAAAACACAAAATTCGCTAAAAGATGGCGATCTACACGCCGAAAATTAGCCTCTAAGTGAATAAAATTTAGTCACCACGTGGTGACTGCTGATGGTGAATCTGCACTGGTATTCTTAATTAAAGCTTTTTTTAATTATTAACTTAACTCAGTGTTAAATACATTGCTTCGTTTCAGGTGATTCTCTAGCTAAAATTCATGACGGATCCATGTTCTCTACCCACGATCGTGATAATGACAATAGTTCAGAGAGCTGTGCCGCTAAGCACAGCGGTGGTTGGTGGTTTAACTCTTGCTTGGCTTCAAATCTAAATGGACTGTATCAAGATGGAGGTGTCAAAAGTGCTGATGGTATACTCTGGACCTCATGGAAAAAGAACCTTGAATCTTTAAAATTTTCTGAGATGAAAATAAGATCTGTAGATTTCCAGACGAATTTGTTAGACATGGATGTCGAACCAGCATAAAGCACCATCAGGATAGTTGTTATGTTTAGTATCTTTAAAATGCTTTCAAACCTATTTGGATAAACTAATAAATGTTTTTTTTAATAAATTTTGTTTTTACTTAATAAGGACATTGCTTTACGTTAAGTAAAATTATACGTATTTTGAATTATACTTTCAAAATTAAAATGAAAAAAAAAAAAAAAAAAAAAAAAAAAAAAAAAAAAAAAAACAAGGTTTGCAGCATTAAAAATTATATTTAAAAAAAATTATATAGTTGAATATTAATATTGTGTTGATGATTTATGATGATGTAAATTTTTAGTAGTTAAATGTCTCGTGTGCACATTTATTCATTTCTTTTTCTTGTTCGATATAAACACGAATAGAAAAACCCAAATAACAAAGATATCATTCAGCATGCCCATAAATATTCAGTGAACAGATATAAGCTGTTTACATTTGAACTATTCTGTTTAAATGTTTAAATATTCTGTTTTCTGTTAAAAAATTTATGGTATTAAATCCTGTAGAATAGTATACAAATCTGATTTATGCGATGGTTTAGAATGAACAAACGTCAAATATAAAAATTAAACTTGTTCTTGTGATGAAAATAAGTCGAAAATATTATGAAGAATATATAACTGAAGAAACGAAAACCTTGGATTAAAATGTACTTCAATGGAAAAAAAAAATCCAATAGTTCACACCAGCTTGTCAGGGCCGAAACCAGAATACACCATTAATTTTTCCACAATATGTGTCGTCTAAAAAATCTGAATGTGGGCCATAATTTTAATTCGAAAAAAAAAATCATTAAACTGTTATCAAAGTATTTTATAACTGTTCAGTTTTTTTAGCGACAGCTACACATTGAAACTGAAATAAACTTTAAACATCTCAAAAGAACATCATAATTTTATTGTATATTTAAGTTCATCATACCAATGTAGTGAGACGATAGAAACTCTTATTAACAAAACAAGTGGGCTACATTCTTTTTATTTTATTTATTAGTAAGCATAAGCTTATTTTCAAATATACTTCCCATATATTTTCTCGAACAGTGATTGTATATGGATACACATGTAAAGAAGAATTGGAATGTGAAATGTCGGGGTAATCCAAATTTTAGAATTAAATATTTTTTAAATGATTTAGAAATTTTACAACATTTTATCATTGGAAAAGGAATTTTTTGTTGGATCAAAAATGATATCGGTATCAAAAGTTAAATCTCCACTCCCCCTAGAGATATCTTACGATATCATTTGCCAGACCCCCTCCCCGCCCCCTCCTCCTTAAAATGATAACGTTAAATTTGCACAGCTCCTAACTGGGTTGGATAAAATAATCATTGCAAATTCCTGCCAATGAGCAGGGCAAAGAAAATATTTACTAGAAGGAAACTAGTAAATATTTTTAACTGTCAGAATGATGTTTACACAAGAAAACATAAACATATAATTCCTGTACACTGTAGAAAAAAAACTGTAAAGTTATTATAATTTTTCTACGAAATAGAGATTTATAGAACTTTTCATGTTACGGCAACACAAAAATTCATGTAACAGGTTCTATTACATGAATTTATGTTGTTGCCGTTACATAAAATGTTCTAAGAATCCCAGTTCTTAGAAAAAATTTAGTAACTTTGCAGAATTATTATTATTTTTTGCAGTATGCAGAATTTAACGAGAAATCGAACAGCGATATTTCTTTTTATAAAAAAATTATTTTGTTAATGCAAGGAACAAATTAATCAATTCAATGGTGGCCGTTGTATAAAGAAAAAAAAAAAAAAAAAAAAAAAAAAAAAAACGAAAAATTAAGAGTTGACAACGACATATGTACTGGTATTTATCACGGACAAAAATACGCTGGATCATCGAAGCAGAGATTCTGAAAAGAGATTTATCATTATTCTATTTTTCACATCCCCCCCCCCTTTTTTTTTCAATAGAGCGGTCAAGATTTGCATATTGAAAAAATGCACTATGATAAATCGCATGAAAGGAAAACTAACTGTAAGAACTCAATTCAACATTAACATTTGATCAACATTCATAATCAAATTCTTATTAAAATTTAAACATTTTAGTACAGTTAAATGCATATAAAGTTTTTCTTAAAAATAAAGCATAGAAAATTATAAAGAAGAAACACTATAGAAACAACTTTATCAAGTCACTTTTAGATTAAAAAAATTATAATTTTGCCGATATTCCGATTTTTTTTCTTTGCGTATTGCACATTAAAAAAACTTGGGGCACTTGGCATTTTTCAAAAAGTATGAATCTTTAGCGAACAGTATTTGTTTAAGGTGTTGCTAAATAAGATTAGTTATTTATTTATATGCGTATTTATATGTACATACATATATATTTATATATATATATATACACACACATACAAAGTGCGTTATTATATTTTTATATAGGAATATTATATTCTGCTCTCCATTTAAAGTGTTAAATAAAAATTTCAACCTTCCAATATATAGCATAGTTTATCAGATAAATCTTCGTTTTTATTTTCGCATGGATAAAACAGAGCTTATTTTTCCTGTAGATTTTTGATTCATTTATATCAATTAATATTTCACGGCCTGATGCAAGTGAACTGTCAAAGATTACAATGTAAAATTCGTATATTTGATTTTCAAAATAACTGTGTCAGTTATAATCTGTATACAAAATAAACCAAATAATTCATTTAATGGTTCAGTTTCAATTTAAAAACCTATTTAATGCGTAATATAATTGTAAAATTACTTTCGCTTTTAAGTTTAGAAATGCTTTTTTTTTTAAATTTATTTTGAAAACTCATTACATGTTTAATAATATATTTTTTATACAATTTTAATCGAATTTGTGTATTTATGTGTAAAGAAGTATTTTTATGTGGAAAAAAATGTTTGCAAAGTTTCCATAAAATCAAAAATAACAAAATTTTCTTGATTACATTCAAATTTTTTCTTCCATACATAAAAAAAACTATTCCATTGAAAAAATTCATCAAAAATAAAACTGGATGCATCATAATAAGTGAGGTGCTAATTAAAAATATTTCACACTTCTTTATTCAGTTCTTTCTTTACTTTTAAAATGAATTTGAGGTGTTAATTAAATTATACTTTGATTTGATATTTAAGTTATTTTACATTTATTGATTCAGTTGTTTCCTTACAGCAAAGATTAATTGGATGTAACTGTACAAATTGTACTTCAATCCGATGTTTAAAATATCTCCTAATTCTTGATTTAGTTCTTTCCTTACTGTAAGGATAAATTTGATGTTAGTTACATCAAGTCATGCTTAGATTTGATATTTAAAATATCCTGCACTTCTTGTTTCAGTACTTTCCTGACTGTAGGTATAAATTTGATTTAAGTTACATCAAATCTTAACTCAATTAGATGTTTAAAATATTTACATTTCTTGATTCAATTCTTTCCTTACAGTAAGGATAAAGTATGTAATAGTTACATCAAATTTTTACATCATTTTTACATCAAATAGTTACATCATTTTTACTGTAAGGATGAATTAGATGTTACTTCAAATCATACTTCTGTTTGATGTAACTCACATCAAATCGAAGATATAAGTAATTTTAAATTTGAATGTCTGTCTGTATTAGTAAATGTATTAGTGAATTGTATTGATTTAAGTTACATGAAATCATAACTCAATTAGATGTTTAAAATATTTACACTTCTTGATTCAATTCTTTCCTTACTGTAAGGATAAAGTTGATAACAGTTACATCAAATTATACCTCGATCTAATGTTTAAAATATCTCACACTTCTTTCCTTACTGTAAGGATAAATTTGATGTAAGTTACATCAAGACATAGCTGTATTTGATGCTTAAAGTGTCATACATTTCTTGATTAAATATTTTTATTACTGTAAGGATGAATTTGATGTTAATTACTTCAAATCATACTTCTATTTGATGTAACTCACATCAAATCGAAGATATATAAGAAACTTTATATTTGAATATCTGTCTGTATTAGTAAATGTGTTAGTGAATTGTATTTTTAGAATGAAAGAAGAAATCACAAGCAGAAATTGAATGAACCACATTTAATATCTCGTAAACTAAATAAAGTAAAATATAAATATAACAGCGCAAGTATATGTATCAATGTGCAAAACATGAAGATAAATCACAAAGTTGTACGATGATATTTCAACAAGAGGCTTGATGCTTCCAATGAGAAATTTTTTTTACAGGATTTCACACTTAAAGATGTACCATAAATAATACATTGTATACAAACAGCAGTTCGTGGATTATGAAACAAGACTAGCTTAAAACCACTAGAATATGTTTATGTATGTTAAAATATTCTTATGGTTCCTTTGGTTCAAGGTATACTTTTCTTGACTTCCTTGACTTGGTCCTATACATATTCTGCATTGCATCCGGAGGTATAAAGGAACAAAAAATAGAGACTAGATATCATCATATAAATTAACTCATATTTGGACAGTGCTTCTGTAGTTATTAGCGTACGATTTTTACAATCTTTATATATATATATGTACATAGTTAATTGGTCATTATGTTACATTTTTGAATAGATAACAATTCATTTTTTTTAAATTTAGGTGCATACATACATTTGCATTAGGAAAACAGATACTTTTGAAATGTAAAACTTTTTACTAGAAATTCAAATTTTGTTTTCTTAAAAATTGTTAGACGTATCAATACAAAATTTTGAAGTTTTATTTAAATAAAACTATTTTTTTTAATTTTATTTTCTAAGAAATGAAATAAATTTACTTTTTATTAATCTTAAATTGGAAAAAGGTACACATTTCCCCAAGAATAGATGCATTATGTGCAAAATAACACTCGCATAACTTATACGTGTGAGCTAATTCTTTTTTAAAACTAACTATACTCACTTATCTGACTAAGAAAACAATTTTCCAACTAATTAATTAATCAAACCAGTTTGACTCTTACAAATTAACTGAATTTTAATAAGCTTAAATAAAAAAAATATTAGATTTTTCGTCAATTTAGAACTACCTGGTATAATTTGTATATTTTATGCTGTGATTAAAAATAATAATTGGATCTGTAATGACCACAACAAATTTTTGCAATTAAAATTTTTGCAAACAATAGAAATATATATATATATTTTTTAAATACAGGATGATTAAAAAAGACACACTCAATTTCAGACAAGTGTACCATCTGAATGCTACATTGCATGTAAATGACTTCCGTGTTATTTGCAAAAGGAGGTTTTAAAATTTCCAATACTATCCCTGCAAAAGTCGTGAATTTTGCGTATGTCACAGCAGTTGCAATCGTGTGAGTTTTCTCTAAAGGAATAAACAACCGATATGACGCCACTTAGTCCAGCAGAAAACCCTATGTCATCGAGCACAAGGAAAAAAACCCCTTTATTTTATAGAAGAGTAGTAATAGAGGAATCTAATGATCCATGCCTGCTGGAAGTGAAATGGTGCTTAAGACAAAATTAATACCACTAGTGGTTGACACATAGGCATAGCATTGTGTTTTCCTGCATCCAGTTTTCCATGTTTTCATACTTTTGATTGTTGGACAAACACAATGCTAAACCTATGAGTCAACCACTAGGGGTATTAATATTTGGATTATGCACCACTTCACTTCCAGCAGACATGGATCATTAGATTCCTCTATTACTACTCTTCCATAAAATAAAGGCTTTTTTCTTGTGCTCGATGACATAGGGTTCTGTGCTGTCGGCTCTAGGACTAACTGTGATTAGTCACAAGTTTCACATACAACGATGACCAAAATGTGCAATACTTTGATTCGCTACATTATGACTTCAAGGCGACTGTCACTTCATGATACCAATCACTGTGAAGTCAAAGTGTCTAACTTCTGACATCATTTCCATTTTTTCACAAAATGGGAGTTATTGATTTAACAATGATTTCACAGTGAATCTTTGTACAGATTACGCGACGGCACTATAGAAGTTAAAAGTTGCATGTGAGTCCCAATGCTTTCACATGTTAGTAAATTTCAGGTCAATTTGATATTTGAGTTTATAAAAGAAGTCATTGAGAGATACCTGCTTTGGATGACCTGAAAGACCGTAACAACTGAAGTGAACTCAATGACGCAGAAATTTCTTTACTGGGTATAAAATAAATTCAGATATTATCTAAATTTTATCCTTGCAATTGGAGATTATCACATATTACATCTATAAACTTTAGTATAACTAAAATAAAACGTAATTTACATTTTTCACAATGTTGAAAAACAATGATGAAAATATAGAATATAGTTATATACATATAGATATTATATATATGTTCATGAAATATAGCCTTATGCAATTGAGTGTATCAATTTAAATCATCCTGTACAGATGTAATCAAATCAAACAAAAAAGAACGAAAGTTTTTTGTTTAATCAATTTTCATATAACATTTTCACTAATAGTCAATATTTATACATATATTTTCCTTGAACTTCAGAAGCACTGTCAATATTTATGAGCTCAACAAATTTTTAAATAAATGACTTCACATAGTGATGTCATAGTCACAGCAGTGTCGCCTTCTTTGGTAAGGTTTGCATCATTTCAGACTTCAGAGATGATTGACTTTTTTTCCTTTTATCATATCTGTTACCTTCCTGGTTGAAGGCACTGTTTGATACGATCTATGGCCCGTTGCAGCTTGAAAGTCTCTTCATCTAAGTCTCGTTTGCATTTAAGAGTTTCCTGAAACAAGAAGAGATTTGTGAAGTTGTAAAGTATTACTTAAGAATATCCAAACTAAAGTCAATTTAAAGTATCCATACGCCTTCGAAAGTTATTTTTGAAATATTCACTGTATACCGATTTTTTATAAAGACATTTAAGTTAAAACTTTAAAAAATATGTAAATATTTTAGAAATTGCACATAAATAATGTTTTAAAAGTGAAAAATAGTCAAAATTATGTGAAGAATGGACATTTATGCAAAACATGATATTCCAGGGTTACCAAAGGCGGGTATTTTTAAATCCAAGCACTCCACTATTTAAGAGAATAGATTTTGTAACATATTTCTGTTGCAGATGTTGTCAGAAAGACGTGTGAAAATTTTTGGTTTTTTAAAAGTGGTGCTATATAGAAATAAAAATTAGCCCTGATAACTCAAAAGCAAGCTAATGTATTGGTATTTTGTAAATTGCATAACAAATAGCATAACTTTATACAATTATTTTAGCACAATCAAATTGCTAGGTAAACGTATCATACAAATGGAATATTTCCAACTGGGCGAAAAATTGCCGAGGCCGGGAACTGAACCCAGCTACTTGACTTACAAGACCGATGCTTTACCGTTTAGGCTAACTGGGCGACAATCAGCGGGCATTTTTTGCTTAGATAACTTTATTGGTCATAACATTTGGTCTGTCATTTAGAAAACTCGACAGAATAAACCGCAGGTTAAGGAGCTCCATAATAACGCTGTGTACGTAGATATACAATTATTTTAACACATTCAAACTGATTGGTAAATTTCTCATACGAATTGAATATTTCTAAATGAGCGAAAAATCACCCACTTAGCTCAAATGGTAAAGCATTGGCCTTGTAAGCCAAGGATCTGGGTTCGATTCCCGGTCTGAGCAATTTTTTGCTTAGTTAGAAATATTCAATTCGTATGATAAATTTACCAATTAGTTTGATTGTATTAAAATAATTGCATATCTGCGTACCAATTATTATAAGGTGTTCCTTTACATGCGGTTTATTCTGTCGAGCTGTCTAAGTGATAGACCAGATGTTATGACCAATAAAGTTTTCTGAACGAAAGTTTCCCGCCAGTTGTCGCTCAGTTAGTTTAAAAGGTAAAGCATTGGCCTTGTAAGCCAAGGATCTGGGTCCGATTCCCGGCCTGGGCAATTTTTCGCCCAGTTGGAAATATTCAATTCGTGGAATAACTTTATCTGGGACATAGATTATTCGCATTAGTATAGCTTTTATATTTCCGACGCATTGGCAAATAAAGTACTGATGTAATAAAAAAAAATCAAAATTTGTTGCAACTTTGTCATTTATACCGCTGTAAATGTAAAATTAATATATTGTTGTGAATGTAGTCTATAAACATTTCTCGATAAACATTTGTAAAAGTAGTTCACAAAATATCAAGGCAATTGTTGGATAATTTTTTTTCTATAGGACATTTTGCATATAGTAAAAATTTCAAAAACTTCACTCTGAGAAAAGCTGAAAATCTTTTGAACATAATTTGAAAGCTGTATGCTTCAAACGACTATAACTCTGATTCTAATTAAAATACAGACACAATTTAAGCATAATTTGGCAGCTAAAAGATTCTATTTTAATATTATTTGAAAAGTGAAAAAAAGAATCAATTATTTCATCGAATATAACGTTTTAGAGGCGTACATAGCAAAAATAAATAAATAAATAATATACATATATATATATATATATATATATATATATATATATGTATTTTTAATCTACGAAAATACATATAATACACCATGAACAAAAATATACAATAACTTTTTCAGAGTTTACCCGCAGTACTGAAGAATAGTTTCATCTTTAGGAAACTCAGAAAGTAATTTATTTTAGAAATTTAAAGAAGTATTTATTAAAAAAATGCCCCTGATCTTCGAAAATGTTTTGAAGTTGTTTTTATAGTGAATTATGAACTTCTCAAACCAGAAGATTAGTTTTTAGGATGCTATCAAAGAAACATTTTCCCATTCAGTAAACATATTTTAAAGACAGATATTATAAATTTACAGCATTAATATTAATATTATTTTGTTACTGTTACATGTTTGAATTTAATTGAGCAGATGGAAACGTTTAATTTAGAATTGATAGCTTCCTAAAAACTGATATTCTGGTTTGCTAAAGTTAATTAATTCACTATAAATACTACTCAGAAACTAAGTAGTAGCTAAAGAAAATATGTTTTTATAAACGTTTCTTTAAACCCTAGATTTTTTTATTGGTTTGAAGATTTCGAAAAATAAAGATCATGTTTTAGAATCATGGTTAAATTGTCAAAGGCTATTGTATATTTTTGGTTGATGTTATATTATATTTTCATACATTAAGTCATTTGTGCCTTTTTGTAAAGCAGAAGGTCTGTCCATTCAGTAATGAGATTGAATTTTTCGCGCCCAGCAGAAAATCGAAGGGACGAATATTGCAAGTGGTGGGATCTCTCAGCTACATATTCTAGTAGAAGTTTTTGAGCCCTCTACTTGCAGGACACGGATCAGGCACTCATGAAACACACACGTGTTTGAATGTGGTGTTAGGTTTTAAGAATGAGGCAATTTGCTGAGAAGAGATACTGCATAAAATTCTGCGTAAAAATTAAACAAATTTGTTACTGAGAGGCTTCCAATGTTACAAGAGAACTACGGGTAGGATGTTTTGTGCACGTCTCAAATTTGTAGGAGGTACAAAGCCTTCAAAGGCGGAAGAGAGGGCAACGATGATGAACAAGGCGCTGGAAATTCATTAAGCTCTTGAACCTCAGATAATGTGGCTAAAATGTTGTGGATTTCGGTCTCTGATCGTCAGATGAGTCTCCGAATGATTTCCGTGGCATTGGAATTTAAAAAATCGATTGTGCATCAAATTGTGACGGAAGAACATCAAATACGGAAAATTTGTGACGCGCTGGTTTTTCAAATTGACCAAGTTCTTGGCAAATCGCAACGTCGCAACACTGTCACTGTTACCGTAAAGCCTCAATCTGTCATTATCTGACCTTTTTTCATTCTCTCGGTTAAAATCCAGACTAAAATGTAATGTTTTTCGTAATCTGAAGAACGTAATGTGCGGCGTAAACAGCATTCTAGTTGAAGACTTCTAGGGGGAGGAGGGGGTAAGAGTGTGGCAGATTTATAAACCATCACATTTTTTTAAAGCTACAATTTGGTGACGAAAGAGCATTGGATGGTGCGTTTTTTTAGATAGTATATTGATTCAAATTGTATATTCATTGAAATTCGATGACCGTTTCCTCATAATTTCATTGAAAAAGATCATGACTCAGACTAAATTTTTTTTAAATATAAATTTCCATTCATCTTTGGAAAGTTGAAACAAATTTCAGTGGAACGGTATCGCTCGCATTTCTCTGGTGCGATTTGACGATTAAAGACCATGGGTCGGTGCATTTTTTCCATGAGTGTATATTGGTTGTAAATACACTGACCTTTTTGGATATTTTCAATGAAAAATAATCACAGATCTGACTACACAGTGGGCACCTATACGATTGTTGCTGACTTTGATATAAAGAAAAGAAAATAAGGTGGTCTGGGGTAATAACGCCAGACGGGGTAATAACGCCAAGTGCTAATATTTTGCATAATTAAGAAATTATCTGGTAAATGACACCCATTTGCTCTGCGCAGAAGGGTTTTGAGTCATATATACCGCAAAAAACAGCTTCAAGTTAATTTGTTCCATTTTTAGGTTTTATTGTTTTTACAAGCAACTAAAATTAACGCTTGATCTAAAGTTTGCGAGATACGTTTTGCGATGTGAAGACTATTTTTTTATCCAGAAATACTTTGTTAATTACATAAATTTGTAGTTCATTTCATGGACTTTCTAAATATTGCTGAAGATTTTGGATATCTTCTCGAGATAATTTGTAATTTAAAATGTACAGCGCAATAACTAAAACGGGGTAATAACGCCAATCCTTGGTATTAATACCCCGGTTGATTCCCTTCAGTAGCTGAGCTACATCCTAAATACCGATTCAAATAAACACAGTTAAAACTGTGCAATGTTTCTAATAATTCTATTTAAGCGGTCCTTTTTAAGCAAAAAGAAGCTCACGGTCTGATATTCTTTTGCCTCATCCTCCCCCCCCCCCACACACACACACCTTTATTTTTCTTACACTTTCACAAAAAATGGAACATTTGCAATAGCTTAGAATGCAATTTGTGAATTTCTAAGTTTGTAGAGTTTGTATTTTTAGAATTGGGCAATCTACATTCAATTATTCCATCTTTTTTCATAGTTTTGTTTGCATGGCGTTATTACCAATATAGGTGGGTAATAACGCCAAATAGCATTGGTCAAGAAATCACGCCATTACATTTTATGAATACATATCTGTTAATTTTTTTTTTTTTTTATATAGATAGTCAATGAGTTGCTGTATCAAATCATATATTTGTTTGAAAAATACAAACTAAAACTGAGCCGTGAAAATTGGTAGAACCTTAACGTGGCGTTATTACCCCAGGGTACCTTATTACGGATATGAAACACTTCCTTAAGTTTCTTCAGATTAATTCCTGCCATATACAGCTAAATTCTTTTTATTGAAACAATAAAGATAAAAAATTTAAAGAAAACAAAAAAGAAAATAGTATAAAGTTTTTAATTACTTACCGACATTTGTTTTGTAAGGCCATCGGCTTCTTTTTTAAGTTCTTCTTGAGTTTTTCTTAACTTGTGACATCGTTCTGTTAAGATCGTTTTTTCATTGGATTGATCTGAAACAATAGTTAAGAACAGATTAAGCACTATTGAATTAAAAATACATAAGTACTATTGGATAATCTAAACATTTCATTGATACTGCACATTACAAAATTTATTATTTATCATATTATATGGCATGATAAGAACTGTTTCTTCCTGTTTCATACCTGTTTTTCTTTAAGAAACACACACACACACATTTAATAATTCCTTTTTTCCCTTGACAATGTTTTCTATTAAAGGCTATTTCAAATCCAAAGAGTCTATTTTCTGATGTATTTTTTAATTTATTTTTGTTCGGAAGCAAGTGAAATTGGCAGGTGTTGTTGTTTAGAAGCTACGTAATCGGATTTTTTTTTCCATTTTTAGGAAAAAGCAAATGACTTTTTACAAATTACTGTCAAAGTTGCATTTTGAAGCGAATTTTTGAAACGACCTCGCGAGAACAGAGAAATGTTAATCGTCACGTGACTCACAATTGCTTATAACTAGATAAGTAATTTTCTTATAATCAAATAATGAAATTGTGTTTTCGATTCGAAATCGCATCAGTGGTTTGATCTGCCAATTTTATGCCTTTGTACGTTTAAAAATAAGTGAAAACATGTGTCAGAAAATTTCATGCTGTTGATCAGAATATTTGAGAATAGCTTTAAGGTTTTTAGCTGTTTTCAGTCGTAGAAAAATGAGCTTGACAAAGCGATTAATTTAAATCTACGAATTTATTCATTAGTTTTCAATGAAATATTTTTGTGAAAATTGTACTGCGTTTTCTTTCAACTTTAAATCTAAAATAAGAATAGAAATAGACTGTTTATTGGTATGATCAGACAAGAAGTGATGGCCTCATTATGTTGTATGTAACTTCCCCATTGAGGTGCTTAATGGTTCCATGGATGTATGCACAGTTCTTTACAAAGTGTACAATTTATATTCGCTGAATATAGATCGGAACTGTAATGTAAATTCTAGATAATTATTTTTAAGCTACCATGGTCAAATTACCAATTACATTTGACTGATAGAAACAGTGAGAAGACTTGTGTTTATAACTGTTAAATTTTGGAGTTAATCTGTAAATTCTTAAAGAAATCAAAGCGTAGTAGTTAAACGTAAAATGTAGTATTAGTTTCTTTAAAAGAAAAGAGAAAGAGAAAGAGAGAGGGAGAAAGCGCAAAGATAAATTTTTAATTCAGCGCAAAATGGGCATAACTGCGCATGCGTAAAATTAAAACTACATTGTTAAAAAAAAACTGAAATTCCCGGATATAGTTTTTCTAAATTTCACAAAAAGCCCCTTTTTACAAAAAAAAGGGGCATTTTCCGTTAAAAATCTGAAAACTCCATGATATTTCCTGAGAATAACGAAACGGATCAAAATAGAAATAAAAAACGGAGACACTCCATTATCTGGGGGTCTCCGTGGCTAGGTGGCATTTTCAGAAAGAATCACATTTTGAGCACCTTATCGCCAGAACAACGATTGGCGCGGAGATGAAGTCAATGTTACGCACCCTTTCTTGTTTGTGACGTCAAACGTCTAGCGAATAGCAACCCTTCCTTCTGCAAAGAGATCGCGCTTATTGTTCATTTGTCTTTCCGTAAATGTTATCAAGCAAAGACAATAATATTAGGAATTGTTATTCACCGTTGTTTACGATTAAAACATAGTTTAAAACAAAGAGCTTTTTCGGATTAAAATGCTTTAAATTTCACAGAACATCTAAACATAGGCTTTTTTTTCTTTCTTTCTTTCTTTCTCAATTCAAAAATATTATTTCCTTAACTCGCTATGTTCGAAGAAATTGAGAAGTTAATCCAAAACAGTAGTAAAGATTCTCTTATAATAAATATAATTCTATTAATCATGTTTTATGACACATTTGAACTTAGTTTTTTTTGTGTTTGGCGATGCAGCTAGCTGAACGTTCTCGTTTTCGCCAACTCGCCAAGGCTAGTGCTCAAAACGTGATTCTTTCTGAAAATGCGGCCGGGTGGTCAAGGCACCACACCGCTAAATGCCTACGAGTATAGATTGGGGGCTCGAATCCAACTAGTGCATGAAATAATGAAAACATAAAAAGTCCCTTTTAATCACATTTTTTCTGTTTATTTTCTCTTATATCTTCATAAAAATATTTTAACCCTCCCAAAAAATAAATAAATTGTGTGCGATAATTTAAAAAAATTGTCTATAACATTATTTTTGTAAAAAATGAAGAATTTTTTTTTCATACATTCAATTAAAGAAAGGATTTTAAACAGTGATTTTTTTAAATTTTAACTAATTAAAAAATTAAAATTGATTTTTAAAAATAATAAGTACTATGCATCGGTCTAAAATAAAATAAAATAAACCGCTTACGAATATTACATACATTTTGCCACTCATAAAAGACATACTTTGTACAGACTGGTATTAGCAGCTTTGGCTCAGTGAGTAAGGACCTATTCCACTGTCAAAGGGTCTCGCGTTCGATCCTCAGGTGAAGTAAATTATACGAAAAATATAAACATGAATTAAACTAAATTAAATAATGTAGCATCTCGAAAATCACTCGGAATGATCGAATTCTGACGATTGCTCCGTATGATAATTTAAATTAAATTATTATCATTACAAATCAAACATTGTAAAGGAAAGATACCGTTTCTTCAAACAGAATTTTCCTTTCTTTTATTTTCCAAAACGGAAAATCTACTAACGGAACGGGAAATGTCTGGCAACTTTGCTGCCCGTAGTTTTACCGTGAATTCACAGATTTTTTTTCTTTTAACAGCGTAAAATCTACTTAATTTTAGAGTAATGTAGGACGATGCCTGATTATACCATTGGTCTAAAGCATCAGTGTAAAGACGAAGATGAATTCGACCTTCACACCATTCATAATGATTTCTGTAATATTTTTGGTGATAATTCATTTTAATACTATATTTTATTTAAGGTGGAGAAAATATATGGTTTGTATTTTATTATTATTAATATTCAAATCCTTTAAATGAGTAAATAAAATTTAGTGTTCAACACTATTTAAAAAACAATGCAGTAATATTACATTAAAAATATTTGAGATAAAATATTTTGCAATCTTCAGTTAAATAGATAAAATTGATGTATAAATTTAACGAAAACATAAAGAAAGAAAATATTTATGTAAGAATCGTAAAAAGAATTTATCTTGCTAATATCCATGATTTAATAATTAAATAACATACGAAAACGTAAAATAAAATTCAAGTGATTAAAAAATGTATATTATAAATCGTTAACTGCTAGCATCAAGTTTTAAATTTAGGTTTTTTTTTTTTTTTTTTTTTTTTTTTTTTTTTTTTTGAATGAAACTGATAAAAATAAGGTTTACAAAATCATTCAACTATCGTATTGTTTAAGGTGGTCCGGGACGCATTTTTAAATAACTTTTATTTATTGAGTTAAAATTTTGAATTTTTTTGGGATGGTGAACAACATCATTTGTAAACTAAATCACATGATAAAACCTCTCATATATACTTTTTAGATTTTAAATAAAAAAATTATTTAAAAAATGGAGTAATTTAAAATCGATTTATACAAAATATTATTTGTATAAATTCAATTTTTTTATATTTAAATAAATATAAATATCCAAATTTTAATTTAAATTCAGTATTTTTAAAAATATTAATTCTTAAAAAAAAAAAAATAAGTAAAAATTTGAAAAATAAAGATGGTGTAACTTTTATTTAAAAAATTCTATTTTTAAAAATAACAGATTTTTTTTCAAATTTGCTGAATCAAAATTAAAATAAAATAATAAAAAAAGATATGTTCCAAGTTTTAAGCATTTATCTTTAACGGTTCCTGACTTATAACATTTTAGCTTCGACAAATTTTGAAAAAAACCCTTCATGAAGTAAAACGCATTTTCACAAAGAGTCATATCCATGACAACCATTGTTTGAAAGCTAGATTTTAAAAACAAATCAGAACGAAGAAATTAATGAATATTAAATACTTGAATTATCACTTGCTAAACTAAACTTAGAACCAACAGGGTGAAAAATGTCCAAGCTGGAGACCGAACCCGGAATCCTTGGAATAGCGCTGCAAAACTCTACAATTTAAGCTACAAGGACGATGCCCAGCTTAGCATTTTTCATTCCCATATGTTGATAAGGCTGCACTGCAGCACAAGATGTATAGTCTTCACGAGCACACAATCTTGAGGTGTAACATGAGACACAAAGAAACCTAGCAGTGATGAACACACATTTAAATTTTCAAATGTGAAATTACGCGTGAATTTATTGAATATTAAATACGTGAGTTTTCACTTGCTAACTAAGCGTAGAATCAACAAAGTGGTAAATGTCCAAGCCGGGAATCGAATTGGTAATCCTTGGAATAGTGCTTCAAATGCTTTACCATTTAAGGTCCCACACTAGGCATAGAAAAGACCCGGATGATAATGTAAAAGCGTCCTTTTCAAATATCTCGCTCAAATTTTGATATTTTTACATGATTTTTTTTGTACAAGATAGCTGAGCACGATCCACAACCAGCCTAGTTTTTACTTTTTCGATTTTGCTTATACTTTTTTAATATTACGATAGTTTTACTTTCAAAACCGGTTTAAACCGGTTTCGAAAGTTAAAGTAATTAAAAAAAAAAAAACTGAAACCAAAACTGAAAAAGTAAAATCTAGGCCGGTTGTGGATCGTCCTCAGCTATCTTGTGCAAAAAAAAAATCAACTCAAAATATTAAAATTTGTGCGAGATATTTGAAAAGAACGCTCCCGTAGACTTTTCATTATCATCCGGGTCTTTTTCTGTACCTAGTGTGGGGCCTTAAGCTACGAGGACGATATTTCTTCCTCAATTAAGATAGAAACATGATTTAAACGTCATTTTAAGTATAAAAAAGCAGAGAAATTTCTTATGCGATAAAAGTTTTTTTTAAAAAATTTCAAGATTTTTGTGTTCCTAACCTCCTTAAAAAAATTAGACGGTACTAAATATTGTTACTTAAAAAAAAGAAGAGAAAGAGACCATAGTAAGTAAAAATAAATACGCTATCCAATATTTTTTAGTTAAACTTTCATCAAATTTTTTATTCATCAAGATTGCAATGCTTAATAAATTTAAATTAACCGATGAAAAATATAAGAATTTTTCTAATGAAACATCCAAGTTGTTAACCGTCGAAGAATCTTGACGGGTACTATCTAGCAATATGTAAATTCTTGAAAATCAGGAAAAAAATCTTACCATGTTGATGTTTGTAAAATGCCTCCATAATTGATTCTAAGCCAGGCCAGTTTATAGAATTTTTTAGAGCAGCTAACGTACTCTCCGCTGCTAACGCAAGAAGGCTCGAATCAACTTGTGTGCTTACTGATACAGAAAGCGTGTCTGTCCGTGAAGAGCTCGGGGTATGATTGTCTGCAAAGAAGAAAAAGTAAATTAAATAACAGTATTCTTTTTTAAATACAGAAAAATATTATATTGTTTACTTTTTAATTTAATTTAATTTTGTATTTCTTAGTGTTTAATATATTTCATTGCTGTATTTTCACAGCCAGTTGGCGTATTTTAGCGAGTGTGGCTTGGCGCACAATTAAATCTTATGATGTTGTAATATATGTACAGTTGTAACGATAAAGAATATTTGGCGATTAATCATTTTTGCCTATGTAATGGGAAAATATCTTAGAATTAATTTCTTAATTTGCAATTAATTCTTAAAAATTTTAAATGTTTTATTACCACCAAAAAGAAATCCGTGTACATTTTTGTAAAAAAAAAAAAAAAAAAAAAAAAAAAAATCTATTTTTTTAGGTCGTAGGTAACGAATCTATTGCAAAATCCTATCTTTACTTACACAAACCAAGTTGAATTAAATAAAAAAAAATGTAAAAAAAAGCTCTAGAGTTGAGCCTCTTTAGCACTTGTTAGAGTACTTTTATAAACGAGTATTTTAGAGAATATGTTTATTCCACGTGCTCAGATTGGCAATATTTGTGCAAAAACTGTCAACTCATATTACAGAAAACTGCGATATTTGCTAGCACAAGTTTGCTTAGATGAATTAGACCAATGAACAAACCCAATCTTAGTAATAATGATAAACTTTCCAAGTTTGTTTTGATATAAAATCCTCTGGAGAAAACAAGTTTTATTACGTGCAGTAGTGTTTCGATATCAAAAGGTGCTTTTCTTTAGCGTGTCACAAAATAATGACAATATTTTAATTTTCTAAAATTATCTATTTTCTATTAGTTATTTTTTTAATCACAAATCACAAGTAATTGTACGATACAATAATTCAAATAGCAAAGCCTAATCAACACCAAGAGGAATCATATTTTGTAATTGTTTATACGTTTGATATACAATTGATAGAGTGAATGTATATGTTTATAATACTTCAATCGAGTGTTTAGTGATATTTAACAACAATAAAACCGAGTTTTGTCGTCAATTCATAACCATAGATGAAACATGGGTACATCAGTTTATATCTGAGACAAAGGAACAGTACTGAACAATGTACTGAAAAAAGAAGAATCGAATTCAAAGAAAGTAAAGACAGTTCCATCTACTCAAAATATCATAACATCAGTTTTTTTAGACTGAGTGTGAAATGATTTTCATTGATTATCTTAAAAAATAAAACCAAAAAAAAAACAATCAGCTGTGAGTGTCATGTGAAATTGTTGTAATATTTGCGTGATGAAATCAAGAAAAACCGACCGCATTTGGCGAAAAAGAAAGTCTTGTTTCATTAAAACAATGAACCAGTTTCCGCATTCGCAAAAATAGATTGTCCAAAATAAATGGGTTGTAGTCCAAATTGCTATCTCACACACCTATTCAACAGATTTATTCCCCTCAGATTATTTTTTGTTTTCAAACTTGAAAAAAGTGGCTCCATGTTAAAATATTTGCTAAAAATGAAGAAGTAGAGTCAACAGCTGCTGAACATTTTGAGGAACTAAATAATTCTGACTATAAACAGGGTATCAAAGGTATTGAACATCACTGAAAAAAGTATCGAACAAAAAAGGAGACTACGTTGAGACATAAAGATACTTTTTGCCATTTCCCCCCTTTCTTAGATCGAGTACACCGTAAAAAATTTGACCCTTTTGCTGCATCGTCACTCTACCGTTTTTATATAAAACGATTACTTCAGCCTATTATGGAGTATTCTCATGGGTCAAAAGAGAGATATTCTATAAAAGCGGGGGAGTGACGATACAGCAAAAGGGTCAAATTTTTTACAGTGTACTTCTGGGGCCAACCTCGTACCTTCTTATCTGTGAGATGTGTGTAATAACATATGTATTTAACATTTGAAATTTATTTACCATTTGCTAATAATAAATTGAGGCACAAACATACGTTTTTTATTTCGAAGAAAAATACATTATTATCAAAATGTTTTAATTATATACTAATATTTAAATTCAATAAAGCTTTTTGAACAGCCTTAAAATAAAATCATTTATTACCGCTTATTGACATATTTATTATTTACTGCATACTATATCAAGACAATAAATGCTAGACATTTACTAATGTGTCAAAATATCACACGAAAGTTAGTTTATCTTAGTTATTGAAATCTATTTATCAAAAACTTTAAAGGAGCTGTAAAAGAGACAAACGTTTCTTAATCTATGAAAATATAACTATATACGGAAATATTCAATAACTTTTTTCGAATTATCTACGACTTCGATATCCGTCTTTATCTTTAGAAATCTCAGAAACTAATATGTTTTCGAGATTAAACAAAGCATTAAAAATAAAGAAAATGTCTTTTACTGCCACAGATTTAAGAAAACGTTTCCGAGTCGTTTTTTTAGTATATTGATCAGCTTCCTGAAACTAAAATATACATTTTTTCAGATTCTGGTAATTCTCAGTTAAATATTTTCAGCCGCGTAACTGAATTTATACATACAAAAATATAAAAAATAGTTATTAATACTAATATTAATGCGCATATTTGTGTTTAAGATGTGCTTGCTGAACATCAAAATGCTTGCATGCGAATAGAAAACATTGGAAAAATCTGTATGCTAGGTAAAGAAAAATGATTAATAGACTATTAGGAAACGTTTCTAAAAATAAAAAGCAGCAAAAACTTTATTTTTATAAATGCTTCTTTGAATCTCTTAAATATTCTAGTTCACGAGGTTCTTAAAATTAATGAATCCTTTCCGTAATCGTGGATACCTCAGGAGAGGTTATCGCATATTTTCGTTTTTAGTTACGTACATTAGATTTAGATGGGTCAATCCATTTCAAGTGGTCCAGCACTGGTCGCTCGACTATTTTTAAAAAATCTGAAATTTTTTGTACAACAACCCTAACATGATGGAAGTTCAAAATGACCGTTATTTTAATTTTACTATTTTTTGTTTGTGCATGGCGGCCATCTTTGTTTCATCGTGTGCAGCGATTTTCTCAGATACTAGGATACACAAAATTGCAAATATCTCGTCTTTTATTTTCCTAATTGAAATGGGATTTGCAGCATTTTGTTCAGAATAAAATAGACTAAATATACAGTGGTAGAAAATTTTTGAAAAATAAATTTTTATAGGTGAAATTTTAGCACAAAATTTAAGATTTTTCCCAAAATCTATCCGTTTGCAAGAGGAAATTTTTCATGCAAGGGAAACTGTCAACCTTACACAATTTTTTCTACAAATAGGTCAAAAGTGCGTGTACATGTACACCAAGTCCCAGATCTGGGAGTTGATTTCTCTTTGCGAAAAAAATTCCGAAATTCGTCAAAAATTTCAAAAATCGCACTTTTTAGGCTTTGATATATCTGGTGGGGCACGAGATAACAATCTGAAATTCTGGCCTTTGATAGTATTGTGTAGTAGTGTTAAATACAAAAAATTTCAAGAAGGAGATTTGACTACAAGCTGAGATATGACATGGACAATTTGTGAAAACAATATTGCCAAACTATTGTAACCTACTATGTAATTGTTCAACAAGGCTGTCAACCTTACACAATTTTTTCTACATATAGGTCAAAAGTGCGTGTACTCATACACCAAGTCCCAGATCAGGGAACTAATTTCTCTTTGCGAAAAAAATTCCGAAATTCGTCGAAAATTTCAAAAATCGCACTTTTTAGGTTTTGATATCTCTGGTGCAGCACGAGATAAAAATCTGAAATTCTGGCCTTTGATAGTATTATGTAATAGTGTTATGTACAAGAAATTTCAAGAAGATTTGACTGCAAGTTGAGATATGTCATGGACAATATGTGAAAACAATACTGCCAAACTATTGTAGTCTACTATGTAATTGTTCATACCTCCAGAATTTTAAATTAATTATTTATGGTACAAAGTTAAATGTTAATTACAAATATCTTCTTCAAATGCTTCTTTGTGATTTAAACAATTCAGAATGTATGCTAAGCCAATATACTATTTGTCCAGATGAACAAACATACTAGAAATGCTACTGCAACAATTTTACTCGGAACACATTTCAGGAAAAGTAAATTACAGACAATGGGTTGCAACTGATCAAGTTGACATGGTTTCAATTGTTAAACCTAGAGAATTTCATTCAAGTTAACAAGGGATGACAAGACTTGGGTAGCTTCAAATAAAATTTTGAGAAAGAACAGCCTAATGGACTGACAACAGTAACTGGTCGAACTTATAACATCTCTCGTAAATAGTGTTAAGCTCTTTGTTGAGCATATATAGTATCTTTGTAAATTAAATGTTGATTATTTAACTGTTTTCAACAAACGATATTTTCTGTGCAAATATTGTAATAAAAGAGACTAATCTCATTTCTCCTAATGTACTCGTAATAGCATTTCTTAACATTTTTTTAATCACCGTATCTCAGCTTATAGTCAAATCTCCTTCTTGAAATTTTTTGTGCATAACACTACTATACAATACTATCAAAAACCAGAATTCCAGATTTTTATCTCGCGCCACACAAGAGATATCAAACTTCAATGTGAGGAAATAGCTGCACACGATGAAACAATGATGGCCACCATGCTCAAACCAAAAATATTAAAATTAAAATAATAGTCTTTTTGAACTTCCCTCATATTAGGGTTGTTGTAAAAAAAAAAAAAAAAAAAAAAAAAAAAAAAAAAAAAAATCAGATTTTTTAAAAACGGTCAATCAACCAAAATATTTTCGGGACCATTGAAATGGACGAATAGCATTTCCAGTATGTTTTGTTCATCTGGACAAATAGTGCATTGGCTTAGCATACAATCTGAATTATTTAAATTACGATTTAAACAGACTTTGAAGATGATCTTTGTAACTTTTCATCATCAACCATTAGTTTAATATTTTCTAAGTATGAACAAACACATAGCAGGTTACAATAGTTTAGAAGTATTGTTTTTACATATTGACCATGCCATATCTCAGCTTGTATTCAAATCTCCTTCTTGAAATTTTTTGTACATAACAATACTACACAATACTATCAAAGGCCAGAATTTCAGACTTTTATCTCATGCTCCACCAGAGATATCGAAGCCTAAAAAGTGCGATTTTTGAAATTTTCGACGAATTTCGGAATTTTTTTCGCAAAGAGAAATCAACTCCCAGATCTGGGACTTGGTGTATGAGTACACGCACTTTTGACCAATTTGTAGAAAAAATTGTGTAAGGTTTACAGTTTCCCTTGCATGAAAAATTTCCTCTTGCAAACGGATAGATTTTGGAAAAAATCTTAAATTTTGTGCTAAAATTACACCTGTAAAAATTTATTTTTCAAAATTATTCTACAACCGTACAATTAGCCTATTTTATTCTGAACAAAATGCTGCAAACCCCATTTCAATTGGGAAAATAAAAGACGAGATATTTACAATTTTGTGTATCCTAGTATCTGAGAAAATCGCTGAACACGATGAAACAAAGATGGCCGCCATGCACAAACAAAAAATAGTAAAATTAAAATAACGGTCATTTTGAACTTCCGTCATGTTAGGTTTGTTGTACAAAAAATTTCAGATTTTTTAAAAATGGTCGAGCGACCAAAAAAATATTTTCTGGACCACTTGAAATGGATTGACCCAGATACATTAAGAAGCTTTTATCTTTTTTACAGAGTGCCTCTTGTTTCCGTAATTATTCATATAAGGTCCATTTTTTTTCGAAGCACAGGAATATAAAAATTATGCAGTAAAAGATTAAAACGGATATATATTTTTTTAATTCAAAGACAGTGACAAAGAAAATGTATCATAAAAAAGTGGGAATATTTCTTGATATTTCACTTACTTTTGGACGCAGGTCTTGGCATTTCGTACCTAAACTCGTTTTTCAAGCTATGCCCTCGTTTGAAGGAGTACTTGTTGAAAGACTTGGTGTGCGGGTACGGCGAATCATTGCCATCTTTACCAGAAGAGGCATTGACGGTATCAGAAGATGATAAATAAGGCACTACAAATAGAAAAATATTTAAAAATGAATATTATAAATATAAAAAAATATTTTAAATGTGTGTTAAATTGCATATCAAATAAAAACACTGCATTAAAAACTAGCGTTGTGAAGGAATTTTCACGTTGTTATTAATTTAAAAGTAAGATGCATACATAAAATTACTTAAAAAATGCATAAATAATTTACAAAGGTGCTATGTACCCCGAGATCTTTCAAATGCCCACGCATTTAATTTCAAGAAGTTTTTTAGGAATTTGAGTCACCTTTTCTCCTTGAAAATGAACGCGTGTGCGTTTGAAAGACCTCGGGGTGTATAACATCTTTGTAAATCTATTATGCATCTTTTAAATAATCTTATGTATGTTTTTAACTTTTATAAAATGGAAATTGTAATATGTTTTCTAACTTTTGAGTTATGTGCTAGAAAACCTTAAGTTGAAAGAAGGCTATAGCAATGATTTAACTAAAAAGGAAATAATTTATTTATAACAGTAAACAGGGAATTAGCAGCGGAGCGGAAAGATTTGTTATAGGCGATAAAACACAAAAAAAAAATCACTTTAGAAAAATTAGGAAGAGGAAAATCTCTTTCCGAAATTTAGTCAATTTAATTCATTTAATTTGACTCCAAGTGACTATTGATTCTTTAACACATTCGCTGCCGATCACGCGCCAGAGCGTGAAATGGCGCCAACGTTAAGGGGCCACTCACGCGCCAGCGTGTGATGCGGGGTGATGTCTCAATAGCCAGTCACGCGCTGGCGCGGGAAAATCTTTCACCGATTCTTTGTTATAAAAAGTGAATCGACTTTTGGGAAAAACTCACCTCTACAGTGCGGCATTAACTATCATCACATCCTCACGTAAGCGGCAGCGAACGTGTTAAGCAATCTTCTTTAATCTAAGAAACCTCATCCTCAGATAATACTACTATAAAATGGAATCCAGTGGATTCCAATAATTCACAGTAAAAAATATCAATTTTATACCAATTTGACGAAATCTCAGAGAAGATGATTTCATTAATTCTAATAGCCTTAAACTATGCTTGAAACTTGAAACTAATATATGGCAAGATTTAAAGTGAGATTTCGCACACTGAAGGCAGGATGGGTTGAAAATTTCTTGAATCAATCTTCTACCGAACAACATATAGTTACTACATACAACCGTAATCACCTAATTAATACATCATTTCACAAATAACTGTGATAACCAGATTAATTCAGATACTACATAGTTTTCAAAACTTTAAAAAATAACATAATGAGACTCATTCATGCGTAAATGCGCCAATTCAGGACTACGCAAAATCTCAAAAAACGTTTGCACACTAGAGAACATTTATACAAAAAATATAAACACCAGCTACAAACATTAACAAAACATTTATAATACTATTTCGCACTTAATAAGTCCAATTAGTTATTTCCTCATTACATAGAGCGTAGGATTTACAGCATTTGTATTTTCTTCCTTAAATCATAAAAATTTGAGGGATTATCCAAATAAAGGTAGAATCATTAAAATAATATTCAAGGGGTCATAAAAATATTATACATACGCATTTTTAAGTTTTATAATGCCAAAAAAGAAATTAAATTTCAATGTGTAAAATAAATATTTTGAGTAGTAAAACATAGAATAAAAAATGTTTATTTCTTTCTAAAATAAATAAAATAAAATTTCTTTCTAAAGATAAATAATAAATTTCGTTGCAATAAATGTCGGTAGTTCGTAATTACTTAACTTATTCGGTAGAACATTATAAACTCAACTGTAAAATATTTACACTTTGCGCCCATTGAAAAATAATTAATGACTTATCTCGATAAACAAAAAATCTCAAACGGTTCGTGTCTATCAAAAACAGGTAGTAGCAAATCTGTGAATTCAAAAAGACCATTGCATTCAAAAATTCAAATATTTATTATAGAATGTATATGAAATATTTATGAATTTTTAAAAAATATCAAGACTGCGTAACTCATCTGATATTGCAAAGGATTCATCGTGCAAAGTACAAATTACACTAAGCTTTAAGCCAGGGCTGTACAACGCAGCGTTGGCGGGCGCTACGGCGCCCCTTGAAGGTTTTCTTGGTGCCTTTTTAAAGTTTTACTTCATTCTTAAACATTTTAGAAGTAAAATTCCATTATAAAGAATGCTTTCTTTAAAATCATTAATATTTCATCAGAGATATTTTTAAAACCTGTTTTTGGTATGTCGTTGACTTGTCGTTGTACATTAGAAACTAGAAACATACTTTAAAAATTTAACTATGCTTATTTTCGCATTTTTTATTTATTGTTTATATTGTGTAATTACGATAGTTAAATTTCTTAACAGTTATTAATAGCTCTTTTTAATACATAAGAAGTAACCCTCATAGCATGCATGGTCACAATGACATCACTGTGAGTCACTTTGGTCACACCACATCTGTGACCAAAATGCCACCACTCAATGACGTCACATTGTGACTGAGATGTGACTTTCTTAAAAATCTTTAGAAAATTACAAATATTCTTTAAAACGTGTTATTTACGTTAAAAATATGTTTCTGGCAATTAAAATATCTTCGCTTTTGTCACAGTTTCGTCACAATGTTAAAGTCAAAGTGAACACAAAACAAATGACACATTTTTCACAAATTTGTCACACCGTGACTTCACAAAGTGGTCACAATGTGACGTCACAAACGAGCTCTAAAACGGCCATAACGACTTCACATTTTATTAACTGTGACTTCACACCGGCGTCACGGGACGTCACATCGACAATCGATGGTCACAAAGTCACAATGTGATTTCACAACGACGTCACAGTGACGTCACCATGTCTTACGGGAAGCTTCGCTTTTTTCTTTATACTGCTGTCACACAGACCCATTGGCTCTTTTATATGAAGAATAAAAGGGCTTAATTTTTCTTTCTTTTAAAATTTTAGAGTTTTTTTTTTTTGTATTTTTCGTTATTTAATTTCGCTTAGAAAATATAATAAACAGTGCAGAATGATTTCCATCTATGAAAGCATTTCCAGTCTATCCATCTGATCACTCACATGGTTTGGTTATCATCATGCTTGTCTGTTTTTGTGCTTTTCGTAAACTAATCCACGTCTTCAAAACAAATCAAACCCTATTTTCATATCCTAAAAGAAACCTATTGATATCTCTGATTTTCTTATTTATTTATTTTTTATTATTGTTATAATACATGCGATTAAAAATTCTGGCACCTCACCTTACAAACATTTTTGACATAGACAAATTTGAAAATTTGAAATTTAATGCGTGTAACTCCAGGACTGTAGCGGTTTTTTGTTAACAGCTGTACGATTCATTTGCATTATGTTGAGACGTACGTGTATATTAATACTGTGCGATAATATTGCCACATGTTTTCAGTCACTTAAAGAATGGCGCACTTCATTGAGTGCCAAGAACCATGATGCGCCCCTGGTTACTGAAAGGTTGGACAGGCCTGCTTTACGCCATTAATAACATCTATCAATGTGTGTAATGGCAAAATACACGACAAATTTTATGTTTGAGAAAACCCTCCGAAGTTTTTAAGAAAGTTCAGAAGAGTGATTGTGATAAATGATACTATGTGAAAATTTCTTGCCAACATTTGGTCTGTAATTTCGATATCTGGCTGATCATGAAGGAAAATTTAAATTTGCTGTGACTCAAAGTTGTATACAGTGAAACATCGATTATCCGTCAGTCACGGAATCGTTACTGTGACGGATAAGATAGTGGACGCATATACCTTCTCCCTCCATTAGTAAATATGCTGTCAATGAACCCGTAAATTAAACTTTAGCATAGATTTTCTTAATACATATATGCTATTCAAGATCAAAATTGTAAGTAAATTATGATATTACAGTTGCTCCAAATCAGTACATTATATACTGTAAAATTTTTATTGCACTTTTCTGCAATATACCTATTATAGGCCTAATAAAACCTTTTAGTAAAATGAGGCAGGTCTCAGCTGTTGGGAAATATTGAAGAGGGCCATTATTGCAAGCATACAAAAATATCTCTTTATTGAATAATAGAAATTTGTTCTTGTAATTTGTTCTTGATTTGCATTTGATCTTGTAATAAAAAACACACAAGCATTAATTATTTTAAAGCAAAGTAACTTTTAAAATGAAGTTTTATTTTTATTAATTTTTTTAAAGACGACACATTTAAAGGGATGCTAAAGGAAGCTTCAAAGTATTTCATAACATTCGCAAGTTCCGAATTGTACAATCCTGGTCTATTCCATATCAAGATTTGAATGAACTAGGTTTCTATGATACACTTAAAATGTTATTATCTAGTCTACAAACATCAGATAAAAATTAGCAAAATGATTTTACTTATAAATGTATAAAAATTTACCTTGTTCATGTTTTGGCATAACCATTTGTGTTGAAGCTGATGAGCTAGAATCTGTAAACACTTCATCTTCTTGTGAGCTTTTCGAATACATGTTATTTGCAAACAGGGCGTTTTGCTCCCTCATTTTTCTCAAGTGGTCCAACTTCATTGCTGATTAAAATAGTAAAACGTGCGATTAAAACATACAATTATCAACAAATTAATCAAATAACTGCATAATAATTTATTATTTTTACTATTTTTCTAGTAACAAACTGACATTATAACCTATGAACTATAATTTGGCAGATACAATTGAATGATTTTACGATGATACTAGTTGCTAGTAGTGATTGTTACATTAATTAATGAATAAATTTATCTAAACTTACATTTCTCATTGGTCAACTTATTCAATTCAGACTGTATACTCCGGGATATAGAGTCACATTTTTGCAATCACTTTTGGCGTCGATCATTTTGGATGCATAATAAATTAGATGGTACAGATAACGAAATCGCTAGTTAGCTGGCACACCATGGAGTGGGGTATTGCTATAGCAGCATCATCCAGTCCACTCAACACGGTTGAAAATTTGAAACTTTTGCTGCATCGTCACTTTACCTCTTTTACAGAATATCTCTATTTTGACCAATGAGAATGATCCATGATACAACGAAGTAATCGTTTTCTATAAAAAGGTGAAGTAACAATGCAGCAAAAGTTTCAAAATTTTCACAGTGAATAGGGAATGAATTTCGAGATGATAACTGATTTTATACTGATTCGGAGGTATCTCCAATAATCAAGCTGTCATTCATTTATCCATTGCACCGAAGCGAAGTGATATTGCATGACAATACCATCTGCTGGTATACCAATCGACTAACTGTTTCGTTGTCCTACTACCTAATTTATTAGATATACCAAAATCCTTAACGTCAAAATTTGCTTAAAAAATGTGACTCTGCTTCATGCTGGAGGTCACTATTGCACAAATCAGAAACACTTCCAATGGAATAACCAAATTAATTGAATAATGACTTAACGTTTGAAATATTTGCAACTAAATGTCAATATTGCAGAATAATTGCTTTTCATTGGTAATGGAGTCAATAAAATGGCGAAATATTTCATATCCAGCATTAGTGTAATTTTAGCAAAATATAAGCTTTCCAACGTTAGACAATATTTCATGTCAGTATTCTAATATTGGCCAAAATGTAACAAATAAGAGTACAAACTATAATTATTTTGCAACTGGAATTGTAATTCACACTTACAAGGATGCTCCGTACTGGGCATACTCAGAATTTTATGAAAAAATTACTAATTAAAGTATGTAATAAAGGATCAGTCAAAATTAGCGGCGGAATCACATTAGAAAATATGTAAAAAAAAAAAAAATATTTTCGAATATTTGGGGTGAAAATACGAAAGAGTCACTCGATTTGGCGAGCAGCCTTTTTTCTCGCCAAAAGCAAACGATTATAATGCCACTCAAAACTGTTGGATATTTAAAATGCGCGTAAATGGTATTTAATGAATTTAAACATAAACAGTGAGAGACTTTAATATGTTATATACATATATATATACATATTGTATTTCATATACACTATATTGCCATTGATTATGGGACACTTGCGATTTTAGACATTTTACTAAATATCTAGAAAAATACATGAGGAATCATCTCGAAACTCTTAGTGTATAAATATAATAGTATACGTCATACATCTCCGTGAAGATTTTTTACCAAAACTCCATAGGGGACCGTCAACAAATTAAAAAAGAATGAATATCTTTTGAATAACCCTGTCAAAACTAATGTAACAAAAGCACTCAAACTCTAGATTATGATTGAATGCTTTATTGTAATACACTGTGTTCATTTTTATGCAAATAGCATGCATACTCGCAGAGTAATTAAGGTTTTTATAAAAATGGCCCCAAATTTTTCTAAGTTTTTTATAATTTTCAGAGTTTTTAATATAAAATAATATTTTTTTCAGAAAATGTGACAAACAACATTGCACACAGTACCCTGTAATCAGAATTAAAAAATAATAAAAATTATATGAAAAATGAGTAGGTTTACTAAATAATTTTTTACTGCGCATGCGTCAAAGATATCAAAATTTCATTTGCATATTGTGTTAGCTAAATGTATAGAGCAACTTTTGAAAAAGTCTCAAAATTATAGCTTGAAAATTCTGAAAGTAATCGTCTATAGAAAAAGGACAAAATCCGTTGTTTCCAAAATGAAGCAAAAAAATGAGGGATTTTATCCGAAAGTAATCGTAACATCCCGTATTGTGTATTCTATATTGACACTAATCAATGAATATATGGATACAACCCCTCTTGTTTTTGCTTCATTTTGAGAATAACGGATTTTCAACTTATTCAATTAACGATTATTTTGAGAATTTTCAAGTTATGATTTTGTGACTTTCACAAAAGTTGCTTTATACATTTAGCTAACATAATATGCAAATGAAATTTTGATATCGTTGACGCATGCTCAGTAAAAAATTATTTAGTAAACCAACTCATTTTGTATACACTTTTCATTATTTTTTAATTCTGATTACAGGGTACTGTGTGCAATGTTGTTTGTCATATTTTCTGAAAAAAATATTATTTTATATTAAGAACTCTGAAAATTATAAGGAAAAAACTTGGAAAAATTTGGGACCATTTTTATAAAAACCTTAATTACTCTGCGAGTATGCAGGCTATTTGCATAAAAATGAACACAGTGTATTACAATAAGGCATTCAATCATAATCTAGAGTTTGAGCGCTTTTGCTACATTAGTTTTGACAGGGTTATTCAAAAGATATTCATTCTTTTTTAATTTGTTGACGGACCCCTATGGAGTTTCGGTAAAAAATCTTCACGGAGATGTATGACGTATACTATTATATTTATACACTTAGAGTTTCGAGATGATTCCTCATGTATTTTTCTAGACTTTTAGTAAAATGTCTAAAATCGCAAGTGTCCCATAATCAATGGCAATATAGTGTATATATTACTTGTTGAAGTAGTTATTTAATTAATCACTGAAAAAAATGTTTTCATAGATAAAAAAAATCATATTGAGAAAAATTATCTTCATACATTTAAGTGTATTCAAAAATAGAAATCAGTTGTTTCCATAGCAACAAAATCTAATCAACAATCCTCAATTGGACTTTGAGCTTGAAACAAATTTAATTAATTTAAATTATAATTACATTTTAAATCTCAAATTATGATAATTAAATTTGAATATAAATGCATATAAATATCGATATAACAAAATACTTAAAGTAAAACTTATTAAACTTATTTAAATTAAATTTATCAAAACAAGTTCAACATGAAATTTTTTTTCTTGAAGTGTATTTGACATAAAGTATTTTTTGAAATTACATTCCATTGTCAACCGGCGATAAATCGCCAAATAATGAAATTTTCATTATTTTTTTATGGATACTGAATGGAGCCATTTTTTTAAAAATAAAAGTATATATCCAAATGAGAAGAACATTTTGTAATTTTTTCAGATTTTTCGGGGTATGCCAGTATGGAGACCTTCCTTGTTAGTGACCTTACCAGCTTCGCTTTTTGGCACAAACAGTCGGCGTGGGGATGCTTTCTTATTCATCTTTGCTAACATTCGATAGTGACGTCGCATTCTTTCCTCTTCCACAACTCTTCGAATTCTTTCTCGCTCTGAAATGAAATGTAGAAGAAAAGCACATAATTAGTATACTGAGAATCATTAGACGTGCTGTTAAAATTTTTTTTCAAGGGGGCTAATTATTCAGGTTCCGAATTCCTCTCACTAATGTAATGTTCATGGGCTTTTGATGCATTTCTATATTTAAAACATCTCCTCAGGAGATTAAAATTTTTAACTTATATTTTTTGTATGCACTTCTTAAAAGATATCCCTGTTTTTCTTAGTTTTCAAAATTTTTCTAAAGGGTATACTTATCTTTATACAAAGTATTAAAATTTCACTCATAGTTCGTCAGTTTTTAACACATAAAATATTAAGCATAGATTTTTGAAATATTTTGAAAACTAAGAAAAAAAAAACATCCTTTAAGCTTATACGCAGAAAGAAGAAGTTAAAAATACTATTTTCTACAAGAGATATTTTAAATGGACGAATGCATCAAACATCCATAGATTTAACATTACGGAGGAGAATTTCGAAGGTGAGTGATCAGCCTCCTTAAAAGTGCTATTACACGAGGTGTCAAAATAACTTCAATTTACATGTGGCTCAATGTTATTTTATGGCTGCAGGGGAATCGCTTTGAGAGTGAGCGATTCTGTTGGGTCTGAACCTGAACGTCTTTGACACCTGAAATAAAGCGAGTCGCCTGTAACAGCCAATCAAGTACTTGGAAATCTAACGATGGAAAAGCATTGTCTGGAACAGCCAATGAAATGCTTAGATTTTTGATTAGATTTAGATTTCGCAGGTGATTTTTGTCGTTTGAAAATTTCATGTATAATAGCACTTTAAGGAAAAGAAGAAAGGCTTGCAGTGACGAAAATTTATTTAAGTTTGATCCTGGTCTGTAATTATTTTACAGTATTACTTTTTTAATTTTTTTATTTGTGTTTCATAGAAATAAAAAGTATCTTAAATTGTAAAAAAACAACAACAAAGTTTCTATGTTGTTAGACAAAAAAAAAAAAAATCTTGCAAAACTAGTTTTTTATGTCCAGTTTTCATACTTTTTAACCGTCATTTCATCTTTATACTAATTATTGCTTTGTCTCTTGATTATTCCTGTAACAAGACAAAAAAAGTGAATAAATAAATAAATAAAAATAAAAACATGCAATAAAAATTCACAGCCCATAAAAATTAAGCATAGTTTTAATAAAAAATCCCTGTACAAACTGTTTGTAGTTAAAATTTGTTAGAATTTAATTTCCTTAAACAAGTATGTTGTGGCCATTACAAAATTTTCTTCTATATTAAAAAAATTGGAACTACAATTAAATTCATTCTTGAGATATAGCTACTGAGAGTAAAACATAACAGGATCTATATCTGTCAAAATTTAACAGAATACGATGTTTGACAAAATTATGTGTATCCGTTTTTGGGATATATACAGGGTGATTCATAAAAGATGGGCAGAACTTTACGGGGTTATAGTACACTTAAAGACAAATAATATTAAATAGGAGACTAAGGGTCCCAGACGTATTCCCAAGGAGATAGGGGGCATTAAAGTTTAGGGTCCGAAATTTCAAATGATTATAAAAAATGGAAAAATTGGTCGATTCGTTTGCGGTTTTTGCAAAAAATTTTCTTTATGCCAGTATTTTCTTGAAATAAAATTTTAAAGTTCAATTTCAAAAAATGCCGATAGGGGGCGCTTTAGACTTTGGAGTAACAAACAACTATTTTTTAACGTTATTTTTTGTATTTCTTTAAATGATTTCGAAAGCTTAGACTTAAACTTAAATTTTGATCTAAAAATCTGAGTCCTAACGAGTAGTTAAGTAGCGTAAACTGAAATTTGAAATTTGAAACCCTTCTCCCCCCAGAACAAAAATCAGTTATTCCCGATCTTTGTGTCGTAGATTAGGCTCTAACTACTGCCGCGTTTTGCTAAAATTATTCTTTATGTCAGTATTTTCTTGAAAATAAATTTTAAAGAAAATTTTCAAAAAATTCCGATAGAGGGCGCTTTAGACTTTGGAGTAACGAACAACTATTTTATACCGTTATTTTTTGTGTCTCATTAAATGCTTTCTAAAGCTTAGACTTAAATTTTCAGCCCAAAATCTGAATCGTTAGACGTGGTTAAGTTTCTGGGGAGAGGGGTTTGAAATTTCTACTCCTGAGCACAGTTCAGTTTACCATGTCCACACATTGTGTGCTGTGATACGAGGTAAAAAGACACAAATTAGGATTATGTTACCAAAGCATATTTATTAGCATGTAATTACAATAAATGTTCAAAATTGTGACCACCAGAGGTTATGCACGCAGAACAACGGCGGAGAATGGAACGGCGAACATTCGCGAAAACATCAGGCTTTTCGAGCACTTCCCCTACAGCGGCGGAAAGTCTGGCGACCAGTTCCTCGGGGGATTCAATGGGTGTCTCATACATAAGAGCCTTCAATTGTCCCCAAAAAAAGAAATCGAGGGGTGAAAGATCTGGCGAGCGAGCAGGCCAAGCAACAGGACCACCTCGACCAATCCATCTGTTCGGAAATGTGATGTCCAGATAGTTGCGGACGTCTCGTACGTAATGGGCTGGCGCTCCATCGTGCTGGAACCACATGACCAGCCGGATGCGTGGAGGAACAACGTTTAACAGGTCTGTCAGCACATGTTGCAGAAATGTGAGGTATGTTTTACCGTTGAGGCGTTCAGGAAGAAGGTACGGTCCGATTAGGTGGTCTCCGAGGATTCCTGCCCAAACATTGATGGAAAAGCGTCTCTGATGAGCATGTGGATACGTAGCATGTGGATTGACATCCGCCCATACATGTGCATTGTGTGTGTTAAATGTACCTTCACGTGTGAAGGTACATTCATCGGTGAAAAGCACAGTTCGTCCAAAATGTGAATTTAGCACGTTCTGCTGCAGAAACCAGCGGGCGAATTCAATACGATTTGGATAATCCCCTGGAGACAGTTTCTGGACTCGTTGCACATGAAACGGGAGCAAATGTTCATCCTTCAGTACCCTCCAAGTCATGGACTGTGAGGTATCCACCTGCCTAGCCACTGTTCGTGTACTTGTACTTGGCTGCGCCGCTACTACATCCAGAATGGCTTCTGCAACAACTACTGATTCGTCCTTTTTTGCACGACCTACATTCGACCGGGAAGCGAGAAATGATCCCGTCTCACACAACTGTCTGTGCAAGCGCTCGAAAGTTTTGCGGTTAGGCAACCGCCTGTTGGGAAATCGCTCTGCGTACATTCGTTGTGCCTCTGCACCATTTCCATCTGCCGCTCCGTAAATTAAATGCATCTCAGCCTTTTCCTTATTCGTGAAGGGCACCATCTTCCGATTCATTACTACAGCGACTTACACTTGACTCACCGTTCAGTGGTTTTTATGCCTGAATCGTGTCGAAATTTTGCATACGTGTTCTTCTTCTTCCCCATTTGACATTTGCATACTTTCTGTCTCCTTCTTCACCCGGTGACTAGCGTCATGAATGGAGCTTTAACGTTTGCATGAGCGACGTTTCCAACTGTGCCAGTGCCTTTATGAGTGAATTCCGACTATGCAGTCCTTGACGAAAGTTGTATTTTTGCCTCGTATCACAGCACAGAATCGTTGGGCATGGTTAAGTAGTGCAAACTGAACTATGTTCAGAAGTTGAAATTTGAACCCCCTCCCCTCGCTACTGAACCACGCTCAGCGATTCAGATTTTGAGCTGAAAGTTTAAGTTTAAGTCTAAGCTTTAGAAAGCATTTAATGAGACACAAAAAAAAACGGTATAAAATAGTTGTTCGTTACTCCAAAGTCTTAAGCGCCCTCTATCGGAATTTTTTGAAAATTTTCTTTAAAATTTATTTTCAAGAAAATACTGACATAAAGAATAATTTTAGCAAAACGCGGCAGTAGTTAGAGCCTAATCTACGACACAAAGATCGGGAATAACTGATTTTTGTTCTGGGGGGAGAAGGGTTTCAAATTTCAAATTTCAGTTTACAATACTTAACTACTCGTTAGGACTCAGATTTTTAGATCAAAATTTAAGTTTAAGTCTAAGCTTTCGAAATCATTTAAAGAAATACAAAAAATAACGTTGAAAAATAGTTGTTTGTTACTCCAAAGTCTAAAACGCCCCCTATCGGCATTTTTTGAAATTGAATTTTAAAATTTTATTTCAAGAAAATACTGGCATAAAGAAAATTTTTTGCAAAAACCTCAAACGAATCGACCAATTTTTCCATTTTTTATAATCATTTGAAATTTCGGACCCTAAACTTTAATGCCCCCTATCTCCTTGGGAATACGTCTGGGACCCTTAGTCTCCTATTTAATATTATTTGTCTTTAAGTGTACTATAACCCCTTAAAGTTCTGCCCATCTTTTATGAATCACCCTGTATATATACTGAAAAAACCGTGAAAAACTGGGCATAGTAGCGATAGATGTAGAGTTGTATGCAGCAAATGTAATGAGATCTGTTAAGATCTAACAAAATAGGATGTTTGATGAAATTATGTGCATAAATTCTTGAGATATAGCTATTGAGAAAATCATGAAAATCAGGGCATAACAGTGACAGATTTTGGATAGTTCACATCCAAACATAATAAGAATTTATTATCTGTTAATATCTAACAAAAGAGATATTTAATGAAATTATGTGTATCCGCTCTTGAGCTATATCTACTGAGGAAATAGCAGCAACAAATGTCAGGTTGCATACACAAAACGTAATAAGGATTTGTTGAGATTTTAGAAAATATGTTGTTGATAAAATTACGTGTATAAATTCTTGTGATATAGCTAGAGGAAATTGAGAAACCCAGGGCATAGCAGCAACAGACGTTGAGTGGCCCGCATCCAAACATAATAAGGATCTACAACTGTTGATATCTAACAGAATGTGATGTTTGATGAAATTAAATGCATCAGTTCTTGAGACATAGCTACTGAGGAAATTGCAAAAATCATATCACAGAAGCGACAGATGCTGGGTGATATACAACCAAACATAATAGGGATCTATGTCTGTCAAGATGTAGCAGAATATGATGTTTGATGAAATATTGTCAATTCGTTTTTGAGATTTAGCTGTCGCAAAAATCGTGAAAAGTGCGCCCTAGCAGCGCCATCTTTGGGCGATTTACGTCAAAATCTAATTAGCGTCTGTTTATGCCAAGGTCTAAGAGACTATGAAGTTTGATTAAATTCTATTATGCATAAATCCTTGAGATAGAGTGCCCACAAAATATGTATACACGGGCAGATTTACTGTGAGACATTTTTCTAAAAATAATCATATCGTATGAAGGCCATTCGAAAACATATAAATCTATCGAAAATCGGAAGTCGAAAATTTTTCTCGAATATAATACTGTCTTTTTGCAAAGATAAATGAAAGTAAAAAAGAAATAAGCAAATCCGTTAACTTGTTCAAAATCATTGAAAACAGTGTTTTCAGATAACTGAGTTTAAAATTTTGCATTCGCAAGTATCGCAGTCAGCACCGCACATTTATGGCTCGTACTATTGTAATTTTAAACATTTTCTCAGCAGATGAACTGTATGGCATTCTTAAAAGTTCAAAGTTTAAACATAATTATAAAAATAATAACAAATATATATTTTCGTCATTTTAAACCTTCCTGGTCCTTTTAAATACAATGTAGTGTAAAGAATACCTTCTTTTTTGACTAATGTGATTGGCGTCAATCCAAGTTGGAAGAAAAATTCCAACTTTTCAGGTTTTGTTTCTGATCGCAACTGTTCGGCTAACCTTTCAGTATGTATACTGTACTCTATTAGAGGGGGTGGCGGCAAACTTCTCTTGTCTTCTTCTGTTTCCGGACTTAACGGTGGCACCATGGAATCTTCGAAAAGTATTTTTCTTCTTTTTAAGTACATGTCGAGTTCTATTTCTGTAATGGAAAAAAATTACAATGTTAGCTCTTTTTTTTTCTATGATAATCCAAAAGCCGACAGCACAAAAATCTTAAGATATCGAGCACAATAAAAAAATATTTTATGGAATAATAGTAATAAGGATCTCTAATAATCTATGTCTGCCAGAAGTGAAGTAGTGCATAATCAAAAAATTAATACCTCTAGGGCTTTATTCATTGATTTATCATACACTAAAAAATTTTACTCTTTTGCTGCATCGTCACTCTCGCACTTTTACAGAAATCTCTCTTTTGACCCATGAGAATGCTTTATAATTGGGTGAAGTAATCTTTTTCTATGAAAGCGGTGGAGTGATGATGCAGCAAAAGGGTAAATTTTTTTGCAGTGTAGTGTTTGCCTTACAATTATTTTAAACCTTTGATTGTACAGCAAATACAATGATAAATTTACGAGTGATACAATGATAAACCTACGAGTGAATCCCTAGTGGTGTTAACTTTTGGCTTATGCACCACATCACTTCCGGCAGACATGGATCATTAGATTTTCCTATTACTAATCTTCCATACGATAAAAGTTACTTTATTGTACTCGATATTTTAGTTTTTTGTGCTGTCGACTCTTGTACTATGAGTATATGAGACACATGGTTTATTATTACTAGTAAAAATAAATCTAATCCAAGCTACCTGGATTAACCTCTTTAGAATTAAGGAACAAAAATGTGGATCTCTATTTTTTTCTCATAAAATAATATAAAAGTTTATTTTTATTTTTATTTTTAAATTTTTACTTAACTTCTATGTAGCTCAATGTTTTTTGCTTTGGAACGAAACCAATAAATGGCAGCTTTAAAGTTTATTTCCTCAAAAAATAAGCATTATTTTAATTTGAATTTTCAAAATTCCATCAAGACAGTGTAGCCAAGAAAGTAAAGATTGTTCTTATTTATTTAACTTCTATCCTTTGCAATAAATTTTGAGGATTTCTGTATCATTAACTTGTTTAAAACCGTTCAATTTGTTATTGTATGAACATCTTTCTGTCATCTGTACAGTACGTGAGATTTTAAAACAGCAAAAAATTGTAATAATTTTGATAAATTTAAAATACGATAGTTGAAAGGGTAATTTAATGTTGATTAAAAAATGGAAATAGGAATATATAAAAGCCAACAAAATGTATGTGTGAGCTTTTTATTGCGAAAAAATAATAATTCTGGAAACAAACGCTATTTTTGCCCGTGAAAAACTTTAAGAAAGACAAGTCATGATTTGAGACAACAAATGATTGCAGATTATTCTCTACTATGAAAAGAAAGGGAGCTTAGATGGTTCTGATAGCTGGAAATATTATTGTCATTGAAAAGAAAAAGAAATTTCCTCAAAACGTGAATTAGGTGGTAGTATCCATTATGATATGGAGCTATTTTTTGTTTTACGGCGTTTTATCACTTACGTTTCTTCCATGGAAAATTAATTCAAAGGCATATCTAAAAACTTAGTCTAATCATCCTTCACCTGTTGCGACACTAGTAAACAGCAGATGAATTCATTTTTCTTCTGTTAGAAAAATGAATTCATTTGTAAGAAAATGTGCCTATCCATACGGATTGCGTGAAAAACCGTGGTTCCAAAAGAATATTGAAGTTTTGTATTGGGTACTCAAAATTCGTCATCTAAACCGGATGGAGAATTTATGGGGAGATCTAGCAAAATGAGTTTATAAAAATGAAAGACTTTTTTACTTAACTTCAGAGCTCATATCTTCAATTGACAACGAAAGGTACAAAACCATGTGCAAAAATTAATAATACCCTTGAAAAATAAAATATTTGTAGTCATTAAGCGTAATGGGGAATGTATAATACATTAAATATGTATTTCTTTGTTACCGTATTGTTTTTATTTTACTATCCTTAAAGTTTTTACTCAGGCAGAAGTAGTTTTTTTGTACAATTACTTTATTTTCGTCACAAAATACTTACAGATGAATTTTGCTGTCTTTTTATAAGCTTTTAAACTTTATAATACGCATTGTAGTAAAGTCTTTCTATGTGATTTAAAATTTGCCCCCCCCCCCCAAAAAAATGATATCTCTCTGTCCTTCAAGTTTTTACAGGCACTATAGTGTCATATTGTCTGTGAAAAAGCAATGAATCTGTATTTGTAGTTTTACTTTACATTCAGGACTCAAGAAGTTAACGATGAATGGAATCTAATTAAAAATCGTTTTTATATGAGAATTGTAATACATTTTTATATTTGTTAATTTTTTTTGGATTGCACTCCAACAATTTCAAAATAGCATTTTTGGTATTTGCGTATTAGCCACATGCGAGTGATTTACAATTTATAACACCCTTTTTCATTCCGATTAATGCAGTATTTAAACGCATAACTCGATATTACATACACTAAATGGCCAAAGATGACCGTCCACTTTCAATTTTAGACATTTTGTTAAATGTGTAGAAAAATACTTGAGGAATTATCCTGAAACTCTAAGCATGTATATATAATAGTATAAGGTCATACGATTCTGTAAAGATTTTTTTACTTAAACTATTCAGGGGACCGTCAACAAATTGAAAAAGAACGAATAACTTTTTGGATAACCCTGTCAAAATTAATGTAGCAAAAGCGATATAACAATAGATTATGATTAAGTGACTTATTCTAATATACTGTGTTCATTTTTATGTGGATAGCATGTATACTCGTAGAGAAATTATAGTTTTTATAAAAACAATCCTAAATTTTTCCAAATTTTTTGCTTATAATTTGCAGAGTTCTTAATATAAAATAATATTTTTTTCAGAAAATATGACAAACAACATTGTATATAATACCCTATCATAAGAATTAAAAAATAATAAAAATTGTATGAAAAATGAGCAGGTTTACTAAATAATTTTTCATTGCGCATGCGTCAACGATATCAAAATTTCATTTGCATATTGTGTTAGCTAAATGAATAGAGCAACTTCTGTAAATATTTCAAAATCATAGCTTGAAAATTCTAAAAATGATCGTCAGTAGTATAGTAATGGGGGTTCCAGCTCACCCGGCGTTCGGCGTTGACCTCTGCATGCTGCTTGAAGGTCATCCGGCGTTCGAGTTGTAAGAGGGGGGTGGGGTGAAGGTCATCGCGCAAGGTTAAGATGACGTCATCTTAGAGGATGAGTGTGTTTTAGATAAGAATTTTTTTTTTTTTTAATTTTAAGCGGGAATTTTAGGGAGTTAGAATTTTTTTCGGCGTAGTATAGTATGAGGTTGTTTTTTTTTAATTTTAATGCGGGGACTTTAAAATTTTCGGTGCACTTTCGTTTTAGATAAGAATTTTTTTTAATTTTAAGCGGGAATTTTGGGGAGATTGAATTTTTTTTTTTTTTTCACACTGTCCTGATTTGAGGACATTTGATTTTAAGCGGGAAATGATTATTATTTTGTTGTACTCATGTACAAGAGGTATTTATTTATTTATTTTATTTATTAAAAGTATTTAATTAATTAATTAATTTTTGAGTGAATTTTGTGAAGATAGAAATTTTTTGGGAATCATTTTTTGAGATTTAATTTTTTTTTTTTTTTTTAAGTGTTGAATCGGTGTTAGGATATTTTAGAAAGACTCCCATGCAGGGCACTTATTCAAACTTAATTTTTGTAATGAGATGTATTCGCGCGCGTCGACCTAACTGTTCGGAATATGTGATTTTCCTCGAATCATGTGTGAATAACTGTTAGATTTCCTTAGAAAGATATGAATAACCTTAATCCCTGTCTGCCATCATAAATAACATATGCTGGTAATGGGAATTTGAGAATAAAAAATTTGAATATTTATTTAATGAAGGAACTTTAAAATTATTTCGAGTGTTATTTATATTCAACTATGTTATACACTTGATATTTTAAAATAATTAAAAAAAACTTTAAAATTTGAATGAAAAAAAATATGTTTTAAAATGGGATTTTACGTACTAACATTTATTCGCGCTCGTTGACCTAACCGTTCGGAATCTGTGATTTTCCTCGAATCATGTGTGAATAACTGTCAGATTTCCTTAGAAAGGCCTGAATAAGCTTCAACCGTCATTAATAACGCATGTCTGTAACGGGAAATTGAACTTAATTTTTTTTTTTTAAATATTCATTTTAATGAGGTGACTTCGAAAACAATTTGTAGAACTTTTGAGTGATAATAATTTTTATTGGGAAACTCAAAAGAATCTTGTGATTTTTTGGGAACTAATTTTTAATTGTTGAATCAATCTGTATTCGCATTTCTTTTGTGTGAGATTGTATAAATGTTGATGAAAACTATTTCTATTCCAATTAAAGAAATTTAATAATAAAAATAATAAAGTGTACCTCACCAGACACCCCTTTTTCAAAATTCATGCATATTTTTAAACATAACAATGTGTTTAATATAAGTAATTTTTGTGTGTCCTTTCCTTTCTGAAAGTGTAAGCGATTTTTAACATAAATATCTTTTGACATGTGTAATTTTTCCCTGGCAGAACAATTTTCAAATAAATAAATTTTAATATTAATAGAATTTTTGACTTGCCGAATTAAAAAAAAAAAAAAAAAGGAACTTATTTTTAATGTTTTAATACTTGTCGGTTAAAAAAAAAAAAAATAAATAAACTATATTTATTATCGAAATGAATTCATCTTCATTATTTTAAAAAAACATATAATATTTATAACCAGTAACGCGGAACTTTTTCAAACCCTGTTAATGAGATTTTATTTAACATTGTATTTTATCTTCAGATCAAAATAATTTGTGAAAAATGCTTTTAAATATTTTTAAAACTGTATTGAAAATAATATTTTACATACCTTAACATCAATGAAATCCGAATCGATCAAGAGTTTAATAATTAGTTTCTCAAAAAAGTTCGTTCTAGTATGTGTGTGTGTAAACATAGATGAATCATTCTTATCTGCTTATCTGATAGCGTTTTCCGGAAAGGGTTGAATCTCTGAATCATAGTTAATAGGAACTGGGGTTCATGTGTTATCTTAATTAATCTTAATGAGTACTATGTCTAATTAAAATTATTTGACTTGAAATAAAATAAGGTTTTTTGAGTAATATCTTTTGAAAATTTAAGATATAATTATTTAAATCAAATGAGAGGCTCTTTTTTTTTTTTTTTTTTCTCATCGATTTATTTTAAATAAAACTAGACTATTTTTCTATACTTTATTAGCCAAATAATAAATGTGTCATATTCATATAGGATTAAACTATTATAACTATCGTATAATTAAAATGAATTTAAGTGATTACAGAAATAAGTGTTCTAAAATTATAAGTATTTGGAATTCATATGAGATGATTTCGTGTCATATAACATTTAGTTTTACAAAGTGCATGTTTTTAAACCCATATATCTATTTGTGTGTCTATTTGCATAATAAAATGCAGTTCAAAACACTCAATTTGACGGCATGTTCTACCATGCGCTTTAATTGAACGATTTGTGTTGGTAAAAATGGAGTGTCATTGGATAGTTTCTTATAAAAAATACTAATTTTAACTTATGTCACAAATTTTTAGCAGGGGAAAACATTTAAATGTAATGGTGTGAAGGCGCGTTTCTATGAATCTTCAAATACATATGGTTTTGTGTATAATAATATATGAATTAAATATTTAATGAAAAAAAATATGAATTTAAAATTAAAAAATATTCATTAACAATAAATGATAACTTGGAATGTCTTGTGTAAATAAAAAATCTGATTTTACATTAAGTAAAAAATATATATGTTTTATGCAATTTAAAAATATGAATTTAAAATTAAAAATATTCATTATCAATAAATGATAACTTGGAATGTCTTTTGTGTAAATAAAAAAAATCTGATTTTACATTAAGTAAAAAATATAAATGTCTTACGTAATTTAAAAATATGAATTAAAAATTAAATAAAAAATATTCATTTACAATAAATGAAAAATATGAACGCCTTACGTAATTAAAAAATAAAATAAAAAATATGAATGTCTTATGTAATTTAAAAATTAAATAAAAAAATTTTCATTAACAATAAATGAAAAATCTGAATGTCATATGTAAATAAATATGTATGAATAAAAAAAAAATTATGAATTTACATTAAGTAAAAAAAATATATATATTAATGTCTTATGTAATTAAAAAAATATGAATTTAAATTAAGTAAAAAATATTCATTGAAAATTAATGAAAAATATGAATGTCTTATGTAATTTAAAAATATAAATTAAAAATTAAATAAAAAATTTTCATTAACAATAAATGAAAAATCTGAATGTCATATGTAAATAAATATGTATGAATAAAAAAAATATGAATTTACATTAAGTAAATATATATATATATATATATATATTAATGTCTTATGTAATTAAAAAAATATGAATTTAAATTAAGTAAAAAATATTCATTGACAATTAATGAAAAATATGTATGTATTATGTAATTAAAAATTAAATGAAAACTATTAATAATAGACACATTGAAAAATATTCTTACCTTAAAAGTGACTATTATATGCTTCTTCCATCTGCTATCCAATGCGACCTACTTGCTTGCATGCTTGGGAAAAACGGAGTGATAATACAAAAGGCTTATCTTTTAAAACATAACCTCAACCAATCATAGGTTAGCAGTGTTGCACTTGCGCGCCCTCTAACTGAATATACTGCGTGCGAGACGAGGCGTATTCATCATTCTGTATGCTGCTGTCAACGTGCAATGACGTAGATTAGTGTCTGAATCGTTTTAGGTTAATATTTCTATTTTTAATAGTTAGTGCATAATGGAACCAATACAAAATTCTTCTGAGTTAATTGAGTTTATGAATCAACACCCATCCCCTGGATTAAAGGATCAAGACATGGAATTCTCATCGTCACCTGTTTCGAAGGATGTGAATCCCTCATCGTCACCTGTTTCGAAGGATGTGAATCCATCATCGTCACTTGTTTCGAAGGATGTGAATCCCTTATCGTCACCTGTTTCGAAGGATGTGAATCCCTCATCCTCACCTGTTTCGAAGGATGTGAATCCCCCATCGTCACCTGTTTCGAAGAATGGGAATCCCTATTCATCTGATCTGCGACAGTTACCTTTTGTATGTTCAACTTGTAACCGTGCCTTTTCTCAAAAGTTTATGTTAAACAGGCATGAAAAATCTCATCTGCAGAAAAAGCCATTTCCTTGTGACTTGTGTGAAAAAACATTCATTCAAAACAGTGATTTGCAACGACATAGGATGACGCATTCCAAGGCTCCGATTATTTTCAAATGTGATGTATGTAGTGAGATGTTTTCAAGAAAACGAGAGTTGTTAAAACATAAGATTACCCATAAGCCAACCAAACAATATAAATGTGACGTTTGTAATGACGTATTTTCGAGAAAGTGTGACTTCTTGAAACACAAAAAGGGTCATAAAACTTCTAAAGAATATAAATGTTATGAGTGTACTGAAATACTAAAGAGCAAGTCTGATTTTTTTCGTCATGTGCGTAATTCGCATCAGCTTTCAAACAAACCCGTTCAATCATCCTCTTTAAAAGATGAGTTGTATGAAAAGGTGAAACATTTTCAAAGACTTAATGCTCTTGGTTCGTTGTGTACTCAAACTATGATCTATTCAAATGAAGAGAACGACAAAGACTTTCACACATTTTTTGAAAGTGTTCGATCTGATGTTTCGAACGAATTACATTATCAAATCGAAGAGAAAAAATCGATGAAATGGTATGCAACTGTACAAGTTCTCGTGAGTCGTGAATCTAGCGATGGTGAGCATGAGACTGCGACACCCTTTTTTAAGTCTAAAACTGTACTGGATGTGACAAATCAACATTTATCTTTGCATATGGAGGAGGCCTTTGCAAAAATTATGAATTCCTTCGAGAAGTTCACTACCCTGGGTTCCGGTTGGATATTGGAACAAATTTTTTACATAGAAGTGACATCAGCTAAATATTGTATTGTATAACATATTTGTTTGCTGTATGATTTTTGTAACTGCTACTGAAAACGATTAATAAATGATATGTGATTTTAAAAAAAACAGTGTGTTTTTTCTTTCTTTCTTTTTTTTTTTTTTTCCGAAATCATTAACAGATTACTTTATTATAACCAAAGTTTTTCATCAGTTTGAAAAATTATGACGCACACCACCTCATGAACAAATTGGGAACATTCAAAGATCATGAAATTGACGTGATTACATTCATCCTGGAAAAGCTTATAACCTTCAAGATAAGAAAGCGGTCAACTCCTTTACAGCTGATATTTTTAGATTCATTTAAATTTTTGCATATGTCATTAGAATTACACACATGTTTCGAACCCAAAGACATTCAATCATACTTCTCATTTTTAACTCGTGAGGCTAAACCTTGGGGAATTAAGATCCATAATTTAGTAACTAAAAAGTAAGAAAGATCATCGAAAGTGGTTACTTCGCACATGTAAAAATAATTTTTATTGTGACTGAACATATAATAATCATGAAGAAAAGAAAAAAAAATCACATATATTTAGGATTACTTTGAGATTTTATGAGTCACCTAACCAGTAAGATAGAAATGTACAATTCTTATGAATCACTACTTATGCTTAAATTTTCAAACACTTGCTTAATTAGAATCTTTTATATATTAGTTTAACAGAGATAGTGTGATTATTTGGTAATGATTTTAGTGTCATTAAAAAAATAATAATTATTATTTTTTTTTTAAGTTAATTATATCAAAAATATAAGTTCATGTTAAAGGTTTGAACAAATTGTTAAAATAATTTGTAAAACTTCACAAGATATTTTTAAAATGTTTCACTAATATTTAGCAATCGATGAATTTTAATAGCCATAATCATTTATATGAGTTAGGTTTTCTGTTTTAACTGTTAAGTTATAAGATTCCCCCTTCAATTACACCTCACTGATAAGATTTAATCAACCAACCAACCTTTCAACTGTTTTCCCAATCAATTATTATGTGAGTTAGGTTTTCAGTTTTAATTGTTAAGTTATTACATACCCCCCCCCCCCTTCAATTACACCTCATTCATAAGTTTTAATCAACCAACCACCCATCCTTTTTCTATAATCAACTATTTATCTATCCTAACAACCAGCTATTTGTTTACCCTAGTAACCAAAAAGCTTTTATCGACATATGAACAAAATTTTTAAGATGTAAGACTCATCATTTTGTAATCGAAAAAACAACGAATTATGTAATAAAACATTCCTTATTTAAATGAAACCTTCTCATGTGTTTAGTAAAACTTGGAAAATTCATTTAATACACAAATTTTATGTTAACAGACAAGGTCATCACACTTTTCTTAGTATTTTACTAACATTTTACCAAATATCTTTTGAAAGCAACAGGGTTTTAAATGATTATTTTAATAAAAATTCTTACTTGTAAGTGACAATTTTAAACTTACTTGAAAAATTAACTTGGCAAAGCAGGTTGTCACTATTCCAACTTAGTAATATTCATAAGTCTTATATGATATTCAACCTGTTTGGTTATGTCCCAGCATGGCTTTATAAAACACCTCTTAAAAATCCTTTAATATTATAGTTTATAAATATGCGAATAATTCCGTTGGTCTTTTATCGATATTATTTTCGCTTTTATATCACATCATATGATATGAAAAAAAAAACTTTAATTAAATTCTTAGATTTTTAAAATAATTTCCTATGTTAGTAGTTCTTAACATTTCTTTGTTTCATTGGGTAAAAATATTCATTCATAAAAATTTATACTTTAAACAAAAACAGTTTAACAAGATGTTATGAGATGTTCCTGCAAAACTTTTAATTCTATTTTTCCCATATCACTCATTCAAATTATTGTTTTCAAGATATACTAAAATTTTGGGGAAAAAAATAATTTTCATGCATATATATTAAAAACAATTCATAATGTATACACAATTAACATTCTATTCTCACCTATTTCAACACCATTAGGAAAATGCGTCCACCTCAGCCAAGTTTTTAGGAAGAAATGAAATACTCAAAGTCCTTATCAGAAAATGTTATCAGATAAGCATATCAAAAGATCTGTGACGTCATCCGTGACGTCAACTGGTCACGTGACATGCATCACGGGATCAGTGCTTTGTTTTCTTAATAATTAATAATCAACATTTAATTAATCTTTCTTTAATTATTTACTTACAAATTATTCATTCTATTAATTATTAATTAATTATATCAAATAATTATTAATTAATTAAGTAATATAATTATATTAATTAATTAATAATTAATTATATCAAATAATTATTAATTAATTAAGTAATATAATTATATTAATTAATTAATTAATAATTATTAGAATGAATAATTTGTAAGTAAATAATTAAAGAAAGATTAATTAAATGTTGATTATTAATTATTAAGAAAACAAAGCACTGATCACGTGATGCATGTCACGTGACCAGTTGACGTCACGGATGACGTCACAGATCTTTTGATATGCTTATCTGATAACATTTTCTGATAAGGACTTTGAGTATTTCATTTCTTCCTAAAAACTTGGCTGAGGTGGGCGCATTTTCCTAATGGTGTTGAAATAGGTGAGAATAGAATGTTAATTGTGTATACATTATGAATTGTTTTTAATATATATGCATGAAAATTATTTTTTTCCCCAAAATTTTAGTATATCTTGAAAACAATAATTTGAATGAGTGATATGGGAAAAATAGAATTAAAAGTTTTGCAGGAACATCTCATAACATCTTGTTAAACTGTTTTTGTTTAAAGTATAAATTTTTATGAATGAATATTTTTACCCAATGAAACAAAGAAATGTTAAGAACTACTAACATAGGAAATTATTTTAAAAATCTAAGAATTTAATTAAAGTTTTTTTTTTTCATATCATATGATGTGATATAAAAGCGAAAATAATATCGATAAAAGACCAACGGAATTATTCGCATATTTATAAACTATAATATTAAAGGATTTTTAAGAGGTGTTTTATAAAGCCATGCTGGGACATAACCAAACAGGTTGAATATCATATAAGACTTATGAATATTACTAAGTTGGAATAGTGACAACCTGCTTTGCCAAGTTAATTTTTCAAGTTAGTTTAATAATGTCACTTACAAGTAAGAATTTTTATTAAAATAATTTAAAACCCTGTTGCTTTCAAAAGATATTTGGTAAAATGTGAGTAAAATACTAAGAAAAGTGTGATGACCTTGTCTGTTAACATTAAATTTGTGTATTAAATGAATTTTCCAAGTTTTACTAAACACATGAGAAGGTTTCATTTAAATAAGGAATGTTTTATTACATAATTCGTTGTTTTTTCGATTACAAAATGATGAGTCTTACATCTTAAAAATTATGTTCATATGTCGATAAAAGCTTTTTGGTTACTAGGGTAAAGAAATAGCTGGTTGTTAGGATAGATAAATAGTTGATTATAGAAAAAGGATGGGTGGTTGGTTGATTAAAACTTATGAATGAGGTGTAATTGAAGGGGGGGGGGTATGTAATAACTTAACAATTAAAACTGAAAACCTAACTCACATAATAATTGATTGGGAAAACAGTTGAAAGGTTGGTTGGTTGATTAAATCTTATCAGTGAGGTGTAATTGAAGGGGGAATCTTATAACTTAACAGTTAAAACAGAAAACCTAACTCATATAAATGATTATGGCTATTAAAATTCATCGATTGCTAAATATTAGTGAAACATTTTAAAAATATTTTGTGAAGTTTTACAAATTATTTTAACAATTTGTTCAAACCTTTAACATGAACTTATATTTTTGATATAATTAACTTAAAAAAAAATAATAAATATTATTTTTTTTAATGACACTAAAATCATTACCAAATAATCACACTATCTCTGTTAAACTAATATATAAAAGATTCTAATTAAGCAAGTGTTTGAAAATTTAAGCATAAGTAGTGATTCATAAGAATTGTACATTTCTATCTTACTGGTTAGGTGACTCATAAAATCTCAAAGTAATCCTAAATATATGTGATTTTTTTTTCTTTTCTTCATGATTATTATATGTTCAGTCACAATAAAAATTATTTTTACATGTGCGAAGTAACCACTTTCGATGATCTTTCTTACTTTTTAGTTACTAAATTATGGATCTTAATTCCCCAAGGTTTAGCCTGACGAGTTAAAAATGAGAAGTATGATTGAATGTCTTTGGGTTCGAAACATGTGTGTAATTCTAATGACATATGCAAAAATTTAAATGAATCTAAAAATATCAGCTGTAAAGGAGTTGACCGTTTTCTTATCTTGAAGGTTATAAGCTTTTCCAGGATGAATGTAATCACGTCAATTTCATGATCTTTGAATGTTCCCAATTTGTTCATGAGGTGGTGTGCGTCATAATTTTTCAAACTGATGAAAAACTTTGGTTATAATAAAGTAATCTGTTAATGATTTCGGAAAAAAAAAAAAAAGAAAGAAAGAAAAAACACACTGTTTTTTTTAAAATCACATATCATTTATTAATCGTTTTCAGTAGCAGTTACAAAAATCATACAGCAAACAAATATGTTATACAATACAATATTTAGCTGATGTCACTTCTATGTAAAAAATTTGTTCCAATATCCAACCGGAACCCAGGGTAGTGAACTTCTCGAAGGAATTCATAATTTTTGCAAAGGCCTCCTCCATATGCAAAGATAAATGTTGATTTGTCACATCCAGTACAGTTTTAGACTTAAAAAAGGGTGTCGCAGTCTCATGCTCACCATCGCTAGATTCACGACTCACGAGAACTTGTACAGTTGCATACCATTTCATCGATTTTTTCTCTTCGATTTGATAATGTAATTCGTTCGAAACATCAGATCGAACACTTTCAAAAAATGTGTGAAAGTCTTTTTCGTTCTCTTCATTTGAATAGATCATAGTTTGAGTACACAACGAACCAAGAGCATTAAGTCTTTGAAAATGTTTCACCTTTTCATACAACTCATCTTTTAAAGAGGATGATTGAACGGGTTTGTTTGAAAGCTGATGCGAATTACGCACATGACGAAAAAAATCAGACTTGCTCTTTAGTATTTCAGTACACTCATAACATTTATATTCTTTAGAAGTTTTATGACCCTTTTTGTGTTTCAAGAAGTCACACTTTCTCGAAAATACGTCATTACAAACGTCACATTTATATTGTTTGGTTGGCTTATGGGTAATCTTATGTTTTAACAACTCTCGTTTTCTTGAAAACATCTCACTACATACATCACATTTGAAAATAATCGGAGCCTTGGAATGCGTCATCCTATGTCGTTGCAAATCACTGTTTTGAATGAATGTTTTTTCACACAAGTCACAAGGAAATGGCTTTTTCTGCAGATGAGATTTTTCATGCCTGTTTAACATAAACTTTTGAGAAAAGGCACGGTTACAAGTTGAACATACAAAAGGTAACTGTCGCAGATCAGATGAATAGGGATTCCCATTCTTCGAAACAGGTGACGATGGGGGATTCACATCCTTCGAAACAGGTGAGGATGAGGGATTCACATCCTTCGAAACAGGTGACGATAAGGGATTCACATCCTTCGAAACAAGTGACGATGAGGGATTCACATCCTTCGAAACAGGTGACGATGAGGGATTCACACCTTCGAAACAGGTGACGATGAGAATTCCATGTCTTGATCCTTTAATCCAGGGGATGGGTGTTGATTCATAAACTCAATTAACTCAGAAGAATTTTGTATTGGTTCCATTATGCACTAACTATTAAAAATAGAAATATTAACCTAAAACGATTCAGACACTAATCTACGTCATTGCACGTTGACAGCAGCATACAGAATGATGAATACGCCTCGTCTCGCACGCAGTATATTCAGTTAGAGGGCGCGCAAGTGCAACACTGCTAACCTATGATTGGTTGAGGTTATGTTTTAAAAGATAAGCCTTTTGTATTATCACTCCGTTTTTCCCAAGCATGCAAGCAAGTAGGTCTCAATGGATAGCAGATGGAAGAAGCATATAATAGTCACTTTTAAGGTAAGAATATTTTTCAATGTGTCTATTATTAATAGTTTTCATTTAATTTTTAATTACATAATACATACATATTTTTCATTAATTGTCAATGAATATTTTTTACTTAATTTAAATTCATATTTTTTTAATTACATAAGACATTAATATATATATATATATATTTTTTTTTACTTAATGTAAATTCATATTTTTTTTATTCATACATATTTATTTACATATGACATTCAGATTTTTCATTTATTGTTAATGAAAATTTTTTATTTAATTTTTAATTTATATTTTTAAATTACATAAGACATTCATATTTTTCATTAATTGTCAATGAATATTTTTTACTTAATTTAAATTCATATTTTTTTAATTACATAAGACATTAATATATATATTTTTTTTACTTAATGTAAATTCATAATTTTTTTTTATTCATACATATTTATTTACATATGACATTCAGATTTTTCATTTATTGTTAATGAAAATTTTTTTATTTAATTTTTAAATTACATAAGACATTCATATTTTTTATTTTATTTTTTAATTACGTAAGGCGTTCATATTTTTCATTTATTGTAAATGAATATTTTTTATTTAATTTTTAATTCATATTTTTAAATTACGTAAGACATTTATATTTTTTACTTAATGTAAAATCAGATTTTTTTTATTTACACAAAAGACATTCCAAGTTATCATTTATTGATAATGAATATTTTTAATTTTAAATTCATATTTTAAAATTGCATAAAACATATATATTTATTACTTAATGTAAAATCAGATTTTTTATTTACACAAGACATTCCAAGTTATCATTTATTGTTAATGAATATTTTTTAATTTTAAATTCATATTTTTTTTCATTAAATATTTAATTCATATATTATTATACACAAAACCATATGTATTTGAAGATTCATAGAAACGCGCCTTCACACCATTACATTTAAATGTTTTCCCCTGCTAAAAATTTGTGACATAAGTTAAAATTAGTATTTTTTATAAGAAACTATCCAATGACACTCCATTTTTACCAACACAAATCGTTCAATTAAAGCGCATGGTAGAACATGCCGTCAAATTGAGTGTTTTGAACTGCATTTTATTATGCAAATAGACACACAAATAGATATAATGGGTTTAAAAACATGCACTTTCTAAAACTAAATCTTATATGACACGAAATCATCTCATATGAATCCCAAATACTTATAATTTTAGAACACTTATTTTTGTAATCACTTAAATTCATTTTAATTATACGATAGTTATAATAGTTTAATCCTATATGAATATGACACATTTATTATTTGGCTAATAAAGTATAGAAAAATAGTCTAGTTTTATTTAAAATAAATCGATGAGAAAAAAAAAAAGCCTCTCATTTGATTTAAATAATTATATCTTAAATTTTCAAAAGATATTACTCAAAAAACCTTATTTTATTTCAAGTCAAATAATTTTAATTAGACATAGTACTCATTAAGATTAATTAAGATAACACATGAACCCCAGTTCCTATTAACTATGATTCAGAGATTCAACCCTTTCCGGAAAACGCTATCAGATAAGCAGATAAGAATGATTCATCTATGTTTACACACACACATACTAGAACGAACTTTTTTGAGAAACTAATTATTAAACTCTTGATCGATTCGGATTTCATTGATGTTAAGGTATGTAAAATATTATTTTCAATACAGTTTTAAAAATATTTAAAAGCATTTTTCACAAATTATTTTGATCTGAAGATAAAATACAATGTTAAATAAAATCTCATTAACAGGGTTTGAAAAAGTTCCGCGTTACTGGTTATAAATATTATATGTTTTTTTAAAATAATGAAGATGAATTCATTTCGATAATAAATATAGTTTATTTATTTATTTTTTTTTAACCGACAAATATTAAAACATTAAAAATAAGTTCCTTTTTTTTTTTTCTTCGGCAAGTCAAAAATTCTATTAATATTAAAATTTATTTATTTGAAAATTGTTCTGCCAGGGAAAAATTACACATGTCAAAAGATAATTATGTTAAAAATCGCTTACACTTTCAGAAAGGAAAGGACACACAAAAATTACTTATATTAAACACATTGTTATGTTTAAAAATATGCATGAATTTTGAAAAAGGGGTGTCTGGTGAGGTACATTTTATTATTTTTATTATTAAATTTCTTTAATTGGAATAGAAATAGTTTTCATCAACATTTATACAATCTCACACAAAAGAAATGCGAATACAGATTGATTCAACAATTAAAAATTAGTTCCCAAAAAATCACAAGATTCTTTTAAGTTTCCCAATAAAAATTATTATCACTCAAAAGTTCTACAAATTGTTTTCGAAGTCACCTCATTAAAATGAATATTTAAAAAAAAAAATTAAGTTCAATTTCCCGTTACAGACATGCGTTATTAATGACGGTTGAAGCTTATTCAGGCCTTTCTAAGGAAATCTGACAGTTATTCACACATGATTCGAGGAAAATCACAGATTCCGAACGGTTAGGTCAACGAGCGCGAATAAATGTTAGTACGTAAAATCCCATTTTAAAACATATTTTTTTTCATTCAAATTTAAAGTTATTTTTTAATTATTTTAAAATATCAAGTGTATAACATAATTGACTATAAATAACACTCGAAATAATTTTTAAGTTCCTTCATTAAATAAATATTCAAAATTGTTATTCTCAAATTCCCATTACCAGCATATGTTATTTATGATGGCAGACAGGGATTAAGGTTATTCATATCTTTCTAAGGAAATCTAACAGTTATTCACACATGATTCGAGGAAAATCACATATTCCGAACAGTTAGGTCGACGCGCGCGAATACATCTCATTACAAAAATTAAGTTTGAATAAGTGCCCTGCATGGGAGTCTTTCTAAAATATCCTAACACCGATTCAACACTTAAAAAAAAAAAAAAAATTAAATCTCAAAAAATGATTCCCAAAAAATTTCTATCTTCACAAAATTCACTCAAAAATTAATTAATTAATTAAATAATTTTAATAAATAAAATAAATAAATAAATACCTCTTGTACATGAGTACAACAAAATAATAATCATTTCCCGCTTAAAATCAAATGTCCTCAAATCAGGACAGTGTGAAAAAAAAAAAAAAAAATTTCAATCTCCCCAAAATTCCCGCTTAAAATTAAAAAAAAAATTCTTATCTAAAACACACTCATCCTCTAAGATGACGTCATCTTAACCTTGCGCGATGACCTTCACCCCACCCCCCTCTTACAACTCGAACGCCGGATGACCTTCAAGCAGCATGCAGAGGTCAACGCCGAACGCCGGGTGAGCTGGAACCCCCATTACTATACTACTATCGTCTATAGAATCAGCTCAAAATTCGCTATTCCCAAAGTGAGGCAAAAAGATGAGGGGTTGTATCTATATATTCATCGATTAATGACAATATAGAATACAGAATATAGCACGTACTACTATATTTGGATAAAACCCCTGATTCTTTTGCTTCATTTTGGGAATAACTGATTTTGAGTTGATTCTGTAGACGATAACTTTCAAAAATTTCAAGCTATGTTTTTGAAATTTTTACAGAAGTTGCTGTATACATTTAGCTAACACAATATGCAAATGAAATTTTCATATCGTTGACGAATGAGCAATGAAAAATTATTTACTAAACCTACTCATTTTTCATACAATTTTTATTATTTTTTAATTCTGGTGGCAGGGTATTGTGTATAATGTTGTTTGTCATATTTTCAGAAAAGTACATTATTTTATATTAAGAACTCTGAGAATTATAAGCCAGAAAACTTGGAAAAATTTAGGACTGTTTTTATAAAAACCTTAATTTCTCTACGAGTATACATGGTATCCACATAAAAATGAACACAGTACCTTAGAATAAGCCACTGAATCATAATCTACAGCTATAGCGCTTTTGCTACATTAGTTTTGACAAAGTTATCCAAAAGTTATTCGTTCTTTTTCAATTTGTTGACGGCCCCCTATAGAGTTTCAGGAAATAATCTTTACGGAATCGTATGACCTGTACTATTATATTTACACGCTTAGAGTTTCAGGATAATTCCTCAAGTATTTTTTATAGATATTTTACAAAATGTCTAAAATTGCAAGTGGACGGTCATCTTTGGCCATGTAGTGTATCAGTTAAATTCAAGCTTATTTATTTATTTATTTGTGAAGTTCTAATTTCGTTTGACAATTTAGATATGGCTATTACAAGAAACAAATAACTGTTGAATTATTTACACTGGTGTAATTAGAAACGGATTAATCATCCGTGGTAACATTGCATGCAAATTTTAAAATATTTATGTCTAAAAATTATTCAAAAACCGTAAAAAAAAAATAAAAAATAAATAAAAAAAAAATAAATAAATAAATAAAATAAAATAAAATAAAATAAAATAAAATAAAATAAATAAATAAAATAATGAAATGAGATACAGTTTTCGAACAAATATCTCTGGAAGCAAAGAATGTTCCGCCCGGACATTTCCCTGAATTTCTTATTATTTTAAATTAATAGAAGTGAATTAATAAAAATTGATTGTTTTTACATTCGAATATGTATAGTATTTTTTACAAAAATCATAGTAATTACTTTTTCTCTTGTAATGTGTGGTTAATCCCAATATCTTCAAGAACTTTAATTTCTGCAAAGAGAAAAATAATTGATTAAGAAAATAAAAAATATTTCTACTAAAGTTAAAAAAAAAAATACATTACATTTGATTTAAATAAGATGTTATGTAGAAGGTTTATTAAAAAATATTTTGAAGTTAAATAATTCAGTAGTTATAATAGGTATAAAAGATTAAATAAGGACATGTTTAAAAGGTAACCCATTATTTTTGTCTATATTAATTTAAAAATAGCTCAAATTTAAGCAAACAGAAGACACTATGTTGTTTCAACATATAAGAATGTTCAAATTAAACTTGAAAAGTAACTTTGTTTTGATTATTCTTTCTGTTTAATTTTTCGAACTGAATGAAATCGCATTTTGAAGTTTTAAAGTTTTCTTAATCATTTTCTTAATGATTGAGGTACCGAATTACTGATTAAAATTCGAATTTTTTTTTAAATTTTTGTATACAAAATTTCTGAGTTACCTTATACATAGGTCTTTTTTTAAATTCTATTATAGAAATAACTAAATTAGTGAATTTTAGAGCTCTATGTAGCAAAATAAACTGTTTAAAAGCATTAAAGAATATTATAAGTCTTATGTAAAATAAAAGTATAAGCATTTTCTTTTTCTGAAGACGGCAGGAGAAGGTCAGAAATGTAAATATTTCTCATCTTCAAACATCGGAGTATGTAAATTTTAAGTTTGAAGTCAAAAACGAAGTTTTAGTGGCAACGAATGAAATTTGATTTTCAACTTACTGAAATACAAAGCGAAAATCAATGATCGACATTCAGTAAGTGCTTTGTTTGATGAGTGCAATGGCTCTACAAAATTATTTTACAAAATCAGAAGCTTGAATAGCTGTCGATCGGTTAGAGGGAGCAAATGCAACCCGAAATAGCAGAAGTCACTGACGTTTCACAAAATTTGATTACCAGGATCTGGAACCGTTTTTTTGGAGACAGGAAATGCAGATTGAAGGCCAGGGTAAGATTATAGAAGTGCAACAATGCCCAGTAAATAAATTAAAGATTGTATATTTAAAGAAAAAGCATGCATTGCTATGCGTTCATTAAATTTTTAACACCGGAATAAAACAATGTCTACATAAAACTATAAGCCTTACCGGAGCACTAGTCTCTAACTTTAAAGGAGGTCCTTTGGTTATGATTAAAAAGTTCCTTAGCCTAATTTCAGCCTTCTCATCATCTTCATAAAGTTTTGTGTCACCCTTTAACAAGTTCTTTGCTTCTAAGTCCAATTTACTTACAACAGGCGTTAAATCTACAGTGCTTTTTACAACAGGTGCTGTAACCGGTGTGTAACATTCTAAGTAAGTCTTTGACACGGACATTTCTTTGTTTATCACCGGGGGATAATTTGGTTTGTAATTTGTAACGTTAATAACATTTTGCTGCGGTTTTGCTTGCATTTGTCCATTCATTTCTATTCTGACTTTTTCAGATTCTAATAATCTTGCGTGCATGCCTTCATTTTGAAAAGTTTGTTGTTTCAAAATGGCGCCATTGACTGCCTTCCGTTGGTGGCTTGCCATGGCTTCTTTGGCTTTTTTAGAATCGTGAGATTTTTTGTGGTTATTTGTGCAAGCTTTTTGTAGTTTTTCATGTCTCCATTCATGTGGTCCGTGGTCTTTACTTGAAAGCTCGGTAATATGATGATGTATTGAGTCGAACTTTTTTTGTTCAGTGGGATATTTTTTAGGTTCATTCGGCTGGAGGACAGGTGGAGGAGGATTGTGAGATTTCTTTTCGTTTAAGATCGTTGGACTGAACCGTAGTGGTATTTTTTCGTTGGTGTGGTTTTCTTTCACAGGCTGGTGATTTTGGTTTTCCTGTAAGAAAATAAAAAAAAGTAATTAGAAACAGGTAATTAGAAATATAAAGAGTATGCAAAAGGAACTTTAATTCCAATGGTCGTCAGCTGTAAAAATAATATTTGATGTTTATAATAATTCAACTCACTAAATCATAACTAAGCCATTTAAATTATAGTGTAACCTATGATTTATAGGTAAAGGAAGGGCTTATTAAAGTAATTTATATGTATCTTACTAAAACATAAGTTGAAATTGCACAGCCAAAATTATGTATACGCTGATATGTAGATAATCATAAATAAATGTATACAAATATGGGAGAGTATGCAGTAAAAAAAAAGGAAATTTTAATATATTAGTGGATACTGCTGGAAAGAAAGAAAAAAGACAGCCCTCTTCCCAAATAATAATAATAATAATAATAATCTGCGCGACAAATATTGCATACATACCGGCTTCCTAAAAAGGAGTGACTGATTTTAAACTTCAACATCTTGCAAATGGGAATAGCTAATTAGTTGCTAAATAAGTATTCGATTTTTAACCTTTTTCTCTCAGTGTTGATGCGACAGAAGGAGGTTAAATATAGGAGTGGTTCTCAATCGCCAATGCATATTTGTTCTTAGGGACCCACTCAATATATTTAACTTCCTTCTTTTGCATCAGTAATGAGAGAAGAAACCAAAGAGAGAAGGGCCATACATTAGGTAGCAATTTAGCACCTATTGCTTTCTGCGCCATCTATCTCTAATGTTTTAAACTAAGATCCGAAATCTTTGTAAATAAAAATAAAATTTGCAACTCGGAAAGTCTGAGTTCGATAGGATATATTTTTTTTTTTTTTATAAAAGCGTATTCTTGACTTTTCTTGATTTTTCAATTTAGTAAAACCGATATTTAATTCTCTGTTTGCACACTCCATGATTTCTCCAAAAAATATTTATAAAATAACGCATAGTTTTTTTTTGTTACATATGAAATTTTAAATAAATAAATAAATAAATAAATAAATAAATTTTTATAAACAAGGGATACTTTGTTCTGTATTGCTTCATTCTGCAAAACTACTTAGACTGTTATGTAAAGCTTGATTTTAGACCTTTTCGTTTTCATTTTTTAATCATATGAAACTGGTTCAAGAATTATTGTACTTTGAATATACATAATATTTGGTCGCCAATGGCTGATGTGGAATGCCAAAGCCCAGGGACCGATTTACAAATTTGGGACCCCTTGGCACAGATGCTTACAGGGGGGCCCCTTGGAAAGTTGCTTACAAAAAGATTGAGATCCCTCCCCCCCCCCCCCAAAAAAAAGTAACTTATTAAGATAACCACGACAGACTTCACGATTGAATCACTTTTAAATACCAATTAAAAAATTAAATATGATAATCATTTATTTAGGATTTTAAATAACTATTTCAAAATATGAAATCTAAATAAGTAGAAGTAGTACAATGAAATGTGTATTGATAATTATCTTTTGCTACGCAAGTTTATATGTCTGGATCTGGAATGATAAAGCATGCAACAACTAATCAGAAATATTCCGCAATACCAAACTATAGTTATTTAAAATATTGTGGGACTCTGCCACCTATGAACTGCACTCACCAACCTTAAATAATTTGACAAGAACAGGAACATGATTAAATAAAAAGTAAAAATACAATGTATTTTTAAAGTGATAAAGATAAAATAAAATATTCACTATAATAAAGTGATTAAATACGGATGTTTCAACCAAAATACACAACGGTGTAAAAATAAAATATGAACACAGTAGAATGTAGAATGTAGAATGAAATGTAAAATTCCACTAGATTTTGTAAGCAGTTGTATTGATTTTGGACACCAGTTGAAAACTTTTTAGCAGCATTTGGGGGCCCCTGAAAATTGGGGGCCCTGGGCCTGTGCCCCGAAGGCCCTGCCCTAAATCAGGCACTGCCAAAGCCTACTGCCTTAGATGTCTATATGCTCGATTTTAGAACAGTGACTGCTATATTGACATATTTTTGGAGGGAGGGGTGAAATTGGAGCGGTGGGGGTGAAAGCCTGGTTTGGTGCTTATGGGGCTAAATTTGTGACAGTGGGTAAGACGTGGCTATCGGTCGTTAGGACCCGGGATCATAGTGATGTAATTATGCTTCATCCACTGTCACAAATGTAGTCCCATAAGCTCCAAACCAGAATTTCAACGTCACTCCCTTTAAGAATCTTTAAAAATAGATCTTTAAAACTCCACCACTTCATCTAAAAGTATGTTAATATAGATGCTACAGTTCTGAAATTGAATATACAGGCATCTAAGACATTAGACTTCGATAATCCGCATCAACTATCACAGTCAAATATTTTATATAGACTAGGGATGATATTTATTGAGCCAACCACGTATTGAGCTGTGGAAGACAAAAAGATATTTTAGAATTATGTTAAGAATTCTTGACAATGTTAAGAATTCTGAGATATGGCAGTGCCATCTATTTACTAAAGTATGAAGTATTTTATTTTACTTTTAAATACTGTATGCAAATTTTATGAGGTTTTAAAATTTTGTGAACACATAAATATATCTTTTTTAATCCTGTTTATGTGTATTACAGTTAATGAATTAGAAATATTTAATGTTCAGCTGTCTAGTTTTAGGACACCATGCATAAAAACGATTAGGTTTTATAATCAAATTATATCTGAAGCAAAATATTTAATTTGTACCATAGGCCTGAAAGCTGGGTGTTTCATACTGTTCCCTGCATCTTGGGAATTATTCTCTTTGGGGTGATGATTCACGGGCTGCTGCCAAGGCATCCACAGTTCTGTTTCTTTCTTTTGTTGCTCTGGATGTTGCTGATGCTGAGCAGCTTGATGTTGCTGCATGACGAGATTTAATGGTGTTGAGCTACTAGTAGTGGGAACTGGATGAAAAGATGAATTGTGCACTGTAGTTGATGGCCTAACACCTGTAAGATTATGATGAATTAATGTTATTATTGTTCACAATTATTAATGATTTCAACGCTAGCATTGTACTATTTTTATTGGTTTCATACTGTAAATAAATTATAGTAAATTGCGAAAAAAATAGGTAATGCAGCTTGTTTATGTGAGTATTACACATTCCTACTTTCAGTTGTTTTTAAATTACCGACATTTTACAAGTCTTTGGGATATAGTTGTTCTAAAGTGTTGGGTTGAGATAAAGTAATTTTTTTTAAATATTGTTTCTGATACGATTCATAATTTAATGCGGTTCAATAAAACCTAATTTTCGCTACTATGGATGTGACTTCATGCTTTTTTTCTTTCGAATTTTCTCTAAAAATATGCGGTATAGAGTCATGTTTCTTTGGGCCATTTTTATTTTCCCTGCGCGATAATTCTTGTGCTAAAAAGTTTTATCGAAACACCATACATAGATTATATAGTACACTGTTAAAAATGTGAAACTTTTGCTGCATTCTCACTTACCGCTTTCATGGAATATCTCTGTTTCGACTAATGAGATGCTCCATAATAAAGTGAAGTAATCATCCTTACTAATATTATAAATCGGAAAGTGAGTTTGTTTGTTTGTTTGTTTGTTCCGCTTTCACGCCGTAACTACTGAACCGATTGCTTTGAAATTTTGCAGACGTAAAGTTAGAAGTCCGGATTAAATAATAGGGTAATTTTTATTTATTTTATTCAAATATTTTCCTTAATAATTCAAAATTTAATTATTTTTCATACAAAATCAATAGGCATTTTTCAGATAAAATTTAACCATTTTCCTTTCCTGTTGCCAAGAAAATAAAAAATTGGAATAATAATTTTTCAGCGGCAATGAATTTTTAATAGAAAACTTCCACGCGAAAAACTATAATAAAATAATTTAAAAGAAAATAAATATGACGTCATGTTTGAAATAAAAATAAAAGGTGTATTTTTTATAATACATTTAACAAGGATATTTGTTTAGTTAATGGGAATTTTTATGTAAAATATGGTGACATAAATTAAAAATAAAAAGAATGAAAAAGAATTATATTTTTAATAAAATGGTTCACTCATGAAAATGTGACGTCATAGTTGAAATAAAACAGGTACTTTATAGCAGTCGTTAAAAATACATGATATGAATTGAATACATGGTATGAATATCAGTAGCTAATGGAGCGAGATAAATAATGACGTCATATTTAAAATGAATCAGAAATATTTTTTACTTATACTAATTAATAAGTTATAAGTTACATAGAAATGAATATTTTTATTCAAAACTCATAATTATCAATGGAAGAAATTTTTTGTGGGGGAAAAGGTGGAAAATAAAATCACTGATTAATATATTTTTGGCTCGATTTTTTAACACTTTCGAACAAAGTTGAAAAGTTATTATGCTTTCGGTTTGTCTGTCTGTCTGGTCGCTTTCTAACTTTCGTAAATATACTCCGATTTCCATGAAATTTTTGGACGTTCTTAACGTTTACCTAGTACGAATACCTATAGAAAATAAAGTTTCTACCATGATTAGTTTATTTACAGGGATAGTCAAAAAATTTCCTTATATTACGGCATTATGGGGAAAAATCGTTTTAATTAAATTTAACGATGTTACAGCCTGTAGAACATATTCAAATTTATATGCATTTACAAAGTGCACTAAAATATGCATTTTGTAAAGTATGTAGTGAAAAGGGCACTTACTATTCATTTACAGGGTCAGACAGAAGAATTCCATTGCATAGGAATAAAGGGAGGAACAGTTTCCGGCATATTTTAATTATGGTAAACGATTTCATGTATAATCAAATTGATATATGTTGCTGAGGCTTAATGTAAGTTATTTCCTGCATGCATAGCATTTACAGGGACACACAAAAGATTTCAAATATTATATATTCTATCCGAAGTACTGTATATCATGGATGATGACTGTTGCATGGATGAAATGCATTTTGAATTATGATATGTGCTTTTAAGTTTCGCTAAATGTATGCATATTAAATGGAGAGTATAAATGGTAATAGTATAAATAGTTAAATTTAGATATACAGGGTTACACAAAAGATCTCGGAAAGATTACTGAATATGAGCGTAATTTACTTAAAGGTGGTTTTTAAATAAAATATGCATTTTTATTTTGAACTGCATTTAGTAAACTAAGAAATGATTGTAGTATATATATAAAATGATAAACAGGGTCCCGCAAAGAACTGGATACAAGGTTGTCTTCGGATGATAATTTCTGAAAATGTAATTTAGGTAGTAATAAGAAATATTTTTGTTTGAAATAAATTTTAGAAAGATACTTTCGTGTATTAAAGGCACTTGGAAAACTACAGGGCTGAACAAAAGAATTCAAGAATGTTTCTATCTATTAGTATTAAACGCTGAAAGGAAAATTTTGACCAGCAAACACATTAGCAAATAGGGATTATCAAAAGTTTTTTTACCATAAATTCGCGATAAAAAGTTAATTACGCATGCTTTTCATCATCGAAATTTTTGGCTTGATTGATCAATTATTTCTTCTTTAAATGTTATGTGAACGAAGTCACGGGTAACTGCTAGTGGTCTATAAAAGCGGTCTAGTGCTTTAAAAGTTTTAAATTTTTAACAGTGTACCAAAACACAAACATTTGAATATCACAATATTACTGAAACAACAGCCCCAATATCGCTCCAAAATTTTACCAAAATTTTAATTTCCTTTGCTATTAAAGATTAGAAATTAGTTTTAACAATGATAATCACTAAAAAAAGTAAAAACATAATTATAAACAAGCATACACGCTTGCAAACATGCAGCGGGCATACATTTATTATACACATACTTTTAGAATATTTTTGGAAGTAAGCTTATGATGCAATGAAATTTTATTTTCAAAGTAGCATATTTTTCACAGCTTAAATTGTTTTTTTATTTTTACCTGGCAGTCTTGTGTACTTATAAACAATTATTTGCACTCTTTATGAACAGAATTACTTTTAATAAAACATTTTAAAAATATTATAAAAGCAGCAATATTTCGATATCTAAATGTACAACAAATGATAATTATCATTTATCTACATAAAAAATGGGTGAAAGTTTCGCATTGTAAGCACACTACCATAAATCAGTAGATCTCCACGAAGTTAAAATAAGTAAGCAAATATCTAAACTAAATATTAAATTCCTGAAACAAAATAGGACAAAATAGAAGAAAAACATTCTAAGGATAAAAATAAAAGAGTAGGATTTTAAAAATGGCCACATTAAATCTCACAAATATAACGGATATCAACAAAAACACGTATTTTTGGGTTTCTATTTGAACGCTAAAGTTTTATATTGTTCCCCGACGTCGGTTTTGCTGTTCGTGTATACGCTCACATTTTTGCTCATATTTTAATAATTGGGATATCACGTTAAATCTTTTTGTTCATAATTCTACATACTATAAGAATTTAATTTCAAAGAAAAGCAAATCGATTTTTTGAAAGTTGAGAATGTATGTAACTTCTTAATATTCCTGAAAAATATCCACGTGCTGTCTTTGAAGACTTACGTTTGTTATATTAAAAAAAAAGTATATCTGTGATTTAGATCATTTTACGGAAAATAGTTTAGTGGTGAATTATTAAATAAAAGCTCATAATTCAATTTGAACTAATTAATCAGTTTTATATACATATAAGATAAGAAAATCCTTCTGTATCATTAGTAGCTTATCAAAATAATTTTTGCTTTGGTTTTATAAATAATTGCGTTTAGATATAATTGCATGGAATAAATTGTTTTTGCTGGAAACTCCTTTAAACTATCTGTATGTATGATCAAAATAAGACATTGTTGATAATAATAATGTATCAAATTAAGAACAATGAAGTGAAAAAGGACGTATAAGCTTAACGATCTTCTTTGACTTCATCTTCTTGGAAGATCTGCTATATTTGGAGTAAATCAATGAACTTTTTTCTGCCATTTTCGTTGCACAATAATGGGGAGATAATAGAGAGTAATCGTTAAATTAGAAGAATAGGGTTAAAAATAAATAATCATATTTTCTTAAGAAAATGAGATTTTTGTGTAACTCACTGATATATTGATTTTCAAAAAATGCCTTCTACGCGGAAGGCGTAAACACTGCTGATATTAAGTAATACAATGCAATAAAAAATGAAATATTAGGCTCGAAATTTTTAACAAGCTATTGCTAATTAATGAGCTCGAATAAACGTTAGAAATTTCTTTCCATTACACTCGCTGATTGGCTGACAAATTCGTTTATGTGGCATTTAGGGCAAGTGTCGATTGAATGAACGTATGTGTACTTTAATTGCAAAAATAAGCGATCTTTTGGCTTATTCAGTAATTCCATTACTTCGCCAGCCTGAGTAATTGCATGTGATACAGGATCAAAATTAGTTCTGATAAAAGAAAAATCCATAAATTCAATAAAAATAAATGCAACTAATTTCGTTGTAACTTTAGAAACGGCGTTTTTCATCTATAGTGTGTTATGTATTAAGAAATTTAGGTTAGAAAAAAATGCAGTGACATACAAAGTAGATCGAAACCAATAGATTTTGTAATACAAGATCAAAATTAAAAGAAAAATCCATAAATGCAACAAAAACAATGTAACTAATTACGTTGCAATTTTAGGAACGACGTTTTTCATCCATAGAGAGTTATGCATTATAAAATAAAGGTTAACTCAAAAAAAAATATAACAAAAAATGCAGTGGTATACAAAATAGACCGAAACCAACAAATTTTGTAATGAAATGAATGCAAGTAAACAGCTCATTCAAGTGGCATAAGGTGCAATTGAGATGAAAGATGATGGTGCATATCATCCATAGTGTGTTATACATTATACAATAAACGGTAATTATACCGGTGTCCCAAAAATGACTGATGGATTTTAAAATTCAATAACTTGCAAACGGTGACAGCTATTTAAAATTTTTTTGCAGGAGGGTTATGTACAGTGTCAGGAGTTTTTTTACCGTAATTTTTTGTTTAGTTAGCATCTCAAAAAATAGGTGGCGCTGACGGCGATTGAAGTCCAGGTCGACGCTTCACCCAGCATTGATCATCTGGCCTTCAATCACCGTCAGCGCCATTTATTGTTTGAGATGCGAACTAAAATAAAAATTACGGTAAAAAAACTCCTGACATTATACATAACCCTCCTGCTAAAATTTTTTAAATAGCTCTCACCGTTTGTAAGTTATTGAATTTTAAAATCCATCAGTCATTTTTGGGACACCCGGTAAAATTTAATTCAAAAATTCAATGGCAATACAGTAAAATAAAACGAGCAGATTTTTTCATTATGCATATATCTAAATGTTTCGTTCAAGTGATAGAAGGCCCTTTTGAGATTAGCAGCTGTAAGATTCTTTTTAACACTTAACCGATTTGCACATATACGTTGTACGGGCAAGAGGAGTTTGCTTGATCCATCATTTAAAGCTTTTTGACACCACAAAATTTTCTTAATACAATTTCATACTGTTTAATGGAGGAAATGTTTAAATGAAATCTTACGAATATTTTAGCATAAAAATGTAATAATTTGTTTTAGAGTATTGAAAATTATTTTACATATGAACTGATTAGGACTGAATGCCATATAGTAAGAATTGCTCAGAAAGATTACATTTTGCATAGCTTGTCCTCATATCGTTTATTTTGAGTCGGTGAACAGAAACAGAACAGCTATTCAAAAACGACTCTTCGCGACGATCGTCTTTTACAGAATTTTTAATCTTTTTTACCGCTTTTTGGAAAAAAGAAAGTTTTACTTACTTTAATCGCAGAAACGATTTGATGAAATACAATAAAATTTTCAGTTTAAAATTACTGATATGATAAATCGAGAATTCTGAGCACTGTGTGTGTCGCATATATGTGACGGTTATCACGATGTTTTAAAAGCGGAATAATACCTGCAATTCAGAGAAAATCTTTAACCTCAACACGAATCTCAGCCTGGAACTGTTGTTTGGAAAAATACAATGTGATAAAGCTTTTGTGTGTTGTTCTTTATTTGCAATTTTTTACATTACCCATAAAAGCTTCATGCCGCATCAGCACATAAATTTTGTAACAGCAAATAGTAATAATTCAAGGTGGATTGGCACAAAGTTTCTCTATCTTTCTCTAGGAGGGCAGGGTTTTTATCGATTTGCATAAACTTTTCTATGAAGCATATATCAACTCCTCATGATGTGATTTCTACTGCCATGGATGTAGAAAAGATTTAATAAGAGCTTAAATTGAGAACTCGACCAAAAATTCGATTTTCGGGTCAAAATCTGAGTTTCGGCAAAAATGCTGCCAAACGTCCGACCAGAGTGGAACTACGTTTTCAAAAATCTCGTTTCTACCTACGAATATTTTCATCATTGCTCATAGATTTGAGCTGTATCGATTCAAATGAGACGCTATTTATTTATTGCTATGAACTTCATTGTTTATAATTGTCAGTTATGACTGACTCTAAACGTGAGTTAAAACTATAAAGCAAAAAAATGCATATATGACTGAACTTTGAAAATGCTTTTCAGGATCTCATTAAAAATTTAACAGCAATAGAAAATTTCTATTAATATTTGGGTTTTTATTCCAGAGAGATAATTCACCTTGCAATGAAAATCAAATGCTAACCTAGTGAAAAAGTTTCCATCCAAAGACTCGAATCCGGGACATCACTGACGTTTTACCGACAAAACCATATGGAGCGATGCCCAGTATGGAACTTCTCACGATTGCATGTTGGCAAAGCTACAAATGCAGTACAAAATTTAGCATTTTCCGTGTCCACCGACATGGGGCAAATACGAAGTGTTGCTAATATGTAAGTTTCAGGAGAAGTTTCAGGCTGGGCATCGTTCCATGAGGTTTAGTCGGTAGAACCTGAGTGTGCTTTACTGATGGCCAGGGTTCGAGTCTTGGCATGGAAACTTTTTCACTAGGTTGGCATTTGTGCCTCTTGAGCAATTTGAAGTTTAATTTTCATTTGAAAGAAAATTTCTGGTTTGAAACCGCAGTAGTGTTTTACAAAAAAAAAAAAAAAAAAAAAGCTTTATTAGTCTGTAAGGCAAGCAAAACTGTGAGGGCTATAGTGAGGGCACCTTGATTTTCCACTGATACAACGCTATTGGTTCAGTAGATGCATTAGTACAGAAAGTTTTGTAACGCAAGTGATCATTTAAAAAATTCTTTATAGAAGATGAATCGAGGTATGTATACCTAAAATATTTTTCAATTGGATGAAATTCGTATAATTAAAAAAACCTTTTATGTCTTTGATGAACAAATGACATTTTATATTATATGAAAATAAAACATTTTTGTCCGAGGCACAGCGGGCCAACTTGAGTCACACCTATAATTAATTAATAATTGTGTATATTTATGCATTATGAATTAAAGAAAAGTTTTTTGGACACTTTCATTTTTGGCAAAAAATAGTGTATAATGTAGTTTATAAGAAAATTAGCATTACTAATCTGCAAGGCAAGCAAAATTGCTCTCATATTGATTTTCCATTGTATGATATAACGGCATTGGTCCTGTAAGTGCAGCAATAAAGCTTTTCCCGTGTGTGTTGGAACTTATGGAATCAGTTTCAAAGCTGAAAGTATCTTTATAAAAACAAAACAAGAAAATTATAAACCTGCAACCAAAATCTAAAAAGAGAAAAACGGCTTTTGCAGAGATCAACTCAACCATCCAATGCATTAATAATAATAATAACAAAATTAAATTAAAAATAAAAATATTAAAAAAATAAATAAAAATAAAAATAAGGGAAAATAAATAAAATTAAATAAATAAAATAAAACAAATAAAAATCATTTAAAAGCATGGAAATGCTAATGAAACATTACAAAAAATTCTCCCATAGGATTAACATCAGCGAGCGAGTGTTATCTCCTGAGTGAAATAGCTCTAAGACATTTATAAATAAAATAAGCTTTAAAAACTGTTTACTTAACATTATAAATTATTTTTTTCACCCATTATACTTGACAAATTTTAATTTAGTATTTAAAGTACTGCACCACAACTTTATAATACTTATGAAAATAAGATAAGTATCAAACTTACTCGGTGATTCAGTTCGTTTTGAAGATGAACTATGACTAGAACTCGATCTCTCCTTTTTGTGTTCCGTGTGATCAGTTTTGTCTTCTTTCTCTCGGTGGGATTTCTCTTTTTCTCGTTTCTCTTTCTCTCTCAGATCTCTTTCCTTTTGTTCTCTTTCTCTTTCCCTAGACTCTTTCTCTTTCTGCTCTTTTTCTTTTTGTCTTTCTTGTTCCTTGTTTCTGCTTTGGTCCAATTCTATCTCTTTTTCTCTCATCCGCCTTTCTTCTTCTTGTTTTAACCTAAATAAACCGTAATAATTATTTAAAATGTTTAGAAAAATTGATACAAATGGAACTAAAGTTATCATTATTTATCCATTGAAAGTACTACTGCTATCACAACCAACACTACTACTACTATTTCTACTACTACTTCTATTTCTACTACTACTACTCTTAGAGTAAAAAGAAAGAATAGAGTGCAAGTGTTGTGTCTCGGGGTGGTGCCAAAACTGTAACCATTAAATCCGTTACATTGAGCCCAACCACGTACATTCGCAAAAAAAAAAAAAAAAAAAAAAAAAAAAAAAAAAAAAAAAAACTTTTAATAAAGCAGTTTTTAATTCATAATGTAATGAAATGTTACTTCAGCTTGCTTAAATATAAGCATATCGTTTTCATTTAGAGAAAAAATGCAGGGCTGATGTCAATAAATTCGACCCTGTTCCATGTGACTGTTTTGTTTGGGACTTACGAGAACATTTTAATTTGAGCGATAATATGAATCATATGACAAGCCGATTTTAGGGAATACTGCACCTCCATCTAGTTTTTTTTCTGCATGATTACTTTTACTGCTACTATTATTACTACATAGAGGAAAGAGATAGATAGAAGTGTAGTATGCCGCAAAATCGGATTAAAATCGGGCGCGTATCGCTCAAATTTGAATGCTCTAATTCAGCCCAAACAAAAACAAAATAATCATATGAAACAGGGACAGAATTCTTTGACATCAGTTGTGCATTATTATTATTTTTTTTTCTAAATGAAAATGATCTTTTAAGCATTCTAAAATAGCACCTTATTGTATTATGAATTAACCTCCTCAGTCCTGAGACAAATTTTACGCGGCACTACGAAAACCAGTTTAAAATTATTATAAAACATCTCCAAAGATGCATTGATCTATATATCGATTTTTTAAATGTAGAAACATCTGTCAAAAGAGCCTTGGTGTAATTTTAACGGTTCCAGAAGCACTTAAATTAATGTAAAAGGTGATTTTTATTGTTACCTACAGGCGACATCAGGTGTGAGGAGATTAAAAGCTGAAAGAACTAAAAGTTTTCTTTTTTTTGCGAAAGCATGTGACTGTATTTAGGCCTAATTTAGCAGATTTTAGAGTTATATTTTTGGTATCACCCACAGCCGCTATGTTTCTACTATATTTGCTCTATGACTACTTGCAAAGTTACAGGACAACATTAATAAAGAATTTCTTTTGAAATAATAGAATACTAACGAATATATAACTACTAATAGATGATTAAAGTAAAACGTTAATCACTAGTTTTCTAATGATGTAGTTTGTTTTTTGCATAGACAGAGAACTGGAAACAGGGAGCGGAAGGAGGACCTCATTACCTCTTTAAATATTTGAAAATATATAAATTTTGGTCACTTTTGGCTATTTTTAATCATTTGGCAACTTTTAACGAAAATTTTTTTTTAGTCTCAAAGGTTGGAGGGGGGGAGCATTTGTCCTGCATGTCTCTGTATAAGTCGGGCCCCGGTCACTGTCGAAATTCTTTCAACTCCCCTATTTTTCTAATTTTGATAGGGGCTGATAAAAAAAAAGGCACGTGAAACGCGAGCTTCCTCACTACAGTTTAAGAAACCCTCCATTGGTATATTTGACTATGAGAAAATTGGTGACATTTCAACTGATTCAAATGTTATTTTTTTTAAATAAATGTTTCCATAGGATGATATACACTGTATTGAATATTTTAAAGACGCGCTTAGTTTAGTTAGTTATTTCAACATCATTCGATATTTTATTTATTGAAACTATAATTCTATAGAAAATGAGGCAAAAGTGGAAATTTAAATATTTAATATGAGTGGCCAACCGAGAAATCACAACAATCCCCAAAAACTAAAGAAATTTTGAAATAAAAATGCGTTTCTTTATGAAGAAATTTAAAAATTTATTTTCATTTGTTTCTACATGTAATATAATGCATAACCGAATTATTTTGAAATAATTTTATTTAAAGCAAAAATTTGTAAAAGTTTTTTTCTTATTGGAAATACTATTTTTGATTATCTAGTTTTAAATGAAGCTTTTAATACCTATAATTATTATTGCATAAATCTTTTCTAAGTACAGAGAAAAGATGGAGCTTTCGTTCTTACTTCTTGGAGTTCGAATTAAAAAAGTCGTCTGTTGTACTTTGGAAATAAAAGAGTAAATAATTTTAAGTATGATTCCTAGATGGCAGCACCATATCTAAGTAGAAAATTCAGCATGCAAAATTCCTTCTCTCTTTTTTATTTTTCTCTAGTTCTCTAGTCGCAAAGAGATAATGAAGATGCTGCTGATCAATAAATATTCATAAGTCGAACAATATACTTGCTTTCAAATGTCTTTTTATTTTTAATTTAAAGGGTTTGAAAAGAGCATTTAAATGATTTATATAAGATTTCACTTCTCTGATTGAGCACTCCATTATTTGCTCCCGACTATGATTGTGTTATGAGATTTGTTTCATATTGGCTGTTCGGATAAAAAAGCTATGGGGAGGGGGGCGCCATTATGCCAGGCTGGGGATAAGAAGATCTGTTTAATTCCTTAAAACCCCTTCATTAATAAGAAAGGTGTCAGAGAAGGATATATATTTATTGGAATTTGTTTGCTTCTTTTCTTTTTTCAAATTTTTGGTTGCTAAAAACTATTTGAAATAAATAAATAAATAAATAAATAGTAAGTAATACAGTGAGTTATGCAAGTTTATATTTATAGATCAGTTACTATCAACATTATTTAAAATAGATTGCATTAAAAAAAAGAAAAAAAAAAAAAAAAAAAAAAAAAAAACTAGCAAAGTTTTTAAATTATCAAGTTTGAAAACTTTGATATCCAAACAAATACTCAAACTTAAATTTGAAAATCTCACTAAACTATTGCCGTTTGTAAACTCCAGTGTATCACTTTTTCTGACGAGAACTTCCTCGCCAGTTTCATGTTTCAATTCAGTCAATTACAATTAACATTAAAGTTTTGAACTCAATTTACTCTAAATCTAAATTTTGTCACTTGTATTCCTTTTCTGGGGCCCTCAATTATAATTCTCTCAGCTACAAATTAAAACTGCCTTGTTCTGTTCTACTCCAACTATAACACTGCGATCTCCATAAATGAAGAACTATTGCGAACTACAAATTGAGGACGTCATTCAGCGTATAAGCAGAGCCAGATCAATGCCCAAACACATTTGACCACTTCTTGAAGTTCGGTGTCGGCTCGTTTGTTGTGGCGACGCAGTGTTTTTGATCTTAATGAGTTTTCCAGGAAGGGGACAGTTGTCCGGCAAAAGAGGAATCTTTCCGTTAAGTAGGGTGAAGTACTTATCTTCCGATTCTTTTATTCACTCTCCTCGTTTCTATTATGAAGAAACCGCTAATGGATCCTATACATAAGACTTCCCCACCTTTTCCAGTCTGAACGGAGCCTTAAGCTTGTAGGGGGCCCAGCACTTTTTAGGGACCCTTTAGCACCAAAATATTAGCTATATCCACTTACTCCCCTCCCGGGAGTATTCAAATTAAATTACGATACGGTTACAGAATTAACCAAAATCATTTTAGGTTTTTGAGAAAATAGTAATTTGCGTAAATGCAATAAGGAAAGGGCATGTTTACAAACAAACACTTCTGTCAACCAATCTACCGCTACATTTTTGTCATAGCGATCATTGTAGGAATCATCTTGACGACGTAGACCAATCATAGCAAGCAGACAACCATCATAAAATTTGTAGACCAATCAGAATGACTGAATTTATATCTATAGTCGGTGCTATAACGAAGCATGGGCGAAAACAGCTTGCCCACACTAATAAGAGCCCACAGTGACGTCAGCTGCCCTTTCCTTATATTAAGACATTTTTTTAAAAATCATTTTAATTAAATTTGGGCCCTCCTCAGCAATAGGCCCAAGGCTACGGCCTAGTTGACCTGTACACTGATCAGGCTCTGTCTACAGCACGTGACTTTTCCCACAGAGAGATAAATAATTTTGAAAGAGCAGTATGTAAAAATTCAGAGACGTTCTTACCTCTCGTGATTGAGCATTCCGTTATTTGCTCCTCCCAATGACAATGATTGTGCTATGAGGTCATTCGCATAGCGACTGTTCGGATAAAAAGCTGCAGGGGGCGCCATTATGCCTGGCTGGGGATAAGGCATGACAGGTGGACGAAGTAAACTGTACCTTTCCAGATAGAGTGGGTCATCAAATCTGAAAATTAAAATAAATTTGTTAAAAAGAAACCAATGATATTTAATACATAAAAATGCAGTTTATGACTCATTCTTTGCATTTTTGGCGGGCAATAACTGTGCAGTTAGAAATTAAAATACAATTACGAGCATAATATGATGTAACGTTAAAAATTAAAATACTATTTTAGCATATTCTGATGCAATGTTAGAAATTAAATTACAATTTCGAGTGCATTATGATGCAGTATTAGAGATTAAATCACAAATTTGAGCATACTCTGATGCAACATTAGAAATTAAAATACAATTTTGAGTGTATTGTGTAGCATCGTTAGAAATTAAAACACAATTTCGGATGCATTCTGTCTCATCGTTAGAAATTAAAACACAATTTCGAATGCATTCTGTCTCATCGTTTGAAATCAAAATGCAATTTCGATCACACCTTACGTATTTTTCAATCAGTTTAACTAAACTTGATACAGAGTTTATCTTTAAGAGTATATTCGAAAAAAATATATTTCCACCTTCAACAGCGCGAAATTTTACGATGCATTTCTGACTCATTTTTAAAAGTAGATACATGAAACTCACTGAGGTTATTTTTGAAGATATGTATACGAGGCCGTGTGATTTCATTTTTTGCTCAATTCATTGGAATTTGATTTATAAACAATTACTTTCTCAGAATGACCCTTTTTTTCGTTCCCAGGTCTCCCGCTTCGAAAAATTTGGTTAAAAGTTCCCACTTTGACAGCATTTTTTTTGCAATATTATCTGCATTTATCAAAAAATCGACAAACACGGCACGTTATTCAGTTCCTAAATAAGAGAATTTGTAAGTTTGATGCATTTGAGAGCAAAATTGAATTTAAAAATAAATCAGAAAATAAGCAGTTTGGATTGAAATACACCCTGAACCAGGGGTCGATTTAGAAAAAGAAAGTTGCATAGCAATAACTGCTATAAAAAGACAGTTTTGAATAGCAGTTAGATACTTTTGTATAGCAAGTAAAAAATAGCTAACGTAACTTTTAAATCTTGAAAATTTACAAAATTTTTTTTTAGCGAGTAACAGTGATTCAGTAATCAATCACTGCGTCAGGGCGGAAACAAATCATGTGTTTACTGGAAAAACTGCGCCCAGCAATGGCGTCTCGCTGTACTTCCATTGTAAATAAACACTTGGGGAGAGTGAAAACAGCTTTAAATTTTAACTTTAAGTGTACATGACATAACAAAAGATGTGGGAAATATGCATCGCATATGCATTTCTTGGATCGCATTTTAGTTAAATTTGAGTCACAAATTGCGATGCGATACCGCTTAAATCGAACCCTGCCCTGAACATAAAAAGAAAAATGGTTTGTTTGTTGAAAGGTTTCAGTTTAGCGCCAAAGTACTTCGTTATCTTATGATTTTTTTTTTTTTTTTTTTTTTTGTCTGGCAGTGAGTATTCAATTGTTGTAACTCTGTCCCTAGTTACTTTAGATTTTTGTGGAACACAATTGTTTCTTGTTGAGACAGAATTATTCAAAATGTTACTTGAAAATAATATTAAAAACATTTAATTAAAAAGCAGATTTCAAATAAATTTCACCTGATATACATTTTTTTCTCTATATGGGGACGGAAAAATTGAAATTATGCTTGTAGAAATGACGTAAGAATAATGAAAATAGCAACTTTTTTTTTTTCCTTTTTTGGAGAGGAGAGGGAGGTATCCAACAGAGGCCTACATATTTCTGGTGACGACAAAGAAGTCCTTAGTATAAAAAACAGGTATTTGCCACCTAAAAATTGTGATGAGTTCTGGAATCTTGCCACTTTTCGTATGAGATTTGTCATTATACATAGAGGAAAATCATTATAATGCAAATATTCCCTAATTAAACGGTTATGTCGCTTACAAAATCAATAAATTATATCACTAGGTTCCAAAAAATACGCATTAACGATGTTTTAAAAAATAAAATGACGCTATTCCTCAATTTCAATAAACAGTAAAGGGCATTTAACTTTTTTGGTCATAGCTACAATATTGCTGTATTATGACTGTTAAAGTATGTACGCACATGCATATATTTATATATATCTGTTTGTATCTCGTTTTATTTATCTATCCGAATATAATATATGTATGCATGCGCGTAATAAACTACGGTTACATACTTTATTTTAACCATATATTTTCTCTATGGCTAAATTGTATTTCATTAATATGAATTCATTTCTAGGTGCGTTGTAATCATGTAAATACGTATCGTAAATATGTCGTTCGGTCCACGTCCGACTGTCTATCTGTCCGCATATAACAACGCAAAAACTACCCGATAATTGGCCCTGTAAGTCAATGGTCATGGTTCGATTCCCAGCCTGGGCATTTTTTCCTTCAATTGGAAATATTCAAATCGTATGATAACTTTAGCAATCAGTTTGATGGTCTTAAAATAGCAGTTTATTCAATATTGTGTTACACACCTTTTAACAAAATTGTTTTTTTTTTTTTTTTTTTTTTTTTTTTTTTTTTTTTTACGGTAAAATTTTGCAAAAACTTTTTTATTGTGTAATGTCCCAGCCTATTAATTGATTTTTATTTTTTTTTGTTTATTATTGATATCATTTCAAGAAATAATCATGCTTGTTCAATAGTATAAGCTTTTACCTGTAGGCAGGATGTGAGAGATGAGAGGGAGGCAGAAAGGCGGGGGAGTAGGGATATGAGACTGCTGTGGGGTGATGATCGAACAACGAGATATGGTGGGGGAGGGTATTTCGGGACTCCTCCGCCGATCCCCGGTACGGCTGGAAACCCCTGGACGACGTCAAGGAATCGTCTGGCCTCGGGAGAGGTGCGATCGTTGCGTGGGGTCTGGAAAAGAGATAAACACATTACACATAAATTATGTACTTTCCTGGCACCCGTATACTGCACTTTTATCGATAGATAAATATTAAGCTGATGTTACAACCAAGGCAGTTACGATAATGTGACACCAGAACTAGAGAATATATAGTCCTTATTCTTGTATTTTATTATCTTACTCTACAATACTGGGGTGACACAGTTTTTCTAAAGCTATTTATTATCCTCACTTAATATACATTGAAATTTTATATTCACTAGGGGAACTAAACCTTAAGAAAAATTTGAAGAAATATAATATACTTTTATTTTTATGCAATGTAACGCTCTCAGTAGTACGTTACGTCTAACAAATAATGTACAGTCACAGCAAAAAAAATCGTGACATTTGCGACTTCAGATGTTTTGTTAAATATCTAGAAATGTATATGAGGAATGATTCTGAAACTCCAGATGTATTAACAAAATAGTACTGGTCATATATTTTCGAAAAGATTTTTTTTTCAAAATCCAATAGGGGACCTTGAACAAATTGAAAAAGAACGAATATCTTTTGAATAACCCTGTCAAAACTATTGTAACAAAAGCGTTCAAAATGCAGATTATGATTAAGTGACTTATGGTAATAAACTGTGTTCATTTTTAATGCGGATAGTATATATACTCGTAGAGAAATTAAGGTTTTTATAAAAACGGTCTCAAATTTTGCCTTTTTTTGCTTTTAATTTGCAGAGCTCTTACTAAAAACAATGTTCTTATCAGAAAATATGAGAAACGACATTATACATAATACTCTCTAATCAAAATTAAAAAATATTAATAATTGTATGAAAAATGAGCAGATTTATTAAATAAATTTTCACTGCGCATGCGTCAACTCTAAAAAAAATTTCATTTGCATATTGTGTTACCTAATGTATAGAGCAACTTTTGTTAAAGTTTCAAAATCATAGCTTGGAAATTTTGAAAATTATTGTCAAAAGAATAAGGTCAAAATCCGATATTCCCAAAATGAAACAAAAAAATGAGGGGCTGTATCCATATTCCATTGATTAGTGTCTACACAGTATTTATTGTACGTACTACTAATATTTGGATACAGCTCCTCATCTTTTTGCTTCATTTTGGGAATAACGGATTTTGATCTTCTATCGACGATAACTTTCAGAATTTTCAAGCTATGAATTTGAAACTTTAACAAACGTTGTTCTATATATTTAGCTAACACAATATGCAAATGAAATTTCAATAGAGTTGACGCATGCGCAGTGAAAATTTATTTAGTAAACCTGCTCATTTTTCATACAATTATTAATATTTTTAAATTTTGTTTACAGGTTATTATATACAATGTCATTTCTCATATTTTCTGAAAAGAACATTGCTTTTTATTAAGAACTCTGCAAATTATTAACAAAAAACTTGGGGAAATTTGGGAACGTTTTTATGAAAACCTTAATTTCTTTACGAGTATCCGCATAAAAATAAACACAGTTTATTACCATAAGCCATTTAATCATAATCTGCACTTTGAACGTTTTTACTATATTAGTTATGACAGGGTTATTCAAAAGATATTCGCTCCTTTTCAATTTGTTGACGGTTCCATGTTGGATTTTGGGGAAAAAAATCTTTTCGAAAATATATGACCTGTACTATTTCGTTTATACATCTGGAGTTGCGAGTTATTCTTTATGTATATTTTTAGATATTTAACAAAACGTGTAAAATCGCAAGTGTCAAGATTTTTTTTTTTTTTTTTTTTATGACTGTATTACTGCGACATTTTTTTTTAGGGAAAAAATGTCCAGATTTGGCAAATTTGTGAAACTGCTTGTCAATGAACTTCCGATTTCATCTTACTAATGTTAAATACAGTGAAACCTCCCAATAAGGGACACCTATGGGACCGCAACTTTTGTCCCTTAAATAGAGGTGTCCCTTATTCGGAGTGTCCTTTATTTGGAGGTTTCACTATATATGAATTTTAGATGCATTAGAATGTTTATATATCTCCTCAGGAAATAAATATTTTTAACTTCTTTTTTTCTGCGTACTCTTCTTAAAGGATATCTTTTTTTTCCTTAGTTTTTAAAATATTTCTACAATTTCTGCTTAATTTTATATGAAGTGTTAAAATCTTACTCACAGTTCGCCATCTTTTAACACATTAAATACTAAATTAAACATAGATTTTAGCAATATTTTGACCTTCTAAGAAAAAAGAAAAAAAAAACTTCCATTAAGAATAGTATATTGAAAAAAAGAGATAAAAATATTAATTTTCTGAGGAAATATTGCATGAAATACAATCAGATATGATGTATGTCAATTTCAACTTTCTATGTATGGTGCATCATATTAAAAAAAAAGGCAAAATCATATTCCGGCGGAGATGGGGGGCGTGTCTCGCACGAATCTCACATATTTGATTCGTTAGATTCGTGCGAGATACGCCCCCGATACCCGCCGCAATATGATTTTGCCTTTTTTTTTTTAGTATGATGCACCATATGTAGAAAGTTGAAATTGATAGTGAATTTACATCATATCTCATAGTATTTCATGAAACAAAATTAAGGTGGTCACTCAAATATTTCAATAGATTTTTAATTAAAATGTTCAATTAAAACGAAGAAAAATTTTATAGAACTCGCACTTTTGTTGAAAAAATTCTGAAAAAAATATCCAGTATTCGTATAATAATATTACACATTTTTTTTTTTCAGTTGAAATCCGATAAGTAGTTTCGACACATGTGCCCTTTTTCAAAACGGGTGTCAAGGGCCATAATCCCCCATGGACTTGAGATATAAGCTTGAAACTGGGGAGAAATACATTTCTTTTTAAGGGCTATCTATTCATGTAGGACTCGATGTGATTGGCTCAAGGGCATATTTTTCTAAGAAACCCGGCTATACCCTTTGAACCTCCCTAGCCCGATTGAACACAGTTCAGTTTGCGCTACTTAACCACTCCCAACGATTAAGATTTTCAGCTCAAAATTTAAGTTTATATCTAAGCTTCTAAAAAAATTAATGCGATGCAAATAATAACGGAAAAAAATAGTTGTACGTTACTCCAAAGTCTAAAGCGCCCTCTATCGGCATTTTTTAAAATTCATCTTTATAATTTATTTTCAAGACAATACTGTCATAAAGGATAGTTTTAGTGAAAACCGCAAACGAATAGACTTATTTTTCCGTTTTTTATAATCATTCGAAAATTTGGATCCTAAACTTTAATGGCATCTACAGCTCATATTCAAAATATTAGAATAATTGAGAAAAAGTAATAAGAAAAAATTATTTGTCATTTATTTATTTTTTATACTAAGTAAATGCAATTAAATTTCTTATAAATTAAATCTGGAATGTTTAGATAAGATTTTAACATTTATAAAATATAAAATACAGCACAATAAATTAGGTATACAGCTTCCTTAAACACACCAGAATATTAGAATAAAATTTAGATTGGTTCAAAATATTAGAATATTTTATTTTACGCAACAATATTACCTTATGAATATGAAGTAAATGGTAGTTAATATTTTGTAGCATCCCATTTAGCTTTCATAACAGCGTACAATCGATCTTGCATACTATATACAAGGTGTTTACAAACATTTCTATCAATATTAGCCAAATAGACTTTATACGTGCCACTAACTCAGTTTTACTTGAAGGAGGATTTTCTTGAAGTTTTTTCTTCATTATACACCATAAGTTTTCGATGGGATTAAGATCTGGTGAATTTGGTGGCCAAGGAAGTACCTTAATGTTGCGTTGGCGGAACCAATTCTTAGTTGACACCGAGGTATGCGGGGACGCTAAATCTTGTTGAAAGATGAAATCATCTTCAAATAAATCTTCTGATGATGGAATCATGTAATATTCTAAAATTTCTTGATATATCAGAGAGTTAATCTTTTCGTAGACGATGCATAACTTTCCAGGTCCTTCTGCACTCATATAATCCCAAACCATGACACTAGCAGCAAATTTTACGAAACGTTTAAGGCATTCTTTATCAAATGCTTCTTGCTTCATTCTCCAAACTCGAATACCTTGATTACCATATGAAACACAAAACATACTTTCATCACTAAATAATATATTTTTCCAATCTTCATTGCTCCATAAACGTTTTGATTTACACCAATTCAATCTTATACGCTTTTGTCTTGCAGTCATGAGAGGTTTTGTTTTCGGTACACGAGATTCAAATTTAAATTTATGGAGCCGTCTTAATGTTGTCGATGTAGAAACTTCAACTCCTTCTTCTTTCCATTTTCGGTGCAAGAATCGCACACTTTTAAAACGGTTTTTCTTAACTATACGCTTCAGTTTCCTGTCATCTCTAGCAGATGTTTTTGGTTTTCGGCCACCTTTTCGGCGATTATTTTGAAATTTTCCAATTTTTGAATATTATGTTAGTATTTTACTAACGCTCGATTGCGAACAATGTAAATAATTCGCTATAAAACATTGATTTTTACCGTGCCGATACAAATCAACCATACGAAGTTTAGTAGATTCAGGAATATCACTCACACGGCCCATTTTAAGACGAAAAAGAAACAAACTGCAAAAAAGAATACTGATTTTAAATAAAGTAGACTGAATTTAATCAATGATGCCACCAGTTAAGAATTGGTAATAATTAAAGGAGAATTAATGTGAAATATTCTAATATTTTGAACCACTTGAATAAATATTCTAATATTTTGACTTTTCAAAATAATTTTTTTTGCAATTAATCTTTTCAAAAATGATATTGAATTTAAGATAACAAGTAAGTTTAATCAACAATAAGTTCTTAATAAAAATATCGTTTGCATATTTTCATTAAAAGACATTAAATTACCAAACGATATTTTCAATTTCTTAAAAAAAAGGTAATTATTCTAATATTTTGAATATGAGCTGTATGTCCTTCGGAAGACGTTCGGGACTCTTAGTTTTCCATTTAGTATTGTTCGTCTTGATCTGTACTATCGACCCTTAAAGTTTTGGCCAAGAGTTTAGATACGTCCTGTATCTAATAAGACTAATATATATTATATATATATATACATATCTATATATATATATATATACACACACACACACACACACATATATATATATATATATATATATATATATATATATATATACATATAAATCACTCTTAAAAATTAGTTTGAAAACTATAAAATATCAACACATTTATATGTTTTTACAATCAGATTGTATTTGAATATGCATTTTTTTAATTCGATTTAGCAAAAATCAAAAATGTGGAATGTAAAAAAAAAAAAAAAAAAAAAAAAAAAAAAAAAAGGGAGGCAGTAAAGCCAGAATTTTTTGTTCAAACATTTGTTAGTCAATATCATTATTCAAGGTCATATCGTCGCCATATATAGATTATGAATTTCTGCTAAATATTTTTTAAATGAAGCTTTCCTGCATCTCTAACTTACCTAACTTGAGAAGATGCTGAAGAAGCTGAATGTCCTTTGCTGGGTAAACTAGGTTCTTCCCACTTTTCTGCGTGGGCAGGCCTCGGACCACTTTTTGAGGCGTCCATCTTAACAGCGATGGGTTCTTGTATATGTCCATTACTGAGACTTGTATTATTTGGAACAGTGCTAAGGTCCATTACCTGCTGAAAAGCGTAATAAATTATGAGATGTGTGCGAGAAGTAATATGATTTCAAAGATGAAATTCATAGTTATTAACGCCAAGCCAAAAATTGACACTTCAGCATACTATTTATTTGTAAAATTCTGCAAATGTATGCTTCTAGTGATAACTTATCTGTCTTACCTGTCATAATCTTCTCTGTTCGGAAGTATCACATGTGATACTTTCGAATCGAGAAAGATATAAACTAAACTGTTTTTTTTTTTGTACATTTTTACTTTACTTCTAGATGGGTGAATATTTTTTACTTCGATCAAAAGAGATGGCGGCACTGAAACTTATTTCCTAATATAATAAGAGTTATTTTCATTTGAATTTACAAAATACATTCTCGACAGTGTGTCAAAGAAAGTATGACATTTTCATAATTAATTAACTTGAACGCTTTACAACAAATTTTTTTGACTATATCTAGATCAGTCAATTAAAGGCTTTCAGCTTGTTACAGCATTAATGTAAGTTATTGGCAATTAAACTAATTTTAAATTAATTAAACATTTAACTAGAATTTTAGTAATATTAGATCCGCATTTATGATAGTGTTATTTTATCTTTAAGACCAAGGTAGATAACTTACATATCAATTATTCATTTGTCAAAACAGAAAGGTATCAATTACTGGAGCTATTTATATTTGCGAAAAAAAGTTAAAAGAATTTTTTATTTTATTTTTTGTCAACAATAATTTTCTAATGTATCTCTATTATACTTTCAAATATCAAGATAAGCATAAAGCGGATTTACAACTTATAGTAGTTTGTAATAGTGACTAAAAACTTTATAAAAGAGATTGGAACAAGCACTGCTGACGATGAAGCAAAAGTTTCAAATTCTTAACAGTGAGAAAAGATTATTAAGGTGTTAGTTACTGGGGATTTCACCCTACATGTCTCATGAAATATTTACACTGAAAATATCCAATATCTTATTCACAAGTGCGTAATCTTGTTACGATTATCTTATTATTGAAGCCAATAAAAAAATGGTTTTTCGACGTCATGATGTATATTTTCCTAATATTCCAGAAAATATGAGTTTTCTCAGCAGCGAAAAGCACAGCTGTGCAACAGTTACAGCATTGTTCAGTTCGATTTACAGAAAAATTATTCCAGCACAGACATTTCAAATACTTCTAAAATGGACCCTTCTTGTCACGTTATTTACCGGTTTGAATAAATAAGACTCCATACATAGAAAGAACAAACCTCAAATGTCCTTTTTACATAAAAATTAAATGGTGCTAATTTGTAACTTATAGATGAACTGCACTGAAATCCATTGGGAAATCTATATGCATGGGGTCTGGAGAAATCTGCTGCATAATTGATAAAGGCTCGTGTTGTTTGAAAATTTGAATACCTGTAGCTGGCATCCGATGTATAAAATAAAAAATTAAATAACAATAATTTTCCTTTAGACAATTATCGAATAAGCCCAAACAAAAATAATAACAGAATTTGAATCACTACTGATGACGGCCATGTAATGGTTGAAAACGTTTTAGGTATTTTAAGATATTTTAATGTATTTTAAATTAATTTATATTATAAATTTGCACCTGAAAGTAATTTTAGTACATTTATTTGTGCTTTATAGGAATTTTAATTGCGTAACACAAAGCGAATTTTGCACTAGAATTTCAATTTTCATTTACGAGTATCTAGATATGAAAATATATATAAAAAAAAAAAATAAAATAAAAATAAAACAAGTCTTAAAATATCTGGCATATTTACAATAAACGTGTTTTAATCCCTTTTGGAATGTCAAGTAATTATTTTTTTAAATTAATTTTCTTTATTTCTTTGTATTTAGAAGTACATTTTTTATTCACGTGAATATGCATGGGGTATGGAGAGATATGCTGCATAATGGATAAAGACTCGTGTTGTTTGAAAATTTGAATACCTGTAGCTGGAATCCGATGTACAAAATTAAAAATTAAATAACAATAATTTTCCTTTAGACAATTATAGAATAAGCCAAAACAAAAATAATAATTTGAATCCATACTGATGACGGCCATGTAATGGTTGAAAACGTTTTATGTATTTTAAGAAATTTTAATGTATTTTAAATTAATTTATGTTATAAATTTGCACCTGAAAGTAATTTTAGTTTATTTGTTTGTGCTTTATATAAATTTTAATTTCGTAACTCAAAGTGAATTTTGCACTAGAATTTCAATTTTCATTTACTATCTAGAAAAAATTCTGTGAAAATTAAGAAGTAAAAAAAAAAAAGAAAAAAAATCTAAAAATATCTGGCATATTTACAATAAACATGTTTTAATCCCTTTCGGAATGTCAAGTAATTATTTTTTAAATTTAATTTTCTTCATTTCTTTGTATTTGGAAGTGTATTTTTTATTCACGTGAATATGAACAAAAAAAGTTAATACAAACCTTTCTACTATCTGATGTGTGCGTGGCAACAGGTCGGCTAGGTGCAATAGTAACAACAGGAGGTGATGTCGAAGCAAATGCCCCTTGGTGAAACATAGATGAACTTGGAACATTTCTTTTAGGGGTTTGATTTAAAACAGGGGAGGAAACAGGCGAAATCTGGCTTAAGTCTTTTTCTCCTGAAATCATACAAAAAATTAAAATGCATGCAGAGGGCGGATATTACAGATATCATAAGATAAATTGATAAAATGCTAGCACCAAAGAAAACATAATAATGAGCAGGGGAAATAAAGATGAAACATGAAAAAATATTTATGAGACGTGATGAAACATAGATGAAAGATATAGTACAAATAAGATATTATGAGCATTATAGATGGAATAGAAGAAATATGACTTGCATTTTTCGCCTGAAACCCTAAAAACTTTTAAATGCATCTTAGTGGTGTGATATTGTAATAAAAAAATGGGCACTATAAATGGCAATAAAACATAATGAATATTACAGCTGGAACATAAATAAAGTATGGATGAGACATGATGAAACATACATCAAAGATAAAATGAAGATAAGATATTAAGGGCACTATAGGCGAAATAAAAGAAATCTGGCTTAGGTCTTTTTCTCCTGAAATCACACACATAAAAAAATGCATTAGTGGATAGACATTGTAGACATATCAAGAAAGTATACACTATAGAAGACGATGTAGAGATAATATATAATAGCACTAACTGAAATATAATGAACACTGCAAATGAAACACAGATGAAACCATTGATGAAACATGATAGAATATAGATGGGGCACGGTGAAACATAGATGAAAGACATAAGTATAATAAGATATGACGGCCACTATAAACGGAATAGAAGAAATAATTTTTTTCTGCATGAAATCACAAATTCTTTAAAATGCATATAGTGGGATGATATTGTCAAATTCATAAAGAAATCAACAGCTTGTTTAGCAAACTTTCTAAGGGCTGCTTCGAAGCTCGAAGTTCTTGGAGTAGCGTTAAAGCCCATGTTGTCTACTTCATAAACTGGTCTGAGGGGAGAGACTGTAAGGAAACATATCTCGATTTTTATACATTTTTTTTGATTTATTTATAGACCTTTTTTAAACAAAATTTTAGGTTAAAAAAACCAGGTCTATTCATGAATTAGTTTCATGTGAGAAATTACCTGTAACAGGATCAACAGCTTATAAGCAAGCTTCCTAAGGGCTGCTTCGAAGCTCGAAGTTCTTGGAGTAGTGTTAAAGCCCATATTGTCTACTTCATAAATTGGTCTGAGGGAAGAGCATGTAAGGAAACATATCTAGATTTTTATACACTTTTTTTTTCTTTATTTATAGACCTTTCTTAAAACAAAATTTTGATAAACAAAATCAGGCTTATTCATGAACCATTTCCATGGCCATGTTAGAAATTACCTGAAACAGGATCTATAGCTTATTAAACAAGCTTCTTATGGGTTGCTGCGAAGCTCGAAGTTTTTGAAGTGGCATTAAAGCCTATTTTATCTACTTCGTAAGGTCGTATGAAGGGACAGCATCTAAGGCAGTATCTTTTGATTTTTATAGATTTTTTTTTTTGTTTCATTTTTAGGCTTTTTTAAAACAAAATTTTTGGCAAACAAAATTAAGTTCATTGATGTACCAGTTTCATGCCCATGTAATAAATTACCGGTAACAGAATAAGATAAAAATCAAAGCAGGATGCGTTTCGACTAAAACCAATACAGCTCGTTATCTGCTGGAGGCAATACGTGTCCGTAAGGTCACGAGGTCGAAAATGAACATACGGACACTGATGAAGCTGATGAAGAGCTGCATTGTTTTTTTTTTATCTCGAAACGCATCCTGCTTTGATTTTTATCTTTTGGTGATTGTTATAAAGTCTAACATTGTATTTATTAACAATTGCCAGTATATTTGGTGTCTTTTCGTTACCTGTAACAGGATCAACAGCTTGTTTAGCAAGCTTCCTAAGGGCTGCTGCGAAGCTCGAAGTTCTTGGAGTGGCGTTGAAGCCCATGTTGCCTCCTTCGTAAGAGGGTATGGGTGGTGCTTGAGGAGGCACCACTTGGTGGAGTGGAGAGACGGCGGCCATTGTCCTGGGTTTTTGTGGTGGGTTGCAAGGGTGCTGCATGGCGAGTGGGGGCGGCTTGCAGCCATGGGGGAGTCCTGGAAAGAAACAAGAAAGACACTTGTTATGAAAATAATAAAGTAAACCAGTAAAGTGTCTTCGAAATTAAAGACACAATGGCGTTGTCTTAGGAAGTGTTTTCCTAGGCATTTTTTTAAACTTAACCTCTTCAGACCTGAGCATAAAATAACTCTACAAATATATATTTATTGCTTTTGCATAATCGAAATGACACCATGGATGACAGAAAGAGTATTTTTTATGAAATCAGTATTTTAGGGGACTGGTAATTTAGGTTTAAAAATATTAATATAAAAGTGCTAATCCCCTTTAAAAAATCAGTTTAACTATCAGTTAACTATAAATTTACGCAATAACAAAATTAAGGTCTTTAAACAAGTAAATGATCAGCAAATCCTCAAATTTTTTTATTGTAAAGCATTTGAGTTAAATAATCATGAATATTCCTCATTTTCTTGGCCAAAATCTCTTGAATGTATTTTCGAAACTCGGATGAAAAAAATATTTACTTTATGAGATAATATTCATCAGTGCTGACATTTATTAATGTTGTTTTAAAGCAGAAACATCCAACTGTATAGAAGTAAAGTAAAAATGCAAAAAAAGAAAAAAAAAATCGCACAGTTTATTTTTATGAGGAAAAGAATGGAGGTACACATTTGTGAACCTCAGCTCTGAAGAGGATAAGAAACCTTTACAAAGGAAAATTGTGTGAAATCATGTTTATGAAGTAACTAGTTTTAGCTCATCGGATTCAACGATTGAAGATTTTAAAGAAACTGTTGGACTGAAGTTATAAAAAAAATGTACAAAAGTAATTATTATTTTTAAAATTATGTATTCAAATGTAACATGCTTAATGGTACAGAACACGAAACAGCGATTTCACAAACACATTTAAAATATTATTCAAATCCACATTTCGTATCGTTTTTACGACCGCTATCAGGATTATTAAAATGTTATTATACACAAATATAAAATTTCACACGCATACGTATACAAAAAAAGGTTAAATAAGTTTAATTTTAGCTCACTTTGACCTCCAAAGTTTGCCAACAAGGTATTTTTTCATTATGCTATATACCTATCCATAGAGTACAAAGAAAGAATAGAGGTGAAGTATAGTGGCTGGGGTTGACGCCAGAAATGTAATCCTAAAATCCGCTATATTAAGTCCAAACACAAATACGTACTTTTGTAAAGAGAGAAGAAAACTTTTAAATACACAGTTTTTAATTCATGATACAATGAAATTCTACTTTAGAATGCTTAAACATAAAAAAAAAAAGAAAAAAAAATGCAAAGCTTATGCGAAAGAATTTGGTTCCATAACGCGCATTATACTGCAAATCGATTTTACGGCATACTGCACCTCCATCTGTATTATCCCTCCATGATATCTATCTGTCAGTATAATATTTATTTTCAAGTAAATGCTAAATGAAGTGTTACATTTGCTTAGAAAGCTGCCATTTATAGTATGCTAATAACATCATATCTATTAAGTTATTGACTTGCATTTGAATTTAGAGAATGTCATTTAGGAAATTGCTTCCCATATTATTCGTATGCTATTAATTTATGAAAAAAAATCTTAATTACTTTGTTTTAACAAAACGAGTCTCATAATACGAAATTCATATTTCATATAGCTATCTCTGTTAAAACATCATGACTATTCAGTGTAATCATCGGAATTGCAATTGTAGAAATGCCTACAATTCATTGAAGCCAAATTTCATCAGATTAGATGCCAAACACAATGCACCAGATAATGTTTATTGTGTAGAACCATTCGCAAGTCTATTTGATCAAGAAATATAAACTTAGTTGTTATACTCCTTGACTCTTCACCACATTTTATCTCGACATTCACTACTTGGTAACCATAGCAACTGAATCCTCCCATCTCCATTAACTGTGAGAAATGCTCAGAATGGGGTGGCTAAAAGGTTGCTTTCAGCCATACAAAGGTCATGTGATCATGGTCAGGAGCACTTATTTTCTGTATACTAGATGATCGTCTGCTGGAATATCTCAGGGGTTTAATGAATTCGCGGAAATTTGTTAAATCGTTTCGAATTTAACCCTTCTAAGGAACGGAAGTGCGACTGCTTTAATTATATATGTAAAGGAAATGTGTTAAGAGAGCTACTGAGTTTAATTAAATGACTACGCAAATTGTGAAGATCCGCCAGAGTATGTTTTGGTTGCACATGTGTAGTTTATGTTTGAATGCGAATGCGAAATTATAATTTTATGGCCGTAACAATTTTTTTGTTTTGAGTTTCCTGTGTATTATATGATCGTCTGCTAGAATATCCCGAGAAGGGAAATTTGTTAAATCGTTCAGAATTTATTCTTTTATAAAGAACAGAACTATGGAAATATTATAGAGCGATAACGAACTGGTATTAATATAAAGAACATAATTATGACAATATTATAGAGTGACAACAAACTGGCATTAAATTATATTATCCGAGAGGATTTTGGGAAAAATCAGAAAACTAGCAATTATTTTACAGCCTGCCATTACCGCTAATGTTTCTTTATTATTTGTCTAAATCGTCTAAGTGAACTTATCCTGAGGTGTAGCGCTAAAGGTTCTATAATGTGGGTTGCCGTGATAATTTGGACGAAAGCTTCCAATCTTGTCATATGTCCCCTATCACCGTTTTATTATAAAGGCAATCTAGAGTATATTAATTAGACTTGTAAAAAGCATGTGTGAGAAAAATAGAGGACTTTTGGTTTTTTTAGCAAGCAAGAGTACACCCCAGATTGAATCACACAATGAAAGGCATCATAATTCGAATAATGCAACAGTATTATGTCACTGTAGCAGTAATAAAGATTCACACTACAGAGTAAAGAGAAAGGACAGAGGTGGAGTATGCCGTAAAAACGATTTTGGAATTTGAATCAGTTATCCCTCAATTTTAAATGCCTTCATTCGGCCCAAACAAAACAAGCACGTGGTACAGAGGCCGAATTCTTTGACATCACCTATTCATTTTTTCTCTAAATAAAAGTGATTTGCTTATGTTTAAACATTCTAAAGTAGAATATTATTGCATTATAAATTTAAAATTCTACTACTAAAATTTTTCTTCTTTTTCGTGAAAGCACGTGATTGTGTTGGGACCGAACTATTATTATTATTATTATTGTTATTTTACAGACATGCAATATTATTTATTTAGAAATTTTTCTTTTGTTAAAATGCATCTTTAAGAAAAAAGAAATTCTAAAATTCTCACCCTATTTACTAATTAAACAATTACTTTGTATAATTAGTTTTAATTTTCAAAAATTATTTTTTTTCGACTTGTTTAAATTTTATCTCACATAGCATTCATCTCCCCTTTTTTTCTTTTCTATCTTAAATTTAATTTTTTTTCTGGTGATGGGGAGGGAGAGGTACGCATGATTTGGAGGACCTTAACACCCGGACCGGAGCCCTTATCTCATTTGTCTATGTTTCAGGCAGTTGACGCTGCTCAACGCCCACAAGCGACTTACTGCAACTTTTAATTTTTCCCTTTCTAAATTTCTTTAAATTAAATATTTTTTATAAAACATAACTTCTTTAAAATCATTAAAAAGCTTCTAATCTCCATAATGTTGTGCCGATTTTGGCGGATTACTGAAAATCAACAACCGAAAGCAGTGGTAGTACTTCAAAAGAAAAGACATACACATATATATATGTGTCTTTTTTGTCTATACGCCACATTTATATAAAAACAATTACATTAAAAAAATAGAATAAATTACACAAATATACGGGTGGCATATTTTCCGCAAGTCAATGGCGACTTAAAAATAAGGAAAAAGAGCAGAAAAAAGTGTGAACTTAAACTTTAAATATCGTTTGAACATATAAGAATATCTAGGCAGTGACGTAGCTATAATGGGTGACACCCGGGGCGGATATAAATGGTGTCAACCCCCCCCCCCCGCTTCATCCGTCATATTTTTTCAATTCTATGTTATTGCAATAAATGACCACACCATTTCTTATTACCTTTTGTCCTCCTGAATAAAAAAACCCACAGGGGTCGACTGATGCTTCAACCCATAATCTGCATAAATCAATGCGGTGTCTATATGTAGAAGATAAGTCTTTCTTTTAAAGTTTGCTTTCGTTACCCATTCGTTGGATAAGTTGGTTTTTGTTCTCTGGTACATATATTATTCAGAAAAAATTCACATTATCAAAGAAAAGAAAATTAACTCTGTTGCGTCGTGCGCAAGAATTTTCATTTTATTTCAGAATTATTTTCCAAAGTCTTATAAGATAATATATACATAGATTTGCGAAACATGATTGGGTGTCAACCCTTTGAAGGATGACAGCCGGGGCGGACCGCCCCCTCCGCCCCTCGCTTGCTACGCCACTGTCACCAGGAAGATGAAACGCAGGCGTTAATGGCAAAATCATTTTCGAATTCACAACTCAGTTTTTGCCGACTGACGTATTTAGTACGCCAGCCGTGTATTTAACGGTTACCTGATAATTATTAAATATTTCTTTATACTTGAAACTTTTCTAACCAGTTTATAGTTTTGATATCTGTATGTTTATCTGTTCCCTGTTTTTGGCATTATTTCTTCGACAGTGACATTAGACTTGGAATAGCTTTTATCAAACAACAAATGATGCTTGCTTGATACTTATGAATTAATTTAAACTAGTTTCTTTGTTAATGTTAGTCAATATTTTAAATTATTTTACAGATTCAAAATAATAATTCGTCTAATATTTATCTTAGAAATAATTTGATTAAAAATCAAAATGAATGCTCTTTTTTTTTTTTTTTTTTTTTTTTTTTGTAAAGCACCGCAATTTTCACAATCTTTTTCTAGAAAGAGATAAAATGTTGTAAAACCAGTAACAAGTTTATTACGTAACTCTTGAGTTTTGTATAAAGTAATTTAAATTCTGCTTAAATTTTAATCAATAGAGGGTTGTTGTATTATCTCAACCTATAGAGATGATTGATTAGAAGGCTCAAATTATTTTAGAAATTCAAAATTAAAATATTTTTTTCCTTCAACAGATTAACTGATTAAAAAATAAAAACCTGGTGAGCTTCGATATTGATGTGCTAATTTAGTCATTCGTAAAGGCTAAGACAGAGTGGTGCCATCTTTCAACGGAAATTTGACGTTTTTTCCAAATTATGTGCACAAATTTATTACATACTATATAAATATAAAGCGCTAAACTGACATTTCTTAAGAAATTATTATTTTTTTTTTTAATTTGGTATTTGAAATTCAATATCACATTTAATCAATCTAATAAATTCAGTTTTGTAATGATTTGGCACTATTAACTGTTTTATCAACTGTATAACTGAAGTACTTTTATCGAAATAAGAAATTTTTTTATAGTTAGTTAATACTATCATATTTTATTTTATAAATATATAACATGTTTACTGTTTACAATAAAATTATTTGATGGAAAATCAAAACTCTCGTTTGATCGGAAAATTAATCAGGAGTATTCTTCCAATTTAATTTTTCCTAATCTCATTATAAATATATTTAAAAAAATATTGACATCCCTATAATGCAGCTTCACCTTATGGGTAAAGATTTGTAGAGTTTTCCATCGAATTGGGTAACCTTATTTCACAAGAACTCGAGACACCTCGGTTTGGATACGATTGGATTAATGCTAATTACTTTCGTTGAAGATCAGGTTTGTTTTGGGTTCGGATTGGGCATGGCTTAGTAAGATTTTTGAAAGAAATAAAAAAAACTTTTATTTTTAGATATATATGTGACGATTTAAGGAGAACTCGAATTATTTCCACAGGTTAAAAAGAAACACACAGTCATGGCAAGCGAGGGAAAAAACAAAATAAATAAATAAATGTAGAAGATCCAATAATTAGTCATGGGCTGCTGTAAATTCATTTATTAAATTCGTAATAATGAGGAAGGAAAAGCTCCTTTTGCAAAAATTCCATCATTATTTCAGTGAGCTGTCCTCATCGAAGAAGCAACCCAAGAAATCTTCTTTTTCATCTCGAGACTTCCACCTTTTTAAACTAAAAAGAAAGTTCTGGAACATTCTGTAATCTCAAACCATCATTCTTTTATGTAAACGGAATTCTTGTCCAGCTACGAGATTATTTTCCACAAACGATAACTTTATTTAAAAAAAAATATTATTTAACCAATTTATAATTGACTCAGAATTTTAAATATCTTAGGCAGACGATTTTTATAAATGATTAATTTTAAGAGAAAAAGAAAAGAAATGAATTTATTAATATGCACACATCAAAGGTTGACGTAGGAAAAATAAATAAATAGATAAAATAAAATAATGATATTTTTTGAAAGGTATGGTTTTGGAATAAATTTAATAAGACTTTCTTAAAAAGGGTTGATAAAAACATAGAAGAAATCAGTTTTATTTGGAATATTAAGAAATAAAGTTTTAATTAAGAATATTTTTAATTTAGAGCCATCTTTTTAAATTTACGCATACTGGAATAATGTTTTTTAAGGCAAATTAAGAATTTATATCGTCTGCATAAGGATTAACAGATTAGATTTAGAAACAAGATTTTAATTTAATAATTTGAAGTAAGTACGGAATATTATTATAAGAAAATTAAGATAGTATAAAGGTTAGTTTTGGCGAAAAAATTTTAAATTTGTAATATTATCCCCCCTCCCCAAGACTTTGTATGAAATTGATAGTTAAATAAAACTACAAGTTCAGACAACAGAAATATAATAATTTAGAAAAGTTAAATTTTGGAATAAAACTGTCAAACTCAGGAAGCCAAGAGATGGAAGAAAAGAAAATTAACGCAATATAAAAATATTAGCGATTAAAATAAAATAGTTAAGAGAAAATAATTCTGAATTAAATTTAGGTAGGAGCATTTCCCTGAAAGAAATACAATAATGTTACAACATCACTTACCATTTGTAAGTGCATAGGAGATAATACATATAATAACAGTAAATAAGTTATGAATATTAATAAGCAAGAGATAAAAATATAATAAAAACAATAAAAATTCGTTCTCATGGAAGTTTAAATAATTACAATGACTTAATGCATAGTTTATTTTAAATAAGTCCTTTAAATGAAACAAGTCTTTCAATAGTATATATAAAAGAGTCTTTTCCAATGTTCTCTGAATACAGTCTCTTTAATTAAAAATCTTCAAACCTAGTTTAATCTTTGGTTTTAATGTTATGTTGGATCCAACATCTTTTAACAATCAATCAAATTTTTCTTTCAATAATATATCAATTTTTTTAATAATAAATAGCATCACTCTCAATATCAATAATAAATAATATAGAAAAATTTAAATAATAACAATAACAACAATAATAAGTGATAGTATAATAAGACTCCATATCGTAATATTTCTCAATAAGAGTATAATTAATACTAAACTTCATTATAGAAATCATAATGATAATAATAATAAAACAAGAGTATAATCAAAAGAAAATATCACAGTTTGTTTATTATTGATAGGGAAAATATTGGTTGAGGATAAAAATAATTACATAGCAACTAAATAATTTTCTTATCTTCTAATAGCATAAGAAAGTATTTTTTGCTAGCCGAAAGTATAAATAAAAAAAATATCATAATAATTCCAAAATCCAAATAAAATTAAATCTAACTATTTAGAAAATGGACTCTCAACCAGTATTTCCTTACAATAATTCCTCTCTGATACTCTTTTACAAAATTGTCAAATTTGGTTATAAGTTTTCAAATGCCAAATGTAGAATAATGTTTTATCTACACATGGTTTATAAACTTTAATAATAAAATACAATAGGAATAAAAGGTGTCATTCTTAATTGAGAAATAGAAATAAAAATAGTGTGCTTTTCTGAAAAACTCTTAATATCTGTAGTTTTCACAATCACTGAAAATCACATATTATGTTATAGGTTTGAGTAGAATCATTAGATTTTATAACTGTTATAACATAAATATCTGCTGAATAAGTAGAATAATACTAATGCCAATAAATGAGTAAATATAGTTAGACTTAAATACACTTAAAATTAATTTATCAACATCAATTTGAAAGCTTTTACAATCAAAGTGTTCACCTTATACCTGCATAAGGAGCCCAATTTAACCCCAAAAACTTCCAAAAACAAGTAATATTCTTGTAGACCTCCAAGAACATACCTGCTAATGTTGAAAATTATGGTGATAAACTATTTAAAGAATAAGAATTAAAACTTAATCTACTGTCTTGACTTTAGTTTGATCTAGTGATTGTGATTGTATCTGAGGTTTTGTTTGTTTTTTGGGTTGCTCATGAAACAGTTTAAAATCTTCTGGTGAAAAATAGGGTCTTAATTTAGAAACATGCACAATAACGGAATTCTGTCCTGTCTCATAATTAAATTTATCTATTTCATAAGTTACATCAGAAAGTTTATTTATAATTTTGTATGGTCCAGAGAAAGTAGGTTCTAATTTTCGAGTGTTAGGGTATTTAAATTCTTCATAAATTACAGAGTCTTGTATTTTTAATAGGCATTCGACAAAATTTCGATCATAGAGCCTTTTACTTTTAAGGTGAAATTTCTGAGTTCGCGCTTTCGCAATTTTGAGGGCTTTGTCTACTGATGGGTAATAGTTTTGTTTTAAAGGAGATTCATAAGGCAATTAACCATAAAATAAATAGGCAGGTGGGAACTTGGTGATAGAATGGGGCGTATTGTTGTATTCTTCGATGACTTGGTTTAATAATCTGGTCCAAGGTATTTTAGAAGAAGTGGAATTAACTTTACATTTAAGCCTGGTAACTATAGTCTGATTAACGCGCTCTACCTTTCCATTGGTCTGAGGATGATGTGCGGATGTAAAACGCTGTTGAACATGATGATTTCTAAGGAATTTCTTAAATCTTGGAGATCTGAAAGATTTATGCCTGTCACTAAGTATTTTTTGAGGTGCTTTGATATTGAAAATTTGTTTTAAACAGTTAGTGTATGTTTCAGTGGTGACATTTTTGGAGGGAAAAGCCCAAACAAATCTAGTTGCATGATCTATTATTATGTGTAAGAATTTTTTTGTTGAGTTGTAATAGTTAAATCCACCAACAGTATCAATAGAAAGACATTCAAAAGGTTGATCTGTTGCTGGCATAGCTTGTAATAAGCCGAATCTTTTCTGTTTTGGTTTTTTATTTTTCTGACAGGTATCGCAATGTTTAACAAAATCTGTAATGTCTATTGTCATATTAGGCCAATAATAGTTGGGAGATATTAAATTAAGCATTTTTTGAATCCCTAAATGTCCAAAATTATCATGAGCAATATGGAGTAATTTTTTTCTTAATGACATTGGTACAACAATTTTTTTGAATCCCTTTTTCTGAACTATAATAATTCCATTCTCTTTTTTATATTTTTTGTCACAAACATTGTCTTTGTCTTGCATCTCTATAATTTCTTTCCTATCTAGCAATAAACTAATATGTTGATTAAAATGACAAACAGGATTTCGTGACAACATGTCTGCTTCGACATTTGTTGAACCCTTTTCATATTTTATCTCATAATCAAACATACTAAGTTTGAGCGACCATCTAAAAAGCCTACCTCTTAAGTTTTTAACACTCTTTAACCATACTAGAGATGCGTGGTCCGTATGAATTTTAAACTTGACACCATGAAAGTAATGATAGAATTTGTCAAGAGTATCTATAATAGCTAAACATTCTAATTCAGTTATGAAATAATTTTGCTCATAACTCTTCAAAATTCTAGAATGATAAGCAATAGGATGTAAGAAATTTTCTTTATCAGGTTGTTTTAGAACGGCACCTACTGCTATCTGAGAGGCATCTACAAACATATGTAAAGGTAATTTAGGATCATAAATTTTGAGGATGGGTTTTGCAATTAAAGAATTTTTTAATTTTTCAAAAGACTCCTGGCACTCTGAGTTCCATTCCCATATTGTGTCTTTTTTAAGTAATCGGTTCAGAGGATATCTAATTTCAGCATATTTATTTATGAATTTATGGTAAACATTAATGGAACCTAGAAATCGTTGTAACTCTTTCACATTTGAAGGAGGTTTTAAATTTTTGATGGTTTCAATATTGGCATTTGCTGGTGTTATAGATCCATTAGTGATTTCATAACCTAAGAAATTGATTTTATTTTGGCCTAATTTACATTTAGAAAGTTTAAGTTTAATGTTTTCTTGTTTGCAAATGTCAAAAATTTGAGCTAAATGGTTTAAATGTTCTTCTAATGAGGAAGAGAAAATTATAATATCATCAAAATAGTGGCACGCAAAGTCGATTTTATATTTATTAAGGATTCTTCGAATGGTTCTATTGAATATGGGAGGGCCCGTTTTTATGCCAAAAGGGAGCACGAGTCACTCAAAAAGTCCAAAATTGGTTGCAAATGCTAATTTTTCTGTATCGGATGGATGTATTGGTATGTGCCAGTAGCCAGAGGCTAAATCCAAAGTTGAAAAATACTGAGCACTACTCAATTTATCTAAAATTCCATCGATACGGGGCAAGGGTTCTGCATCATTTTTAATTATTGCGTTTAATTTTCTATAGTCTATACATAATCGCGTTTTTTTACCTTCCTCTCTTTTCATAACTAGTGTAACAGGGGCAGAATAGGGGCTATTACTTTCCTTTATCAGTCCGGCTGCTAACAATGATTGAATTTGGTTTTTTATTTCTATTTCTTCTAGAGGAGATGTTCGGTAGGGCCTCAAAGATATAGGTAGGTCTGAGTTTAGTATAACGCGTTGTGGTTCAATATTAATCCTACCCACATCATATTTATGCTTTGCAAAAATATCACTATCAATATGAACTAATTCCCTTAAATTTACATCTTGAATTAAATTTATTTCCCCAGTTAAATCTGAATCCGAATTATCGCGAAAATTTTGAAGAGTCATGGAACCTCTATAATCAGGATGCACATTAATTGCGTGATCATATTCAACACAGTCTTCATTTTTCATAATATTTCCACAAGTAGATTGTAACTCTATATCATGATTACTTACATTCAGTGTTTCATTATCATAATTATCTATTGCTACAGTATTACCAGTATTTAATTTCATATTTTTTTTATATTCTGAGGTTACAAATTCATTAGATTGATCTCTGTTTTGTTGTACTTGGTCCATATTTACTGTATTGAAATGAAGGGATCTCTCATTATGTATGGATATACTGTTAGTTATAATTTTCCTTCCCTGCCTTACAATACAATTTTTACATTCTATGGTTAATTTAAATTTAGAACATTCTTTTAACCCCAAAATAGCATAATCCAAATTTGTATTGCATACTAAAAAGTTAACATATTTTTTAATTTTACCCACTTTTAGAAGAACACTACATTTTTTATTTATATGTAAAAATCCTTTTGCCTGACCAATGGTAACTGAGGGTATAGTCTCAATTTTAGCATTAAGTTTTTTAACAAATTTAATTGGCAATATTGCAATAGTTGAGCCAGTATCTACAACACATGGCAAATTATAATTATTTGTACATCCATACACAATTAATAGTCAAATATTATGAGAATTATTTTGTGAGCTACTTGGAAGAGTATCAGAGGATGGCAACTCACTCCTAAAAATACATTCTCTTTCCCAATGAAAAGCATTACTCACACCCCTATTTGTGCATATCCTACAAGGTCTTGAAGGGTATGAATTTTGAATATAATTATTTTGACAAACTCTAGGTATTTGAAACTGAGATTGCCTTTGGGGAATCCAATTCCTAAGTGTATTATTGGGCCTAACTGGCTGAATCCAGGGCTTAGTTGGTTGAAAAGGTTGAAAATTTTGTCTAGCTGATGGTTGATTTATTACTTGGTTTGAAACTAGTGGGGTGGAAACTTCCACGAATTGTTTGACAACCCGGTACCATTCTGTGGTACTACTAGGAGGATTTATAATAATATTGTTTTTGAATTCTGGTTTTAAACCATCAGTTAAACCTTGTAATAGTATATTTTCACTAAGATGTAATTTCCTACCAATTTCCACTTTTTTACGAAAATAAGTTTCTAAATTGTCTAAATTATCTAATTTCAGATTTGAAAAATCAGAAAAACTCGGGAAGTCTAATTCAATGAGTCTTTCTATCAAAATTTTCTTAATTTGTTCATAATCCGTACAATTTAAGCAGTCATTGATATAAATTTTTTGCGCTTCCCCTTTCAAATATTGCGCAATAAAATTAAATTTCCATTCCAGATTTTTCTTCTCCTTTTCACATGTTGTATCAAAATATGTTAACCATGACAAAATGTTCATTCCAGAACTCGGATCAAACGGTACGAATTTAGGATCTTCCATAATTTTTTTATTCTTACTCATTAGAATAAATGAAGCACTTCTATTTTCTTTATTAAATCCTGATCGTAAAATCATTTGCAATAAATTTCAAAGTTAATAATTTCTATCAATTACATATTTTTTTAAAATTACTATATCAGATCCATAACATACAATAAATAATAAATAAATAAATTAGTAAATTAATAAATTAACTTCAAATTACTCTCATCAATAAAATAATAAATAAATAAATAAATAAATAATAAATATTTCATCTATCATAAAAAGAGTAAAAATAATAATCAAGACATTTAATAAGATAACTTACAGTTTTTTGAAAAATCTTCAATAAAATTCAATCGTCTTTAAATCCCTCATCAAATACTTCTTGCATACTCACCACTTTGAAGTCATTAATTTTCAAAAATTTTCAATATGACCATGAATACTGAATCAAAATTTATGCGCACAGATCAACATCAAGCGTCAGAAAATCCACATCAGACTCGAAGCAAGTACTATTTATTAGCAAGCTGAAAATACCATATAGGCTGTCCTTCAATCGAACTTCGGCGATAGCATGCTTTTCTTCGTTCCATCGCAATTTTCTTTAAATATCATTCATTAAAAAGGCAGCACAGATAACTAATCCCGTCCGACTTTTCGATTAGTTGTGACGATTTAAAGAGAACTCGAATTATTTCCACTGGTTAAAAAGAAACACACAGTCATGGCAAGCGAGGGAAAAAACAAAATAAATAAATAAATGTAGAAGATCCAATAATTAGTCATGGGCTGCTGTAAATTCATTTATTAAATTCGTAATAATGAGGAAGGAAAAGCTCCTTTTGCAAAAATTCCATCATTATTTCAGCGAGCTGTCCTCATCGAAGAAGCAACCCAAGAAATCTTCTTTTTCATCTCGAGACTTCCACCTTTTTAAACTAAAAAGAAAGTTCTGGAACATTCTGTAACCTCAAACCATCATTCTTTTATGTAAACAGAATTCTTGTCCAGCTACGAGATTATTTTCCACAAACGATAAATTTATTTAAAAAAAAATATTATTTAACCAATTTATAATTGACTCAGAATTTTAAATATCTTAGGCAGACGATTTTTATAAATGATTAATTTTAAAAGAAAAAGAAAAGAAATGAATTTATTAATATGCACACATCAAAGGTTGACGTAGGAAAAATAAATAAATAGATAAAATAAAATAATGATATTTTTTGAAAGGTATGGTTTTGGAATAAATTTAATAAGACTTTCTTAAAAAGGGTTGATAAAAACATAAAAGAAATCAGTTTTATTTGGAATATTAAGAAATAAAGTTTTAATTAAGAATATTTTTAATTTAGAGCCATCTTTTTAAATTTACGCATACTGGAATAATGTTTTTTAAGGCAAATTAAGAATTTATATCGTCTGCATAAGGATTAACAGATTAGATTTAGAAACAAGATTTTAATTTAATAATTTGAAGTAAGTACGGAATATTATTATAAGAAAATTAAGATAGTATAAAGGTTAGTTTTGGCGAAAAAATTTTAAATTTGTAATATATATATATATATATATATATATATATATATATATATATATGTATGTGTGTGTGTGTAAAAATTGTATTTCGACGTTAGTGAGTACATTTATGCTTATTTCTCACTATAAAACATATAATTGATATTGGAGATAGGAATGTTGACTATTTTTCCATAACTGTAATAAAATATGGATTACTTGTCTATAAGTTTTGGATTCCGGTTTAGTATTTCGGTTTCGGGTTGAAAAGTGTCGGGTTCGAGTCGGTTTTTGGATTGACTTTGGATTGGAAAAGATCTTTTGGATTCAGCTCGGGTTTAATCTGACTTGTCCACGGATCTACAGCAAATTCATTAAATACAGTTTTTTCTTTTAACTGACGCTATTTATAACCATGTGTAACTCGTTCTAACATCTGGAATGGTGGTAAGCTTCTAAAGGGTATTAATAACGCCATGAAAAAGAAAAAAATCCGCAAAAATAAAATAAAAATAAATTAAAACATTACCGATAAGGAAGGGGGATATAGTGCTGCTGAAGGCTATGCAGCCGAGAATGAGCATAAAATACAGGTAACAAACGAAAAGGCAAATTTACGTATACTTACGTATGTGAGAACAGTGCTGATACTTTGAATTATAAACGCATGCAAAAAACTCCTGGAGACACTTTCTGCCATAATAGTTAATATTATCGCTTATGAGCTATTATAGTTGGAATATGAGTTTCCCGTTAACGAGGGTATAGTCCAAATTGTTGGCGATTTTCCCATACACATGGGTATATATTTTCATTTTCATTTGTTGAATTTATGCCCATTCTCGACTGTACAGCCTACAATTGCACCATTGTCCCTCTATCGGTTGTGTTTTGAACTGTTTTTTCTCAGAATCTTTTTTCCCATGACGTCATTTGTCCCCTTTTCACATTTAAAATCATTACGGTTATTAGAACGAACTAAAGATGGATCTGAATAGTGTCAATTAAATAAAAGGCACTCTACACATATCTTTTTATGATAAAGTACATTGAAATAAGCAACATGTGTAAAAACTATCTCATAAATTTCTATACAGTAATTTTGAAAATAGCCCGGATTTTAATCAACGAATTATTTACACTGTTTGGATTTGTAAGAATGTTTTTAACGAATTTTTAAATTTCAAAATGTAATTTCTCTTTTCTTTTAAGCATCTAGAAAGGTTGAAGAGTAAATAATTGAATGGCTTTGATCCGCTTTTACATGTTAGTTTAAGTATTCTTGCAGATTGAGACAGCGAATTATCACCTGTTGACTAAAAGTTCTACCGCGTTTTAATGTAACGATGTATACAAAATTTAAGAGTACATTTTTCAATATGCCATTTATTTCCACCCATATATCTATTATATTTAATAAATCATTTAACTTTATTTTTTTTTTTTTTTAAAGTTTAGTGATCATTTTTCTGACCTGTATATTAATAGACTTATAATTTTTAACGGATTATTTATACATAAACCTTTTGCAATCAATTTAATAGATGTTTGTAATGATTTGCCATTTTTTCATCTTTAACAAAATAACAAATTATATGATCCTTAGTTTATATTACCATGCTTCAACTTAACAAATATATAAATCATTCTATATTTATTTCACAAATAATTTCATAAAAATTATATCCCCGGATTTACTGTAAGATTAATTAGTTGGTTGGTTATTTCCCCCTTAATCTTATAAAGAACACTATTTTAAAGGCGATTATTTATGCCTATGATCAGTTTAATTTATCAAATGTACCTATTATTAAAAGAAAATCAAGTAAAATAAATGCAGATTTATAAGGACGCTCATAAATTTTGTATAAAGTAACAAAACATTAGTTACAAATTTAATCATTAGGGGGCGCTGAGTTGTCTCAACATGTTAGAACACTATAGAGTTTTAAAATTTTAAAATGATATTTTTTATTTCAACTGTTAACAATTGAAAACCCTGTAAATTTTCCTCCTGTTTTATACGCTTTGAAGTTCAGACAGCGCAGTGCCATCTATTGACGAAAACTTTAATTAATTTTAAAATTACATTGCACAAAGTTTATTGAGTCATCTCATAAACATGTTATAACTAAATAATAATTCGTAAAGATCTATTCCTATTTAAAATTCACAGTAGTATTCTCTCAGCAATATTCAATTTAATAAACCCATATCTGTAATGATTTTTCATCATATCAGCGTTGCTGACCTTATATTCGTTATATATCTTTAACGAAACAATATATTATTTTATCGTTAGATAATGCTTCAACTATCTTGCTTTATTTTACGAAAATATAATTTGTTCAGTATTTATTCTACAAACAATTTGAAGCAAAATCAAAATCCCTGCTTTACTGTAAAATTAATTAGGGGTATGTACTTTTAATTTAATTTTCCTCTAATCTCATAAAGCACAATATTTTACAAGACACCGTAACTCCTGTAACACAGCTTCTCCCAATGGACAGCCGAATTCATTAAATGCATCTGTCTCTGGGATAAAGTACAATTTTGACCACCGTCACGTGACCTCGTAGGGTTGAGAGCACCCTATTAGCCTCCCTCACCTTTTCTGCAAGTTAATGGAAAGGGGGCAGTTGGGTTGCCATGGTAACCAGGCGGCATATGTCGAGATAATGCAGCGCAATGTTATGTGGAGGGTTGTTATATATATTTATGCTATCAGGCATCGCGTGGCATTCGAAGAACAGTTAATCTAATCTATTATCAAAGTGAACATTTATACTATAAAGTGCATTTAAGAGAATGCGAGTAAAGAGTATTAGTGTAAAATATATTTCTCTAACTTGTGTAATAATTTTGTATTTACACTCCATTTAGGCTATACAGAAAATAAGAACAGTTTGGAAAAGAGCTGTTTATCCTAAATTTATGCATTAAAGAGTTGTTTGTAAGGTATGTTAGAGAATTTATCCAGACATAAAATTATTGAAGTGCATAAGTAAAATAGAAAATTTAAGCGGTGTGCATAGATTTGAATTCAAGAATATAATTCAATCATATATAATATATACTGCCTGATTTAAAATGGACAGATGGTTTTTAAAATTCAGTAAGTTGGCAAATAGTGATAGCTATTAAAAAACTCTTGCAGATGTTTTTGTAAGATGCCAGGAGTTTTTTTTCCCCTGCGATTTCCAGTTTTAGTTCCAAATAACAGCGATAGATGGCGTTTAATTCGATAGGTGCTCATTCTCTAAAACCGAATTCCCTCAACAATTATGCGAATGGAGGAGGTTAAAATTATGGAGTGGGTCTCATTCACCCATACAGTCTTGTTCTTAAAGCTCGATTCTGAACTCAGTCAGAATAAGACCCACTCTAATGTTTAATCGACTTTGCTTGCATCAGTGCTGGACGATTTCTGTTTTTCTATTTGATTGAGCGTTATCTATTGCTGCTATTTCGTACTTATAAATCCTGACAAATTACATAAATTTCTGTCAAGAATCTTTTTAATTTCAGTCACTATTTGAAAATTATTGAATTTTAAAAACAGTCAGTTCATTTTAAGACACCCAATATATTTTATACTATCAGGCATAGCAAAGAGTATATGGAGCAGTTTATCTAATACATTACAAAAATGAACATTTTAATTGAAAAAAAATCAGAGGAAAAATTATTTCAGAAGAAAATCAATCCCATACCCGGCAAGCAAATTGCATCTGTCTAATTCTATCCAATTTGAAAAAGAAAAACAAAATGAGTCTACTTAGGTATGATCACTCAAAATTTTTAAGAAAGATTTGGGGTGCGATAAGAGGTATCAAGTTTAACCGATGATCTACTTCACTTTCAAGATTCAAGCAACATCAAAATTAAAAAATAGATTATGAAAATGCATAAATTATTACCCGTACATTAGATTGTTATACTTTGAGAATTAAAGAATCATAGGTCATTTTAAGTAAAGGAAATGGTGTACGTAATGATTTATTCTATGACATTCCTCATATTTGTTTTAATATTTTGAAAATATCTAATACTCCAGCATCAGAATGCACCAAATTCACATACGATCTCAATGAACAATAGAACGAACAACAATCTTTTTTCGGAAACTGGTATATCCTAGTGAAAGTGACATTCCAGTGAAACTATCCTTGAAAATGTCCGTGCTTGTGATCGAAAGATCTCGGTATTTATGATGTAACATATTTTCTGTTTCTTTACTTATAATTTTAGATAGCAAGAGTTTTTAAGTTTTAAAGGTCAGTTCATTTGGAACAGAATATTTAATAAATTTTTATGCACTTTTTTAATAAATTGTTTTTATGCATTTTTCAGTTCGGAGAATTCTTAATGTATCTTTATATCTTTATATCTTAATATTTATTTAACAGCTAATATTTTCTTTTATCTTACATTGGATGTTTCGTAAAATTTCCTGTAATTGGTAAATGAACTTTGTCATTGAATCCGCTTCTCCAACATATATTTCCGCAATTTTCTATTCTGAGCAGTCATAATTTGCACTGATGATGGTGCGCTATAGCTATCGAAACTGATTTTCAATAAGAAATACAATAGAAATCCCTCAAATCCTTAACCCTAAAATCCACACATTTTTTACGGATGTAAACAATGAAACATTAAGTTCAGATACAGTTACAAAATTTTACTTTTTAAGATTTAAATCATTTCCACACGTATTTCAATTTGTAATTTTTCTCAATATTATTTTTTTCATGAAGGAAGAATAAATTTATTTCTGAAAAAAAGTCAAGATATTGCTGACATACTGGTAATCGCAATCTTTTTACCAAATATATTTATGTATTAATTAAACTTTTTTGGTTATTAAGTCTCCAAAAACTTGAAACAAAGCTTCCTTACTTTATGATTTTGATATGAATGAGTAATGTACCTTTAAAAGGAAACTTTCACTGAATAATTTAGGAAAAATACATTTCATCTTTATAATGAATATTTAATCATACATTATTGATTATTAACTTGACCTTTGCTTTTAATAATTTAATCATTTAAAAAATTATCTAAATTATCATTTTTTTAGTTTATTACTTATTTTAATATTTTATTATATTGTAAGAATTCATTATAGTTTTGATTGCATTATTAATTATATTCAAATTACTGTTTAAAAAATGTAAACAAAGCAATGACCAGAAATCCGCAAAATTCTAAAATACGCACAACCTTTGGTCCTAAGCTGTGCGGATTTGAGGGGGTCTATTGTAAAATGTTTTGGTACTTTAAACATTGTTTTTAATTTGTTTATATCGTACTGCACCAAGTAATTTGTCATTCTAAAATCTGCATTTATTACGAAATTCCTGCAATTTAAAAAGAATTTGCAATAAAATAAGAAGTTTGCATTTTTTTTCGTTTTCTTTTCTTTTCCCCTTCCTCCCTTTTTTTGTGTATAAGAAGCATTTTTTACAGTCTTCCTCACTGACAGATTTTTGCAATAGAATCAACATTTTTTTTCTTTTAATAGTGTAAGGAGTTCATTAAACATGAGTTTAATTGTATTCACTAAGATTCTCCGCTTTATTGTCAATAACAACAAAAATATTTGCTTATTTAAAATAATGAGATGATAGAACAGTAAACAACTTTTAATTTTCTAAATAAACAACTTGTTTTTGTTGAAGGAACAGAAATTTGGAAATCAAAGTCATTTAAGAATTTGCTGAATCAAAACAAGACTGTAATATTTTTAACAAAAAATATATACTCATGTAAATTTGCAGATTTATTTAATGATAAAGAATTATTTTAATTAAGTATATGTAAACAAAATAATAGTAAAGAGACATGATGAAATATTTTTTTAAAAAGTAATGCGTCATCATTCAGCAAACTTTTGAATAATGGTTTTAACTATTTATGAAGATTTTCATTACAGAGTGTCTCCAAAATATTGAAATAAGCTTTAGTTGTTTTTTAATTATTGAAGATATGCAAATTTTTGAATTGAAAGTGCAAATATTTTTGAAATTTATTTTGTAGATTTTAATAGAGCGGAAGGTGGATGCACAGGCTATCACCTAACCAGATCAATGGTTGAAATTGAGAAACCTAGTTTAGCATATTAAAATTAAACTGGTCTGCAAAGTCATTTGTTGATAGAAGCTAACTGTAGATCAGATTTTAGTGGTTGATCAGTCGGTTTATCAATATGCTTTCCTGTACTCAAAAGTATGAAAATATGGAGGACAAAGATCAAGATAAGACAATAGCAAATATACTAATCAACCACTAATATCAAATCTGCAGATATTTTCTGCCAAGATATGACTTAGCAGACCAGTTACATTTTAATATTCTAATCGAGTTTTAACTAATCCTAGAATTTCAGCCATGACTGGCTTTGGAACAATACAATAGATAAATAAACCAACTTTGTTTTTAACAAATGAAAGCATTACGAGAAGTTGTGCATAATCCTAATCCGAAACACACCAATGATGAATAACAATTTTTTCCTTCATTAGAGTGCGTTTACCTTAAAGTTGTTGATGAATAAGATTTAAATTTATTTCTCTAATGTTAAATCTATGAGCGTATAATACTTTCATACTTTTAAAATATCTCCTCAGACAGTCTTCGTTCTTTTTTTTTTGTTTACTGTTCTTAAGCGATGTTTTTTATTTTTAGTTATCAAAATATTTCACAAATATATATTTAGTTTTATTTGATGTGTTGAAATGCTACTTAGAGGTCATCAAAATTTTAACGTTTAAAGTAAAAATATTTAAATCTTTCAAGTTAAATATATATTCAAGTTAAAATACATATTTCCTAATGAGATATTTAAAAAATACGAATGCATTTCACATCTATGGGTTTAACATTAACGAGACGAATTTAACATTTTTCTGACCTTTTTTGATTTGCTCTTATTTGGACATATTTTTTTTTTTTTTTAAATCTTTAGCAATAAGCAACTGCGCCGTTTAATAAACGAATTTTAAAAAGAGACTTAAATAAAACCGAACTGAAACGAATTTAGCGGGAAAAAAAGCAGGAGAAATAAATTTTACCAGAAGTATAGATTTCTTTGTTTTATCAATAATGGGGATGTCTGATATGCTAAAGTTAATAAATGATAGGAAAAATAATTTTCTTATACCCTCACCTGTAATCATCTTTTTTATTTAACAATTACAATTATCTGTTTTGGTAGCTCATAAATTTCATTGTCACTTTGGCATGCCACATATTTACTCATAACAATATAATTTGGCACATCATAAATATTTGGCACATCAATATAACAGCGTGAAGCTTGTTCATGTTCTCTCAGTTGTGTACAAGCAATCGATAGTTACAGTGTATCTCCAATCTCATAAGAGCTTCGAAGCATCAAAACAAGGGCTCAACCCGTAGAAGTTGAGAGTCGAGAACTCCATTTTGAAAATTATTTATTCAGATGATAGAATATTTCATTTTAAACATATAAAAATAATTAAAAAAATTAGGATATAGAAAAAAAGTATGATCTAAGAAGATAATTTTTCACATTTTCAATAAACAGAAAACTACATACTTTTCATTGTAGTGATGTCAATTTTCAAATGTCAAATTGTAAAGTATACAAATTTACCTTTGTGAAACTTATATTTTTTGGAGGATTTCAGGCTTTTTAATTTGACAAAACATACGAAGTTCATTTTAGAAATAACGATGTAAAACTTCTAAAATGAGAAAAAAAAAAAAAAATGGCACGAAAAAATTAATTCCGTATATTCGACTTTTAAAATTAACATGAAGAATGCATATTAACTCCTGAGTTAAAAGATAGCAGCAATAAATCAAATATTCTTTTAATTCTCATAGTAGGAGTGTGACATTGATTTTTGGGTATGATTCAGATATGCAACAAAAAAGTAATAACATAACACATAGATTTTTTAAAATAGATGTTTGATTTTAAGTAATAATATAGTGTAAAAAGAGGCATGCAAACAAGACTAAAATATGGTTACTTCAATTTGATCGTGTCATACTCTCGTTAGCGGCGAAATTATACTTAAAAGCAACCGAGTAAAGCGTCAAAATGTAATTTGGTGAAAATAAAAATAATTTAATAAATAAATTTCTGTAAAAGAGTTAGACATTTACACCCGGAAAAATTGAAAATAAAAATCCCAAGTTTACTAAATGGTGTACAAATCGTTGTAAAGTCTAAAAATTATACAAAGATTAAAATAAAGTTAAGATATTCAATATTTCTATCTTCTTCTTAGACCTTCATGAAAAAAACGCTGTGATGCTTCTAAAAAGAAGAAAAAGAAGAAGAAAAGAAAAGAAAAGAAAAAAAAATCAGAACAAAACCGTCTGAAATTTTAAAAGTTCGTTATATTTTAAAATTTGACCTAACGAACTTTTAAAATTCAAAACGGTTTTCTCTGGTTTTTAGAAGCACTAAGACAGTGTTTTTCTGATGAAAGTTTTAGAAGAAGACCGAGACGTTGATATCTTAAGTGTATAAGTTTGTATAGTTTTTAGAATTTACAACGGTTTGTACACCGTTTAGTAAACTTATGATTTTGTTTTCATATTCATTTGTTAATAAATTTCATTAAAATTATCGATTTCTTTGTCTCAATTATGACAAAGATGAGTCAACGAAAGAGAGAAAAAAAAAAAACTTTCTTGCACTAACTTGTAATCATATTTTCCGTTAACTATGAACGTTATCTTTTTAGTAGCTTTAAAATTTCATCGCTGCTTTCGCCCATTCTTTGTTTACACAGGTACTCAAGATACAATCCGAAAATTTGTCAATGTACCCTCTGCTGTTCCTAAATAATTGATATTTAGTCTGTATTGTAATAATCTCACATGAGTTTCGGAGCGTCAAAATATAGAGTTTGATCGGTAGCAGTTAAGTTGTAAAATTCGTACACTTCCCATGATCGGAGTTTATTAGATAAAATAAATATAATATTTTTTTCAGCAAATGAATGTAATACTGATCAATAAAGAATCTTTCGAATTTCAGCTCTTTCCAACGATAGATTTTCGCTTTATATTAATGTCATCTCCAATCCCATACAAGCATTAAAACATAGGGTTCATTGAGTAGTGAGTACAATTTATATTTTCAGTTATGTTATTTTTCCATGATCAAGGTTTATTACATATAATAAATATAACACCCATTTTATAACAAATGAAAGCAACAGTGAGTGATTCATAAGAAAGTTATGACCCCTGTCAACAACAAAACAATCGCATCATCAATGGTTTCTTTCCATTATCGAGGTGCTTTTATCATAAATAACAAGTATTTTTTTTTCCTGCGGCTTAAAGAAGTGAGCAATATTGTTGCTTAAAAAAAAGTTAGGTAATGAACAATAACTTGCGAATGAAGCATAGCATATTAAAGGCAGTAATATTATAACGCATAGATTTCCCTTCCATTAAAAATATTTACTTGATTCTAAATAATAATACGGTGCAATTTGAGTTTATAAACAAAATTAATTCGAAGCATATATAGCTACTTCTCTTTGAGAATTCCTTACCAAAAATTTGCAGCAAAATTTTAACTAAGACAAATCAAATAATGCACCGAAATGTAACTTACAGAAAAAAAAATCAGTAAATAAACTGCATTAATGTTATTGATTTCCTTGCCTCAATTATGGCATACATAAGTTAATGAAAAAGAGAAAAAGCCATTTTTTTTACATTAACCTGTAATCATCTTTTCCATTTAGCTATTAACATTATCTCTTTCGGTAGCTCCTAAATTTCATCGTCACTTTAGCGCATTATTTGTTTATTCAAGCATTCAGGATAAGGCCAGAAAACTTCTCCATCTTCTCTCAGTTGTTCTAAGCGATCGATATTTTCTGTGTATTCTAGACATCGGCAATCTCATATGTGCTTTAGAGTATCAAAACATATAGCTCATTTCATTCAGTAGTTGTTAAATTATAAGACATGTCGGTTTTCCAGATCGAAGTTTGTTGCATAAAATAAATAGAGCACCCCTATTTCAACAAATTAAAGTAATAGTTTCCAATAAAGAATCTTTTCAGTTTCTGCTATTTCTAAGTGATCGGTATTGTCTATATATTCCAGCCATCTCCAATTTTGTATAATTAAAAAAAAAAAAAAAAAAAAAAAAAAAGGTTTATTGGATAGAAGTTTAATTATGAGTTTTTTCAGGATCGAGGTTTTAAATATAATAAAAATTACACCACTGTATAACAAACGAAAGTAACAGGGATTCATAAGTCAAGAATATAACAATCGCATCAAGAATAGTTTCTTTCCATTATCGAAGTGCTTTTATCAGCTTCTAAACAATCGTTCATTTCAATCAATAGAAGTTAAATTATAAGATATGTCCATTTTCTCTGATCGGAGTTTGTTAGAAAAAAAATTAATAGCGCAACACTTTTTCAAGAAATGAAAGTAAAATTGACTAATGAAGAATCTTTCCAATTATTGCTGCTTCTAAGCGATCGATATTATCTAGATATTCCAGTCATCTCTAATCTTATGTAAACTTCAAAAGATAAAGTTGATTGAATATAAGCTAAGTTATGGATTATGTTCCTTTTTTCATGATCGAGGTTTTTATACATAACAAATATTACAATACTTTATAACAAATGAAAGTAATAGTGATTCATAAGTCAAGAACACAACCATTGGTCCAATAATGGTTTCTTTCCATTATCGTGGTTCTATTATCAGAAATATCAAGCTAATCCCCCCTCCCCTTGCAATTGAAAAGAATGAGCAATTTAAAATAAAACGTTGTAAAACATCAGGATAAAACTCACAATTTAAAAATAGCATAATAAAAGCAATAATATAACACACACACATATATATGTATATATATATATATATATTAAATATCTGTTTGATTTTAGGTAATATACGGAGTAGTAACAGGTTATAAACAAGACTAATCTGAAGTACATGTACTTGCTTCTGTTTCAATTTTCCATGTTTTAATTTGTAGCAAAAATTTTATTTAAGAGAAATCAAATGATGTGCCGAAATGTAATTTACAGAAAAAAAATTATAATTTAACAACTTACATCGGCCATTTGGAATATGATATCTTTAAAGACTAAAAATTTAGACTTATAAATAAATTCTGTTTAAAAAAATAATAATAACATCAATTTTATAATGAACAAAACATAGTTATTTAATGACAAGTCCTATATTATTTACGCCATGGATTAAACATTTAATATTCCTAGATCAATCATAACAAATTTTAAATGAAATTTCAATTTTACAATTTTCAGCACTGCAAATTTTTAAACCTTCTAAACATCGCAAATTTTCAATTTTTGTACCGTCGTATAGAGAAAAAAAATTTACTTTTAAATGCAATTTGTTTGAAAGCTCTACCTCAATTTGTTTCTGTGCTATTATTTTTTTGCAATTTTAATAACTTTCTTTGTCATTGTGGCAACAGAAAAATTTAATTTCTGGATAAACATGGACCAAATAAAAAACGAAGAAAATCCGGAGCATTCAGATATGCCTCACATATCTCTATTCTCGACCGGCTAAAACACCATTTTCCAAGTAGTTAAAAAAAATGTGTTAAACTTATCGATTTCTTTACCTCAATTATGACAGAGATGAGTTAATGAAAAAGAAAAAAAAAACAACTTTCATACACTAACCTGTGATCATCATTTCCGTTTAGTTATTAACATTATCTCTTTCGGTTGCTCCTAAATTTCATCGTCGCTTTAGCACGTTATGTGTTTACTCAAGCACTCAGGATAACGCCAAAAAGCTTGTCCATGTTCTCTCAGCTGTTCCCTGGCGATCGATATTCCCTATGTATTCCCGTCATCTCCAATCTCATATGAGCTTCGGAGCATCAAAGCATAGGGTTCATTCCTTTGACAAGATGAAATAAGTATCTCGCCAACGAGCGTCGCCAAATTGAGCAGTTGGCGAGATATTTTATCACGTGCGGTTTTTTTTTCTCTTGATGTGTGTTCTGTTGGAGGATGGAGATAAAAAAGATAACAGGAGGAGGAGATGAAGAAGAAGTGTTTTGCTTTGTGAGGCATGAAGAGATTTAAGTTTTCGAGGAAAATATGCAGATAGAGTTTGGGTAGATGCGAAGACTGAGAGGCATGGAATGCAAATGAAAGATGAAAGTGAGTGGAGGCGAATATCGGATTAAGAAAAAGAGAGCAAGATGAGAGAGATGTTTATGAGAGATATTGAGATATTGCAAACAGAGAAGTTATAAAAAATTGAGATTATAGAGTGAGAAAATATTGAAAATTCAATCAAGAGATAATGAAATATGTTTGAAAAGAAGAAGACTGAAACGAGTTCCAAAGAGGAACAAAAAGAAAAAAATAGAGAGCATGTAAATGCGCATATAGGAGGTCAAACAAATACTTATTTAAAGGAAAGTGTACACGATTATTATAAACTTGACTTATAAAAGTTAAGAAGATTCTTATAACTATTAATTTCTACAACAATACAAGTTCATGGTTAAAAGTCATACTAACACTAATAAAACATGCTGGAAATTGCACGTCAAGTGTAGAAAATGAGGTGCGTTCGTACTATAATGAAGTTTTAAAAATATTCAGATCTTGCTGTAATAGTATACGGATTTGGTATAGTAGCCGAAATATTATTTACGCTCCTGTAAATACTACCAGCTTTCTGTTATACAAAAATGTAATTTGTAGTAAACCTCAGCAACGTATACCAATTTCATAAAAAATTCAGATAGATTTTGAGTAGATGTGAAGAGTGAGAGGCATGGAATGCACATGAAAGATGAAAGTGAATGGAGGCGAATATCGGATTAAGAAAAGAGAGCAAGATGAGAAAGATGCTTATGCGAGATATTGAGATATTGCAAACGGAGAAGTTGTAAAAAAATGAGATTATAGAGTGAGAAAATATTGAAAATTCAATCAAGAGATAATGAAGTATGTTTAAAAAGGAGAAGAGTTAAGTGAGTTCGAAAGAGTTACAAAAAGAAAGTATAAAATAGAGGACACATCAATGAGAATGTAGGGAGTCAAACAAATAGTTATTTAAGAGAAAATACACATGATTATTATAAAGGTGACTTATAAAAGTTAAAATTATTTTGATAGCACTTAAATTCTAAAAATTTACAAGTTCATTGTTATAAAAATCTGACAAGCAGAAAGTAAATGCAGAAAGAGGAGGGCATATTAAAGATGTAAAATATAATAGAAAAAACAATGGCCCTTGCAAAATTACATCGAGAAGAAAATATCCATATAATTTTCAACGAGAGTAGAACAAATTTCCCCTGAAAACAACATTATAAGAGAAACAATAGACATCAAGTTAAAAAAGATGTTTATGCGAAATATTGAGATATTACAAAAGAAGTAGTTAAAAAAAATGAGAAAGTATTGAAAATTCAATCAAGAGATAATGAAGTATCTATATTATAAAGGCCAAACGTATCTGTGCGTAACGCATACGTCATTTTGTAAATGGCAACACTTTCCCCTGCAATTTTGTTTTGCAATTTTTGCTACTGCAATCTTTATACATCTAAATGTCGCACATTCTCAATTTCTACATCGGCGTATAGAAAAAAAAAAAATGTACTTTTAAATGCAATTTCTTTGAAAGCGATATCTCAATTTGTTTTTGAGATATTAATTTTTCATAGTTTTTGTGCGATTTTTTTAATCGTGGCAACAGAAATGCGTCACTTTCTTTTACAATTGAAAAAAAAATGAAATTAAAATTTCGTATGTAAATTTTGAGAAGATGAAAATGATGTTTAGACTTCACGTGAAATTTTATGATCGTGTCAATTCGATTTTTTCTTCCTTTTTACCAAGCATAAGAGCTTCAATTGCTAACTTCATCATAATAACTTATCTTTATCATGTTTTACGTATTACACATGCTATTAAAGTTTAATTTTAATAATTTGGACAACTGACTCTCATAGAAATGGTACTTTATTAATTTTAGCTTTAAATAATATTTCTTTTAGAGTTAAATTGACCAATATAAGATGCATTTTTTACTGTAGCTGATTTTGTGCGTTGTTATAAACTAGTGAAACAGTTCCTTCTAAAATATTTTCTTTCGTCGAAGTTCGACGGGTTCCACCTCGTGTTTAAAAAGGAGAAGTGTGAAGCAAGTTCGAAAGAGGTGAGAAAAAAATGGAAAACACGTAAATGAGAACATAGGAAGCCTAACAAAGAGTTATTTAATGAAAAATGCACACGGTTCTTATAAACTTGACTTATAAAAGATAAAAGGATTCTTATAACTGTTAATTTTTATAAAGGTTACAAGTTAATGGTCATAAAAGCCTTATTACCTTTAATATAAAATAAAATTATAACAGGGAATGAAATATATATACAGCTATGTAATACATAAAAATATTTAAGTTTTCGAGGAAAATATGCAGATAGAGTTAAAGAAAATGCGAAGAGTGAGAGGCATGGAATGCAAATGAAAGATGAAAGTGAGTGGAGGCGAATATCGGATTAAGAAAAAGAGAGCAAGATGAGAAAGATGTTTATGCGAGATATTGAGACATTGCGAACAGAAACATTAAGAAAAAAAAAAGAGATTATAGAGTGAAAAAATATTGAAAATTCAATCAAGAGACAATGAAGTATGTTTATTATGAGAAGAGTGAAGCAAGTTCGAAAAAGAAGTAAAAAAAAAAAACTAGTCTTTGGGGGCCACCGTAATACATTACTATCATGAATATGCATACTATAAAATATGAAAATAAAGGACGTGTAAACTATTTATAAAATACATTGCAATTCCATAATAAAATTTAAACGTATATTTTAAAAAAATTAATGCACAGTAACGCTCTATTACGGAATTGCGAGTTGTGATACTTGATTATCCTATCGACCTAGTTCGGCAAATTATGTAAATCACCAAACTATTTGTAAATTTTACAAATTGGCATAATTTCTATTTTAAATAACGAAATAACAAATAAACTAGTAAAAGATTAATAAAAATACAAACTAAACTTTAAATTAAAAATCACTTATGATATAAAAACATATGTAACGTACTTAATGTCAAGTGCATGTGGCATTTTTGATTTAACTCTACAGTTTGGCAATTTTTAGTCAACGCATTAATCAAGTAGTAAAAGAAACATCCTTATAGTTCCAAAAAGGATAAACCTATTAACAGTTTACTGATTTAGATGAAGTGTCTCATTTCCATTTAAAATAATAATAATAATAATAATAATAATAATAACAACAACAGCTCCTATAGTTCAGGTGGTTTGTATGTTGATTTTCTGTCTCGGGTTCAAACCTCAGAAAGGCTAGAAACAAATTGTGGAAAAAATAACTGATACAACAGTTTAAAATTACTCGAAAAATCCAAATTCTTTCAGGCTCGCTGAAGATTAGAATGATTTACTGATTTTGAAAACTAAATTCATGATAAATAAATTTATGGACCAAAAAAATATTTACCAAAAAATTTCTCTGTTATTTAACGTATCTCAGTTTTTCTAATCTCTGTAATTTTACATAAAACATAAGGTAATGGATTACCGGTAAATTGTCTGTAATTTCATAGAAATGTTTTTAACAGTGTGGCAATTATAAAGTCATTACTTATCATCTATTACCATTAAATTAATTACATATGATAGGATTTAATACAATGAAGATAACTTTTATTAATATGTTTTTAACTTTTGGTTCGATTTTCATAAAATTTGAAATTCTTTGCCAAAATTATGAAGCGATTTTAAAACCATTCGGTTGAATAGTTTTTGTGCTGTTATATGTGGACAGACAGACAAACTGACGGACTAACAACTTTAGGGGCTACGTTTTTATATAATTACGAACGCATCTAATAAAAGTGACTGGAGAACAATATCGGGTTAAGAATAGAAGAGGAAAATGTTTATGAAAAGTACTACGAACAGAGAAGCTATATATATAAAAAAAGAAAGATCTTGAAGTATGAGAATAATGCAAATCTGAGTTAAGAGTCAAGATATAGTAAAAAATATTTAATTAGACAATATGAAGTGAGTCCAAAAACCACAGGTTCTTAAAAATAAGGAATATGCACAATTTCGAGTATTTTGAATAAGTCTCGATTTTGAAAAACACATGTACTCACTTCTTTTTTAGTTATTTTTAGATTAATACGTTGAGTGCCATAGTGGCTGACACTGAACTTTTCTTTTAGGCCGCGTCAATCACCGATGACCGACAGTGTAAAATATGATATAAAACTAAAGATTATATTGTTTTATGTAATTATTAAGCAAGTATAATCGTGTAATAAATAAAAGTTAAGTAAATATTAAATAATTTTTCAGTAGTTACTTAAAATAATGTAGATATATATTTTTTATATCGTGTTTTAGGTGTATTTTATGTCAGTGCCCGGTGACAGGTGTGGTCTAAACGGAAAGTTCAGTGTCAGTCAGCGGCGACTGATCTGACTCTCAATGTGTTAAATATGTAAGTGATATGAGATATATGTAAACATACAGAGTTTGGTGATTATGAAATTATTTTGTAATAAAATATTTTTTATAAATTCTAAATTTCAACTAAATTATTAAATTTCTTTAAGTTTGCGGAGTTTTTTCACAAGTTGTATGTAATATGTTTACTTACCTTATAACTCAGAGGAATGCGAGAAATGCTGTAATACTATATATCAAGATAATCAAACTCTTCAGCTTAGTAAAATCGAAAAGTTTGAACGAACATAATATTAGCACTATACGTCTCCCCCCCCCCCCCTCCCAATATGCGTCAATTAGAAGTAGAAGGAAAATGGAAAAGATGAATACATTATTATTACCAGGATTCTACAAATAGGAAAAAATCTAGTCGCCCGTAAAAATTTCAAGTTTCCAATAAAGGACAATTCCCCCCAATCCCCTCCCCCTCCCCTCATCACACTCATTATTTAATCATATATTTTTTAAAAAGCAAAAAAACACAAATATATTTTAAAAATTAACTTAGGAAGGATAATTACTAGTATAGTAATCCTATATCATGAATTGATTAACATTTTAACTCAGTTAAAGAATTGATTTTGAAAAGTAAAGTAAACATGTGGTAGCCAATAGCTATCTGAAGATTACATTTTTTGAATTTTGGTTGTTATTATTAATATTATTACTACTACACACATATATTATTATGTACATAAATAATTTGTGTAGTTTATAAAACATGTACATTTATTTTTATTTATTTATTTATTTTTTGTTAAAAAGTACAGTTGCCATTAAAAATAGACAGGCGTTAAGTTGCTTTATTGTTTCTTGAAACTAAAAACCATTTTTGAAATATTCCAATTTGAATAGAATTACATGAGGCAATTAATAATTATAACAAGAAGAAGAACTAGAAAAATCCGTTTTTGTGAAAGTATCACTGGAATTGTTTGTGAAAACTTTTAGATACTATTGTATTAATATCATTATATTGTATTGCATGTCCTGTCCCATTTGTAGCTATAATTTCGCTGGAAACATCAACTTGAAACTTTATTCATTATTCACTTCGCAGTGTGCTAAAGGATTTTGTGCTAAAGCCTATAAATTTAACGATCTACCATTTCATAATATTTAATATTAAATATCCTAAAATATTATTATATATTTTTTATGTTATCATTAATTAGGGCATTCCAATTTCGATACCATTTTAAAAAACAAAATCTCTTATTGTGTCACTCAATTTAAATCTCTTTATTTCGATGTTTTTCATAATATAACACTTTTAGCGATATTGCGCCAAATATGACACCCTCTCCTCAGCATCTTTTCAGTAAAGTGGCAAACGTGCTGTAGGTAGCCGGTGCCACTGTTATCAACAAAGTGAAGCGCAAGAGTGAAAAGGTTGATGATGCTCTGGCATCATGTGCGGCAACCGGCCCTTCCTCCCAAAGGGCTGAAATGATTCAGAGAGGGGCACTTGTCCCCTTGCTGATGGAAGAGGTCCCCCCTGTGTTGTTATCCGAAAGGGGGAATGAGATAGAGGCTTGATAAGCCAGTAGGGAGTATGTCGCCCTAAGGGGTTGCAGAGATGTTGATATGCAGTGTTTAGGATGAGTCAGGGTGGGTTTGAAGAGGTTTTGGCTTTTATTCACGATTTAATAGGTATAAAGAGTTTGAATTATTAATGCTGGTACATAAATGTGGTGTCCAAAGATAGGACTTTATTTCAGTTTGAACACTGCGCGTTTCAAAAGATTATATTTTCTATGAAAGCAGCGATCATTGTAAAGTGCATTTATAATTTTGCTCCATTGTTAATTTTTTTTAATGTGAAATATGTGGGATTTCACATTAATTTTAACTTTATTATTTTATAACCATTGATTTTAACTTAAAACTGAGAAGTAAATCGTGAAAATATTTTTTTAATAAATTTATTGACATTTTTATTGTTGAAAGCAATGGAATTTCTAACTTTGTTTTTGTAATTAAAATCAGGGGATCCAATCTCGACTTTACTAGTTGCTGATCATAGTTGAAAATCAATTTGATTTGATTGAAAATTTATAAATAATAAAATAAAATAAACTCTAATAGGTTTTCTTACAATTAATATATTTTTTTTTTTAGATTTCTCACTAGCAAATAAAAAAAGCGTTTTTACATTTTTTTTTTTTTTTTTTTTTTTTTTTTTTTTTTTTTTAATTATGTTTTGGAATTTATTTAAAAGTGATACTTCTATATTAGCCGTATCATATGTCATGCGTTAAAGGCGAAGAAATTACCAATGATCACTATTCAGAGTAGCTTTTCTTTTTTTTTTTTTATCCTGAAAAAATTTAGTTGTTTAAGTGCGTCGTTCGATTACATAATTTGTGTGTTTATTTGTATTAATTTCTAAATTTTATTTTAGTATTGAAGAGGTTTAATTTCGTTATCGTATATTAGTCGGAAACAAATGCTAACAGCACAAAAAAATGATTTATACTGTTTAAATTGCAAAAGGATTTTATTTTTTCAGACATAATTTTTTTGTAATCGGCATGCATGCAATAGAAATACATAAAAAGTCCTCCTGTCAAAAAAATATTTTAAATAACATGAAATATCAAGAAACTCAGATACGTTTTTTTAAAAATAGCATTTGAAAGAAGGTTATTTCTTTGTCGCTTACCATTGCGCCAAATTGCAAATAAATTATTCATTTGGCGAGTAAACAAGTGATTATATTCACCAAATTGCTAGTGCTCAATTTTTGTTTTTTCTTTCTTTTCTTTTTTCTTTTTTCTTTTTCATTTTTCATACATACACATAGATACATATTTTTAATATATACATATTTTTAATATATTTCTAGCGATTAGTTGAAATTAGATTAATAACAATCACTGTCACAGTTATAAAAAATTTTGATTATTTTAGAACATATTGAAAAAAAAGGGGGGTACATTAAAAGATTAAAGATTTTTTTTTTTTTTTGTGTGTGTGTGTGCTATGCGGCGAATCTATTTTGCTAATACTTTTTTCATTGGGCGATTTTTTTTTTTTTTTTTTTTTTTTTTAATTAGCCAAAGTATTGACGTTGGTCAAATGTCAGCGACAACGCTGGATATCTGTAAAAATCATGCGCAGTCTTGTGTAATATATATTTGAAAATCTAAAGGAGTAGAGCTTTTAAAAAATTTAATTTTCTTAAATTCTTCAATTAATCAAATATGCAATTTTTCTTTATAATGCACTTTTAGCTAAACATTGAAATGCTATAAATTCGCTATTTAAACCACTTTTTTAAAAATAGAAATAAAATGTTGAAAAGGTAAACTGTCCATTTTATATTCTTAAAAAAATGCGGCCTTTTTATAAAAAAAAAAAAAAAAAAAAAAAAAAAAAAAAAAAAAAAAAAACTGAAAATAGAACTATTTTTTAAAAAGCGGGAGAATGTAGAAAAGAGCTTAAACTAGTTTCAATCAAAATTTAATTTATTTCTTTCACAGGAAATAAATTTTGAAATATGTACTTTGAACGAGAAACGAATTACAAGTAGGGGGAACTGGGGAACATTGATACAGTTTTTTTCTAAGATTTTTTTTGGTGTCAAGAAAGGAGAAAATTCAAGTTTTTTTTCCATGAGGTGACAGCAAAACTTGTGTAGTATGTTATAAAAATTTACAATCATTGTTTTATATAGTATTTTTGCATGTAATTTTAAAAAAATCAAAAAAAGTCATTTGTATCAATGTGCCCCATCCCCGGGGCAGATTGATACGTTTAAGAAAAATGACGACAAAATAATACCAATGCATATTTTTCATAAAAAATGAGTTAGAAAACCATTTTATATTTATTTATAAAAATTCAAATCACCCATAATTTATTTTTAAGCAATATTAAAGCAATCAAAATTAAATATATTATGACCTGATGTTCTGGCTGTTTCTTGTCTGATTGTTGGCTGTGGTAACTTTGTCATATCTAGCACTTCAACCCCAGCATTATCTTCTTTCTTATGAAAGATGAAAAAATTACCAGTTTTTCTGTTTATAAATAGGTTCATAAACAGAAAATAAAGGATAATTATATTAAAAATTCTGTTTATAATATAAGTATCATTTTCTGTTCTGCAGTTTGTTTCTCTTACTTAACATTTCTCATGTCGAAAATACTTTTTTCTCTGGAGAATCGATATAAATTCGAGATTTGCCAGAATGCCGTCCTTTTCTTTTATTAGTTCTACTAGCACTAAATGCTGGGTAAGTTCCTACATCTTCTGTTTTCAGAAATACTATAAAATGTTCTAATATAAAGAAATTAGAACTATTTCACTTCAATAAAAACTAATATTAGAAATTTTTCGTGAAAAAAAGGTTGGATTAAGGAGTGTATGATAAAAAAAATAATAAAAGATAATGAAAATATGAACTATTAAAGGATTTAGGCTGTATCAATGTGCCCCGTCATAAACTGTATCAATGTGCCCCATACAGCAATTTTGAATAAAATGAGTCTCAAATCCAACACTTCACACTATATCTAACAATAAATAATGAGGAACTGATAAAGAGTAGCTGTACTTACCAGGGAGAGTATTCATTTTGGTTGAAAATACTGGAACAGTTGTATAATAGCATTTCAATTGTACAACTCGAATTTACTTTTGAACAACAAAAACAATAAATCACCCGTCCCATTTCATCAAACTGCTGAATCATTCCAAGATTTTCTGTATGTAGTTGAATACACTAGCATCACCTTTTGGAGCTGTTGTGAAACTTCCTGTAATGACCCTGTGAGCGGTAGAGGGGGTGTATCAATGTGCCCCATGTATCAATGTACCCCAGTTCCCCCTACGTATTTTTTAATTAAAAAACTGCATTTTTGCAAACGGCATTGTGTTATCACTTAGGTCCATATCTATTTTTTGCTGAATTAAATTAATGAAGTGGAAAATTAATGAAAAAGGATAATGTGGGAATTGCACTTTTAATTAAAGTTTTATTGCATTTTTTGTTTTGCGTTTCGAAAATAAAACTAAAAATCAAAAAATGATACAATTAACGAAAAATGCATCTTTGTGTAAAATCGGTGAAGATTTCTTCATTTTCTTTAATTTAAAGACTACATTTAAAAATGGGGGAAAATATATAATCTAAGTGTACGCAGATAAGAATTGTTTTATATGTGTTGTTGCTGAATGTTTCTAGTTATTTATTTTAAATATTTTTAAAATTATTTATTTAGAAACCAATACTTGTTTATAATTTAAAACTCAAGTTTTTTTTTTTTTTTCATTTTTTAATATTTTTTTTTAGAAAGGAGTTCTTTTTTATTTGCTGTTGAATGGAGAAAATAATTTCAATGCAGCTTTTTTTATAAATGCAAAATTTAAAGTTATTTGAAGATGCTTTCTAGTGCGTTCGTAATTATATAAACACTTACAGCTACATTGGTCTGTCCGTCTGTCTGTCCCTCCGTCCGTCATCATATGACGAAGCAAAAACTATCCAACCGAATCGTTTGAAATTAGTTTTATTTTTAGTGTTTCTGGAAGTAAGGGTGTCATTAGCACAGTTGTAGTTGTTAATTAATAGGGTATACTCGTTAAATGTGGGTAGGTGCGGTCCGTCGGAAAAGGAAGCACTTTTTTTTTCATCCATCGAAATCATTCACGTTGTACAAATGAGTTTCACATAAAAGTAAATTTCTTTTCTTAGTAGTGAATATGTTTAACGAATATGTTGAATAATAGTAGAAAAGGAGAATTACTATTACTGTTTGAGTTTTGACACTTTATTTTTTTATTTATTGAACAACATACATCTGACTTGTATGCTCGACTTGAAGCCTGCTTGTAAGTCATCGTAAATATACGGGGACGAGATAGCACAAGGAAATTTGACAATACAAGAGAAATAAAAACGGGAGCTCCACACAAAGAGTGCGTGCAATGGAGCCAATGGGATTCGAACCCACAACCTCCTACGCCCCAAGGCGGTTAGCGGCGTAGTGTTTTGACCACTCAGCCACGGAGGCCCCGAGTTTTGACACTTTTTACATGTAATCAAAAGTAAATAAATAAATTGTACAAATATAAAATGGAAAACAACAACATACTCAACAACTACTTAATAAATTGTCGCTTTTTTAAGGGTGATTTCGGAAAAAAAAAATTTCCACTCTTAACAGATCGAAATTTTCTGAGACCATTTTCAGACTCGTTTTTTAAAGTAATTACATGAAACTTGTTGAGATGATTTCTGAACAGATGTATAAAAGATCGTATGATTCCGTTTTTTGCTCAATTCATTAGATTTTGATTTATAAACAATTATTTTCTCAGTATGACCCTTTTTTTTCGCTCTTAGATCTCTTACTTCGAAAAACTCGGCTCAAAACGCTATCTTAGACAGTAATTTTTGCAATATTCCCTGCATCTGTCAAAACATTGACAAGCACGTTACATTATGTAGTTTCTAAATAAGAGAATTTGTCAGTTTGATGCGTTTGAGAACAAAAATGAATTTGCAAATAGATCAGAAAATAAGCACTTTGAATTGGAATACACCCCTAAATAACCCTAAAGTTGTAGAATTTAGCATTTGTTCCTAAAAAATAATCACTCTTTTAAGAAATATAAAGAAAAGCAATTATTATAGTCAAAATAAAAATATATTTGCTAATGTGATTTAAATGCAAATAAAGTTTTTTTTTTTTTTTTTTTTTTTTTTTTTTTGTTAAACTATATATCCCTAAAGAAGTAGTTTAATAGAAAAGCCTTCTACTGTCTTTTTATCCATTTACCTTTCATTATTTTGGTAATCTGCCTTCTATTTCACTTCAAACTTCAACTGTTTTCAATAAAACAATTGTAAAAATACCGGTTTCATTGGTTTATTGTATGGTAATATATGAATTACTCTGGTTATATAATGTCCATTTATCCATATATTTCTTAGTTATTTGGTAATCTGCCTTCTATTTCTCTTCAAACTTCAATTGTTTTTAATAATATGATTGTAAAAATACTGGTTTCATTGGTTTATTTAATGGTATTGTCTGAATAACTTTGGATTTATTTATAAAAGTATTTATATAATAATAACTTATTTTATACAGTATGATTATTTTTTAATATTTTATTATTACTGCTCTTTATTGACTGATTGACCTTGTTCATACAATCTGCGACATTTTCGAGATCCCTAATAACTTATTTCATCATGGTAAAAGTACATTTTAATATTTTCTCCTTACAGACCTTAACAATTGAGTGTACGAAACAAGTCGGCATGTTTATTAAAAGTTTTTTTTAAAGCCGTTATTGTTTCTTTAATCACATTTTCTTTAATTAAAATTGTAATTTATTGTCTTTTAATTAATATTTTAATATTTTAAGCTTTTAAATTCTTATTTTTAAGATTTAATAATGGCAAACTCCAGCAATGGCTGAAACAACCCCACTAAAAATAATCAGTAGAAATTCTATAGGTATTTGGCCCAAAAATCTGTAGGTATTTGGCCTATTCTGCAGATGTTTTTCAGAATATCTTAAAAAAAATATGTAGATATTTTTAAGATATAACTAAATCTGCAAAATTTCTTCAGATTTTTATAAAATTTCTAAAGAAAGTGGAGGCTTCTTCAGATAATCTTAAGAATGTTTTTAGTGAGGAATTAATATTTTTCAGAAAAATAGAAAAGTTTTTTAATTTTTTTCGTCTAAATTGAGCAAAATGCTCCTGAAAATTATCAACTATACAAATAAAAAAAATCATTATCGTATCATTAAACTGTATAATGACAATAAAACAATTTATTTCATTTTAACGAATGAAAGCCACATCTGCTGTATTTTCAGTTTAACAACAACAATTTAAACCAAGTGAGGCAGAAAACTATGTTATCCCCAAGTTTAATTGCGAGTAACTTAAATTATCATACTCTTTACTGAACAGTTTCTGGAAGGAAGGGGTGTCATTAGCGCAGTTGCAATTGTTAATTAATAGGATCCACTGGCTAAATAATGTGAGTAAGTGTGGTCCGTCGGAAAAGGACGTATGTATTTTTATTTCCGCCAGTGATGAATTAATTCAGGATGAGGAAATGAGTTTTAAATATTTTTTTCCTTATAGTGAATATTTTTAATAAATATTTTTATTAATAATTGAAAGGGATAATTACTATGAACATTTAAGTGTTTTGACACTTTTTAAATACAAACAAAATAAAATGAAAAAAATATAATTAAAAAAATGACATTAAACACTTAATAAATAGTTGATTTTTTTTATATACACAAAAAACTGTAGAACTAGGAATGTGTTTCTAAAAATAAGCGCCTTTTAATAATTATAAAGAAAAATAATTTGCTTTTAATCCTTTCGGGTCTGGTGTGCTATTAATAGTACATGTCTTTTAATAGAGTATTATTTTGTTTTAAGAAATACTTTTTGTACTGTTTTACATGCAGCAAAGTTAGTATATGTCTATTCATTTATTATATGAATTCATTTACGTTTAGGCATTTAATAATAATAATAATTATTATTATTACTATTTGTTTTATTCTCTTTGCGCCGTGCCGTTTGCTATTATTCTATTTTAAACATATAATTAACTATTTTTATTTAAAATAAAATTTACTTTCCTGAAAGAATCATGCATAATAAAGCGCAAAAAGTATTAGAAAATTGTAATACAATGTTAAATTTTATTGTAATGTAATGTTTTCTAAACATCTGGGAAAATTCTTCCTTACCCTCTTTTCATATGAATATTAATTGAATGGTACTAAAAACAACAGCATTCGTGATCTTTCAGACAGTGAAATATTCGTTAAATACTAATTAACTTATTTGGATAGCTACTGCTAATGTTATTAACGTAAAAGTAATTTTTTCTAAATAGTGAAAAAAAATTCAGACCCGAAAGGGTTAAAAATATATATATTCTAAATGCAGGATTATACTGAATTCAAAGAATTTAAAAAAAAATCTCTGAATAAATTGATCTACTAGTTTCGTTCACTCAATGGATGTCATTCTCAATATATAAATAATGATAACGTATTTTACCTCAATTTTAGAGCTTTTTAATACATTCCTTACTGAACTTGAGAATATCACTGATTGTGTGCTTGAAACTAGTATTTTTATTTATTATTAAAAACTGTTTTTAAGCTTTTACGTTTAGTTTAATCACGTTCTTTAATATTAAATAATGAAAACGATAGCAAGCACCGAAAAAATTAACATTTTTGAAGAAAATGTAGAATTGTTTTCTGTTTTCTTTTAATTTGAGCAAAATTCTTCAGAAAATTATCACCTATTGAAAAAAAAAAAAAAAAAAAATCATAGCATTAAATTTTAAGATGGCAGCATATTAATCTATCGCATTTTAAAAGACGAAAGTCGTATATTCTGCATGTTTACTTTAACAACAACAATTTAAACTAAGAAAGGCGGAAAAATATGTTCTTCCCAAGTTTAATTTAGAACAATTTAAATTGCTAAGTTCTTTACTGAACTGATTCTGGAAGGAAGAGTGTCGTTAGCAGAGTTGCAGTTGTTAATTAATACGGTCCACTCGTTAAACGTGAGTAAGTTTGGACTGTCGGAAGGGGAAGTACTTTTATTTCAGTCAACGCTAGAATAATTCAGGGTGAGGAAATAAATTTTAAATTAAATTCCTTTTCATGTTATGAATATTTTTAATAAGTAGAAAAGGAGAATTGTTGTTACTCTTTGTGTTTTAATACTTTTCAAACATAAACAAGTTGTTAAAAAAAAATACTAAACATTTATTATATTTCTGATTTTTTAAATATATCTTTAAATTGTAGAATTTAGAAATTTTTTTATAAAAATAATATTATTCTTTCGAGAATTATAAAAAAATTTCCTTATTACCAACAAAACAACAATAGATTTGTTTAATGGAGGTTTTAGTAAAAATAAAGTCTTAATAAATCTTTAAATAAGCAGCTCTACTAGTGTTTTCATATAATCGGGGACATTGTCTATATCAGTAATGAATATACCCTGTATTATAATTTTAATAATTTTTAATGTTCTGTCCTTACTGTACTTGCAAAAGTCACCGATTGTATCAGCGAAGCTAGTAGGTCTGTTTATTAATAATTTATTTAAGCTTTTATGTTAACTATAATTATGTTATTTTAAAATTAAATAAGGGAAAATTATAGCAAGCGTAGACTAATTAAAATTTTTAAGAAATATTTAAAACTGTTTCCTTTTTTTAGGTGCGTTCGTAATTATATAATACGTAGCACCTATAGTGGTCGTTCAGTCCGTCCGTCTGTCCGTCCGTCTGCCCGTCCGTCTGTCTGTCCGCATATAACAACGCAAAAATTACCCAACCGAATAGTTTGAAATTTAAAATACATAATTATTACATAATTTTGTCGAGTCATTTCAAATTGTATGAAACTCGGATGCATAGATCAATTACAGGAGCAATCAAAAGTATTCCATTACATTACGGTCAAGGGGGAAAAAAGTTTCAAATGCATTTTAATCGTTTGAAATTTAAAATACACAATTATTACATAATTCTGTCGAGTTATTTCAAATTTTTTGATAATCGTGTGCATAGATCAATTACAGGGCAATCAAAAGTATTCAATTACATTATGGTCAATGGGGAAAAAGTTTCAAATATATTCTATACGTTTGAAATTTAAAACATATAATTATTACATAATTTTGTCGAGTTATTTCAAATTTTATGAAAATCGGATGCATAGATCAATTACAGGGACAATCAAAAGTATTCCGTTACATTACGGTCAATGGGAAAAAAAATGTTTCAAATGCATTTTAATCGTGTTACACTCATGCGAACTTAATAAAATTTATATGCAACTATAAAGTACATATTATAATATACATCTTACATAATTTGTGGTGCAAAGAGCATTTGTTATTGATTTAGAAGGCCACACAAAAGTATTCCATTACATAATGGTATAGGGAGAACGTTGTTTGATGAGCGTTTTAATTGTAATTCACTATTTACAATTTTATGAGATTGATATATGAAAGTAATATTTTTAAAACTTCGTTATCGTACGAACGCACCTAATTTGCTACGCTTCACGTGCAATTTCCAACTTGTTATTCTTTGTGTAAAAAATGCTTCTAAAAATTATCAGCTATTGAAATAAAAAGAACAACGTAGCATTTAATTTTAAGATGACCACAAAACAATTTATCTCATTTTAAAGAACGAAAGCCATGCCTGCGGTATGTTCATTTTAAGGGTGTATTCGAAAAAAATATTTTTTCAACCAAAACAGCTCGAAATTTTCCGATACAATTTCCGACTCATTTTTAAGAGTAGAAACATGAAATTTGCTGAGATGATTTTTGAAGAGATGTATGGGATGTCGTGTGATTTCATTTATCTCCCAATTCATTAGAATTTGAATTATAAATGATTATCGTCCCAGTATGGCCACTTTTTTTCGTACCCAGGTATCCCGCTTCGGAAAGTTCAGTTCAAATCGTTGACTTTAAGAGCATTTTTTTGCAATATTTTCTGCCTTTATCAAAAACTCGACAAGCACGGCACATTGTGTAGTTTCTAAATAACAGAATTTGCAAGTTTGATGCGTTTGCGAGCAGAAATGAATTAAAAAATAAATCAGAAAATAAGCAGTTTGAATTGAAATACACCCAATCAAGAAAGGTGGGAAAATATGCTCTTCTCAAGTTTAATTTAGAACAACTTAAATTGCTAAACTCTTTATTGAATTGTTCCTCATGTTCAATTTAGAGCAACTTAAATTACTAAATTCTTAACTGAACTGTTTCTGGAAGGAAGGGTGTTGGCAGCACAGTTGCAGTTGTTAATTAATAGGGTACACCCGTTTACCCTATTAATTGTGGTACAATGTGGGTAAGTGTGGTCTTTCGGAAGAGAACGTACTTTTATCTCAACCAACACCGAAATTCTCCTGAATGAGGAAATGAGTTTTAAATTAAAGTAAATTCCTTTTCATGTTGTGAATATTTTTAATGAATATGCTGAATAATAATAAAAAAGGGTAACTACTAATGACAATTTTGATTTCGACACTTTTTAAATCCAAATAAAGAAAAATAAATAATAAATTAAAACTTATATTAAATACTTAATAAGTTGTTGATTTATTAAACACAATTTAAAACTATAGAATTCTGAAAGTGTTTCTAGAAATAAACTTCTCTTTTAAGAATTAAAAATAAACAACATTTATTATTTAAAAAATGTTTATGATTATATCAAACACAATGGTTAAAAAAAATAGTCTCTGAATAATCAGACCTGCTAGTTCCGTTCACGGATACAGTGACAGTATTAATGTCAGAAAAGATAAGACATTTTAACACAGTTTTAGTGCATTTTGATACTTTAACCTTATTCAACTTAAAAATGTCATTGATTGTGTGCACGAAACTAGCAGATCTGTTTATTAAAAGCCTTTTTTAGTTTTTATATTTACTTTAATTGCATTCTTTTATGTTTAAATAATGGGAAATCATAGCAAGTTGATGAAATAATAAGCGCTTCAGAGAAAAATATAAAACTGTTTTTTGCTTCCTTTTAATTTGAGCAAAATACTTCAGAAAATTATCATCCTTTGAAATAAAAAAGATAAGTATCTCATCATTAAATTATATAATGACAGGAAAACAATTTATTACATTTTAAAGAACGAAAGCCACATCTTCTGCATGTTCACTTTAACAACAATAATTTAAGCGAAGAGAGGAGGAAAGATTTGTTATTCCCAAGTTTAATTTACAGCAACTTAAATTATTCAACTCTTTACTGAACTGTTTCTGGAAGGAAGGTCGTAGTTAGCACAGTTGCAGTTGTTAATTATTAGGGTCTACTACTTAAACGTGGGTAAGTGTGGTCTATCGGAAGAGAAAGCAGTTACGTTTTTTTCAAGGGAAATGAGTTTTAAATTACAGCAAATTCCTTTTCATGCTGTGAATATTCCTAATGAATATGCTGAATAATAATAGAAAAGCGTAACTACAAATGACAATTTTGATTTTGGCACTTTTTAAGTACAAAGAAAGAAAAATAAATAATATATTAAAACATATTAAATACTCAATAAGTTGTTGATTTATTAAATACAATGTGAAACTGTAGAACTCTGAAAGTGTTTCTAGAAATAAACCTCTATTTTAAGAATTAAAAATAAAACCACTTATTATTACAGCCAAAAAAAAAAAAAAAAAAAAAAAAAAAAATTTTAATTTATATTTTTGATTATACCAAACACAAAGGTTAAAAAAAAAAACTCTAAATAATCTGGACTACTAGTTTCGTTCACACAGTCAGTGACATTTTAAAGATCAATAATGATAAGATATTTTATCACAATTTTAGTGCTTTTCAATACTTTATACTTTCTGAACTTGAGAATGTTACCAATTGTGTGCACGAAATCAGTAGGTCTTTTTAAGTTTTTATGTTTACTTTAATTGCATTCTTTTATGATAAAATAATAGGAAAATATAGCAAATGCTGAAATAATTAATATTTTAGAGAATAATATAAAACTATTTTCTTTTTTCTTTCAATTTTAGCAAAATGACCCTAAAAATTATCGTATATATATATATATATATATATATATGTTTATTTATGGTTATTTATATGGTTATTTATGTTTATTTTGTTTATTGTTTTTTAATTCTTCATCGTTAATTGTTTACCTTTTTGACACATTCTTTCCTTGAAAAATTTGAACTTTCATTGCATAATGTGAATTATATACTATATATAATACCATTAAAAGTAGACAAGATTCACCAATGGATTTTATCAATAAAACAATAAACCAAAACGAAGAATTAAATTGAATTATAGTAAACAATATTAACCATTTGAAATTAACCATTGAATTTAATAACTTATAGCACATTGAACATGGAAGGAAAAAAGAATAATATGAATACAAATGAAATTTGTAGAACCAAAGCAGAATCTTCAGGTCCCAAATACTTTGGAACTACAAATGGAGTGTGTGGTTTCATCTTCGTATTTGCCACGAAAAAGCAAAAACAATACGAATTTGGGACTACCATCGCACAAAAACCAAATTATTAAACAAGGAACAAAGATATTTTACAAAAAGGAGTTGAAAGTAAGTAAAAATAATAGTTATCCATAACAAACAAAAAAGATAAAACTGAATGGAAATATAATTGAACCGGAGAAAATAATTAATAATCGATATTAACATAAAATTAAATTAATAAAATGATTAAAATTAGAATTAAGAGATAACATTCATATTAACATATAACTTAAAATACATTATTGTTACTTTAATCAGTAACATTTATTGTGACTTTACATGGTAAAAACTCATTATCTTAATATAGGATAATAAAAATTAAAAAATAAAATAAAATAATAATAAAAGAATAAAAATTAAAAAAATAAAATAAAAAAATAATAATAGTAATAATATTATTAATAATAATACCAAAAATTATATCAATAACATTAAAAATAATTTGATAATTAAAATATAGCTATTTAACTATAGATATAACTAGACAAATATCCGTATATTGGTGTAAATTAAACAGTTTAAAAATTATGTTAAAATAAATAACCCACTCTCATTTTTTTTATATATAAATAATTAACCTTTGCGTTTTTATCCAGACAACACCACCCTCATCCGTACTCTAACATCTACCCACCCAACCAACCTATATATATTTTTTTTAATTACTTTTTAACATTTTTAATTTTTTATTATTATTTTTATGTTTTATAATTTTTTTATGCATTTTTTACGCAAATAATTAATTATAAGATCATGTAATATCTAATTATAAATTAAAGAATATATGAATTTTTTAGGATAACCATTATTTATAGCATCATATACAGGCTTTTTAATATTAGTATTAATTAAATGGGAAGAACATAGACATTTTATTCTATATAAATGGTTAAGTATTATATTACGATATACAGAATTATGAAGACATGATTTAAAATTAGTAAAGGTATTAACTTTAAAATTAAATTCTTTCCTTTTGTCATAAATATCAGTTATAAATTTGTTCTCTTTTAATATAATTTTAATATCTAAGAAATAGATTGTATTATTAAAAAGTAGGTTTTTTGAAAGTTCTAGATTAGAAGGATAATCAACAGGGAATTGAGATATACAGGTTTTATCAGTATCAATTAAAATTACATCATCTATATATCGATATAAATGTATTGTATTATTTAAATAATGTCGTTCATAGTAATATAAGTATAAGTCATATAATACACTAGATGTACTACCACCTTGTGGTATACCAACATTTTGAATATATATATTGTTATCATGCAAGATAAAATTATTATAGATAATGAAATTAGTTAAGGTATGAAAATAATCAGAATCGATATTATGTGATATATCCAACTCGTGTTGATATTTTTCATACAAAAATATCAATATCATATTTTTCATATAAAAAGCTCATTTATGATATTATGTAAATCCGATAAATCGATATTACTAAATAAATCTTTAAAATCATAGGTAGTGATATTTTTTATACATTTAAGATTTTTCATAATATGGACCAGTTCATAACTATTTTTTATGCAATGTGTATTATCACTTTTTTTTGTAATATTATATATTTGATTAAGAATTACTAATAGAAGTTTGTTAGCAGCATTATTATAAGTATTGCAACCAATTGTAACAGTTCTGAATATAAACGTATCATTAAATTGTATAACGACAACAAAACAATTTGTCTCATTTTAAACAACGAAAATACGCATTTGCTTTATGTTAATTTTAATAGCAACAATTTAAACCAAGAGAGGCGGAAAATATGTTCTTCTCAAGTTTAATTTGGAGCAACTTAAATTACTAAATTCTTTAGTGAACTGTTTCAGGAAGGAAGAGTGTCGTTAGCACAGTTGAGATTGTTAATTAATAGGGTCCTCTCGTTAAATGCGGGTAAATGCGATCCATCGGAATAGGAAGTACTTTTATTTCAGTCAGTGCCGAAATAATTCAGGATAAGGAAATGAGTTTTAAATTAAATTCCTTTTTTTGCAGTGAATATTGTTTATGAATATGTTGATTAATAATAGAAAAAGAGAATTACTGTTACTCTTCAATTTTTGACACTTTTTAAATATAAAGAAAAAAATAATGGTTAATAAAAATCATACTAGATACTTTATAAATAACTGATTTTTTTTGTAGGGGGAACTGGGGCACATTGATACTTGGGGCACATTGAAGCACCCCCTGTACAGCACACAGGGTCATTACAGGAAGTTTCACAACTGCTCCAAAAGGTTATACTAGTGAAATTAACTACATACAGAAAGTTTTGGAATGATTCAATAGTTTGATGAAATGGGATGGGTGATTAATTGTTTTTGTAGGTCAAAAGTAAATTTGAGTTGTACAATTGAAATGATATTATACAACTGTTCCAGTATTTTCAACCGAAAAGAATACCCTCCTTGGCAAGTAAAGCTACTCTTTATCAGTTCCTCATTCCTTATTGTTAGATAAATTATGAAGTGTTGGATTTGTGACTCATTTTATTCAAAATGGCTGTATGGGGCACATTGATACAGTCTTTGTCGGGGCACATTGATACAACCTAAATCCTTTTCTAGTTCATTTTTTCATTACCTTTTATTTATTTTTTACCATACACTCCTAAATTCAACCATTTTTCGTCAAAAATTTCTACTGTTAGTTTTTATTAAAGTGAAATAGCTCTAATTTCTTTATATTAGAATATTTTATAGTATTTTTGCAAGCAGGAGACGCACAAACTTATACAATATCAAGTGCTAGTAAAATTAAAAAAAAAAAAAAAAAAAAAAAAAAAAAAAAAAAAAAAAAATGGACGGCAGCCTAGCAAATCTCAAATTTATATCGATTCTCCAGAGAAAAAAGTATTATCGACATGAGAAATGTTAAGCAAAAGAAACAAGCTGTAGAACAGTAGATGATAATTATATTATAAACACAATTTTGAATATAATTATCCTTTATGTTCTGTTTTTAAATCGATTTATAAACAGAAAACCTGGTAATTCTTTCACCTTTCCTAAGAAAGAAGATAATTCTGGGGTTAAAGTGCCAGATATGACAAAGTTACCACAGCCAACAAACAGACAAGCGAAAGCCAGAACATCAGGTCACTATACATTTCATTTTGATTGCTTTAATATCGTTTACAAATAAATTGTGTGCGATTTTAATGTCTGTAAACATATATAAAATGGTTTGCTAACTATTTTTCTATGAAAAATATGTATTGGAGTTATTTTGTCTCTATTTTTCCCAGACGTATCAAAGTGTATCAATCTGCCCCGGGGATGGGACACATTGATACAAATTATTTTTTTTGTTTTTTTTTAAAATTAACTGCAAAAATAATATATAAAACAACGATTGTATATTTTTATTACACACTACACAGATTTTGCTGACATAACATAGAAAAATAACTTGAAATTTCTGCTTTCTAGACACCAAAATTTTTTTTGAAAAAAGCTGTATCAATGTTCCCCAGTTCCCTCTACACCTTAAAAATGTTTAGTAAACTTTTTTCTAAACTTTTATGTTTATTGTAATTAAGTTTTTTAAGATTAAATAATGGGAAACTGTACGAATCACAAAAATAATTCAAGCTTTTCAGAAAGAAACCTTTAAAACGCTTTTCTTTTTGCTTTCCAATTTAAGCAAAATGCTCCTAAGAATTATCATATGGTGAAATAAAAACAAGTAGCTATATTAACTTTAATTTTTAAGATGATAGCAAAACAATTCATTCCATTTTAAAAATGAAGCCATGACTGCTGTATGCTCACTTTAGCAACAATTTTAAACCAAGAGAGGCGGAAAGATTTGTTCTTCCTAAGTTTAATTTAGAACAGCTTAAATTACTAAACTTTTTACTGAACTGTTTCTGGAAGGAAGATTGTCATTAGCACAGTTGCAATTGTTAATTAATAGGGTCCACTCGCTAAGTTTGGGTAAATGCGGTCCGTCGGAATAGGAAATATTTTTATTTCTGCCAGCGCATATAATTATGCAGGGAAAAGTAATTAGTTTTATATTAAGTTTCTTTTCTTGCAATAAATATCTAAAAAAAATATTGTATAATAATAGAAAAATATAATTACTATTACTGTTGGGGTTTTTACACCTTTTAAATATAAACAAAAAACACTAAATAACTAACTAAATAAAAATAAATGGTAAAAAAGAAAAAAATACAAATCATCTTGTAAGTTCCCGATTTTTTTAAATACACCATAAAAATTTAGATGATTAAAATACATTAAAAATTTAATGCAGAATTTAGATGTATTTTTAAAATAAAATTTCTCTTTTAAGAATTGTAAAGAAAATCTCTCATTAGCATCAAAATAAAAAAAATATTTGTTGCAGTACATTACAGTTAATATAAAGGATTATAGTAATTATAAAGGCTCAAAAATTCTTTAAATAAATATATCTACTAGTTTTGTCATACAATTGATGTCATTACCAAGATCAGTGATGATAATATTTTTTATCATAATCTCAGAGTTTTTTAATATCCCTACTATATTGAGAATATCGCTTTATTGTATGAACGTAACTTATGTGTCTATTTATTAAACATTTATCTAAGCTTTTATACTTATTGTAACTAAGTTACTTTAAGATTAAATAAGGGAAAACTATAGCAAACGGCAAAGTAATTAAAGTTTTTGAGAATTTTTTTAAACCGTTTCCTTTTTTTTTTTATTTGAGCGAAATGTTCCTGAGAATTAGCATATATTTAAATAAAAATAACTAACTATCGTAATCTTAATTTTAAAGATGAGTGCAAATTTATTTATCGCATTTTAAAGAACGAAAACCACGACCACGATTGATGCATGTTCAATTTAAGAACAATTTAAATCAAGTGAGGCGGAAAGATTTGTTCTTCCCAAATTTATTTTAGAACAGCTTCAACTACTAAACTCTTTACTGAACTGATTCTGAAAGGAAGGGAGTCGTTAGCACAATTGCAGTTGTTAATTAATAGGGTCCACTCGTTAAATTTGGGCAAATGCTGTCCGACAGAATAGGATGTACTTTTATATCAGTTAGCGCCGAAATCATTCAGGGCAAGGAAATGAGTGTTAAGTTAAATTCTTTTTCTTGTACCGATTATTTTTAATGTATATGTTGCATGATAATAGAAAAAGAGAATTACTATTACTGTTTGAGTTTTGGCCCCTTTTAAATACAAAGAAAACAAAATAAATGGTTCAAAAATACTAAACACTTTATAAATTACTGATTTTCTAAAAATACATTATAAAAAGGGAGAATAAAGATGCGTTTTGAAAATAAATTGCACTTTTAAGGATTATAAAGAAAAATCCCTTATTATGTTCAAAGTAGAAAATATATTTGCTGCAGTACATTATGTTTAATATAAAGGATTATAGTAAACATAAAGGCTTAAAAATTCTTTAAATAAATAGATCTACTAGATTTCCTCAAAAAATCGGTGACACTATCAAGATCAGTAATGATAACATTTTTTATCATAATCATAGTACTTTTTAATATCTTTATAAATATGAAGTAAGTCAACAATTGTATGAACTAAATTTGTAAGTCTGTTTATTAAATATTTATGGAAGTTTTTATGCTAATTGTAATTAAAATATTTTAAGATTAAATAACAATAGCAAGCGCTCTATAGCAACTATAGCAAGCGTCGAAATAATTAAAGCTTTTGAAAAATCTTTAAAACTGCTTCCTTTCTTTCCTTTTAAAACTAAGCGAAATACTCCTGAGAATTTCATATACTGAATTAAAAACAAATAAATATCGTCGCCTTAATTTTTAAGATGGCAGAAAAACAATTTTAAAGAACGTAGCCACGAGTGCTGTATATTCACTTTAACGACAATTTAAACCAAGAGAGACGGAAAAATATGTTCTTCAAAAGTTTAATTTAGAACAACGTAAACCCTTTACCACTGTTTCTGGAAGGAAGGTTGTCAGGTTGTCATTAGCACAGTTGCAGTTGTTAATTAATAAGGTCCACTCATTAAATTTGGCAAATGCGGTCCGTTGGAATAGGAAGTACTTTTATTTCAGTCAGCGACAAAATCATTCAAGGTAAGGGAATGAGTGTTCAATTAAATTCCTTTTCTTGTAGTAAATATTTTGAATGTATATGTTATATAATAATAGAAAAGAGAATATACTTTTTGGGTTTTGACACTTTTCAAACATAAACAAAACAAAATAAATGGTTAAAAAAAAAAAGGATTACTTACTACTTTTATAAATTACTGATTTTTTTTAATTACACAAGTTTTTTTAGGTACGCAAGTTTATTTAGATATAATTTTTTTATTTATCTAACATAAATTAATGGAATAAATAACTCACGTGAAAAAGCCGCTTATTTGATTTTGTTTCATCATATTACACGATATTTGTCAACTATTTTGACACGCGAAGTGAAATGTAATTTTTTATTTATTAATTTCCTATTCATTTAAATTTTCTATAGACAATATTCGTTTTTTAATTTAATAAAAAGTGTTTTAAAGGAGATATTAAACGAGATCCTCTGTGCGATCTGTGTTCACACTTACCCACTTGTTTTTTTTTTTTTTTTTTTTTCAATTTATTATCAGAGAATTATCAAATATTAAAATAAAAACAAATAACTCTCATAACTTTAAAATTTTGCATAGCAGCAAAACAATTCATCCCATTTTAAAGAACGAAAACTACATCTTCTGCATGTTCACCTTAACAACAACAATTTAAACCAAGAGAGAGGGAAAAATATGTTCTTCACAAGTTTAATTTAGAACAATTTAAATTACTAAACTCTACACTGAACAGTTTTTGGAAGGAAAGGTGTCGCTAGCAAGGTTGCTGCTGTTAATTAATATTATCCCGCCCGTTAAATGTGGGTAAGTGTGGTCCGTCGGAAATTAGTAAAAGTATCGAAAAAGTAATTCAATTTCAGCGAAATCATCCAGGATGTGCAAATGAGTTATAAATTAGAGTAAATTCCTTTTCATGTAATGTATATTTTCAAAAATACGCTGAATGAAATTAATGAAGGAGAATTGCGAGTGGCAATTGATTCTGAACACTTTACATCGAAGTTGAAAAGTGTTTATACATTCGGTTTGTCTGTAATTCCCATAAATATACTCAGATTCTGATGCAACTGATAAAAGATAGTTTGGGGTCACCAACGATGTTTGGTATTGTATATGAAGTATGTGAGATTGATGGTTCATTTACAAGAGTACAAAAAAAAAAAAAAAATCCATTACATTATGGTACATGCTAAAATCTGTTTGCAGAGTATTTTAATTAATTAGGTTACTCTATTTCAAAAGTATTGAAACTGAAATAAATCGCCGAATTGCACTAAAAGCTGATTATGATAGAATAGGACATTCATAACATTTGTTGTTGATTTACAAGGACGCATAAAAGAAATTGGTTGCGGTACTGAATTTGAGTGATAATTGATGAAAATACGTTTTCAATTTCACCATGTGCTTTTAAATTTAATTATATATACATATACATATTGCATTTTATTTGTTGTACATAAATTCTGTACGTCCTATACAGGGTTGCACAAAAAATTTCTCGTACCATTCTCCCTAATAACTAGAAATTACGGAAGGGAAATCTAGCTATTGTGTATATGTATTTCTTATTTGAACTAAATTTTGGCATGCATGATGTTAATAGATATAAATATTTATATCATATACAGGACTACTCGAAGAACTCGGATAATTTTCCGATTATGGATATATTTTCACAAAATACAATGACTGTATTTTTACAAACATATTTACAAACTGTATTTTTTATTATTTATACAACGTTGTATTTTTACAAAATAAATTTTTACAAATTACAACGACTATTTGGAAAATAATATTTTCAAAGACTATATTTTAGACTTATAAATGATTTCTATTTTTTAAAAAACAATAATAACATCATTTTTATGATGATCACAACGTAGCTTACGTAATAACAGTGTCCAATTAATATGCCTGAACATTTAGAGTCACGTTAATATTTCTAGGGCAGTTTTAAATGAAATTTCAGTTTAACAATTTTCAGTAATGTAAATTTTTAAATTTCTAAACATTGCATATTTTTAATTTTTACATCGTCATATACAGAAAAAAATTACTTTTAAATGCAACTTGTTTGAAACTTGTAGCTAGATTTCTCTTTGAGTTATTTTTTTGTAATTTTTAGTACTTTTTTGTCATCGTGACAACAGAAATATTTCATTTCTAGACATTAAGCATGGACCAATCAAAAAACGAATAAAATAAAAAGCAGAAGTATTCCATTTTTGAAAATTAAACATAGACCAATTAGAAAACGAATAAAAGGAAATAAGTTGTGGAATTCAATCAATGAAAACTTTTAGATATACTTCAGATTTCCCAATTCTCTACTGAGGACAAAATTATTTTCCAAATAGTAATAAATTCTTTTTCTTTTTTTTTTTTCGTTTTTTTTTTTTCCTTTTTTAAATGAATATTTTATGTGAATACAGTGAATAGTGTTAATAAAAGAAAAATATCATTTACTATATTGATTTCTAATTGTTTTTAAAAATTAAATTTACAAAAGAGGCATAAAAAATTATTCAAACAATTGAATAAATTACAATCGTTTTTGGAATATACAGAAGATCGTATTTATAAAAACTAATCGATATTATTGTTCTTTTCCCCTAAATGTACAAAACAATCATTACTTCAATTAAGTAAAAATAACTCCATTTTTCTTAAAGCTTGGTGTAATTTTTTACATATTCTCTTACAGATATTTTCCTGTTGCTTGAATAACTGCCCGTTATAGAAAATAAAGGAAATATAACTAGATTCTCTTTAAGAAAACTTAGAAAAGCATTAACTTATTAAATGTCTCCTTTCAAATACGGCGGTTAAGCTTTTTCGGTTAAAATAGTCTTCTGTAGGAGAAAACGCTTTTTCAGTAGGGGAAATCTGTTTACAAAAATTATTTTAAATTAATATATTCACTTGAGAGAGAACTGAAAGTTTTCTGAAGTGAAATAAATGAAACAGCGCGGGAGAGAATACGAAGACTAAGAGAATAGCAGTATTTGAAAACCATGTTTATATTGACATGCAAGGTGGAAATATGTAAAATAGGGAAATTTTCAAACATTTTTTGGTACTGCTTGGTTATCCCGTCGACCAAAAAACTATCGCCAAACTATGAGATTAAGTGCCAAGAAAGGAGAATCGTGAATGTCACATATAATGACATTAAATATGATACACGTAATTAAAACGTCTATAAGTGATTTTTATTTCGACTTTTTATTTGTATTTTTATTAATATTCTATTAATTACTTGCTTTTTCGTTATTTAAAATAAAAATTATGTCAACATGTATAATTTTGCTATTAGTTTGGCAATTTGTATGATTTGGCAAAATTGATCGACGGAATAACCAAGTAGTACCCATTTTTTTAGACCAATATTTTATATGAATACACTGAATAATATGGCTAAAAGAAGAAAGGCCATTTATTATTGATTTCTAACTCTTCTTAAGCATTTAATTTGCAAAATGAACGTCAAAAAGATTATAAAAACAATTATTAATAAATTATAACAGCTTTCGGAAACAAACAGAAGACCGCATTTATTTAACTGATATTATTTTTTGTTTTACCTAAATCTACAAACAATCATTATTTCAGCTATGTGAAAAGAAATCCATTTTTCTTAACGCTTCTGTTATTTTTCATACATTCTCTTTCAGATATTTTCCAGCTGCTCGAGTAACTGCCTGTTAAAGAAAATAAAGGAAAGATAACTAGTTCTCTTTCAGAAAACTTAGCAAGCATTAACTTATTAAATGCTTCTTTCAACTGCGGTGGCTAAACTTCTTCTATTAAAATGAAGTCTTTCTTCTGTAGGGAAAAATACAGCCTCAGCAGGGGAAATCTCTTTATAGGGATTATTTTAAATCAATGTGTACACTTGAGGGAGAACTGAGAGTTTTCTAAAGCGAAGTAAATGAAACAGCGTGGCAGAGAAGAATACAAGGACTAATCGAATAGTAGTTTTTAGTAGTAATTAGTAATAGTAGTAATTAGTAGTTTGCCATGTTAATTTTGGCATGCACTTTATTAATTTTGGCTTTCGGTTATTTTTAGAGCTATTTTTTTTTCTCTCTCTGTTTGAGTGACTGACTATTACAAAGAAATAAAAATAAATACAAAATAGAAAAATAAATAAATAAATAAATAAATTTAGAGAAAGAATGAAACTATAACTAGGCTGTCTTTTAAAAAACGTGGCAAGACTATTTTAAGTGAATATACTGAATAATGTGGCTAAAAGAAAAAAGGAATTTATTTGTGATTTCTAGCTCTTTTTTTTTTTTTTTTTTTTTTTTTTTTATAAATATTTAATTTGCAAAATAAACGTCAAAAAGATAATACGAGCAATTAATAAATTACAGTCGTTTTTGGAATCAAACAAAAGATCTGTATTTATTGAAAGTAACTGATCGCATTATTTCATTTCCCTACATCTACAAAACAACCATTATTTCAATTAAGTGAAAAAAAAAAACCGCCATTTTTTTTTAAAGTTTCTGTTGTTTTTCACATATTTTCTTACAGAAATTTTCCAGCTGCTTGAGTAACTGCCTATTCGAGGAAAAATAAAGGAAAGATAACTAAGTTCTCTTTCAGAAAACTTAGCAAGCATTAACTTATTAAATGTTTCCTATTAACTGCGGTGGCTAAGCTTCATCACTAAAAAATGTTTTTCATATCCGGAAAAATAATTGCATCAATTTATATGCAAGTATATATAAGTTTATTTATTTCATTTAATTTATGTAAATTTAGAAAAAAGTATGTAAAAACTCATATTAGTATTTCTAGTATACTTTTTTATTAAACGATATGTCAGTATAAATATAGTTCCTCATTTATTAATGTTAACTGACTCCAATACATATCTATATATATAAAATAAGAGATGTCTGTCTGCCTGCCTGCCTGACCGCGGATACCTTCGAATTTATAACACTCAAGTCTCTGGAATTTTTGTTATGAGTGGATGTTAATACTGAAAAGTGTGCTTCGACCGGGTTTTTAAATTTCAATTTAGGCTTTTTTTTAAATTAGAACTTACTGGGTAAGAGAATATTTCACTAATCACCGGCAAAGAAGCAGCCAGGTTAGAGGCTATTTGCAGCTAGCCTTCAATCCGCAGTAATAAAGCAGCAAGCCACTGAGAACAGGCGGTAAATATGAGATTTAATGACTGCAACTCACGGCTGAATGCTGCAACATATTACACACACATTTGTTAATTTTTCCTGTTTTGATGATTTTATTTTTCCTGATTGGTTTACAATTGATCTTCAAAATCCATCCATGGCACCATTAAAAAAAAAAAAAATAGTACACTGTTAAAAAGTTGAAACTTTTGCTGCATCGTTACTCCACCGCTTTTATAGAATATCTCTATTTTGACCAATGAGAATATTCCATAATACAGTGAAGTAATCGTTTTCTATACAATCGACGGAGTGGCGATGCAGCTAAAGATCCAAATTTTTAACAATGTAAATTAGGTAATAACTCCTTTTATGTTTTCTTAGGGTTTGTCCAGATGTGCAACGATCGTCGCGCGTTTGTTAAGAAGATTTTGCATAGATTAGATCTCATTGAAGAAAGGAATTTTAAAATAATTCAATTACTGCGTTATTTATGTGGTTCAAAACAGCTAAAATAAATGACTATGTTTTTTTAACCTTCCAAATCATGATTTTCGTAACAGAAATACACACCTGTATTCACTCAGATAAAATTTAAAATATTCTAAAATTTAAAATAATCTCCCGATAAAATTTTAATTTTTTTTTTCGATTTTAGTATGAATGGAGATTTTAAATATTCGCAATTTATTTCAAAACATCTATGATCTCGGGCATCACCGGTCGGATTAGCTAGCGTATATGCCTAACGTCTTCGGAGATGTCATAAGTAATGAAATAAGAAGTTGACTGAGGAACCTCTTGTTGGATTGCACTCTTTTTATTTGGCCGCTCATCGTACGGATGGATTCGCGAGTCCGATCGGAAGTCTCGGAGTCTGATGCGTCGATTATGGAGAGAGTTACATTGCCTTAATTTCTGCAGGCATCTCAAATCAGCAAAATATCTCATTTTTCGCGCGTGTTGTGGGTAATATGCTGAGGGTTGTAATATTTTCCAGCAGAGGACATAGTTGTGAATTTGGAAGGAACATTTAATTTAATTAGTTCTTTAATTTTGATTGATATGAGGTCAAAGACCGCACGGTCGGTGACGTATGAGGCCCTAATCACAAATGGCTGCAAAAAGCACTCAGACAAACAATTTTAATCCGAAAGAGCATCCAAAAATGACATCTGAAAGCAATAAATGGGTAGGCTGGCAAAGAAAGTTATTTGGACAAAATAGCTTTTAAGCATTAGAATTAAAGTTAAAAAATATTAATTGAGACTTTAAGCTTTAAAATTTTAAGTTTCAATTAAAGCTTAAAAAGGGGTTTAGTTTTTTATCCTTTCATATATACATTCGCTAAACCAGTAAAACAATTTTTATTCCCATTCAGGACAATAGTAAAAAACATCCTAAAATTTCTGTTATTTTTCACTTATTTTTTACACGAATTTTCTATTTGTATTTGAAAGGCTGAGTCTTACAGAATAATAAAGAAAATATAACCAGGCTCTCTTTCAGAAAACTTGGCAAGAATGAACTTATTAAATGTCTCCTTTCAACTGCAGTGGCGGAGCGCTGAGCTTCTCTTACTAAAATGAAAGTCTTCTGTAGGGAAAAGTGCAGTCCCAGCAGGGGAAATATCTTTAGGGATTATTTTAAATTAATATGTCCACGACGGCAGAACTAAGAGTTTTCTGAAGCGAAGTAAACGAAACAGCGCGGGAGAGAAGACTATAAAGACTAAGCGGATAGCAGCTTTTATAAGTAATTAGTAGTTAACCATGTTAATTTTGGCATGCAAGGCAACATAATGTTGAGCATTGAAAATAAAAAATATTCTTATATTTTTATAAACAAAGAAAAAAAAAAAAGATCAAAACAATTATTAAAACTGTTTTAAGAATAAAAATATTTTAGTTGAGGGTATTTAATTTGATGATCATTTTAAAAAATAATAAGGAAAAGTTTTAAAAGGATCTAGCTGGATAAGTATAGCGAAATGGCTCCGGTGGTCGATGTTTGAAATAATCTGAGTGGTAATAAGTTTCACCCTGAGACTATAATATAGAGTGTTTTTAGCCCCTGATCTTGAATTGTGCTTGAGATAATCGAGGAAGTTTGCACCGGCGATGCTCAAAACATATAAAAGTTAAAAAAAAAAGAAACCAGCGTTAGTTATTGAAGAATATATTAATTCATATTACATACATATTTTTACATATTCGCTTAATATTTCTAAGTTTTAACCTTTTTTTAAGTTTAAATATAATATCGTATTTTTAAGTTTCTCATGTTATATTCTATTTGTTAAGTAACACTAACAAATTAATCCGCCTTAATCCGCAGACACTTTACACTTTAACCCGCAAAGCAATTATCGTACAAATTAAACAGAAAAGAATTTTCTAATGCTTATGTTATTTTTCATTATTTTTAACACTAATTTTCTAGCTGTTTTTGAGTGGCTGAGTCTTACAGAAAAATAAAGAAAATATAACTAGACTCTTTTTCAGAAAACTTGGCAAGAATGAACTTATTAAATGTCTCCTTTCAACTAACAGTGGCTGAGCGCTGAACTTCTCCGTCTAAAATGAAGTCTTCAGTAGGGAAAAATGCAGCCTCAGCAGGGGAAATCTATTTACAAGGATTATTTTAAATTAATATGCTCATTTGACGGGAGAACTGAGAATTTTCTAAAGCGAAGTAAATGAAACAGCGCGGGAGAGAAGAATACAAATGCCAAGTGAATAGCAGATCTTGAAAGCCATGTTGTTTTTTGGCACGAAAGGTCGTATTTTGTTAAGCGTTAAAAATCTCAAATAATTTTAATTTACCCCTAAGTATAAAAATTTAGAAGAAATGAAGGAAATAATTATTACTAAATTAACTTTTTTTCTAATATTTGTTTGAATGTGTTTATTGTGATGACCATTTAAAGTAACCACAAGGAGGCTGACATGAATCGCTCTAGATGGAGTTAACCCTAAAAGGAAATATAAAGAAGTAGGAATAAACAGTTATTTAAGAAAGTGAAATAATTGTTTGAATGCTGAGTACACTGTAAAAAAATATCTGTAAAGGTACTAAACATTTTCTAGGAAACTGCACTGTAAAAAAAAAAAAAATCTGTAAAGGTACTATACTTTATCTAGGAAACTGGGATTCCAAGAACTTTTCCTGTAACGGTAACAACAAAAACTCAAGTTTTACAATTGGTTACATGGATTTTTCCTGTTATCTTTACATGAAAATTTCTTGGAATCCCAGTTTCCTAGAAAATGTTTAGTACCTTTACAGATTTTTTTTTCAGTGTGGGATTCCAAGAACTTTTCATGTAATGGTAACAGGAAAAATCAATGTAACCGATTCTGAAACTTGAATTTTTGCTGTTACCGTTACATGAAAATTTCTTGGAATCCCAGTTTCCTAGAAAATGTTTAGTACCTTTACAGATTTTTTTACAGTGTAGTAGCGTAAATTTGCCGAAAGTCTCGCTCTTTTCCCTGTGTTTTTAGTTTAGAAATTTTTCAGTGTAGAGTACATTAAAAAACTATAAAAATTTTCTTTAGAATGAAATATACATATTATTCACGAACACAGAATATTCTACGAATTGAATATTTCCAACTGCACTGTAAAAAAAAAATCTGTAAAGGTACTAAACATTTTCTAGGAAACTGGGATTCCAAGAACTTTTCATGTAGCGATAAAAGGAAAAATCCATGTAACCGATTCTAAAACTTAAGTTTTTGTTGTTACCGTTACAGGAAAAGTTCTTGGAATCCCAGTTTCCTAGATAAAGTGTAGTACATTTACAGATTTTGTTTTACAGCGTGAGCAAAAAATTCAATTCTTATGATAAATTTGCCAATCAGTTTGATTGTGTTAAAATAATATTACGGATTTTTTTTTTTTTTTTTTTTTTTTTTTTTTTTTTTTTTTTTTTTTTTTTTTACTGTGCCGGAAATATATTAATATAAATGTTTCATTTCGAAATGTGTAAAACATTTATTAATAAATCACATTTCATGTGTGCATAAGCACAGTAAAAATACCCTTTTAAAACACTAATTCTACATTAGAAAATGCTACTGCCAATAACGTTTTTTCCAATAGTCTTTTCATTTAAATCTTCCGCTGCAGTGAACAATTACTGTAAACTAAGTCGATCGCCGATCGCAATATCCCGGCATTTTTCCGCTTACGCACTCGAAATATTCATTATAACAAAAGGAATTCCATTTAATTTAAAACTCATTTCTCCGTCCCGGAATGATCTCGGCGCAAGACGAAATAAAAGAACTTCCTCTTTCTCCTGACTCTGCTTACCTACACTTAACGAGTGGACAGAATTAATTAACCATAATGATATCCACTGAATTCTTGCATTTGCAATGCACACCATCCGTGATAATTTGATTGATTGTGAACATTTATGTAAGTGCGGGTTCTAAGATGAGTTCGAAATTTTTAAAGAAAAATGTTGAAGTCGGAAAAAATTTTTTTTAGCAAGATGGAAAAATACTATTATTCCCCACACTGTTCGAAACCTCTTGATATATACAGGGTATCCAAAAATTATTGGGCGCATTTTAAAATTTTATATACAATCACATAATTTCGAGCGCCAATCGTCTATATGTTTGTTTTCAAATACTCGTTTTTCCCAAACTTCAGATTAATTTTGTCGCTGTAATGTAGAAATTATGACTTTAAGTGAAAGGAGTCATTTTTTTCTGTGTTCAATGTCAAAATTAATCAGAAATTCAGAAAAAAAATCCGATATTTGGATCTACGATACATGGAACTAAATATTTTTATTCCCTTGAAGAAAATGTTTCGTCCTGAGAATTTTAGTCTAAACCACACATCTGTACGACAATTACTTAATTTTATATTGTATTTTAAAATGTATACGAATATTTAAGGCCACCCTATATTTCAATTTACTTTTTTAACTAAATGTTAAAAATCAATCATGAGAGTTTTAAATGGATGGAATTGCAAAACAGATAAAAGTCCATTTTAGAAAGGTTTCTCTGTCTGTTAAAAAAGACAAACATTTTTCTATTCTAGGAAAATGTATTAAAACACGAGTAACGGCCTCTTTCAAGTTACCAGCAATTATAGAAAGCGATATTTATCTCTAGAAAACTCAGAGTCCAAAATATTTTCGACATTTAAAGAATCATTCATAAAACAAATTTTTTTTACTACCACTGACTTTCAAAAATGTTTCAGAAAGTTTTTGTAGTGAATTAATCAATTTTATCAAATATCGGTTTTTCAGATACACGCAATTCTCAAATAAACATATTCGTTTTCAAGAAACATACTTTACATAGAAACATAGTAAATTAATAGATCTAATAATACATTAAAATGAATTTTATTTTGTTAACCTTTAATATATGCATTCTATTATACAGTTAAAAAGGTTTAATTAAGAACTAACTGATAGCATCATAAAAACCAGAATTGTGGTTTGAGAAAATTGATAAATACATTACATAAAGTATGCTGAAACATTTTCGCAAATCAATGGCAGTAATGAAAATTTTGATTTTATAAATATTCAATTAAATTTCGGTTACATATAGTTTCTGAATTTCTGGTTAATTTCTGAGGTTTGTAAAGATAAAGAACACAAGTCAAATGTCAGTAGCACAACTAAATACTTTCTAAGACTGTCTATCTATCATCTAATTAATTTTTGGAATAATTTCATTTAATTTATTGCAGCGAATTTTTCACTTATTCTTTGGGTTATTGTAAAAACATGAAGGAATTTATCTAAATAGGGCTCATATGCTTCATGTAATTTTTTAGAAAATATATTATTATTTTTTTTTTAAGAAAAATAAATCTATATAAATGAGAGAAATTTTGCCTTATTTCTGCCTTATTGCAGGAATTTTCTGTAAGAAAATACTGGTATCAAAAAATTTCTTATCAGAAAATTACGGAGGCATACGAACCCTATCTAAAGAAACCCTTCCTCAACTAATTTGTTTTATCTCTAAAAACAACAAACAAACATATACAACTCCGACTTACAGTTTATTTATACCATGTAAAAACGAAGATCCTCTGTCACTTTAAAGTACTATATCCTAAAAATAATCATGATATTTAAAATGGCAACAATAAAAATGACAATAATTTAAAATAGCAAAATAAATTTTACATAGCAGTGCCAAAATTAAAGATCTTCTTACTCGATTTATTCATTATTTAATCTTTTCTTTGAACTTTTTTACTTAATTTATTTTAATGAAGATCGTCTTTTTCTTCAAGCAAACGTAATACTGTAATTTTTATATTTCTTCCTGTACCTTTTTTATTCCTACCAGAAAAAAGCACTGTTTTCTTATTTTTACAACATAAGAGTGATGGTCATTTTACATTCTAAATTCTATCATAAAATCAACTTTAAAATTTACATCAAATTTCAGTGTCATAATTAAGTATTCTCTTACTCTGTAAAAAATTCTGTAATCCTACAGATGTAAAGTTGCCGAAATCTGTATGGTTACAAGCATTTTATCTGTACACTGTACAAGAAAAAATTTAAATCTACAAAACAAATTTTTGTAAAATTACAGAAATCTGCAACATTACAAAAGAGTCTACGAAAATTACAATTATCTTACTAAAATTTTATCTATAACCTGAGTTGCAGTTACATGAAAAATTCCCAGTTTCCTAAAAAATTCTTAGTAACCTTACAGATTTTTTTTTATTTTCAGTGCAAATCTGTGTCTGTTACATGAATTTTTGCTGTTGCCGTTACATAAAAAATTCTAAGGAATCCCAATTTTCTAGAAAACTTTTGATAACTTAACAGATTTTTTTACAGTGTAGTCGCTCTTGTCGTCGTGCAACACTTTTTTGAAAATCTTTTTATTTAGTTCATTTCAGTATTATTTGTTACTAAACTATATTTATTACAAAGTTGTTATCTTTTCGGATAAATAAATAAATAAATAATAATAAAAATACATTTTATTTATACCATATAAAACCATTAGTCACTCTTATTGTCGTTAATCTTTTTTTTTTTTTTTTTAGTTTATTTAGTTTATTCTACTGAAGGTTCAAATTTGTCTTCAAGTGAATGCAATAACATAAAGCAATTTCTCTAAAGATATATTTTTCTTTCTGATTATTTTTTTCTTTCAGAAAAACTCAGTAAAACCGAAGAAATGGAGTTATTTAAGGCAAAGTAAAAAATGTTTAATTCTTAAATTCTTGCTTAGTTTATTTTTTTAAGAAGTTTTCCTTTTTATTTATTTATTTATTTATTGCTTATTCTGTGAAAATAAATTGCTTAATAACATATGAAAATGGTTAAAACTGATAACAAAGTTTGAGAACTCCCCTCTAAATGGTATTTAAAGTGTTATATATCTGTGAAAGAAATTCTACTTCGGCTGGTTATTTATACATTATAAAATCAAAGATCATTTGGCATTTTAAAATATTATCATAAAAACAATTATTTAATTAAAATCACACATTAGTGCCATATTCACAGATTATTTTAGCTTCTCTAGACTTCATTACATTTTCTTGTGTTATATTTTTTATATTTAGTATATTTTATTAAAGTTCAAGATTTTTCTTCAAATTTCTCAAAACAGATTTTTCCCTTTGCTGAATTTTTATTTTTTACTTCCAACTAAACTGACTAAAAACGATAAAATAAAGTTATTGATGTTGAAGAAGAATAATTTTTATTTTTGAATTCTTGCTTAGTTTTTTTTTTTTTTTTTTTTTTTTTTTTTTTTTTTTTTTTTTTTTTTATTAATAGATAGTTTTTTTATTTTTCGTTACTTATTTTACAGAAATAAATTGTTTAAATAATACATGAAAAATTGTAAGAATGAGCAAATAATTAGAACATTTACTACAGTTTGTGTTACATTAACTTGTATCGAAAAGAATTATATATCTGACAAAAATATTCAGTTTTTGTTAGTTATTTACACATCATAAAAACGAAATCCATTTAACATTTTAAACTATATCATAAAATGAACTGTAATATTTAAATCAAATTTAAATCCACTTATCGTTCTGGTCGTTGTTTAATCATTTTTTTGGTAAATTTTTAGTTTAGTTTACTTTATTGAAGTTTCAAATGTGTCATTAACATATAAAATACTCTCTCTAAAGATATATTTTTCATTCTGATTATTTTTTCTTCAGAAAAACTGACTAAACCCGAAGAAATGCAGTTATTGAGGCTGAACACTGAAAAAAAAAAATCTGTAAAGGTACTAAACATTTTCTAGGAAACTGGGATTCCAAGAAATTTTCATGTAAAGATAACAGGAAAAATCCATGAAACCGATTGTAAAACTTGAGTTTTTGTTGTTACCGTTACAGGAAAAGTTCTTGGAATCCCAGTTTCCTAGATAAAGTATAGTACCTTTACATATTTTTTTTTTTTTTTTACAGTGAAGGAGAATGTTTAGTTTCTAAATGTTTGATAGGTTTCTTTTTAAGAAAATAAAGTCTTCATATTTTTCTTTATTCATTCTGCGGAAATAAATTGCTCAATAAAAAATTGAGAATCCTATTTCAAGTAAATTGTAAAAAAAATTCTGTAAAGGTACTAAACATTTTCTAGGAAACTGGGATTCCAAGAACTTTTCATGTAACGATAACAGGAAAAATCCATGCAACTGATTCTAAAACTAGAATTTTTGCTGTTACCGTTACAGGAAAAGTTCTAGGAATCCCAGTTTCCTAGAAAAAATTTAGTACCTCTACAGAATTTTTTTTTTCAGTGTAGCATTAATATATATATATATATATCTGAAAGACACTTTACTTTGATTGTTTATGTATTACATTATAAAAACGAAAAATATTAATCATTTAAAACTAAATAAAATCTACTTTGATATTTAAGTCAAACGTTAGTATCGTAATTAAAGATTTTCGTATTTGCTCTTTCATCGTTTAATTTTTTTTAATATTTTATTTATTTAATTTTAGTAAAGATTCGATTTGTCTTCAATTTTTTCTCCTGCTAATATATATATATATATATATATATATATATATATATATATAAAATCCATTGGTGAACCTTGTCTACTTTTAATGGTATTATATATATATATATATATATATATATATATATATATATATATATATATTCATAAAAACTGGCTAAAGCCAAATAAATGTACTTAATAAAGCTGAAGAAGAAAAGTTTAATTCCCTAATGCTTATTTAATTTTCTAAAAGAAATACGTTTGGTATTTTTGTTTGTTATTCTGCAGAAATATATTGCTTAGTAAAATATGACATTGGTTAAGAATAAACAAAGTTTGAGAACCCCAGGAAAGGCATTCTACTTTTGTAGTTATTTATACATTTTAAAGACAAATATAATTTGATATTTAAAAATTTTATCATAAAATCAATAGTTTCATTTAAATAAACATCAGTGCCATACTTAAACATTTGTTTAGTTTCTTTAGCCGTTTTTTTTTTTTTTTAAATATTTTTATATAGTTTATTATAGCAAAGTTTGGGCTTTTTCTTCAAATTCCTCAAAAGAGATTATGGTCTCCTGCGGATTTTTTTCCAGATTAAACTGACTAAAATCTATAAAATGCGCTTATTGAAGTTGAAGAAGAAATGTTGAATGCTTGTTTAATTTTCCAAAAAAAGAATTTTGTTTCGCTTATTCTGTGAAAATAAATTACTTAAAGTACAAATGAAAATTGTTAAGAATGAACAAAATTTTAGAACACTTAAAATTGTATCGAAAAAATTTTACATTTTACAAAACTTTTCAATATTAGTTGGTTATTTATAAATTGTAAAACGAAAACATTTAACATTTTAAACTATATCTTAAAATCAATTCTGACATTTAAATCAAACTTCAGTATCATAATTAAACATTCTCTTTAATCGCTCTTGTTTAGTCTTTTCTTTATTTTCTTTCTTTCTTTCTTTCTTTATTTATTTTTACTTTTAGAGAAGTTCTAAATTTGTTTTTAAGTGAGAACATAATAACATAAATTAATTTCTTTAAAGGGATTTCATCCCTGCTGAGACGTATTTTATTCCACCAGAAAAATTTACTAAAACCAAAAAAATGTATTTATTAAAACTGAAGGAGAGATGTTTAATTCCTGAATGCTTACATAGTCCCCCTCCCTTCCCCGCCTCAAAAAGAAAAAAAAAAGTTTTTTACATTTTTCTTTGCATACACTGCGAAAATAAGTTATTTAAATAATATATAAAAAATGTTAAAAATTAAAAAAAATAGATCACTTACTTTCAAAGAAATTATACAGTTAATAGAAGTATCCTATTTTAGTTGGTTATTTATACATTATAAAAACGGAAATAATTGTAACATTTTATCATATAATCAACTCTGGCATTTAAATTAAAAATCAGTGTCATAATTAAACATTGTCTTAGTCGCTCTTGTCATCGTTTAATCTTTCTTATGTTTTTTATTTCAGATAACTTCCATGATTGTTTTCAAATGAAGTAGTAACATAAAAAAAATTCCCTTCCTCCTCCCCTCCGCCCCCTGTTGAAACTTCTTGTTTTTTACGTAGAAAGAAATTGACTAAAACCAAAGAAATACAGTTATTGAAGCTGAAAGAGAAAAATTAATGCTAAGTTTTCTAATTTTTTTTTCCGATATTTTCCAAGCTTATTCCTATGAAAAAATTGCTTAATTAGCACATGAAAATTGTTAAAGATGGAATAAAATTTTAGAACACCTATTTCGAAAAATTGTATCGAAAAAATTATATGCCTGTGAATTATTCTACTTTGGTTAATTATTTATACCTTATAAAAACAACCAAGATCATTTGACATTTTAAAATCGTATCATAAATTCATCTCAACAGTGGTGTCATAATTAAATATTATTTTAGTTGATCCAGTGTCATTACACTTTTTCTTTGATTCTTTATATTTAGTTTATTTTAGTGAAGTGCTTCTTTTTTCTTAATTTCACTAAAACGATTTTTTGTTTCGGTTCAATTTTTTTTCTTTCAGAAAAACTGACTGAAAGCAAATAAGGACGTAGTTACTGAACCTAAAGAATAAAAGTATAATTATAAATGTTACCTTAATTTTCTTAAAAAATATATTTTGCAGAAGAAATTTTATAAAGTTATCTGAAAATTTATATATATATATATTTATGTATAAAGAATAACAAAGAAAAAAAAATAACATTCTCAAGTTGGTGTGAAAAGAAAAGTTCAAGCACACTGTAAAAAAAAATCTGTGAAGGTACTAAACATTTTCTAGGAAACTGGGATTCCAAGAACTTTTCATGTAACGATAACAGGAAAAATTCATGTAATCGTTTCTGAAACTTGAATTTTTGCTGTTACCGTTACAGGAAAAGTTCTTGGAATCCCAGTTTCCTAGAAAAGGTTTAGTACCTTTGCAGATTTTTTTTTACAGTGCATACAAAATCAAAATTATCATTTTTCATTACCAAAAAGGTACAATAAAACTAACAATAAAAAAAATCTAGGTTTCAAAACTTAAAAAACATTATGGATGTTAACATGATGTTACAAAGCGGACACCCCAATGATTTCGACTGATTCTCCCAAACATCACTAATGAATGATCGTTTGTTTAATAGGAGACGAATCTAGAAGAATGGGAAGGGGGATGTTCAATGGTTATGTTCCAAATTCACCAGAAGTATTTAGTGTGTTATACCAGATCCGGGGTATGTTGTAGAAGATTCAATGGTTATGTTCCAAATTCACCAGAAGTATTTAGCTTATTATACCTGATCCGGGGTATGTTTTTGGAGAACGTAGCATTACAAGTGTTTCTTCCCTTAGTTAAAATTTTCAATGATCACCTGATTAATGAAGTACCTTAATCGTCAGTGATTAATAGTGAAATAACAGTGATTAATAGATAATTAAGTGAAATCACTGACTGTGATTTTTGTTTTTCTGATGTCTATGTCGATATCTTGCTTCTCATTAAAGCTTTATAATAAAGTTGAGGTTTTGTCATTATTTATACCTGCAATATGCTCTGGTCTTATATGTCTGTCCAAATTGTCTTTTCTGTGGGAATTTTTTCTGTTTTAAATTCTTATTAAAATCTAGCTTTTAAACAAATGATCATTTATGATCATTGACGTCTTAAAGAACTTTTAAGCAACAGAGCATTTTTATAAGCGTAGACAAATTGATGGTTGATCAAAGAATCTCAAGTTTTTATGTAATCACTTTTTCTAGTTTAGTTTTCATTAAAAATGCGATTTGTGTCTGAAAATATAAGATTTTTTTAATGTCGACTTATATATGTTACAGGCCAAACCCGATTTTAGGCCAAACTAGATTGGCCTAGACCAAACTAGTTTATCCTAACGCCCATCGGATAGACTAGTTTTTCCTAGGCCAAACCGGTCTATTCTAACGCCCATCGGATAAACTAGTTTTTCCTAGGCCAAACCGGTCTATCCTAACGCCCATCGGATAAACTAGTTTTTCCTAGGCCAAACTAGTCTATCCTAAGGCCCATAGGACAATCTTGTTTTTCCTAGGCCAAACTAGTATGGCCTAACTCTTATAGGATAAACTAGTTTAGCCTGCTGTTTATTGGTCTGAACTAGTTTCTCCTAGACCGATCTAGTTTAACCTAGGCCAACTCAATTTGGCGTGATTTTGTTGAATTCAATGACCACCACAGCGCCAACATTCTAATTTGTCCTAGGCTGATCTACTTTATCCTAGGCCAATTTAATTTTACGTGTTTTTAGCTCACAGGCGTCAAAGCCTGAGAAATAATGGGCTCGCACATTCTGTATGTATGAATGCACGTACGTATGTACGAATGTACGTACGTATGTACGTGCGTATATACGTAACGCGATAACTCGTGATAGAAATATCCGATTTGCTTCAAATTTTGGGTGTAGGTTCATTCTGATAAGGTACTTTTCTGATTAGTTTTGGGAATTTATTTGATAAGAATAAAGGGGACGAACGAGAGGCTAATCTCCCACCGTTACTTTAGCGAAATGAATTTTTCATGGAGAATTATCAGTTTTCATTTAAAATTTTAGATATAGGAACATTCTGACAATGCGCCTCCGTGATTAGTTGTGGATGTTTATTGTTTAAGTGTAAAGAATAGGGCAATGTAGGTAACCCCCCCCCCCATAAATTAGATAAATGGTTTTTGACGCAGAATTTAAGAATTTGCTACAAATTTTGGATTTAGGTTCTACCTGATAAGGATAAGGCGATTTCCTGAATAGTTTTAAGGGTTTAATGGTTAAGTATGAAGGGAAAAATGAACGATTACCCTCTTACCTAGAAAAAACTAGTTTATCGTATGGACAGTTAGATAAACAAGTTTGGTGTAGAATAAACTAGTTTATCCAATTGGTATTAGGATAAAATAGTTTGGCCGAGGCTAATCTAATTTAGCTCGAAAACGGGTTTGGCCGGTAAAAACATATCTTTCACTAGAAGTATAAATGTGTGTCAAGAGTCATTGCTTATAACATCAATACAGAAATTTAACATGTTCTCCTAGACATGATGCATTGGCCATGGTGTTTGCTTATTCAAGCAAATTATTATTATTTACTTTAATATTATTTACTTTTGTACAGGCAGAGCTCTGTCTGTACAAAAATCAGTGAAAAAGACTGGCCCCAATCAGGCTCGATCTGGCCCTACTCAATTTTTGCAAAAAATGCAGTTTTTACTTCACATACAATTAAGATTCCTTCAAAAAATACTGCTTGTATACTTATTGGATTAATCTACAATGTATTTTTAAATTATGGTGTGTTCGCAGAATGGAAAATACACAATGTATTAATGATTATCTACATTCTTAGACGTTTCAATATTCAAATAGGGATTCATTAAATAATTAATGTAGTTTAGAATCAAAGAAAAAAAAAAGAGAGTTATCAACATCATAACTTTTGAATCCGTTCAGTAAAAAGTAGATTTGTGAATACATTTCTCTGTCATTCCTTAAGGCTTTTTTCAAACCTAAAGAGCTACACCCTAACACATTTATGAACTACTTCCTTTTCGGAAATGCATAAGGTTAACAGATTCAGGTAATATGTAATCGAATGGCGTAAACAATTTTTTCATAAAAGCGATATATCTTTGAGAAAGTACTAAAGATACGTTTTGAATCGAATTTCCGGTTACGAATTCACAAAAAAAAAAAAAAAAAAAAAAAAAAAAAAAAAAAAAAAAAAAAATGACGCCGTGACAAGAATAGCTTATATGTCGACAGGTAATTAATTTCTCAAAAATGGAAAGTTCAGTTCCGATCTCGCTCGAATATGCAATAACAATAATAATAATAATAAATGTAAGTCTGATCTCTGTTGGCACGAGTCTGCAGAAAAAAAAGCAAACACCATATCTAATGCATCATGTCTCTAAGGTGGCCATGTTAAATTCCTGCATTGATGTTAAAAGCAATGACTCAACACACATTTATACTTATTCTAGTGATAAGTATGTTTTTTACCGGCCAAACCCGATTTCAAGCCAAATTAGATTAGCCTATTCCAAACTATTTTATCTTAACGCCAATTGGATAAACTAGATTTTCCTATGCCAAACTAGTGTATCTAAATGCACATAGGATAAACTAGTTTTTCTAGGAAAGAGGGTAATTCTTCATTTTTCCTTTCATACTTAACCATTAAACCCCCAAAACTATTTAGGAAATCCCCTTATCGGAAAGAACCTATATACAAATTTGAAGCAAATCCGTAAATTCTGCGTCAAAAATCATTTATCTAAATTATGGGGGGTAACCTACATTGCCCTTTTTTTACACTTAAAAATAAACATCCACAACTAATTATGGAAGCGCCTTGTCAGAATGATCCTAAATCTAAAATCTTAAATGAAAACTGTTAATTCTGCATGAAAAATCCATTTCTCTAAATTAACGGTGGGGGATTAGCCTCCCATTCGCTCCCCTTTATTCTTATCCAATGAATTTCCAAAATTACTCAGAAAAGTACCTTATATCAAAACGTACATCCAAAATTTGAAGCAAATCGGATATTTCTATCACGAGTTATCGCGTTGCGTACATATATGCGTAAATACGTACATAGATGCGTACATACATACATACAGAACTTGCGAGTTCCATGATTTCTCAGGCTTTGATTCCTGTGAGCTAAAAACACGTAAAATTACATTGGCCTAGGGTAAACTAGATCAGCCTAGGACAAACTAGAATGTTGGCGCTATGGCGGTCACTGAATTCAATAAAATCATGCCAAATTGAATTGGCCTAGGATAAACTAGATCGGCCTAGGAGAAACTAGTTCAGAATAATAAACAGAAGGCTAAACTAGTTTATCCTATAAGAGTTAGGCCAAACTAATTTGGCCTAGGAAAAACTAGATTGTCCTATGGGCCTTAGGATAGACTAGTTTGGCCTAGGAAAAACTAGTTTATCCGATGGGCAATAGGATAGACCGGTTTAGCCTAGGAAAACTAGTTTATCCGATGGGCGTTAGGATAGACCGGTTTGGTATAGGAAAAACTAGTCTATCCGATGGGCGATAGGATAAACTAGTTTGGCCTAAAATCGGGTTTGGCCTGTAACATATACAAGTTAAACTTTACCGGCATGGACCAGTTTTGTTAGTAAAATGAGACATTATCGATTGCCACCGGAATCTACAAACGACTTTTTTAGAAATTAAGGATTCCTTAAATAAAGCTTCCATTGAAAAAGCAAAATTTTATTAAAATATTATTGGCGCCGTTTGCAAGTTTGGAATTAAAATTAGGTGTGTCCGGGTTGGGCACACTGTGCTGGAAAGGGTTAAGAATTTACGAATATTTTGTCAATCAAAATACTGGAATCTGCTTACACGTAATTATATGCGGTATTAAAAAATGCTCTTAAATATCGAGTTAAATGGTACGATTTTTTAATTATTATTATTTTTTGAATTGATGCTAAACCTTGAAAAAAAAAAGAAAACTATAAAAAACTATGTGTTAAAGCTACAGTTAGTATAAACTTAACAATTTTAGCGCAAACCCAATCATTTGTTTGAGAAGTCAAGTTCCTTACAATGTTTGACAAGCCCAATTCTGGGTTGTCTGGTTAAAAAAAGAAAAGTTAAACCTAGGTGTAATTTCTGGGTTTCGATGAATGTGGTATCAAATGAAAGATCTCGTCGTGTGCTTTAAAAAGTGCAAGGGTCCGAATTCAACAGCTTTCGAGATATCAGCACTTGAAGTGTGAAAAACCACCCATTTCCATAAGAATAACAGAGCTATTATGCATCTCACATAACCACCAGCCAAAGAAAAGCACTCTATTTTACACATAGTTTATGCATTACGTCACGCCACACATCTGCCGAAAAAATTGCATAAAAGAAGGTGGTGGAAATAATAAAAACATATGGAAAAAATCTCGGAGTGCAGCTGTATGCGAAAATTTCGTAGAATACGAAGTACTTGTTTGAAAAAGGGGAAATACCCGGCAATGTGTGGGTGTAAAGGATTCTTCTCGTAGCTCGAGAAAAGGTATAGGCAGGAGGATTAAATACAATGCAAAAAAACTTTTAACTTGCGAACAATTTATATACCTGCCTGTCTATTTATTTATTTATTCATTCACACTTCAAGTGCCGATATCTCGTAAGCGGTTGGATTCAGACAGGTAGTTCCATTGCACTTTGAACGTACATTACGAGATCTTTCTTTTGATACCACACTCATCCAAATCCACAATTTACACCGGGGAACGTTCCCTATAAGTGATTTATCTACCATACTGTAAAAGCAATATTAGGCAACCAACGACGCACAAGTTCAGGTAAACCCTTGCAAAATTCTTGAGATCTTCATGCCCTGTTTCTGCTGGCGTAATAGTTTCAGTAACAGCTTCTCTTCTTCACTTTGCAAAGTGTAGTTGGAGAGATGTTACCAGAGCTACACTAGATATCGGTCTTGATTATTCATGACGTCACAAAATGTGGCTGGCTGCTATCAGTAATTGGTACAAAGGAGACAGCCCATCGTTTTGTACCAATCGCTGTATGTCGTTAATAGCGACTAGAACTCCTATAATAGAAGCCTTTATAGCAACCAGCCATCTTTTGTGACCTCATGATAAGGAATGAATGAGCGAACCTGGCAACTAGTGTTGCCTTGACGTTACTGACGCCATTAATTTCGATTCCCTTCGCCCTATCTGCACAAAGTCTAGAAATCTCGGTTGGTCTAACTTCGTACTCCGTCGTTATCACAATCACATATGATGACCCCAGAAGTGAAGAAGTACAGGTGACAAAATTGAAAAAATTGAACTAAATGTACAGACGACCTGAAAACATGCTTTTTTCTTTTAAATTAATGATATATAAGCGATTTTATTATTACGTGCCGCGTCCTGGAGATCAGTCCCTTTTACTGAATAATAATTAATATGATTAATAATAAAGTTAATGAAAATTGTACTCTACTTTTTTTTTTACAAAAAATCAAATAAGAGTTTAAAGACTGTGATGAAACAAGCGACAACCTGTTTCAATTTAGCCAATTATTATTTATGTTCAAATTTAATGTCAATTATCCTTGAACTCAGTTCACTCAAATCAAATTTTTGTCAATTGTACCACTTGGCTTCTGAGGTCCTCAACATTCTCACGGAAAAAGAAAATGCAAAATCATAACTTTATAAAATACTTTTTTAATTAATATAAAACACGTGTAATAAGGAAATTCATCTCCTTATGGTTAAGTTATCACACTTTGTAAAAAACGGTAAATTGAATGTTTTACAATTCTGATGAAAAAGAATGATAATCAACATGGAAAATCATAACAGTTCTTTTGTTCTTTAATAGATGGCAGCAGCGTACATTTTATTGCTACAATTATTCGGTTCAAAAAATCCGATATTACTAACACATAATAAAAAAGAAAATTCGCCCAACAAACTCTAGAGCATGAATCACCGATTTATTTTTACGCTTGCGCCATGTCGTGCATGGTAATCAAAAGTATTGAATTAATATTTTCTCGACCAGCGCGGCCATTATCTTCAGCTGCTGTAGCGATCCCCAAAATCTATTGACAGATTGTTCGCTCTTAGTTAAATTAGCATTAGTGTTTTCAGGGGGAGAACGCAAAATTTAAATTCATTCCGGTCGGCGTTTTGTACTCTATTGTAACGAAATTAGCTGTTTTAGTGAAATATTGATTGGTTTAAAAAATAAATGTTGATGGTTGTTGGTAATGCTGATGTATTTTTAAAGGAAGGAAAATAGTTTCTTTTCTTTTCTTTTTTTCTTTCATTCTCTTTATCTCTTTGTTATTATTATTTTGAATAACAGAACAGACTCAAGATAAATCATTTTATTTTTCAGAGTTTCATTTATCTGACGAAACCCTATTCGAATCTATCCTTTGTCTGTCTGACCATAGCAGATTCCGTATATTAACTGTGTAAGTCAGAGACTTCAAATTTAGTATAATTACAGCTAAATACCTTGTGTTACACGAAAAATCATGAAAATTTTGAAAAAGTCCATTTTAATTAAATCAATTTTTTCAGTGTCATCCGTTTATTTTTACGATTTAAATTTTAAAACGGAACCTTTAATTCAACGCTTTTCCTGTAGGCATCATAGCTTGGAGGCAAAGCATCTCGCTAGTAAACATAAAGGTCTTAGTTCGAACCCCGATGCTGGAACATGAAATTTTCATGTTAACATTAATTTAATAAGAAATTTCGTATTTTTAGCCAATTTAAGGGTTTATATTATTAGTTTTTCATTCATCTGACATTCATAATATTTTATTTTTAAATTCAATTTTCTTTCTATTTCAAAAACTTTTGCGATTTATTAATGATTCAGTCTTTTAAATTTAATTTTTTCGCTTTTATAAATTTCAAATTTTATTTATATCTTCGGGTTTTTTTTTTTTTTTTTTTTTTTTTGGATTTTCAAGAATTTAGAAATTTGGATTTTAAATAAATAATTTGATTTGAACATTTTTAATTTGATTAAAAATAAGTAACTTCTTTTATAATTATTCTAAAATTAAATTTACTGATACTACAATCTATGTTAGAATTTAACAACTATAAATTTACAATTTTGATTTATTAGTTAAAAGAATAATTATTTTAAAAGACATATTAAACGAAATCCTCTGTGCAATCTGTGATCGCACTTATCCAGTTGTTTATTTTTTCCAATTGGGCAAAGTTAAGAAAATTGCTTCCAGTTCTAAGCATTTTTAAAGCTGACAGGCGCAATGTATACGACTTATACTATTAATAATCTAATTATAATATTATTATAGATGTTATATTTTTTATCATTACAGTTTAATTTTGAATTGGTTGTACTTTTGAAAATTAGCATTAATACTGTTATCATGATAATGTAATATTTAAACTGATTTCAGTTTACTTTCTGTATTTTGTCTTGACGATATCATCTGTTGAGATCTTTTTTTTATGATACATTTTTCTGCACATTTTTTCCCGCACACGATTATTGAAATTACTTTATTCTTTTAAACAAGCATGGTAACATTAATAAGAATTAGAATTTAATACTAACATTCTTACAATCATATTACAAATACCGCTATTAACACTACTACTAAACTTTGACTTTCTCAGAAAAATAATAAAGGTCTTGACAGGCCAACTTTAAGTCCAGTCTTAAACTTGATTGAGAATGTCTGGGCTGTTTTAATTCGCCGGGTTTACGGCAATGGAAAGCAGTGTGATTCTATTCAAGAACTCGAAGAGGCCATTGAGAAAACATAGTACTGTTTGCCTCCAGAAGCCATACAAAAACTAATAATTTCGATGGACGTATATGTTTATTTGAATTAGTCCGAAGTCACGGAAAAATAATTTGTAAGTAAAAGTTCTGTAAAAATGATAAATCTGGTTGTTGTGCATAAACTTTTGAGACAATTTTTTTAAACATATTTTTGAATCATATTTTTTACAATTGTGTAACTTATTTTTTTCTATTTTTGATATAATTTATTTAAATAATGCCTAAAAATCTGCAAATAAAAAAATGTCATTCATTATAACTTTTTGTAATTCTTTAAAAATCGACATTTTATGCTTGTGTTTAACCCTCCAAGCGTCTTGCAAATGAGTAAATTTGTAATGTTGTTTTCTCTGCATTTTGTCTTAATAGCTAATAAAATATAATTCTTTCAATATTACATAAAAAATCTTATTTAAGAATATAAATGTAATATTTGAGAGTCTTAATCATTCTTTAATACTTTGAAAATTCATTAAATTTATAGAATTATAATATCTTAAACATTGCTTATATTGCAGTGAAACCTGGAGCTTAGTGTACGGAATATTACGGGACAAACGCTTAGAGGGTTAAACTTTTGAGGCAGACCTTATTTATAATAAAACAAACAAACAGACAAATAAACAAAAAAGATAATAACTTATTCACTCATTCACTGTAAAATCCCTCAACAAGAGAAGTAAAAGTGTTTTGGTTTGATTGCATTGATAATGTAATTTCCGATATAAAGAGTGTGAAGTAATTTTTCAGCTGTCAGTATTGTTAGATTATTTGAACAAATCATTGATATCTGATAAAAAAGGGTACCAGATGCATTAAAACCACTTAACCGGCGATAGGTATGGGGAAACAGTGCTTTTACCCCCGACTTATCTCCCGGGGCAGACGGTTAAGTGGTTAAATATATTAACTTTTAATAATATGTCATAAGGTAAGAAAGAAATTTACCGTTAGTTTTTTATTTTTTTTAAAGAAATCTTTTTACTCATAAACTATGACTTAGCGACCTCAAATGCGGAATGATATTTCAAATCGTGGTTTTTATCTTTAATCATAATTTCTATATTTAATCATAATTCATTTGACAATTGAGAATAAACAATTCTTTTTATTTATAATAAAATACTTTCTATAAGTAAAAAATTAATCAACATTTTTAAGTTCTAAATACCCCCCTTTTTTTTGCTAATCTAAATATGTACGCAAAAAAGCATAAATTAATAGCGGAGGTAGGGCTAATTAGGATCACTTTTTGACAATTTGAACTTTGAAAATAAATTGCCAGCGAATGAAATGGTTTGCATAATAATATTATGTATAACTTTTCTCAGAAGGTAGTTGCCTTTTGAAATGTATAAAGAATAGTTTTTTAATGTACTATGTTACCTGGTACAAGTGCCTTTTTCAGAAGCTACCTCTTTGATCCATACCTTATAAAATGCAAAGTTATAGGTAAATGGGATTAAAAACTCTTACGCTGTAAAAAAAAAAAAAAAAAAAAAAAAAAACGTTAAAGTTACGGCACAGCAATGTTGCCAAGAGCAATTTTTGTCATAAATTTAACGGATTTTTTTTACAGTGCAGTATGGGCTTTATCGCAAGATATTTTTAATTTTTGCAGCTTCAACTTTTCTATGAGGTACAGCACTGGAAAAATAAGTACGCTGGAAAAGGTGTTTTAAAAGGGATTTTCAATGGTCATATATTTTACACTTTACAGTATGCCTACAAAACAAAATTAAACGCAAAATTTTCTATTGACAATTCATAGCTTTGATGTATTACTAAAGAACTGATTTTTAAAGTTAAAAAATCCCCCCTTTTTCCGAAATAACATTAAATACATGCAATGAGGGATAAGCTAAAGCTTTGTGTTGTGAAAGAAGAAAATTTCTTTTGCATTGAGTGTTGAGGTAAATAAGGCCTGAAACATGCATTCAAGTCTAAAATTTTAAATAAATGCAAAATAAAATTGTAAAATAAAATCGTAAAATAAATGTTTCTTAACACAAAATGTGCAGTAAAGTAAACTAAAATAGGAGTATTTCACAGGATCTGTAGATTGAAAAAAAAAAAAAAAAAAAAAAAAAAAAAAAAAAAAAAAAAAAAAAAATGCATTTCAAACCGCGATTTGACTTAAATAGAAAATAAAATATACGTTCCCACGTACCCTTAACCCAAAAAAGCATATGATCCGATTTACCTCAAAAATGTTATTTCTGGGATAATTATTATAATGCAGATTCTTAATGTATAACATTTATAATCTGCATTATACTAATTATCGTCATAACTTCGTCTGCTGCAAAATATAACTATTTCCTCTCAAAAACTACCCTTTTCTAAATTTAAATCCATATCTATATTTCAATATTCCTACAATTTTTTTCGCAGGACCTTAAAACATTCAAAAAAAAAAAAAAAAAAAAAAAAAAAAAACGCTAAATTAAAAAATTCTCTTTTGCCAGGCAAAGTTTTTCTTTGTGTTCTGGGAAATCATTGATTACTTCTAGAAGAAGATATATTTTCATACTAAAAAACTGCTCATGTAGAATATCAGTCGGACTTCTTAATTAGAATGTTCATCTTTTTTTTTTTTTTTTTTTTTTTTTTTTTTTTTTTTTTTTTTTTTTTTAATCTGTTATAGATAGCCCCTGAAGTGCCTCTGATCCGAATTACCCCTATCTACCTCAAAATATTTGATCAGTCAAATGCAATCACTGTTTTTCCTTTGAATATATTTAATTTAATAAAAACATATAAATCTCATTCTTCATCATTGGTTAACAAATTCTCTTTATCATCATCTCACGCCCAAATAAAACACAACACATTCATTTTGGCATTCCTCCACTGGAACTAATCTTTTAGTCAGATATCACTAAGGGAGATGAAGAAAATAATCCCGACAAATGCCTTAGTCGACGATCGATAAAAGCAATAACTTGCTGTGAGGGACAAGAAAGAGCTACAAGGCTACACTCAGTATATATTCAGCCTAATACCAGTAAATATATCAATGTTTATAATATGCATGTATTTATTAAAAAGGATTAAAAATGATTTTAACAATTCTCGAATGATTTAAATTAATTGAAAAGATGTTTTTTAGTTCATCTACAGGCGACATCAGGACTAAGGAGGTTAATTCATAGAGTTTTGATTAGATCAAGCCTCCCGACGTTGCCTCTTTTTAAAATATAGTACATGGTTATGTTTAGCTTAATTTAATGTACAATCTTTATGGCTAGAATGAAAGCTCAATATTTCTGCATTGCGTATTACCAATCTGCATTATATATTTACTTAAATTAATATATTGTATCGGACAAAATCTAACAAAATATGTTTTAAAATACCCTTTTTAAGCTCAAAACTCTTCACAATTGATTTTTCCACACCAGATTCAATTAGCTGCATGAAACAAAGATTACTGCAGGAGCATTTCAGTGCCTTTAATTGCCATCTAATAACTAAACTCTGAAATTCTATTAAATATGAAAACCGAGGAATGGGTTAAGCCTCCCCTGTGATTAACTCTCCCTATTCTTCCCTGCATCTAATTTCATCAAAACGTATAAATCTCTTTCTTCATCATTGATGACAGATTTTTGATGAACAGATATACTATTTAGAAATTACTGTTATATGGTATTATCTTTTTACTTATACATTGCATTTATATCATCTTCTGTGTACATGGAGTTTTAAGGTAACATTTTTTTTCTTACATAGAAGTTAATCTGAGCTATTTGTAGCTAGATAGCATTATATCAACAATCCCATCATATCAAAGAATTGCAGTTTGCTATTCGTAAACGCATACCTCAAATAAGGGAAACAATGAAGTTCCAGGTTATATAGCCGAGGGAGGAATTTGAGATTATAGCCTCTTCTGTTAGAGATGTAGTCCTGTTTTTTTTAGGTTCACTCGGTGTGATAGGTAGGAAAGAATCAGTTTGGTGGGTGTACGCCAACTTGTATTGTTGAAGTTCCCTTCGAAGAGTTTTGGAGAAAGAGCGTAAGCTATTGGTGCATACCATCAGCATATCTGGAAAATCCAGCATTATCTCTGATAAATCTATTTTAAATCAAAAAGGGCAACTTTGTGACAAAAATTTTAATTTATTTTTGTTCGGAAATGCATGAAACTAGCACGTGTTGTTACTCAGACACTGTCTAATTACATTCAGTTTTCTGTTTTTTTTTTTACAAACGCAATAGAAATTTCATAACAAGCCTTCAAAGTTGACGTTTTTGAATACATTTCCTGACGGAAGCAAAAAAAAAAAAAAAAAAAAAAAAAAAAAAAAAAAAAAAAAAAAAAATTGGTCAAAAAGCAGGAGAAAAACGGGTGATCACGTGATCGAAATAGCTTATAATTGGATAGGTAATTTCATTATCATAAAAAGGAATATTCGAATGATAATTTCAAATGATTTCGAATGATAATGAAATTATCATTCGAAATTGCTTCCATAGTCAGGCTTTCGAATTTGATATCTTTCCGTAAAAAATAGATTTGTAAATGTGTCAAAACGTTTTATGCGTGTTGAGCGGACCAGTTGAGAACAACCTTAACGAACTTAGTGTGAAAGAGTTATAGATATTTTATTTAATTAGGAACCCAGTATGCAGAAGATATTGACTGTATTTAACTTAATGTCAGACCGGATCATCTATATCCGAGTTTTTAATTATAAATATCATTTTGATGTACTTAAATAGTGTGTAGATAAATTGTTCGTTAATTTGAATTGATAAAGTTTAACGTTCTTTTGACAATCCTTCTCACAAAGTGCCCGATATACTAACATAAAGGGACATTCTTCGAAGTTATATGGACTAAGAAAGAATACAACATTGGCTAAAATTCTTTTCTTTATCATCTCACGTCCCACACCCAAATAAAACACAACACATCCACTTTGGCATTCCTCCTCTGGAACTGATCTTTTAGTCAGATATCACTAGGGAGATGAAGAAAATAATCACGACAAATGCCTTAGTCGACGATCGATAAAAGCAATAACTTTCTGGGAGGGATAAGAAAGATCTACAAGGCCATAGTTATTAGACGGCGACTTCTCATTTTAATCGGTTTTAACAGTTAGAGCCTTGTTATTTTTAACGAGAGTTCACATAAAATTGAGTAGAGGTTTGCATTTTCAAATAGCTTTTCTTACACAGGTACATGTAAATTAGTGGAAGTAAATTCCACTCTTTTTCCATACTTTTTTTATATATTTTTATAAATTTTAGTCTATTTTAAAAGCCAAATTGCTCACTATTCAAATAAATGCTTTAACATTCCAATTAAAAATAAACGAGCAAAATATTTAATCAGTCTAAGATAACAATTATTTCTGCTTTGAATATCACTATTTCATAAACTTTTTTATAACTGTCTCCTTGACATTGATTGATAAACCTTCTTCAAATATCTCACGTAAAACAAACCACAACAAGCGCAATTTAAAAATCTTTCTTTGAAACTGATCTTTTAGTCAGACATAACTGAGTTAAACCATAATTATAGTTGCGAAGAAAAATACCTTTGTTGACAATTCATAAAAGTAGTGACTTTTCAATTGAAAAGAAAAAGAGACAAGGTTATGGTCAATAGATGACGTCTCTTTTTAAATTATTTTAACATTTAGAATCCTCTTATTTTTAATGAAAATGATTGAATAAAAATCTGTATTTTCAATTATTATTATTTCTTTCTTTCTTTATTGTTTAGGAACAGGAACAGGAGCGTATCGTAAGAAGTTACTCATCCTTCATAGGGAAAAGGCTTACATGCATTTTACCAACGGATCTGCAAATGAAAATAGCTCAGAAGCTCAACGATTGTACAAAGAGATGCTTCCTATCTTACTTTTGTCACTTAAGGGTGTATTTCAAAGCAAAGGTGTATTTCAAACCATAATTTTAGTTGCGAAAAAAATACCTTTGTTGACAATTCATAAAAGTAATGACTTTTCAATTGAAAAGAAAAAGAGACAAGGTTATAGTCAATAGATGACGTCTATTTTTAGATGATTTTAACATTTAGAATCCTCTTATTTTTAATGAAAATAATTGAATAAAAATCTGTATTTTCAATTATTATTATTTCTTTCTTTCTTTATTGTTTAGGAACAGGAACAGGAGCGTATCATAAGATGTTACACATTATTTATAGGGAAAAGGCTTAAATGCATTTTATCAATGGAACTGCAAATGAAAATAGCTCAGAAGCTCAACGATTGTACAAAGAGATGCTCCTTATCTTACTTTTGTCACTTAAGGATGTATTTCAATGCAAGCTGCTTATTTTCTGATTTATTTTTAAATTAATTTTTGCTCTCAAATGCATCAAATTGGAAAATTCTCTTATTTAGGAACTATATAATATGCCGTGCTTGTCGATTTTTTGATAAAGGAACAAAAAATGCTGTCAAATTTGACACTTTGAATCAAATTTTCTGAAGCAAGAGATCTGGAATGGAAAAAAAGGGTCATACAGAGAAAGTAATTAATTAAAATCAAATTCTAAAGTGTTTAACGAAAAAAGATATCACACGGAATCTTACACATCTCTACAAAAATCACCTCAGCAAGTTTCATGTTTCTACTTTTAAAAATGCTTCTGAAAATGTATCGTAAAATTTCGTGCTGTTGAAGGTGGAGATATATTTTTTCGAAGACATCTTAATCGATCTTAATGTGTTTTTGCTTCATATAACAGCATCCTATTCGGTGCCCTCTAGCACCTTTGTATTTTAATTGCGACCATGCATTCGCTGATGAAAGTTGTTTGTATGGTTGTGTACTACCACATCTTAAAAAATTGTTCATTTTTGTTAAACATCTTATATATAAAAGTGATATTATGATTGTATTTGCAATCCCTTTAAAAAGGGTATTTATATGAAATCTTCCGATTTCAAATTTAAATTGTACGGAAACTTTGAAACTTAATATTTAATAAATTGCGGAAGCCATTCATTCAATCATACTTGAGATGTTGCGTAGATTGAGATTGAGTATCAAATATTAGACACTCCGAGAACTACAAACGGAATCCATATCAAAGTACATATATTCATAAATATTAATAATTCCGAAAAATAAATATTTGCATAAAAATAAATTTACTGTCATAACATATCAGTATAACGTACAACAACATTTAACTATTTCGGAAAAAACATTGCAACAAAATAAACTCATTTTATTGATATTCATGAACTCCCAAAACTGAAATCTCCAGGACTCTTAGTTTCGTACAATTAACATTTGAAGTCATTTAATTTGGATACTTTGTATATGTACTCGCAAATCAGTGGAATTAATTTACATATTTTTTATGATATCCAGTTATAAATTTAGTTTTTTCTTTTCTTTAAGAAATGTGTTAATTTTCTTTTTTCAGATATTCTAACATTTCAATAAGAAGTAAATGAATACAATACAAATAAACTTGAAAATAAAAATAACGAGATTAGTAAAAGGTGTACAAATTTGTTGCAAAGTTTGAAAACTATACAAACAATAAAATAAAGTTAAGGAAATCAACATTTTGTTCCTCATCTGATATTTTCATTTGGAAAACGCTATTATATTGCTTCCGAACACAGTAAAAACGCCTTGAAATTTAAAAGCTCATTACATTACCAGTCAATTATTGTTTTAACCAATCATAAGCAAGAAAATATGCATTGCCAACATTTATCTAACAAAAGTTAGAATAAACATGTAAATGGTTTAATGGAGGAGAATCATGAGGAGTGATCTCACGTTGAAAAGTATTGGCAATGCATGTTTTTTTGTTTATGATTGGTTAAAGCAATAATTGACCGGTAATATAATGAAATTTTAAATTTCAGGACGGTTTTACCCTGTTCGGAAGCAACATAATAGCGTTTTATTGATGAAGGTATCAGATGAAACGCTGATTTTCTTAACTTTATTGTTTGTTAGTTTTTAAACTTTGCAACAAAATTGCACACCTTTTAGTAATATTGTTATTTTTATATTCAAGTTTATTTGTAACTTCTCATGGTGCAAATTTCCAGTTCTTTCACAATAAATGAAATATTTGACCAGTCAAAAATAGTCACTTTTTTAAATAGCACTATTTCACAAAAACGCATAAAAATATTGATTGATAAACCTTGTTCGTGTCATCCCACGCCCGAATGAAACACAACACATGCATTTTGGATATTTTCTCCTGGAATTGACCTTTTAGTCAGGTATCACTTATTGAGAACATAATCCTCCCTTGCAGTTGGGAAACAAAATGCCTCAGTTGGCGATCGATAAAAGCATGAAGAGAGACAAGGCTACAGTCAATAGATGACGTTTTTTCATTTTAACAGATTTTATCAGTTAGAACCTCCTTAATTTAAAAAAACTACACATAAAAGTGAATACAAGTTTGTATTTGCAAGCGACTTTTAACAGGGTGACTATATAAAACCTCCCTTATTTTAAAGGTTAATTTACGGAAACTATGAATCCTTGAAGTTTGCGGTATAACGGATTAACTTCACAGCAAGTTTTAATTGCTGCATTTCCCCCAAAAAGTTAATTTTAAACAAATTGCGGAATCCATCAATTCAATCATACTTGGCATGTTGCACAATATGTGGATTTAGGTTGAATATCGACTGAACATCATAAGTAATTTCAAAGTATATTCATATACAAAAATATATTTTTTTCTTACAAATAAATGTTGGCAGCAAAATGACCTTCTTGTCATAACATATCAGTAAGGCATTAAAGAAGAATTAACTATGTCGGGAAAATAAATTTTGCACAAAAATAAACTTGTTGTGGCTTGGGAAACTTGAAATTGCATATTATTGGTTTCCGCGTATAGTTAACATTTGAAAGTATTTCATTTGGGCACCCTATATATGTAATACAAATCAGTGGAACTAACTTACATATCGTTCAGATCACTACTCATAAATTTAGTCTTTCGTTTCTTTTCAAATCTGCTCATTTTTTTTAAACGCTCTAACATTTCAATAAAAGTAAATGAATAAAATATTTGATCAGTCAAAAATAATCACTGTTTCTTCTTTGAATAGTAATATTTGAGAAAAACGCAATAAAAATCTTTCTTCGCCATTGATTAATAAATCTTGTTCGTGTCATCCCACGCCCAAATGAAACACAACACATGCATTTTGGTTATTTTTCCCTGGAACTGACCTTTTAGTCAGTATCACTTATTGAGAACATAATCCTCCCTTATATTTGGGAAACAGAATGCCCCAGTCTACGATCAATAAAAGCATGAAGAAAGAGAGACAGGCTATAGTCAATAGATGACGTTTTCACATTTAACAGATTTAATCAGTTAGAACCTTCTTAATAAATGAAATATAGATAAAAAAGTGAGTATAAGTTTATATTTGCAAGCCACTTTTAACAGGGTGTCTATATGAAACATTCATTATTTTAAATGTTAATTAACGGAAACTATGAGTCCTCGAGGCTTGTGGTATAATGAATTAACTGCAAAACAAGTTTGATTTACTACATTTTCCCCGAAAATGTTAATATTAAACAAATTGCGGAAGCCAATCATACTTGAGATGTTGCGCAGTATGGGGATTGAGACTGAATATCGACTGGACATTCGTAAGTAATTTCAAGGTACATACATATATAAAAAGATAAATTTTTCTTTCACTTAAACGTTTTAAATAAAATAAACTTCTTGTCATAACATATCAATAATGCATATCAGAATAATTAACTGCGTCAGGAAAAGAAATTTTGCCCCTAAATAAACTTGTGGTTGCCCGAAAATGCGAATCTTTAGGTTTCATAGGTTCCGCACAGTTAATATTTGAATTCGTTTCATGTGGACACCCTGTATATGCATCGCAAATCAGTGGAACTAACTTTCATGTTTTTAAGATAACTACTCATAAATTTAGCCCTTTTTTTTTTTTTTATCTCAAATCTGCTCATTTTTTTCAAACGTTCAATAAAAACAAATAAAAAACCTTCTTTATTTAAAAAAATAACATTTCATTAAAATATAAATGAATTAAATATTTGATCAGTCAAATAGTCTGTCCCTTTTTTGAATAGCACTATTTCACAAAAACGCATAAAAATATTGATTGATAAATCTTGTTCGTATCATCCCACGCCCAAATGAAACACAACATGTGCATTTTGGTTATTTTCCCCTGGAATTGACCTTTTAGTCAGATATCACTTATTGAGAACATAATCCTCCCTTGCAGTTGAGAAACAAAATGCCTCAGTCGGCGATCGATAAAAACAATGAGTTCTAGGGTGGGACATCAAACAGAGAAAAGGGGAAAAATCATGTTCCAAATGGAACAAATCTTATACTTGATGTAACAAATAAACATGTAATGGTCTTCTGTATTTATCATTTTGTTATGGATCTGTTCATTTGTTTAAATGAAAAGATTGTGTTGTGGTTGTTTGCATAAAAAATCCATTTGTACGGCGCATTTACGCAATGATTCGTGAAGTGTTTATTTATTAGTGTGATTATTTGTTCCAACTTTCTGAGTAATATAGTGTTGTTTACAACAGTTTTATAGGACATTCGTACATATTTCATGCACACATGCATACTTATATTCATTCATACAAAAGAAAAAATTCATACAAAATTTATTACGCTTAAATATGTTAAATTGAGTAATACGGAAATAATATGAATCTATCATAAATAGAACATAATCATCATGTTAACCTAGAATCATTATCTATTATGAGATATCATTGAATTCATTATGTATGGTAGGATTTAATACAATGAAGGAAATGTTTATTAATATCTTTTTAAGTTTTGTTTTGATTTTCATAAAATTTGAAACGGCTGTACAAATTCTGCAACGATTGTATTTTTAAAATTTCAAGCCTTTTGGTTGGGAATTTTTACCGTTGTTGCAAGCGGACAGATGTGCGGACTAGATGACGACTATATGTGCTATGTATTTATATGAACGCACCTTAAAAAGCCCAGCTAGAGGTCTGCACGGGCCGAAATTTCAAGGCCCGGCCCCGGCCCGGCCCGAACGAAAGAAATATTGGTCCGACCCGGCCCGGCCCGAAAGTTAAAATTTCGGCCCGAGCCCGGCCCGGCCCGAACGAAAAAAATAATGGCCCGACCCGGCCCGGCCCGAAAGTTAAAATTTCGGCCCGAGATCGGCCCGGTCCGGAAAAAAGTTTGAAATTCTGCCCGAACCCGGCCCGGCTCGAATGAATTTCTGCAGAACATTGATCTTTAATCTTATGGAAGAGTTCTGACCAAAAAAAATTATATTAGTCTTTTTTTTTCATGTTTATAATCTCTATTTATGCAGAAGTACCGTAGGCTGCGATATTTATGCTTTTAAATGAATCTTTGTTTGTTGTATGTAAATGTTTCAGTTATCATTAGTATTATTAATCCATATTCCCTGTAACGGAGACGAAAAAGCGGTACATGGAAAAATTTCCAAAGACGAAATCGCTTTGGAACGAAAAAAATGCATTCCCTTCTTAACAGATGTAAATGTTTAATATATTTTTTTCTCCCGTATTGTTGTATTCATTTTGCATGGATGAACATTTTAAAAGAAACTTTCAGTTTTCAGTTTAAAAAAAAATTCCGTCATAATCATGTTTTTTTTTTTTTTTTTTTTTTTTTTTTTTTTTTTTTTTTGTGTGTGTGTGTGTGTGTGTTTAATTCTATTTTAAAACGCCTAGTAATCTACGATTCTTTAAAAGGAATTAATTCTAATGTTTAATTGTAGAATAATGACGGCTTAAAAGTATATGCATTTTTGCAGAAATTTTTGGACAAAGTCAAATATTACTGATTTATAAAAAGTCGAGAAAAGGATTTTCATATAGGAAGATTCAATAGGAGCTGATTATTTTGGTCCATGAAAACTAGGAAGAATGGAATCAGTCTCGGCTTCGTACGGAAAAAAAGTTAGGCCCGACCCCATACTCCAGCAAAAAAATTAAGACCCGAGCCCAGCCCGGCCCGAAAAGATTAGTGACTAGGCCCGGCCCGAAAGAGTTAGTGACTAGGCCCGGCCCGAGTCTTCAGAAGTAAGGCCCGAGCCCGGCCCGGCCCGGCCCGGCTCAGCCCGGCCCGAATGCCATTATTGGAAATCGGCGCGAGCCCGGCCCGTGCAGACCTCTACGCCTAGCGTCCACCTGAGGATCGAACCTATGTTTATTCCACATGCTGTATAGAATTGAAAAATGGTGGATTTACCAACAATGCTACAATTCAATCAAAAAACACCTGCTAATCTTTGAAGCGATTGGTGACATTTACGCGTTCATATGCATGATGATATTTTAGTAACCTTATGGGATAAATGTTTTTACCCTTGAAGAGTAACAGACAGAAAATTCCTTTTTTTTTTTCTTTTTTGTTTCTTTTTATACTGAACTAGCTGCCTTCGAAAGCTACACTGGCCAATTTCTCCAAAAAGAGTCTTGAATCAAACGAAATGCATCTAGTAAAGATTAAAAAAAAAAAAAAAAAAAAAAAAAAAAAAATCATTAATATCTATAATTGTTGCATTATTCCTATGATCTCACATGATCCGGTTCAAAATCGATGTTGACGACGTAATAGATGAAATAGTTTCACTGTGTTTAATTATTTTTTAGTAGATTTGCTGTCTTGGATTTTGCGCTACTACCTAAAACTGCTGCAGAGATATGGCAAAATGTCCTAAAAGTACGACCACCCCATTAACCTTCTAAGGTAGGACATTCTAAAATAGATAAAGTACATATTTAAGTTTGTTTTTGTAGATTAATTATACTCAAATTACAGCTCCTATCTAAAATTTCTGCTGAGGTATTATACATTAACATAGACGCGATATATTAATGAAAACGTGCATCAGCAAATAATCTGTTGTGCAAAAACCTCGCGTAGGAAAGCTGAATTTTGGAAAATAAACTTGTATTACAGCTATTTATAAATTTTTGTAAAAAGTTATTACCACTCTCATCACTGAAAAAAAAAACAAAAAAAAAAAAAAACAATCTTTAAAAAATATATTTCATTTCCACGAACTATAATAAGAGCCAAAAAAGATTGTTTTATAAAATCAAATAAATTACATGCAGAAATTAAACCAAAAAATGTTTGATGAAAGGATATATCATCAAAATCTCATGCACCTTTTTATAGAAGAAAGCAATAATCAAGATAAAATGTATCATTTATCAATATCTCGATATTGATTTCCATTGAGACGCACAAAGTAAATATCGACAAGGGCATTTCCATCTATATTAAAAGCTATATGTAATACAAGAATGTGAAATAAAATTTAAATAATGAAAAACTATTAGTCGTGATTATATAATACATAAAATTTATGGGTATATGAGAAGCTTCCATTTTTGTTTAAGCTTTACAGGTCTGGTGTAGTATTAATAATACATGTCTTTTAATTAAGTATTATTTTGTTTTGACTAATACTTTTGCCATTATTTGCATGCAATAATGTTAGTATGTGCTTACTGATTTACCATATGATTTCATTAACATTTAGACATTTTGTAATAATAATAATAATAAATATTTGCCGAAGTCTCTTCACACCATTTGTGATTCTTTTATTTTAAACATACATTTCAATCTTTAAATTTAAACTGAAGGTTATTTTCTGAAAAAAATCTCTAATAGGGCGCAAAAAGTATTAGAAAGTTGCAATATCCGTTAAATCTTACTGCATTCCAAAATTTTCTAAACATCTCCAAAAACTCTTCCTTAGCCTATTGTCATATGAATATGAATCGAATAGTACATAAAACAACAACATTCACTACCTTTCAGTCTATGAAATATTCGTAAAACTCTAATTATTCTATTTGGACAATTAGTGTTAATATTATTAAACTAAAAGTAATTTTTTTCTAAAAATTAAAAAAAAATGTACCCGAAAGGGATAATTTCGATTTTTTTAATTATTTTCGTTTCAAAATTTGTATCACTTCAAAATAATTAGTTTTACAGGATTATAATCAATTTTATAGGCTATCATCAATTAATTGTCTTACGAAAAACTATGTTACAGAAAACATTTTTTGAATTATTCTTTGTACTGTTTATGCAATTAATTTAATCATTATGCAAAATTTTTTCCTCAGCTCAATAACATGATACGTTATTTACTTAAATGTTTTTCTGTTGTATTTTTTGGTTTTGAAAATCAAGATACAGTCGACTCTCGTTAATTCGAACTCGTCGGGACCACAAGAAATGTTCGAATTATCCGAAGTTCGAATTATAGAAAACATGCTTAATATGGTACTTTTACAAAGGAATTAATATTATAGTGTTTTTTAAACTTATTTCGACTGTTATCATTAGTCTATGACTTACTATTAAATTAGAATGCATAAATGCATAAACTAATTAAAAGATTAGAAACAAGCACGGTGGAAGAATAATTTAAAGTGTCACTGATGGACAGACGGGGCTCTAAGAAAATGGATATCAAATGCATTGGATTACATGTACACACGTTCGGAACAATTTTCACAAAAATAAAAGAAAGAAAGTTATTCAAATGATCTGAAATCCGCGAGAAAGAAAAGAAAAGTGAAAAATCGGAATTATCATTAGTTCGAATTAAACGAAGTCAAGAGAAAAATAGTTCGAATTAATGAAAATTTTTAACGTTATTCTGCCATTGAAAATTTCGGGACGTCATGTTTAGTTCGAATTAAGCGAAAATTCGATTTATCCGATTTCGAATTAATGAGAGTCGACTGTATATTTGACGACTTCAGAAACCAGGCGGTACAAGTGACAAAAATTCGATTTGGAGTAAATTGGGTTTAAAGGTAATCGATGTTAAATTTGAACATCAAATATAATTGACTGAATTGAAATAAGAAACTACTGTTTGTATTATTGTGGTCTTTTACCTCTTATTTTAATAACTGTAAAAAAAAGCAGAGAACAATTTTCTTTAAATTTATAATTAATTAATATTGATTATGGTTCGGGAAAAGTGGTTGATCTCTAGAATGCACCTGTAAATATAGAAAACCACTTATATTTCTTTACCTAAACTGAAAAAAGCATATTTCTCGATCGTCTGTGAGACTAGTTAATTTTTTTCAGTTTAGTTACTTATACCCCTTGGCTTCTAAAGTCATAGAAAATCTTATCTTAATTAGAAATATAAAAGCATGTACAACATTGTTAGTTGCTATTATTAATTTGTTTGCACTGAAAAAAATGTCGATTTAACGATATAACATAATACCCATTGCCAGTATTAACGCATAATATAAAATTAACAATAATAACCGTACATAAACTATGGCGTATCCGATTATAAATGAATTAAGCCGTATATTACACTTTAATGCTACATTATTATTTATTTACGGTTTATTATCGTTAATTTTGCTCTATAATATTGTCAGTTAGAAGTGCCAGTCATTAACGTAAAATCTGTAATTATTTTTTACAGTGTGACTCATTATCGTATGTATATTATATAAAAATACTACTAGTTGATTAACTTAAATGATTGCGTATATAATGACAATTTCTGAAATTTTTCAAAAATGCATACAAACAAGCAAGAAAAATCACCAAATCGTTTTAGCCGTAAAACAAGTTTCATTGTTTTCTCATGAAGTATTTAAAAATAGTGAAAATTTTCACGTAACATAGATTTATAAATGCGTATGTTTAATACTTTTACATATTATTATTCTTACTAAGAAAGGAAGAATATCTGGAAACATTTTTTAGAAATTTATTTAATCTAACAAAAGAAATTAAAAGGAATGTTATCTTCGGAAATCAATAGATTACATGCAGCTAATAAGCAGAAAATTACTTGGTGTAAGAACCTATCATCACTATATCATACACTTCTTTATAAAAGAAGGCATTAATCAGTGCGAAACTTTTCCTTTTATCGATAACATTTTATGGATTTCTATTGATATACACAAGGTGTATATCGATTAGGGTGTTTCCATCGATGTCGACAGCAGTATGTAACATGAGAATGTGAGATAAGATTTAAATAATGAAAAAAGATAACAGTAGCTGAAATTTGTCTTTTATTATTTTTTTTTATTAAAAAAAAAAAAAAAAAAAAAAAGGATCGGGAAATTTTTTTTGACAGTGATATTGATTGTCGCTATTATTTATGTTTCAAACTTAGAGACTATAAGTATTTGATAAAAGAAGATATCATGAAATTTTTGGTAAGATATATTGATGATTTTCACAGGGAAAAAAATTAGCAAGCACAGTTCAGTTGGTGCATGATAATATGTATAAGTAAAATGTTTTATAGTTATGTTTAAACGTTGTATACCTTTTCGTTCTTAAGGGTGCATTCCAATCCAAATTGCTTACTTTCTGATTTATTTTTAAATTCATTTTTGCTCTCAAAGGCATCAAACTAGCAAATTCTCTTATTTAGAAACTACATAATAAGACGTGCTTGTCTATTTCTTGATAAATGCAAAAAAATATTACAAAAAATGCTGTCACAGTTGACTTTTTGAACCGAATTTTCCGAAGCGGGAGTATTGGGAACGAAAAAAAGGATCATGCTCAGAAAATAATTGCTTATAAATCAAATTCTAATTAATTGAGTGAGAAATGAAATAGCACGGCATCTTATATATCTCTACAAAATTCACCTCTGCAAGTTTCATATTTTTACTTTTCAAAACGAGTCTGAAAATGTCTAAGGAATGTTTGAGCTGTTGAAGACGAAAAAATATTTTTTCGAATACACCCTTAACACGATGATAATTATCATGCAAACTCCAGTCAACCATGCGCAGAAATTTCAAATAACCGCTGTTTTGTTTATAAATATATATCACTAATATATGCACTATATGGAACACATTTGTGAGAAGGATATTAATTAAATACTAACTTATTCAGTTAATATTAAAAAGTAATTTATTTACAAATCATTTACACAAAAAACATTATTTATAATTATAGACTCGGATATAGCAAATTATACCCAATACTAAGTTATACATTGAAATAATGTCTATCTATTGGATAGTATTACTAAACTACGCGCCATTTTGTTCTCACTTTACCGAACTTATCAAGACTTATTGTAGCACAACTCATTTTTGCCATACACTAAAAAAACATTCATATTATTTTTGACTGAAGTAATATGTTATAAGTTGTAAAGGTGTTTTATAAAAAAATAGCAAGAAACATTTGTGATACAACTTATTGCTTAATTAATGTCCTTTTTAAATTCAAAAGATAGTAGAAAAGCAAAATATGTAACACCTTTTTATATCACTAATGAATTTTCTAATATTGCAATTTTAGCCAAGATTGTATTTAGGATAAAAGTTAGAGGCCAAATTCCTTCGCGGCTAACTTCATTAGAGGCCGCAGAAGCTTTTGCTTGTTAAGGAGGGTTATTAGGACAAAGTATATGACGTCAGATCATGTGATCTCCGCCAAACTAATCTCGCGGGAACGGTGTCCTAGAAGAGTCTTTACAAACAAGAGCTGTCTCTGCCGATTGGGTCGACGTTACATTATGTGACACGAAATCATTAACTCCGCCCTATCAACCACGAGCTTCTCAGTTCACGAATATAGAAAAATCGACGCGAAAGGAAAAAAGAAAAGAAAACAAATTCGCGAAATATTCAAAATTGCCGTACGATTTCCGAATGAAATTCGTTAGAGAAAACGAAAATTACTATATTAAGTTAAAAATTGAGACTGCATTCATTTTACTATTGTGAAAAAATCAACGTGAAAAGAGAAAAAAAAATTTAAATGATTGCAGTACATAAATTAACAAAAAGTCTAATTAAAAAAACTACATAAAAATTCGTGAAAATTTCAAAAATTGCTGTACGTAATTTAAAAAAAAGTATGAAAAAAACCCCCGGAAATTGGGCTTCGAGGTGCATAACTATATACATAGAAATACCTCCCTGCTAAATTTTATAGCTCTGGGTACAATGGTCTTTTCGGAACACCTGCCTGAGATATATTATATCTTATTATTATAGATTTATTTGAAAATACACATAACATTATTTTTTATACGCTAAACGAAAAAATGCCGTTTCGTCTACAAATCGATTCTTGTAGATTCTAATCGTAATTCCTGCAATATTAGTACTTGTACATAAAATGCCATTTACACAGTAATCTAATCGTGCAAATAGATCGTGGTATTACATTTGAATGATGTGAACCACTAGGATTATATTTTGTAACAGTTTTTCGCCGCTAATCTTTTTCGTTTGAGCTTTCGATTACATGATGATTTTTTTGCTTATCGATCCAATGGGTAAGCAAACTGCATAATAGCTGTTAGGAACGATAACAAAAAGACGTGTTTCCATTTAGCGTATCAACTCTTATTCACGCAAAATTTAATCTGAAAAAATCCATTATAAAAAATAAATAAATAAATAAATAAAACAGTTTGTTCCAATCAATAAGTAGATGATAATAGTTAAAATGAATTGAGATATTATATTTGAAAGGTGTAAACTAGAAAAATTTAATTATCTAACAGTTTTCCGAAGCTATAATCTTCTTTATACAAGCTTTCGATTACATGATTATCTTTTTGACTTAGCTATCCAATGCGTAAGCAAACTGCTTAATAGCATGTTAAGAACGATAACAACAAAAAAATCGTGTTTCCATTTAGCATATTAACTCTGATTCACGCAATATAAAAACATAATTTGAAAAAAATCAATCATAAAACAAAAACAAACAGTCTTTTCTAATCAATAAGTAAACGATAATCGTTAAAATGAATTGGGATATTACATTGATAGATGTAAATTACTGAAATTAAATTATATAACAGTTTTTCGAAGTTAATTTTCTTCTTAAAAACTTTCAATTGTATGATAATTTTTTCTATTATTGATCCAATGTGTAGGTAAACTGCATAAGATCACGTTAAGAATGGTTAAAAAGAGAAGAAAAATTTTATTAGTATTTGTACATTAAATGCCACTTACAATTTAACAGTGCAAACAGATATTGTATTTAAAAGATGTGAGCCATCAGGATTAAATTATATAGCAGTTTTTCGAAGTTAACATTCTTCTTGCACACTTTCGATTACATGATGATCGTTTTACATATTGATCTAATGGATAAGTGAATAATAGCATGTTAAGGACGGTTAAAAAAAAGACAAGTCACAATTTAACGTATTAAATCTGATTTACGCAAGGTATAAACGTAATTTGAAAAAAAAAAATCCATTACAAAACAAAAACAAACTGTAAGTTCCAATCAATAAATGAACTTGCGAAACCCCTATCATCTGCTGCCTCAAAGCACAAACTTCGTCAAAAAGCCAATGCACCCCTCTCCGGAAAAAAAAATACCACTGAAATATCTAGCCATCTTCACTGTTTGGCCAGAGCCCCCTGTTGCCACGGGCAACGGGGCCCCTAAATTGATCATTAATTCATCGGAACATGCTTCACTACGCAACATGTAATTTCTCGGCTCTTTCTAGCTAACCGCAACCGCCGTTTGATCTAGAAAAAGGGGGACAGGATCAAATCCACTCCCTGCCCCTTAAGAGGGGGCGTACGGTAGGTGACGCATGACACTGTCAACAACTTGCGAGCAGCATTTGATGTAATGAATGTTATCACGCAGATACAGGTAGGAGGGAAAAAAGAATAGGCGTGCGAGAATGTCAGCATATATTTAGGCTGCACTTTACAAATCCATGTCTGTCAATATGAAGCAGCCTTTTTCAGAACTACATCATATTTTATCTGTAATGTAAGCATTATGCAGATTAAAGTGCAAAAAATTTTGAAACTGTTTTTATCATTTTTCTCTCAGGATAACCAGCTACGTTTAAACAAATTTCGCAAAGATATATTATTCCTTTATTTTAAAAAGAATCGCACGATTGACTATAGATATTTTCTTTCTTTTTTTTTTTGTGTGTACTAATACAAGGAATCTTATCACTCAGATAGGGGTAAGAGGAAAAAAAAAATAGGCGTGCGAGAATGTCAGTGTATATTTAGGCTGCACTTTACAAATACATGTCTGTCAATGTGAAGCAGCCCTTTTGAGAACTACATCATATTTTATCTGTAATGTAAGCACTATGCAGATTAAAGTGCAAAAAATTTTGAAACTGTTTTTATCATTTTTCTCTCAGGATAACCAGCTAAGTTTAAACAAATTTCGCAAAGATAAATTATTCCTTTATTTTAAAAAGAATCGCACAATTGACTATAGATATTTTCTTTCTTTTTTTTTTTTTGTTTGTGTACTAATACAAGGAATCTTATCACTCAGATAGGGATAGGAGGAAAAAAGAATTAGCGTGCGAGAATGCCAGCATATATTTATGCTGCCCTTTACAAATCTACGTCTATCAATATGAAGTAGTCCTTATGAGAATTGCATCATATTTTATCTCTAATGTATTTGGTATGCAGATTAAAGTGCAAAACTTTATCAAAAATATTTTTAATGATTTTTCTCTAATTGACTGAAGATTATGATAAGATCATTATGATTAAAGGGCAAAAAGCATACATTTTTTCCCATTTTTCTTTACATTTAAATATTGTGTACCAATACAGGTGCAATAAAACTTGTGCAAAATATTACACTGTAAAAAAAAAAAAAAAAAAAAAAAAAAAAAAAAAAAAATAATAATAATAATAATTGGAAGATTATTAAAATTGTTCTAGGAAACGTGAATTCCTAGTACTTTTCATGTAATGGCAACAACATGTAACATATAACATATACATGTTTACTCTAAAATTAAAAAAAAAATTGTAAGGTTAAAAGATTTTTTTTTTTAATATTGGGATGTCTAGAAGTTTCAATGTAGCTGCAACCCGGATTGTAAATAAAACACTATTAAAATTACTGTAACTTTAGTAGATTTTTTTTCTAAAGCTGCAGATTTTTGTAGCTTTGCAAAAATCGGTTTTTAAAATTAGACTTTTTTTTTATATAGTTTTCAGGTAAAAGTTTAGTAAACATACAGATATCAGCAAAGTTACATCTGTAAAATTACATATTTTTTAAAAAACTTTTTGACAGGGGTTTAATAAAAAATGGTCTTTCATTAGGAAATAAAAATAAAAAATACAATAATTACACGACTTCACAAATAAAACATTTAAAAATTTTTTCTTTTAAATAACGGCACTAAAAATTAACTGATTTTATAGAGAACAAAACTATCCAAATGTAGTTAATTATAACATCACTTGCCCTAAAAAAAAAAAAAAAAAAAAAAAAAAAAAAAAAAAACAGAGACAGAGAGATTATCAGGGGTCGCAGCGTCCCTAAAATTTTCACACTTTTCTAACACAATTTTAAAATGATAATATTTATTGTAGATGTTTAAGGAATCTGACACGAAGATTTTTTATTTAAATTACCGGTAGAAAAGGGCGAAAATTTTAGGGACGCTGCGACCCCTGGATTATAAATTCATCGGAAAAAAATACAATAAAAGTTCCGTTATTTTACAAGCGCAAGTTTATACATATAACGTTAATAAAATAGAACTGATTTTCAGGAAAACAAAACAAAACAGATCTAAATGTAACTAATCATACCTTTTCTTCAAAAAAGGAGCTAAATTACAGGAGTTGTTCTTAAGGAAATAAATAGTTTGAATGAGTAGTTAGAAAATGAATAGAGAATGAATGCAATAGTTAAGCGACTTTACGAATAACGCATTCTAGTTTTTATCTCTTTAAATAACGATACTAAAAAGAATTGGTTTTCTAGAAAAACAAAACAATCTAAATGTAGTTAATTATAATACAGCAAAATTAAAATTTAAGACAAACTTTAAAACAAATGCATTAAAAGTAAAATTATATTTGTGCAAATTATTTAAGCAAAAAAAAAAAAAAAAAGGTAAACAAATTAAAATATTAATTAAATTATTAATTGGATAATTAAAGTGGATTTTTCTGTTTTTTATCAATTGTAAAATTATATATATATAAAGTAAAATGATAGTACATATAAATCAAACGTCTTTTTCTGTTTCCCCTGTAAAACTTGTTAACTAGTCGAAAAACGACTATTGTAACAAAGCAAATAACGCATCATAATGCCTTATGTTAAAGCTATTTGAGTGACAGTGGTTTTTAAAAATGAAACTTAGAAGAATAGAGCTCTTTATAACACTTTCAAACATTGTTAAAAGGTTTTTAATTAATTCAGTTGGTCAGCGTGTCAATTTGTTTGTCTGTTTTTGTTCTAACTTTCAATAATATACTCGGATTGTCATGGAATTTTTATGTGTTATTGATGTTTCTTCTAGAATGATCGACATTAAAAATGAAGTACGTACCAATTTTAGTTCGTTTATAGAAATACACAGAGGAATTCCGGTTCATTATGGTCTATGAAGAATAATCGGTATTGATGCATTTTAATAAAAATTTAAAATTATTTAACTGTAATTGAGGATATTAATTGAATGACTGAAAATTAACTCGTTCAGCTGCATTTGGTATGGGTCAAGCATGCGATTTTCTAATGTTATTTTAGTTTAATCCTGTTTTGTACCATGTTACGATTTTTCTACCTTTTTGGAAATATTTTTTTTTTTTATTTATGTTTCCTGAAATAAGTATATCTTTTTAATATTTAGAAATCCTAAAACTTTTAGAAGTGATTAATTTTTTAAAAGCATTTGCTTCGTTATAGATGAAAGGCTATTAATTCAGAAACTGCTATATGAATCTGTTAATATATTAACATGAAAAAGCATCGTTATTAGTATATTTAAATTATCAGAAACCCTTTTCGAATATTTTGTAGCACCAGATAATTGAGTATGTTAATACAGTGGTGAAATGATTTCACTTAACAATTTACATACATCTTTCAGTAAAATTTATTTAATAAACGTTCCTGAAATATATTTTACTTTAAGTAAAATTTATTCATATTTCCAAATTGTAGTTAAAGCTTATTTTTTCAAATAAATGTAGTAAAAAGGAACTGATTTTTCTGAAAAACAAACCATCCAAATCTATCTTATTATAACATCCAAAAACAAAAATGAAGCCAAACATAAAAAAAGTATTAAAAAATAAAATTGTATTTGTAAAAATTAATAAAACAAAGAGAAAATAAGACAAACAGATTAAAATATTAATTAATTAATCAGATAATGGAATTTAATTTTTTACTTTCTGTATCAATTATAAGAAAATCTCAGAAAAAAATATGGTGAACAAGATATAAATTAATGATTAATATCAAACAACTTTGTTTATTTCCCCTGTAAAACTTGTTACCGATTCGAAGTATTCTTGTTCTGGTAAAGCAAACACAGCATAGTATCTGATGTGAATGGTATATGAGTATTTATTTATTTATTTATTTACTAGCTGACCCGCCTGGCGTTGCCCGGGTCCGTATTAATAATATTAAACGAACTTGAAATTTTTATGATTTTATCATTAACTCGTTACATGCAGAAATGCATTGTCTGAAATACATAGCCACTGACTGTGTGAAAAATTGGTTTTAAAAACAACAACTAATATTAAGCTCTAAAAATACTCAAAATGAGCAATGAAAAACGCGGGAGGGAATATGTACCTAACGATTGCATGATTTTCGTGTTAAAAAGTTGATATTTACCCGTAAAAATCACTGTTAAGTCACGTAACTAATTATTATTTTCACATACAAATCCCAAGTGAAATACTTTGAATTTCAAACTAATTATATCACTCTTAAATCCGACTATACCATGAATGAAATCGATACACGATGGTAGCTAAAAGATTGATATATAATATTATAATTTCAGAGCTATTTAACAAAAGTAAGTGTTATTTTTAATCAAATCTTGCGTAATGTTCCCTCTGTGTATAAATTCCTAACCTTAAACTTTTGTACCGTAAACAGAACCTGTCTGTAACCTAACAACGACTTAACAGTACCCTATCGTAAATTAAATATAACAGAAATGTAACCTAGCCTTCACTTTATTGTAACATATCCTTATTCTAACCATAGCATAAATGCAATTTAACTTTAACCTAACTTTAACCTAAATAATATAATAGAAAAAAAAAAAAACCATTTTAAAAAATTATCATTTCTTCGTAAAATATGCTTCAGCTGTAATTCATTCCTTTCAATTCATTTTATTAATACAAAATTCCTTCCTCGTGCTTTTGTTTGAGACATTAAAATTTCAGCGATAAATGGTTTAATATTGCAAACATTTTTTTCGGTTTACTTCGCCTCCACCTATCTTTTTCTCCATGGTGTACAGCTGCTGTGATTAAAAAAAAATCCTCATTTAAACTGACAGTTTGCCAGTCTATGAATTTTAAAGGTCTTTTTTAATTATTTCTGCGAAAATTTTATGCAACCAATCAACCATAAAAAAATGAAAGGGAAAAAAGCGAAAAAAAGGCGATTTGTTATGAGAGTGAGCTTTGGAATTTAATGAATTACTCAGTTAATAAATAGAATTTTAAAATTTTGAGCTTCAGGTGCATTTGGAAAAATATTGGGCTACTCTCAAAAAAAAAAAAAAAAAATTTTTTTTTTGAGCTTCGTACGTGCTGTAGATTTTGCTAGCCATCGCAGACACACATACACACACACACACACACACAGACACACACACAGACAGACAGAGCGTTTTGTTCTTTTATTAGTATAGATTGCCTAAGTGGGGCAGAATCACCAGACCTCAGAGGTCCGGTGTAGACTCTATTAACCCCACCCGGAGCTTTTAACAATAAACATTAGAAGAATATATCTTTATCAACAGTTTTAAACATATTTAATCTTTTCGGGTCAGAATTTTTTTCCATTTTGAAAACAAAATTACTTTTATTATAACAACGTTTGCCATAATAACCGAAATTAACTTACTGAAGTTTAAAGAGTAAAAAAAGTACTTACTGAAGTCTCATTGGTTGAAATTTAGCAAATGCACTTATTTTTGCGTTCTATTAAATCCATATTTATATGGTAATAGGCTAAGGAAGAGTTTCTGAAGGCATTTGGAAAATAACGTACTAAAATAAAATTTGAAAGGTTATTACAACTTTCTAGTTTTTTTTTTCTTTGCGTTCTATCGCATATATTTGGTTCAGAATATTAACTTATTTAAAGAGAAAAGAATGTGTATAAAACAAAGGAATCGCCAACGATGCAAAGAGAATTTAATAAACTTTTATTATTGTTATTACTTAATGTCAAAATATAATTTTCGGCATAATAAGAAAGGCATAACTATATACTATCATTTCTATATGTAGAAACTAAATAAGTAGTTGTTCAGACAAAATAATATTCGATAAAAAGACATGCATTATTAAGAAATCTAAAAACAGTTAATTCGCTTTAAATATAGTGTACGAAACCTGTCAAATTAGTCGTGCGCACTGCAAGTATAAAAAATCGAGTTTTTGAAATGTTCGAAAATAAGCTTTCTTTCAACAACTAAATAAATCACAGTGGTAATTTAAAAATTAGAAATTAGAAATTAATTTTTAAATGTGGTCAAAATTTACAATTTTCAATTAAAAACTTAAACTTTCTGTTAAAGAATTTAAAGAAAGTTAATTCGCTTTAAAAACAGAGTTTGAAACCTGTGAAAATAATTGTGCCCAGTGCAAATATGAAAGTGGACTTTTTGAAATGTTCGAAAATAAACTTTCTTTCAACAACTAAATAAATCCCAATGTTAATTTCAAAATTAAAAATTGATTTTAAAATGTGGTCAAAACTTACAATTTTGAACTGAAAACTTAAAATTTCTGTTAAAAAATTTAAAGAAAGTTAATTCGCTTTAAACATAGTGTTTGAAACCTTGTAAAATAGTTGTGCGCACTACAAGTATGAAAAACTGTGTTTTTGAAATATTCGAAAATAACCTTTCTTTCAACAGCTAAGTAAATCACAGTATTTATTTCAAAATTCGAAATTACCAAATCCTTTTTGACGACATTAAAGGAATGTATGAAAATTAACTTTCTGAGCTAAATTTTTTACAAGTCACGCGCTTTCTTAGAGTTTATTTTAGTTTAAACTTAATTGCATCATGTTATGACTTTTCTGTTTTTCATCATGCTTAAAATTTTCTTCTCACCATCAATAATTGATTTTTAAATATAACTAAATTTATAAATTTATAATTATGAATTAAAAACTTATTTTTCTAAAGAATTTACATTTAAGCAATCAATAAAAGATTTTGAATTGAATAAGCTTTAAAAATTATTCTCTTTGTAATAGATGAAAGTCTATTAATTCAGGAATTGCCACATTAATCTATTGCTATATTAATTTAAACAAACATTGTTATTATTTTATTTAAATGATAGGGAAATTCTCTGGCATATTTTATAGAATGAGAAAAAGAAATATGCTAATATATTAGCGAACTTAGTTTAAGAATAATTTGCTCAATAAACATTATTGAAATAGTTTTCATTTTACATAAAATTTGTACATTGTGGAAATATCTATGTTTTTATTTTTATTTATTTTTTTATTTTTACATAACGATATTTAAAAAACTGATTTTTCTGAAAAACAGAATAATTAAAATGTAGTTAATTGTAATCTCCAAAAATTAAAATTCAGCACAAATATATCGAAAAGGGTTATAAATAAAATTATGTATGTAAAAAATTTTTAAGCAAAGAGAAAATGAGACAAAAGATTAAAATAATAATGAATATTAATTTAGATAATGAAACTGAACTTTTTATGTTCTTTATATACTATAAAATAGTACAAAGTAACTGAATAAATAAGTAAATATTGTAGACACGATAATATAAATAAATTAATACCAAATAGCTTTGTCTGTTTCCCCTGTAAAACTTGTTACGGAGTCGAAAAGTCACTATTGTGGTAAAACGAACGCAGCATAGTAACTGGTTTTAAAGGTAGGTTAGTGTTGAAGCTTTTAAAAATAAAAGTTAAAATAATAGAGCTCTGTTTAGCATTTTCAAATGTGCTTATGATTTTTTTTTTTTATCAGTTTATATATCTCTAAGTCTATCTGTTCTCTAATTCTCGTAAATATACTCGGATTGTTATGTACTTTTTATATGTTATTGATGTTTACCATAAAATGTTCAGTATTTAAAATGATGCTTGTAGCATTTACAGTTAGTTTACAGAAACACATAAAGTATTTCTTTTACATTAGGGTCTAAACAGAAAAATATTATTCGATGCATTTTAAAGATGGTCGAACATAAACTTTCTTTCGACAATTAAAAAAAATCATATTGTTAATTTTAAAATGAGAAAATATTTATATCTAATTGACTACGACTAATGAATATCTAATGCAAGCCTCCGATTACGAGATTATTCAGTTTTTAATTTAATTTAATCCTATTTTTCATGATGTTATGATTTTTTTTAATGTAACAAAAATGTTTATATTTTCTGAAATATGTAAATCTTTTTAATATTTAAAAATCCATAAAAGCTTTAGAAGGCTTTCTCTTTGTAATAGATGAAAAGTTATTAACCCTTTCGGGGTCAGAATTTTTTTTTCATTTAAAAAAAAATCACTTTTACATTAATAACATTAACACTAGCATCCAAATATATTAATTAATGTTTAACAAATATTTCATTGTCTGAAAAATAACGAATGTTGTTGTTTTGCGTACTATTCAATTAATATTCATATGACAATAGGCTAAGGAAGAATTTTTGGAGACGTTTAAAAAATATTGTATTTCAGTAAGATTTAATTTATATTAAAACTTTCTAATAATTTTTGCGCTTTATTTCACATGATTCTTTCAGGAAAGTAACTTTTATTTTAAATTTAAAAAGTGAATAATATGTACAAAATAAAATAATCGTGAACGGTGCAAAGAGAATTAAGCAAATAATAGCAATTAATATCAGTAGTAAAAGCCTAAACATAAATGAAGTTGTATAATAAATACATAGATATATACGAACATTACTACCTGTAAATAGTAGCAAAAGTATTTCATAAAACAAAATAATACTCCATTACAAGACATGCACCATTAATAGTACACCAGACCCGAAAGGGTTAATTAAGGAATTGCCATATTAATCTGTTAGTATATTAATTTAAACCAGTATTATTATTATTATATTTAAATGATAAGAAACTCTTCTGGCATACTTTATTACATCCGATACTTAAATATGCTAATAGAATATCGAAATCATCTTCAATTAACAAAGCATGCACAGCTTTAAGCATAATATTCTCAATAAACATTCATGAAGTAATTTTTACTTTCCATAATATTTGTGCATTTGATCTGAATTTAAGCAAATTTATTAATGAGCGTAGTGAACAATTTAACGAAATTGATTATCAGAAAAAAAAATGTTTATATTTTAAAATTTCTGAATTAATAATGAAATAAATATATACGAGCAATTAAAATTATAATTTCATTGTAGAAAATTTTAATAAAATGCTTTAAGTTTTACTAATAATAATTTCGAATAAACATTGACTATTATTCTTAATAAGTTGTTATTTTCATTCAGCATCAGCATCACCATCATTGCCATAATTATCATCATCGCAACAATTATTATTATTATTATTATTGTTATTATTATTATTATTATTATTATTATTATTATTATTATTATTATTATTATTATTATTATTATTATTATTATTATTATTATTATTATTATTATTATTGTTGTTGTTGTTGTTGTTGTTGTTGTTGTTGCTGTTGTTGTTGCTGCTGCTGCTGTTGTTATTATTATTATTATTGTTGTTGTTGTTTTGGTTTATATTGTTGTGGTATTTATGAAAATGCTTCTTTTTAAACAATAAATATATAAGGGTGGTCAAAAGTTTTTGACAAATTTTAAAATTTAATAAATAATAAAATGATAGACGTATGAGAGTGCGGATTGGGAAAATGTACTTTTGTTGCTACAATATTTTAACGTATAAGTTTTTTTGTTGCTTGTACCCCTAAATTTCATTCAACACCCAATTTCATTTTAAATGTTACAATACAATATATTCATTTTTTAAAGCTTCTTCCTATTTATTATTATTATTTTTTTCAAAGTTTTGCAGGTATTGAGTTACTTATAGGAAAATTTTGAGCAGACATTTTTTAAATGTATTTTTTAAAACTAGACTTTTAGATATAAGAATTATTTTCGACATAACGCACTCTTCTATGACAATTACTTACTTTTCGTGCCGAATTTCAAGGTGTTCCAATGTTTTTTGAATGTCGATGGATAATTATTTTTTATCCCCTAAAATTAAAAAGTATTTTTCCGCTTATATAAAACTTTGCTTATAATATCAGGCCATCTGGAATACCAAAACTGCTTAAATTTATAAAAGCGCATTGTTAATTCAATAAGGCAATTTTCTCGCAATTAAGAGTCAGATATTTCAGTTGTTTACAGAATTTCTTTAAAAGAGGTAAGATCTATGCTATTATTAGCAATAGTATCAAAATCATAAAAAAAGAAACTTTGTAAAAAATCACCATAAAATAAAAACAATGCATAGGACGCGTTTCGAGCAAGAAAATTAACATCCCGTCATACATACTGTAAACATGTGTTTCGGAAGGGAACAAGGTCACGGAAACTTAATCGTTTTCCATACTATAAAAAAGTCGGATCTTCCATTTTATCAAATTTGTCTTATTGTACGAATTACACTCCGATATGAAAATTTGTTAGTTTTTGAAATGTAGTAATGTAGTTTTTTCTTCGTTTCTTCCTTAAAATTTAATGTTTTTGGCACATTTAAAACAATTCTATGCAAAAATTTATTAAATTTCTATGAATCTTTGAAATGTGAAAGGATTTATCAGTCTTTTCCATCTTAAACACTTCCGGGGCGATGTTTTTAAGAAAAGGACATCTAATTTTAATTTTACTGGCATTTAAAATATTTAATTAAAACTTTTCTTTTATAACTTGCCCTAAAAATAAGCAAGTTCGTATTTTCTTATAAATTCGTTTATAAATTCTGATGTAAATTAATTATTCAGAACAGATTTACACCGCACCGGAAGAGTTAAATCATTTTTTCTGTATCTACAGAAAAAAAGTTCGATTTTCCATCTTATTAACAGGTTTTATGGTTTAAATTACAATTCCATATAAAAATTTATTAATTTTTGAAAAGTAGTAACATTTTTTTCCCTCAAAAATTTAATAATAATGATTTTTGCACATTTGAAAGAACCCGATGCAAAAATGTATTAAATGTCCATGAAATTTTGAAATAAACTCATTTATGAGTTTCTTCTGTTTTTAAACTCTATTTTCTGTTGCCATAAAAAAAGCTGGATTTCCCGTTTTATCAACATATCTTATGGTATAAATTACACTCCCATCTGAAAATTTGTTAATTTTTGGAGTGTGATAATATAATTATTTCTTCATTTCTTTCTTTAAATTTAATAATAATATTTTTTGCACATTTAAAACAATCCCATGCAAAAATTTATTAAAATTCTATGAAATTTTAAATTAAGAACTCACTTGTGAGTTTCTTCTGGCTTTAAACCTTATTTTCTGCTGCCCTTTAAAAAAAGTCCAATTCTCCATCTTATTAACACGTCTTATGGCATAAATTAAACTCCGATATGAAAATTTCTTAATTTTTGAAATGTGACACCATAACTTCCTTTTTAAATTTAATAATAATATTTTTCGCATATTTAAAACTTTTCCTACTGAATAAATTTCTAGCCTCAACTGGATTATGAAAACTAGGAGAAATTATGCTGAAACATAGCTAATTTAATAAGCACGTTTATTTCGATTATGAGTGAAATAGTTCAATTGTTTAGAGAATTTGTTTAAAAAGAGAAGAGAGCAGAATTATTTTGAGTAATAATCTTAGAAGAATGGTTTAAGGAATAATTAAGATTTCTAAATTTTATCATGTTTGTGAATTTCAAAGGCTAGGATAAATTTATAACTGAACGATTTTGCATTTCATTATAAATTTCTCGATGTATTTATATATTTTTTTTTTTTGTAAAACCTAATTAGTTTAATTCTTTGAGCATAATAGCATTGCATCAAAGAGTACAGTTACATCTTACAAAATTCCACTGTGAATTAAAATTTGCTTGAAGATAAAAATAAAAACGTGCTTATTTTTAACCTCTTTTGTTTAATTTCGTTTATTGTCGTTTTATCTGTTTGGCTATATAAACAAGTCGAAAAATTGCATGTCAAGTGCAGCAAATGGGGTGCGTACGCACTATAATGAAGTTAAAAAAATATTCAGATCTCGGTGCAATAGTGTACAGTATTTCGGTTACAGAATCGAAGCCAAAATCTGGAACATAACTAATTAAATAAAGCATTATCGCTTTTTTGACTTTCTAGATTTGAAGGCATAAGTTGTAATAAATTGATGCGTTGTTATTCTTCGCGATAAATTTCCATTGCCAACTTGATTATGAAAACTATGAGAATTTGTTACGAAACTTTACTGATTATATATAAAGCCTTTTCGTTTCGATTAGTAGTAAGTTATTTCAGTTGTTTAGAGAATATGTATGGAAGCGAAGAGAGCAGGATTATTTAGAGTAATAAGCCCAGAAGAACAGTTTCAGGAATAATTAAGATTTGTAAATTTTATCATGTTAGTGAATTTTAAAGACTTGACTAAATTTAAAACGGAATGATTTTTCATTTCAATATAAGTATTTTGAAATAATTATGTTTTTGTATAGAGCCTATTTAGTTTGATTCTTTATTCAAAAATTATAATTTAAAACAATAAATATTTAATATATATATATACGTGGTTTATTGAATAAATTATTTTAAAAGTAAATTTTCTTTAATAATAATTAAATTAATAGTTTTGTTTAAATTTTTTTAACAACATTTTCCAAAAGCATTATCATCATTGAAATAGAAATAGAAATTGTATTTAAATGAGGCTTCGTTATTGCTATCTATTGTTATAATTGAAGAATTATTATAGTATTTGAATCATTATAAATACATTGGAGATATTTAATTTTATCAGACAACGAAACATGCTAATAGAATAACGATGTTTGTATGGTAAAGTACTTTAAATAAAGAGGTGATGCTAGATACTTTTATACTTGATTCACTGAATAACTGACATTGGAAAGAACTTTTATCAGCGATAGCAACAACAACAACAACAACAACAACAATAATAATAATAATAATAATAATAATAATAGTGCGACAGGTTAACAAAATGCATTTAGTAGCTGCTTTAAAGTATGCTTGTCATTTTAGATTTAGGGAATTAACTTGTATTGAATTATTGTTATCCTTATGAAATAAATGTCAATTATCAACCGGATTATACAAGCTGTGAGAAGATATTATAGAACATATCTAATTGAATAAAGGAATTTCATTTCAATTATTAGTGAGATATTTCACTTGATTAGAGAATTTGTTTTAAAAGAGAAGAGACCAGACTTATTCAGAGTAATATGCCCAGAAGTACAGTTTTAGGGATAATTAAGATTTCTAAATTTTATCTTGTTTGAGAATTTTCAAGACTTGGCTAAATTTATAATTTAATGTTCTTTCATTTCAGCACACATTTTTCGATATAGTTATTTTTTCATGTAAAACATAATTCGTTTAATTCTTTGAGAATAATATCATTGTATAGGAAAGTTTTGTTTGCAAGTAAAGTTATAGGAAAGTTTTGTTGTTGTTGCCTTATGAAAATCCACTGTGAATTACACTGTGGTCAAAAATGAAAATAAGAACCTGGGTTATATTTTTACGCTTTTATTTAACTTATTTTATTGTCCGTCTGTATGGCTTGTAAAACATTTTACATGGCTATGTAAAATAATACAATTAATGTCTGACCGATTTCCGTTCAACAGATTTTCCTCCAATAGTGGATGCAAACTGCGTTTGGGCATTTTATTATGCCAAATAGTTAAATATGTTTATCCAAATACGACCGTTTTCATCTAGTATAATTTAAAGCTAAAAAACATTTATCATATACATAGGTGTGGTTTATTGAATAAATTATAAAAACAATTTTTATTTAATAATAATTAAATCAATAGCTTTTGTTTAGTAACTCATTTAACAAAATTTTTTAGAAGCATTGTCCTTGTTGATGAAGAAATACAAATTGTATTTAATCATGAATGCTTATTTTTGCTATCTGTTGTTATATTTGAAGACTTATTATAATATTTAAATTGTTATAAATGCCTTGGGGATATTTAATTTTATCCGACAATGAAAAATGCTAATCCAGAAATGATATTTTACTGTCAAGTGACTTATACCAAGAAGTAACGTTAGATGTTCTTAAGCTTGATTTAGTGAATAAATTATACTGGAAAAAACTTTTATGCAGAAAAAAATACATATTCATGTATCACAATCGTGCATACAATTCATAATAATAATAATGATAATAATATGGCCAATTAGAATGTATTTAACGGCGTTTGTAAAATATGTTTGTCATTCTGTATTCGAAGACAAAACTTGTATTAAGCGGATGCAGTTTTATTTTTACGCTTTAAATTTCTATATTATCAGCCGGATTATGTAGTTCACGAGAAATTATTCTGGAACATTACTAATTAAGTAAAGCAATATCGTTTCAGTTATGAGTGAAATATTTCAAATGTCTAGAGAATTTGTTTGAAAGGGAAGAGAGGGTTATTCTGAGTAATAAGCCGAGAAGAATGGTTTCAGGAATAAGTAAGATTTGTAAATATTATCATGTTTGAGAATATTAAAAGCTTTGCTAAATTTACACTTTATGATTTTTCTTTCCAGTATAAATGTCTCGATATAGTTATGCTTTTATATAAAACCTAATTAATTTTATTCTTTGAGCATTACAACATTCTACGAAAGAGTTTTGTTTGCATTCTTATTTAATTCCATTGTTAATTAAAATGTGTTTGAAAATGAAATGAGAACCTGTTTATTTTTACTCTCTTATTTAACTCATTTTATTATGTGTTTGGATGTCTATGTAAAACAATGCATTTAATTTTTGCTCGACTTCCGTCCAATCGATTTTCCTCGAATATCAGACACAATTCGCGTTAAGGCATTTTTTTGTGTCAAATAGGGAAATATGCTAATTCATATACGACCTTTTTAGACTCTTATTTAAAACATTAAGTATTTAACATATACCTAGACGTGGGTTTTTTTTATAAAATAACTTAAAAGTAGTTTTTATTTAATCATGATTAAATCAATAGCTGTTTTTTAGAAACTCATTTAACAACATTTTTCAAAAGCATTATCATTATTGATGCAGAAATATAAATTGTATTTAATCAAGGCTGTGATATTACTATCGATTGTTATATTTAAATAGTTATAAATACCCTGGGGATATTTAATTTTACCAGTCAATGAAACATGATCATACAGAAAAGATGTTTTTATGGTAAGATGCCTTAAATCCAGAGGTGATGTTAAATATCTTCATACTTGATTCACTGAATAAATTACACTGCAAGGAACTTTTATCAGCAATAATAATAATAATAATAAAATGTGTTTAGAAGCCTTTTTAAAGTATTCTTCTCATTCTAAATTTTAAAAATTAACTAGTTTTGAACTGAGGTCGTGCAATAGCAATGTACGAAAGAGTGTATTTGCATTCGTACGAAATTCAGTAGTGCATTAAAATGTGCTTCGAAACAAAAATAAAAGCGTGTTTATTTCTAAACTTTTTCCTATACTCCATTTATTGTGTGTATGTTTGTTTGGCTATGTCAAAAAATGCAACTGATACATGAATGAATTCCGTAACTGCTAGATACAAGTAACGTTCGGGTCTGCAATTGTGTCAAATAGGGTAATAAGCAAATAAAAATTCAATCATTTTCAATAACTACACTGTTAAATTTTTTTTCCTAGTTTGAAACAAATTTTGGTGCGCAATAGTTGCCACTGTAAAATGGCGAAATCTTGAATCAATATTTGGAGCTACTGTTGAGGCATAGTTCCAATAGTTGGAACGAAGTTGAAACAGGAAACCGCAAATGTCGGTACGAGATTTCATCATCTCATGGTGCAGTAATTGAGCACCAAAATTTGGTTCAAACTAAAGCAAAACTTTTTAACAATGTATAATTAATAACAACAAATATTTAACATATCACTAGACATGAATTATTGAATAAATTATCTTAAAATTAATTTTTTAATCTCTAATCATTAAAATTTAGCAGTTATATATTTAACTAAAATTTTATTTAAAAATATAATAAGGATCATTTTTCAAAGATACACCAAGTAGCATTATCGATGTAGTAAAATAACTTGTATTTAACATAAGTTTTATTATAACAATTTATTATTATATTTCAAACGTTATTATAAAATTTAAACGGTCAAAAATACCTCGGGGATGTTTAATTTTATCAGAAAGGAACTGTGCTTATTCAGAAAGGATCATTTTCTGGTCAAGTGAGTTATATCAATAACTAATGTTGCATACCCCTAAGCTTGATTCACTTAATATATTATATCGTGCGGAATGTTACGCAGCAGAGATAACAGTAATAATAATATTAATAGTTAGAAAGATGCTTTTAACCCTTTAATTCACATTGAGAAAATATGTTCTAGAAATTATACAGTTGAAAGAATCTATAATTACATCGGAAAATTTCAATGATAAATTTCGCCTTATTTAAATATGGAATGTCTGCTATTAAAGAAATCAAATACTGCTATTATAGTTTTTTGGCATAAATTTGGATCATTCAATTAAAATAAATCTACTAAATTTGAAACAATGTTGTTTGCGTTAATGCTAAATATATTTTTCTAACTAACAATATTATTATAATTATAATTATAATTATAATTATTATTATTACATACATAAGTATATGTATTTATCTGCATAAAAGTTTCTTCTAATATAATTTTTTCAGTGAATTGAGCTTAAGGATATCTGACATTACTTCTTGATATAACGCACTCGACAGTAAAAAGATCAATTCTTAATTAATATATACACTATATGGCCAAAGGTGACCGGCCACTTCCGATTTTTGACGTTTTGTTAAATATCTAGAAAAATATATGAGGAATTATTCTGAAACTCCAGATGTGTAAGCATAATAGTACAGGTCATGTATTTCCCCGAAATCCAATAGGGGACCGTCAACAAATTGAAAAAGTAACAATATCTTTTGGATAACCCTGTCAAAACTAATGTAGCAAAAACATTCAAACTGTAAATTATGATTAAGTGGATTATTGTAATAAACTGCGTTCATTTTTATGAGGATAGCATGTATAACCGTAAAGAAATAATGGTTTTTATAAAAACAGTCCAAATTTTGCCTGGTTTTTTGCTTATAATTTACAGACTTCTTAATATACAAAAAATGTTCATTTCAGAAAACATGCCAAAATGTTTTGTGCATAATGCCCTGTAATCAGAATTAAAAAATAGTAAAAATTGTATGAACAATGAGCAGATTTACTATATAATTATTCGCTACGTATGGGCGAAAACAATCAAAATAGAATTTACATAATGTATTAGCAAAATGTATAGAAAAACTTTTGTAAAAGTGTCGAAAATACCGCTTGAAAATCCTAAAAATTATCGACGATAGAATAAGCTCACAATCCGTTGCCCCCCCCCCCCAAAAAAAAAGCAAAAAAGATGAGGGTCTATATCCAAGTATAGTAGTACTGACAATATTATGTATTCTGTATTGACATTAATCAGTGGATATATGGATACATTCCCTCATCTTTTTGCTTCTTTTCGGGAACAACATATTTTGAGTTTCTTCAATTGACGATAACTTTTAGAATTTTAAAGCTATGTTTTTGACATTTTTACAAATATTGCTACTTTATTACCATTATGATAAAGCTTCGCAAAGATCCGAGTATTATAAATATAGTTTAAAGCGGTTTTATTACATGTCACAATCTACTTGCAATAAAAGTAATTTTTCTCAGTTCAAGTTTTTCTCAAAATTTTTTTTTCTTACAGTCCATTTCGTAACGAAGCACCGTATCTACAATAAAGTAAAAATTTTGTTTTTTACTAAGAAAAAAAAAGTAAAATAAATTCAGTTTTTGCATTAATTTTACACCGGATTTGCAAATTTTATTATTTTTCTCCTAAACTAATAACTTATGATAAATTCGATACTTAAAATTATGCAGCACACGATAGTTTTAAAGTTGTCTCAAAATATTCAAAGTTGTACAGAATATACATTTTAAAATTTAGAAAAATTCTCATTTTTCACGAGAAAAATTTAAAATTTTCCAATTTTGCCAAGGAAGGCGAACACTTTATCGATAGAATCATTTTTCTCCTTTGATTCCTTTATTATTGTGCGAAAAATGTACAATAAAATACTTAAATTACAAAAAAAAGTTCAAAGGGTACCAAGCCTTCTTAAATAATGTAATATTAATTATTCAAAAATGTCTTTTTTCAGCCTCAAATGATTTATAACTGGAAATATTTTAGGCATCCTTTAGCAAAGATTATTAAATAAACTATATTGAAAAATTATTAATGATTTGTTTTAAAGTCTTGCTCTGTTATTTGAAAAAAAAAAAAATACTAACTTTAATTACTATAAAAGTGTTACCTTGAATTTTAGGAAATCCAATAGTTTTCAGATTAATAATCATTTAATGACAAGTTTGAGATACCAACCTAGAAAATAAAAGGAAATATTTTAAGAAATATTTTTTCATAACTAAATATATATTATATTTATTCATAGATAAACATTTGCACACATATTCCATATAATCAAAATATAAAGAAAATTAATACATTTTCTGCTAATGTGAATAATGTGAATATTATTATATGCATACTTAAAATAATTTAATTAACAGTAATTTCAATAAAATCTCGGCAAATGCCTCTTCACGGCGCTTAATTTTTTTTTAAATTAGGCAAAATGTGGCATTCACTTTTTACTTACCTATTATACGAAGTATTTGGTAAGTCTTAGAATCATTTTGAAAATTGAAATTTTCTTTTTTCGAATTTTTACTTTTCAGACGTTGAATATTCCAATAAATATATATATAAAAATGTGCTGTTTAAGAAGGGTATTTTAAGAAAATCTTTTATTTCTTATTGATTCACATTATTTTAACTTATTTTGTTTGCTTGATATCATTTCTTTAAAAGAAATTCTGGTTGTAAACATGTTTAGCCTGCTTTAAATCAACTCAAATTTAATGGAAGTTAAGTCTGAAGTTGGCAAGTATGCAAAATTTATCTGTTAAAAATTCTTTGTTAAAGTTATGCACGAAATAATCTTATTAAGCATGGACTGAACCATACCGCATTTTTGGTCAAATAAATATATTGCATTCTTGATTTCCTACATAAAAGTTGTTTGATTATCCCCTTAAAGTTGTGACATTCTTCTTTATTGAACACGTAATAATCAAGTGAATTTCCATTTTAATAAAAATTTTAATTTTACTTAAGAAAGATGTTATAATAAAAATAAAATACATTGACATGTTTCGGAACCGTCAAATAAGTTCCATAGTCATAATAAATCTATGGAATTTCTAGAATTTTTCTGGAATTCTGGAATTTATGGAATATCTAGATTTATTATGACTATGGAACTTATTTGACGGTTCCGAAACATGTCAATGTATTTTATTTTTATTATAACACCTTTCTTAAGTAAAATTAAAATTTTTATTAAAATGTTTATATAAAAGGTGAATGTTTTAAAATCTGATGATTTAAAAAATCAATTGGATTTAATTAACTTTTTATCAAGTGAATTTCTTCAATTAGAAGTTGTTACTAATTTCTTTTCTAGATTAAAAGCTTACCAGCATCAGCAAGCTTTATTATTAAATAGATTACGAAAACATGTGAAATAATTCTCACATATTGTTTATTCAGCAAGACATTTTAATTTCACTTATGAGCGAGATATTTCAGTTGTTAAGAGAATTTGTTAGAAATGAAAACTGAAAAGAGTTAGTTATTCTAAGGTAACGAGTCGCGAAGAACAATAGTTTGAATGTTAAGATTTGTATATTTAATCGCGTTTGCAAATTTTGAAAGTTTGGAGCCAATTTAGCAACCAATAATTTTCAAATTGGGATTAAATATTCCAAACTCACAAATGATGTAATTAGATTAAAGTCAAATATTCAAAATATTATTGCATGATTTCACTTTATTATGAACTTGATTACGAAATTACATAAAATATTTATCGCGTGTCGTTTATTCAGTGACTCATTTTAAATTATTTCACTTCGAGAAAAATATTTGAATAGTTAAGAGAATTTGTTAGAAATGAGAATTGAGTACAGTTAGTTAATTTAATGAATGAGGTTGAGAAAACTATACAATGGATGGTCAAATTTGTAAATTGTATCTGGCTTGAGAATTTTGAAAGTTATTACACATTGTTTATTTAGCGGATAATTTTAATTTATTTCCCTTATGAACGAAATATTTCAGTTAATAAGAGAATTTGTTTGAAGTTAGAATTTAGGTAATAAGTTGACACGAACGATAATATGGATGTTAAATTTTATGTATTTTATAGCGTTTGAGAACTTTGAAAGTTTGGAGCAAATTTGCATACTAATGATTTTTAAAACAGGAGTAAATACTTTTTCATCTCAGATGATTAATTAGATTAAAGTCCAATATTAAAAATATTATCGCATGATTTGTCTTTATTATGAATTTTATTACGAAATTACGTGAAATATTTCTCGCATGTTTTTTATTCAGCATCTCATTTTAAATTTTAAATTATTTCCATAAGATAAAAATATTTCAGTAGTTAAGAGAATTTGTTTGAAATGAGAATTGAGTTTGTTAATTTAATATAGGGAGTTCAGAATTACTATATGATGAATGCTAAAATTTGTAAATTTACTCACGTTTAAGAATTTTGAAAGACTGGAGTAAATTTTCAAATTAATGATTTGCAAACAGAGTTAAATACTCTTTACTCTCAGAAGATGTGTTTAAATTAAAGTTCAATATTAAAAATATTATTACATTATTTGACTTAATTATGAATGGATTAGGAAATTACGTGAAATACTTCTCGTGTGTTGTTTATTCAGCGACTCATTTTAAATTATTTCCCATAGCTAAAAATATTTTGACAGTTAAGATAATTTTTTTGAAATGAGAAACTACAGTTAGTTAATTTAATGTTGGCAGTTGAGAAAAACTATATGATGAATGCTAACAATTGTTAATTTTATCGCGCTTGAGAACTCTGAAAGTCTAGAGCAAATTTAAAAATTAATGATTTTCTATTCATGATTGAATATTCTTTACTCTCATATGTTAATTATGCTAAAATTATAGAGTATCTATATTATAAAGGCCAAACGTATATGTGCGTAACGCATAGGTCATTTCGCGAATGGCAACAGTTTCCCATGAAAATTTGCTTTTTTGCAATTCCCGCTACTGCGAACTTTTAAACTTCTAAACATCGCACATTTTCAATATTTACATCATCGGATAGAGAAAAAAATGTACTTTTAAATGCAATTTGTTTGAAAGCTGCAACTTAATTTCTTTTTCAGATATTAAATTTTTTAATAGTTTTCAGTAACCAATTTTGTAATTGTGGCAACAAAATCACTCCATTTTCTCTTAAAATTGAAAATAAATAAATAAATAAATAAATAAATAGAAATTAAAATACGCAATACTTTCTATGCAATTTCGGTTTGGCAATTTTTGTTATTGCAAATTTTACCCTTCCAAACCTCGTACATTTTAAAGTTTTGCATCATCGTATAGACAAAAAAATTTACTTTTAAATGCAATTTGTTTCAAAGATGTATCTCAATTAAATTTTATGATTTTTTTTATAATTTTTAATACCAATTTTGTAATTGTGGCAACAGAAACACTCCATTAGTCTTTAAAATGAAAAAAAAAAAAAATTAAAATGCGTATATTATTTTTAAAATATCGTGTGTTATAAAATCCGGTGAAATTTCGTTTACTAATTTTGATAATTGAGTTTCATAGTATTTTGTTAATTTTAGCTTAAAACAATATTTGTTTAAGAGTTAGACTGACCAATATAAGATGCATTTTTTACTGTAACTAATTCTGCAGTTTTATTATAAATCAATGAAGCAGCTCTTTTTTAAAGATTTTCTTTTGTCGAATTTCGGCGGGTTCCACCTCGTGCTTTTAATATTCAAAATATTATTGCATAATTTTGGCTTTATCTTTAATTGGGTTGTAAAATTACGTGAAATAGCTGTCACGTATTATTTGTTTAGCGAATCATTTTATTTTATTTCTCTAGTGAGCAAGATATTTCAGTTGTTAAGAGAATTTGTTTGAAATAAAAATTGAGTTAATGAGTCAAGAAGAACGATGGTATGGATGTTAAGATTTGTTTATTGTATCCCACTTGAGAATTTTGAAAGTTTGGAGCAAATTTACAAATTTTTCAAATCAGGATAAAATACTCTTTACTGTCAGACTATGTAATTAGATTAAAGTTCAATATTCAAAATATTATTGCATGATTTGCCTTCATTATGAAATTTCGTGAAATAATTTTCGCGTGTTGTTTATTCAGCGACTCATTTTAAATTATTTCCCTTAGAGAAAAATATTTTGGTAGTTAAGAGAATTTGTTTGAAATGAGAAAGTACAGTTAGTTAGTTTAATATAGGGAGTTGAGAAAAACTGTATGATGAACGATAACATTTGTTAATTTTATCGCGCTTGAGAACTCTGGAAGTCTAGAGCACATTTAAAAATTAATGATTTTCAATTCAGGATTAAATGGTCTTTATTCTCATATGTTAATTATGTTAAAGTTAAAGAGTATGCTTTTAATATTCAAAATATTATTCCATGATTATGGCTTTATCATTAACTGGGCTGCAAAATTACGTGAAATAGCTGTCACGTATTATTTATTTTAACGAATCATTTTATTTAATTTCTCTTGTGAACAAGGTATTTCAGTTGTTAAGAGAGTTTGTTTGGAATGAAAACTGAGTTTATGAGTCAAGAAGAACGATGGTATGCATGTTAAGATTTGTTTATTGTATCGCACTTGAGAATTTTGAAAGTTTGGAGCAAATTTACAAATTTTTCAAATCAGGATAAAATACTCTTTACTTAAGTAATTAGATTAAAGTGCAATATTCAAAATATTATTTCATGATTTGCCTTCATTAGGAACTGTATTATGAAATTACATGAAATATTTCTCGCGTGTTGTTTATGCAGCAAATCATTTTAAATTATTTCCTTTAGAGGAATATATTTCACTCGTTAAGAGAATTTCAATGCGAATAGAGTACAGTTAATGTACTAATTTAATGTAAGAAGTTGAGATAAACTATATGATGGACGCTACAATTTGTAAATTTCATCGGGCTTAAGAATTTTGAAAATCTGGAGCAAATTTTCAAATTAATGATTTTAAATTCAGGATTAAATACTATGTACTCTCAGATAATGTAATTAGGTTAAAGTTTAATAGTATGTTTTAATATTCAAAATATTATTGTATGATTATGGCTTTATCAATAACTGGGTTGCGGAACTTGTGAAATAGTTATCACGTATTATTTATTTAGCGAATAATTTTAATTTATTTCTCTTATAAACGATGTATTTCAGTTGTAGCGAATCCTTTTAATTTATATGTTTTTAGCGCGATCTATTTCAGTTGTTAAAGATAATTTGTTTAAAAGGAGAATTGAGGAGAGTTTGTTATTCAAAGAAAATGAGATGAGAAGAATGATATGATTGATGTTAAGATTTGTACATTTTATCGTGTTTGAAAATTTTGAGTTTAGCGCAAATTTACAAATTATTGATTTTCAATTCAGATTTAGATACTATTTGCTCACAGATGATATAATTTGATTAAAGTTTATTTATTTTTTTGTGATAAAAACAATATTGCATGGTTTGGCTTTATTAAGGACTGGGTTACGAAATCATGTGAAATATAACTCTCACGTACCGTTTATTTAGATACTTATTCATTTAGATTTACTTCCTTTATCAGCGAAATATTTCAGTTGTTAAGTGCACATTGAATATAAAATAGTTCAAACCTTTGAGTTTTTAACTATTGGCCTAAAAGTACAGCTAAAAGATTATAATACTATATATTTATAAAACCGAAACGATTATGGTCTCGGAAGGTTTATATATATATTTTTTCTTTATGGGTATTTTTTTATGTTATGGCACATTTTTCTAAAATTCTTATTTAGATAAACAGTTGAAACTTTCCAAAATTGTGTAACAAATTGTTTCTTAAAAAATAGCTAATATTTAGTATGATTGAAAAGTTTTTTTTTTAATAATGAAAAATATAGCATTGAAATTTTTAGAATTTTCGAAAAATTTTAGTAAAATATTTTATTTTTTATTTCTTTTAAGCCAAAAAGAAATTTTTTTTACATATGATCTACAATGTGTATATTCAATCTATAAAGAATTTTATTTCTACTTTGTTTTCTTAGTAAAATACATGATGTTAAACATTTCGCAAAAATTGCTTCATTTTAACTCTCGAGATGTTCCATATGCTTTTGATCTCTTCGCGACAGGAGTCTTTTATGAAATTTTACATATTCTGTCACCGGTTTTTAAAAACAGAAATTTGTGCCTTATTAAATCGAGAAAATGCTCCGATTTAACGAGGCAAATTTTGTCGTAAATTTTTTCTGGTGGGGATAAACAAGGATTCATAAGCCTTTTTGCGGCACGTATACGTGTCGCTCGTATCCAAGAGGTTAAGAGAATTTCTTTGAAATGAGAATTGCGAAGAATTATTAATTCTAAGAGTTGAGAAGAATGATGAACCAATGGTACGATTAAGATTCCTGAAAGCATTTATAACCTTTAGAAAAAAAAAAGCAAAACAAAACATACATCAGAATATTAATATGGCACATAAACAATCAGCATGTTCGTCTTAAAGTGAAATGAAATAGTTTCAGATAACAAATAACTTCGTTGATCATCTACTAATTGAATAGCCTGATTAAAGGCTTGAAAGTACTAAGATGTTTTTAAATAAAATTAACTATTAAAAACTATATTTGATTATTTTAATCGCTTTTTAAGTAAACCTGAGCATTCATTATATATTTTGCAGAAAAATAAAGTATACCATTTTTTAAACAACACAACAATACAAATTTCTCTAATATGTTTATATTAGTAGTGAAATACTTATATACAAATTATATAAATATTTTTTTATTGAATAAACGTACATATTTATTGCAAATATCCACAACCAATTTTCTAATAAAATGCAAGTACTGTAATAAAGTTTTGGAGCTATCTTTAACAAAAAACAGCGAGAATCTTTTTTTTTTAATAAAATCTTAAAAATAACGCATTTTACAAAATTAAAATACGATTAACAATCAGCAGAATGACTTCCTGAGCCAAATAAAACTGTCGCTGAAAATAAATAACTTGGAAAAACTAATTTGAAACTATATTCCTCACGATCGAAGAGATAATGAAAACTTATCACGAAAGGAATTCTAAAAATAAGTTATGCATTATTAAACTTATTCAAAAGGTACATGAAAGTTACACATTCTTTCATCTGTAAAAATTATCATCTTAAAGAGACAATATCGTATTTATTCAAGAAACAATTTCTAAAAATACGGTTAAATAAAGGGAGTTTATGTAATGCAAGATAATTTACTCACATAAACAAGATTATGAAAGTTTATATTAAATATGAAAGATCCATACAAGAAGAAACTTTTCAGAGGAAAATAATTTGGGTTTTAAGCTCCAGGACATGGAAGTGCATTTGTTGTTTCTGAGCAGAGTAAATGAAAAATTCATATTTCGAAAACTTATTTCAGTGTCAATTTCAGCAATATAGCTTTGTAAATATTTCTAAATGATCATTTTACTTTCTTCAAAGAAAATAAATATAGGATTTTTTTTTAAAGGATTGATTGAGGAAAAAGTAACACAGATGGATTCAATAATAATAATAATAAATAATAAAAAGATTTTTTCCCCTTAGTATGAAAATTCTATGAAAATTTTATAATAACAACTATAATAAAATTTTAAATATATTACCAACATTCAGTAAATAAGGACTCAATACCATTTAAAAGGCATACACTTTGAAACGCTTTCAAGCACTATCGGAGCGTCGTTAATTTTCAAAATGATATAGTATCGAATTATATCATTTTATTGGATATAGAAATTGCTAGCTCTGAACTGTAATGTTTATATATTCTTTCTGGTGTCCTACATGTGATCTACACACACCGTAATAGAATAACAAGTTAGAAAAATTACGCGTTAAGCATAGATTATGAAACACTTTCCAAATCTTCCTGAAATGATTAACAAAACTTCATTATTTTGGGAAATAAAGTGTTACTGTCAAGAGCAAAACATGAATTCCAATACTTTTGAATAAACCTGTATTTGAACTGTTGGTTGATACATATACTATATAGTGGGAAAATTAAATTTAGGAAGAAAACGCATAAAAAGTTGAAATTTCTTTTTCAACAATTTATACTAATAGATGGAAACATACACAAACATTTTTTTCAGCCTCGCGGTTTATTATACGCTAGTACTTAGCTAAAATTTAGTTCAAACTAAAACATTTTAAAAACTATTTAAATATCCTTTAAAGAAATTATTACCCGTAGGCGATTATGTATCCAATTCATTGCATGGCCATGTATATCATTTTATCTATATTCTACAAACATTTCTTCTTAAACTGAATGTAATTCAGTGTAAAAATGCAAAAATGATTTTAAAGCCACTCTTAAGAAAATTACGCTCATATTCAGTAACCTTTACAAACTATTTTGTGTAGCCCTGTATAACAACTATAACACTTACAGACAGAATATAATATGCATACATTTATTTAAACTTAAAAAGGCATATTACAATTAAAAAGGCATTTCATCCATCCATTAATCATCATCAGTAATATACAGTACTTTAGATAGTATATATTGCTTGAAATCTTTTGCGTGTCCCTGTAAGTGCTATGCACATCATACTATGTGTGAAATAACTTATATTAAGCCTCAGCGACGTATATAAATTTTATTATCCATTAAATACTTTAATATAATTAAAATAGGTCGCAAACAATACCCCCACTTTATCATTATGTAATTAAATTATTTTGTGTAGTGAAAATATTATATGTGAAAATTATTTTGTGTGGAGTAAATGAAGAATAACTTTTCTTTTCACCGCATATTTTACATAAGGCATAGTTAAGCCATTTTTTAAATGCATATAAATTTGAATATGCCTGATAGGATGTAACATCTTTAAAATTCATTTGAAATGATTTTTTCTCATTCGCCGAAATGTAGTGAAAAAATTTGTACTGTATCTGTAAATAAATTAGTCGTACTAGAAACTTCATTAGCAATAGGATTTGTGCTAGGGTAAACGTCAATAACTTCCGAATATCATAATAATCCGAGAATATTTATAAGAGTTAGAGCAGAGCCTCACGTCCAGATGTCAAAACGGACAGACGGACAGAAAAACCGAAAGCATTAAAAATTTTCAATTTTGTTGGAAATTGTTAAAAGTGTTAAAAAATTACTTAAGTGCAATAAACCTAAAAGTGCACTTCCAGCAGTTATAGCTCATAATCAGGCTTCTAATCGAATTCCACTATGTGCGAATAATAAGCACATGTAAATAAATGATAAAAGCTACGTATTCCACAATCTATAGGCAGCATATTATAGAGCACCTGGCAGAATGGTGAATATCAATGTCGTTATTTTTGAAGCATTTTATAGCATCCTTAAAATTCTTGCAAACGGTTTTCCTTCTTAAACTATAAAGTAATGGAATTGTTTTGAGCGCCTTGTAAAAACGTATAAATATTTTTCTCTTCATATTAAATACGATATGTTACATAAAATATAAATGAAATATATTAGTAACATGACAATCAGATTATATTTAAGAGAGTTTGCAGCCAGACGGTAGACGGTAGATGACCAGATAAATCGAAGTCGTAGAAACTTTTTAATTGTATTGGAAAGTGTAACTAATGTAAAGAATTATAAATAGAAACAATAAAAAAAATGAAAATACCACTCAATAGTTGAAAAAGAACCACGTTTGTTTTGTAAAACTAGTCGTTGGGGGCCACCGTAATACTTACCCATCATGGATATGTATATGAAAATAAAACATGTGAAACTATTTATACAATGCATTGCAATTCATAAAAAAATTTAAATATTGTTAATATACATATTAATGCTATATTAAAGAACTGCTGATGTACCAATTTCGACAAATTATATAAAACGCCAAACTCCTCAAGTAGTACCGAACTGTGTAGAAGAAACATCCTTATAACTCCAAAAATAATAATTCTATTAACTAACAATTAACTGTGTCGGATTAAGCGTCTCATTTCCAATTAAAATATACTTCTGAATTGAAATTTGAATGAAATACAGGGTCATGAAAAATCGAAGAATGTGGAAAACAAGATTACAAATATCTCGGCAACTAATAATTCGATCGACTTCGTTCTATATGCAAAATGTGTGTTATTTTATTGCCTTTTACGTCCATTCCTTAGAACAAAAAAATTCGAAAATTTTTATGTACCTTTCATCAGAACGAATTTTTCGAGAGTCCGAAAAAAATAGTTCCGGATAATCGAGGTTGCTGATATTAAATAGGGTTCGTCCCATTCTTACATACTAACTACATACAAAACTTCAAGTCTCTATTTCAATTTGTTCGGGAGATAGAGCGTTTACAGACAGACAGACAGACAGACAGACAGACAGACAGACAGACGGACGGCAAAAAAAAATTTCTAAAAATATGTTTTTCGGAATCTCCACTATCTAAAACGTGTAAATCCGTCAAAAAATTTTTTTTTCGATTTTCAAAACGATTGCAAGACTTACCCTATACTACGTATGATGGGTAAGTAAAAATGTATTTAAAATATTTTATTGATTTTTATTCTGAATCAAAACAGTTTAAAGTTATGCGTTTCACTAATATTAAAGATTATTTACTGAAAGACGAATTTATGTACATAACAATTAAAAACACTTAAAACATTATTTAAAATCCTTGTGGATTACAATTAACGTTTTAAGTGTTTTTAATTTTTATGTACATAAACAAGTTTTTCAGTAAATAATTTTTAATATTAGTGATTAATTGCAAGGCGTAATAGTCCTTTAGTTTATTATTAACAAATTTAGTTTATTATTAGATATTTTATAAACAAATCTTGTCAGACTAATAAATAATGGTATCGTCTAAAATACTTAAATCTTATTTGCAAGCATATAAATACACCTAATGATATCGAAGATACCATGATATCTATTAATATGTCACTAAAGTGAAAATTTATAAAAAATGCTTTTGAAATGTTTTAATAATCTTTCTCTGGAGCAAATCATTGTGGACAAATCTTGCCAGACTAAACAATAGTGGTGACACATAAAGTTCCTAAATTTTATTTGTAAGTATGTGATAGTCTACCTAATTATTAATATAACATTAATTTGACAGGAGTTAAAACAATATTAACTAACGATCTTTGCTTTCGACATTACGTTAATAATACAATATAATGTTCATAAATTGTACGTTTCACTAACATAAATAATTCAAAATTTATGCCTTTTGATCTGTAACATTATTAAATTTAGTAAAGCAATCTGTCTTTTATATTAACTTTACAGTCACTGTTAACATTACCTTACATAAACTTGTATTTTACTGCTATTAATTAGATAAAATAACCAGAATTTTTTTGTCATTTTTTCCAAAACAGCTTTTAAATAATTGAAAAAATAGTGTCATACTGAAGAAATATCTCCAACAAACAACTATAAAATATCCACATATTTTGTGAAATACAAAAAAAAGTACGTGTTCCTCAAAATATAAATGCTATAAAGAATCAGCAAACTCCTCTCATAAGCAAAATGAAACTGTCGGCGCAAACAAACAACAAGTAAAAAATAATTTATTAATATAATTTTCATAGAAGAGGAAATAAATGAAGCATATTCCGAAAGTAATGCTAAAAACACGAGGTTGCATGATTAAACTTTCACAATGCAGTACAGCACATTCTAATGGAAGTAAAGGATTCATCTTGCTTTTAAAAATTATTATTTTGTAGAGGCGTATGTTCAAAGACACAACTTTTCAAAATTATCTTAAATAAAGTGACGTTATGTAATTCATTCTTGTTAGCACAAACAAATAATTTTATAAAATTTATTGCCTAATGGAAATGTTCCATAAAAGTTGAAACTCTTCAAGAGAAAATAATTTGCACGATGTTTTACACCTCATCGCAATTAGATGTATTTGTTGTTAATAAGTAAATGTAATACCAAAGAATATTTACAGGGGGATTTAATAACTTTGACCTAAAAGTCCGGGATTTTTATTAATTTTTTTCAGTTAAAAATAAAATCGAAATTCTTACAGTATTTGACATTTTATTTATAGATTTACATTTTCGCTTCCAGGCGAAATTTTTTCTGTGGTCACAAGCATCTGAAACAAATTAGGTCGCCAAATTATTATATGGCATTAAATTCTTTAAAGTTTATACCAATATTAAATTTTAAAGGTTGATTCTGGATAAAACTGTGGTCATTTGAACAAAGCAAAAAGTTTTTTATTCGTCTTTCGTGAGCTTGATAAGAAAAGAAAAGAAAAAAAAAATTGAGCAGTGAAAACTGAGTTTTTTGGTAGCATACACTTCAGCAAACAAAGATTAAAATGATTAAGTTTCTTTTAAATAAAAAGAAAGAAAGAAATAGGTCGAATAAATATCGAAAAAAATAATTGTATATAGTAAGAGAAACATGGTTTCGAGAATAACAAGTATAAAATTTTACAGTAATTTTACGTTCAACGATAAAAAATAATTTTAAAAATTTGGAATATTATAAATGTCTTTAGAGTAACAGTTTACAAGCAAAAACCTTTTTTTTTAATCGAAAATTTCGACCGAAAAAGGTTTGTTTTCCATTTAAATTTCGTGAAATAATATGTGATTTACATTAACTTTACAATTATTTTACATGAACTATTTGAATAAATTTTTTGGCATTTTTCCTTTTAATTAATTATTTTTTTTTATCATATTTAAATTCAACATTCAAATATTAAAAAAAATTCTCACATTGTTAAAAATATCTTCCACAAATAACTAAATCCTTAAAGCAACATATTTCTCAAAATTAAAATGCTATAAACTATCAGTGAATTCTTCTCATAAGCGAAATGAAACTGTCGGTGCAAAGAAACAACACGTCGAAAATAATTTATAAACATAATTTTCGTTGGAAAATAAATAAATGAAACATATCCCAAAAGTAATGCTAAAAACATGAAGTTGCACCATTAAGCTTTCACAATGTAACACAGTATACTCTAATGAAAGTAATGGATTCAATTGCTTTTAAAAATTATCATTTTGTTGAAGAGATATCCTATATGTTCAAACACACAACTTTTAAACATTATCTTAAATAAAGTTATTTATGTAATTCATTCGTGTTAGCTCGCATAAATAAATGTATGAAATATGTTGTGCAATGGAAAAGCTCAATTTTTTCAAGAGATAATAATTTTTATGATGTTTTATACCTAATCGTGCGGAAGTGGTTGATTGATTGTATTTATCAACAAGGAAGATATGAGCCATAGGTGGGGGGAGGGGGAGGTTCGTGGGGTTCTTTCTGTGTTAACCTAGCCCGTATTTACACAAGGAAATTGAAGGCTTGAAGAAACCAACGAAAAAGTCCGTATGATTAAGCCGACAGCAATAATTGGGTTCGAACCCAGTACCTGCCGTCTACTAGTTACAAGGACAGAACCTCAGGAGATGCATTTGTTTTTATGGGAATATGGAATACCTTGACAAGTAAAATGAAGCAGTTTTTGTGAAATACTTAATATCATGTTTATTAAAAATAGAAATAAAAATATTTTTTCGACAATAAACATATTATAGCGCATATATAAATCAATAGAAATTTTTCATACTTTAATTAGTTTTCAAGAACTAATGAACTTTTTACAGATTTTTTGAATAATATGTCTCCTAGATACACTTAAAAAACTGTTGAATATATCAACTTAAAATTTGTTGTGTTGTCAGAAAATATAATTTTTCTTTTATCTTAAAAGAAATGAAAATTAAAAATATTTTACTAAAAACTTTGAAAGTTGTAAAATTTTTAAGAACATATTTTGTTATGATTAACAAAAAATCAGTCAGACCTAAAATTTTTAAGAAGATATTAAAAAAAAAAAAAATAATAATAATAAAATAAAAACAATTACACAATTCTGAAACGTTTCAGTTGTTTACCTAAAATAGAATTATAGAAAAATCTACCAAACCATTAAAAAATCACATTTAAAAAAAGGCAAAATGTCTATATCTATATCTACACATATATATACATACATACCCGAAGTGCTTAAAATTATATTATTTAAAAACCTTCCAGCACCATAACTTTTACACCCATAACCATTTAGCATTATAGTTTTAGTTCTATTTTATGTTCTATTTCTCTCTATATATATAGACTTGAATGTTGAATCCATGCACAAAAATATTAAATACACTATGGAGAACCAGTGAAAAAAATTTCAAACCTCTATCTGAATTAACAGAAAACTCCTTAATGTTTTTCGAACAAGCAAGTTATAAAAATATGAACAGAGAGAAAAATCAGTTTAAAGTTTTCATTTGTATGAGTAATTGCGTTGGATCTATCAATAAAGCTTACAATATCTCGCAATACAATAGTCATATAGGTAAAAATGAGGTGTCAAAATAATCAGAATTAAAAAGCTTTACATTAATATTAAAAAAAGAAAATTGATATTTTGACCAATTTTATTTTACTGTATCCCCTTTACAAAGGTAATATCAAAAGAAAATTTAAGGAGAGGTTGTATTTCCTTCGCCAAAAATTTCGTAATTTTTACAATTTTCCTTGATTAGAAAATAAAATAAAATAAAATAAAAATATAAAAAGGTGCCACCCTAGGAAATTTTACATTTTATTGTGCATTATATTTTGCATATTTCATTTATATATTTAAATTTTTGTTTAGGGGAGAACGTTTCGCTCTGGTCACAATAATCTTTAATAAATTGGGTACCAAAATTTTATATGGCATGAAATTTTCGAGAGCTTTTACGAACATTTACTTTTAAAAGTTGGACAAAAAAAAGTGTTATTTGAATCAATATTTTTTTCGACTTTTTTATATTTGTGAGCTTGAAAGAAAAAAAACACTGGTCAATGAAAATTATACTTTTAGCTAGTATGAGCTCCAGAAAAAATTTTCTTTAAACATATAAATAAATAAATAAAAAGAAGAAGAAGAAGAAGACGGAAATAGATGGAATAGTTCTCCAGAAAAATGATCACCTGTAGTTCGAAAAACATGGTATAGAGAAAAACAAGCATAAAATTTTACAATTGTTTTACGTTCAACGATTAAAATAGATTGTAAGAATTTGAAATATTATAAATCGTTTTAAGGCGACAATTTACAATTTATTATTGCAAAAAAATTAAAACGAAAAATAAAAAAATGATCCAAAGAAGTTGATTTTCCACTTGAGCACAAATTTGAGCGTTATGAATTTATATGTATTACTATAGAAGATTAATTTTTGCTTTTTAAAAGAGGATAAACATATGACATTAAAAACAATTCGATGAATTATGGAAAAATAGATGAATATATGTTACGAAAGGTTTGTAATGACTAAAAGGAAAATCAAATTTACCTAAATATTTCTTTCCTTTTCTTTTTTTTCTTTTAGGTTACAAAATGCAACATCGTTTATCTTTGTATCTCGCCGATTCCGAAATGCAATATGGATTCTCGTCAATAAAACCAATGAATTAATTTTGTACCAATATCCTACCCAATCCCAAATTCAATATAACTCATAAATGTGAAAATGCCATAAGTAGCCAACATCTTCCCTTTATAAATGCAACGAGAATGCTTTAGTAAATAAGCCACGCGCTAAAACTAATCTACAAACATATTTTTCATTACTGAATGGATAATGGAAGCCCCTAAAGAAAATCTCAAAACAGGCAATGATGCATTGTTAAGTAAATATGAATAAAGCCCATTTTATTTGAAGTCATGAATTAATTTGTATTTAAAGCTGCGTTAATTTACAACAAAGGGACTCATATTTACTCATAAGAAAGATTTTTGGCTATACTTTTCATAATGCCAGTTGATTTTCGTACTTGTTTGCTTGCATGCACGACTTTATTAAAATTCATATGAAATGGAAGAGTTTCAAATGCGTGTTAATTTCGCATAAGGTATTTTCTAGAAATCTATTCTCCAGGGCATTTGTTAATTAAGAACAAAGAAGGTGGTAAAGTTCGATGGATTAAAAACTAAATACAATATTGTTTATCGTTGTATCATGCAGATTTAAAAATGTAAGACATATTCTCGTCATTGAAATGCGTGGATGAATTTCACACCATTATATAAATAAATCCAAAAAAACATTATAACTCACAAATTTGAAAATGCAACATGTAGCCAATATCTTACTGATATAAATGCAATAAAACTACTTCAGTAAACAAACACCGCCCCAAAACTAGTTTATAAACATATTTTTCATAATTGAATGGATAATGAAAGCCCAACTTTAAAGAAATACTCAAATTAAGCAATGATGCATTGTTTTGTAAACACGAATAAAGTCCAATATATTGGAAGTCATCAATTTATTTGTACTTTAACTTGCATTAATTTATAAGAAATAGATCATATTTACTCATAGAAAAGACGTTTAACTGTACTGTTAATAATTTCAGTCGATATCTGACTCGTCTGTTTACATACTTAACTTTATTAAAATTCGCATGGAATGAAAAAGTTTCAAAGGCATGTTAATTTATCATAAGTTATTTTCTACAGGAATCTGTACTCCAGGGGGCATGTGTTGTTTAAGAACAAAGCAGCTGATATAAGTTCGATATTTAATGTGCCAATTTATCTTTTTATGTAATAAGAATAACTATTAGATCGGGAGGCGACAGCGCAGACAATCACCTCATCGAGTTCATAGAAGAAAATATAGGATTAGTTAAATATCGATTCGCATATTAAAACGCAATCGGACTGTGTGCAAGTCGCCTTTATTAAGGCGACCCTTAGAATTTTCTGCCATAAACTATCCTCGCGACTGCGAACGGGTGAAAAAATTAATTGTTAAGATGTTTATTCAGATGCTTGCCCCCTCGCGGCAGGCAGCGGGTGGGATGGAATACACAGAAAAATGCGGAGCACTCTTGACTTCCTGCTAAATGTTAGAAAATAAAAAACGACGAATAAATCTTTTGTATGAGAAAAGGACTTCTAATTTAGAGGTAATATTACAAATATTAGGAAAATTAAAATGTTTTGTTGTGTGTTTACTGGTTGGCAATAGCTAGGGAAATACACTGCTGGCCATTAAAATTATAAAACCATAAATGAAATTAAATCCAAAAATATATTTATTGTACATAAACAGTATGGCATAAAAAAAGATAAAATTTGTTAGCAGTTTGGGGTTTATAGGTTTACGAAATTAGTAAAAACAGATTTCTCCACGTCTCAATGCAGCTAAAACGGCCCTTACCCCATTAGGCATGTAGTCAAACTGGCTTAGAAAACAGAAACAGCCATTCCATGCTGCTTCACATTTATGCCACACTTTATCAACCATATTAGCTGAAAAGGGGTGGCAGGCCAGTCTCTCAGCAATTCCCTACCAGATGTTTTCAGAGGGTGAGAGATCTGGAGACCGTGCAGGCCAGGGCATCAATTAAATAACCTATGTATCGAGGAATGTCAGAACACGACGTGCAACATGCGGGTTTGGGTTATCATGTTGGAAGATGGCGTTTGACAGGCCTCGAACCAGGGCATAACCACTGGATATAAGATGTCAGAAACGTATTGATCTGATTTAAGATTATCATTGATTCGAATTAGAGATGTGCATGTCGTGTACCCAATGGCTGCCTAAAATATGACACAATGTGCAGGACCTCGATGTCGAAATCGAATGCAATCAGTCCATGAGCGTTCTCCTCGGAGCCTCAATACGCGTATACGGCCATCAGAATATTGCACGCAGAACCGGGACTCGTCTGAAAAGACGACATTGTACCGCTCTTGTATTTAACTTTGTCGCTCGGCGTACCAGAGTCATCGTCTTTAACTATGCTTTAAGTAACAGTAATGTTGACTGTCCACACTGTTGCAAACGTTGTTGCACTGTGTGATCGGATACTGGGTGCAATGCATACATGCCCATTTCATGACTAATGGTCCTTCATGTTGTACGGTTTTTCAAAACAGACCTCACAATATATCTGTATTCTTTGGCATTACTCATGGGAGGGTGTTGAGATCCTGCATGCTGTTCAGCATGACCTTCAGCAACCAGTGATTTCATATTTGCATGGCAGTGGTTGGATTTCGACCAGTGCGGCGGGCGATATTACGGAGCAATCATTCACACTCTCGATTGGCAACGATCCTGTCTCTATCGAATTTCGGCACTTGCTGATAAGCCTTTCTTTTGCTTATTCGAGGTATAAGACGATATTCTGAGCAAATATAGACCTTGCAAAGTGCTTTCCAAATGTGAAATCCATTAAGCAATTTTTCTTTGCTCATGCAACTATGTAACTTTTCCTTGGCCTTTATGTTAGGCAGTATATCAGATGTCATTCTTCCAGTCTGAGTCATCTGAATGCTCTGAAATACTAATCATTTGCATATTACAACTTCTTCTTCCTTTCATGTGATTTTGACGTTTGTCAGATCATACCGTTCTGTTGTTGCAATTTTAATCTTTATCACATGTGTACGCACGTGTGTGTAATCATAAGTGTATATTGCATGCAGAGGTCTGCAAATATTGGCCTGAAAAACAATAACTGTGATGATGCGCGTGACCTCGCGGTTTGGAGCCCTTTTTTAAACAGTTATTCTGATACTGGATAGATATATTTGGAAAATCAACTAGCATAGCTTGATGAGGCGCATTTAAAGTAATAACGGCAAACGATAGGATTTTTAGGCAATGTCTTATTCAGAGGGTAACTAATAAAACACTCCTCTCGCAGAATAACTGAAATTTTATGCTTATTATTGTTTAGAAATGTCACTTCATATCCCTGCCGAGATGCAGAAATCCCTACCTGAGAAAATATTTGTATTCAATACCAATTTTAAGTATGTTTAAGGTTATGATACAGATACCGGGCAACGTTAGATGGGTCAGCCAGTAGAAAGGTACAACAAACATAATAATAATAAAAGTAATAAATTTTACATTTATGAAAATTTTGCTACTGTCCAAATGATGAACAAAAATTCAAGCTCGGCTTTTAATAGAAATTTTTGTTGTACCGTATTTTGCCAAATCTTGAAGCTTTTATCTTTGGTACTTATGCACCGCAGATACTCGTTTAAAAACAGTTATTTATTTTTATACAGATTAAAACCCTTTTTTTAAATTAGATTAAAACACACTATTATCAAATTTAGAAATTTATGATATTTTTAGAAAAAAAATTATTTTAACTACCACACCAAAAAATTTTTTATAAAAGAAATCAAAAATATAATAGTTACTTATTTGTTGGTATAAGTTAATAATTTATAATAAACATAAATATACTCTATGAAGGAATGAGATTCATCTATATTTAGCTAGGTACTTGAATTTATGCATGACTTAGTAATAAACGTAATTAGCTGAAGTCATGAAATGTTAGTCAAAGTAAGATTACACTACATAATGTTAAACAAGACTTGTGTTGCGAATTGAAATAAGATTGCTTTTAACGTAAGATCTTTATTGGTTTATGCCTCGGGCCATGAAACTTATATGCAGTTTGCAACAAAGCAATCGATAAAAGAGTCCCTATTCGAATAGTAACTGTTTTAGCATATGACTGGAAGATAGGAATTTGCATTATTAATAAAGAATTAGCACTTCCTTTTTATAAATAAGTACCTACCTTGAAGTAAACTGCAGAAAAATTTATATTATCATGAAAAACATGTTTGTTGTTTGCAACAAAAGTAATAAAACTAATGGTAAACTTTAAAAAAAATCTGTAAAGTTAATAAACTTTTTTTTTCTAGCAAACTGGAATTCCTAAAATTTTTCATGTAATGGTAACAGCAAAAATTCATGAAACCGATTCTGTTACATGAATTTTTGCTGTTACCGTTACATAAAAAGTTCTAGAAAAAATTCTACATCTGAGTTTCCTAGAAAAAATTTCGTAATTTTACAGATTTTTTTACAGTGTAAGCTTTGAGGGATATTTATCATTAAGATATGAATTTGAATCAGTGATAGGGAATTAGCAGTCTGAAAATTTAAAAGTAACTTTAATTTTCATATTCAAAATAAGTAGCACTTATAGCTGTCGTTCAATCCGTCCGTCTGTCCGCATATAATAACACAAAAACTGTGCAATGGAATCGTTTAATATTTAATAAATATTATTTTTGCACAATTTTGTCGAGTCATTTCAGATTTTATGAAAATCGGATGCATAGTTCATTTACAGGGACAATCAAAAGTATTCCGTTACGTTACGGTCAATGGAATAAAATAATTTCAAACGCATTTTAATATTGCGCTTGAAACTCTTTTACTCTTTCGACCATTTCATTCCTTTTTGAAGTATGTAAATAATATATAGTTAAAACAATTGCTTCGTTGAAGAAATACCATCTTCAATATTTTGCTAGATACTTGAATTTATGCAGGGCTTATTAATAAACTTAACAAATTGAATTCATGAAATGTTAGTCAAAGTAGCATAATCTTAAACGAGACTTGTGTTACAAATTGAAATAATATTGCTTTTAGCGTAAGTTCTTTGTTGGTTTACGCATAGGGCCATGAAACTCATATGCTGTTTGCAACAAAGAAATCGATAAATCAGTTGGTACTTCATGAGTACTGTTTTAGCATATGACTGGAAGGTTACGAATTTGTATTAATAATTAAAATTAAGACTTTCTTTGGACAAGTAAGAGTATGCCTTATAGAAAACAGCAGAAAAATTTATATGATCACATAAAGCATATTTTTTGTTTGCAACAACAGTGATAAAAAAACAGTGTATAACAGAATTTTCTGATAATTTAAATTCAATTATCAAAAATAAGCATTAAGCTCTAAATCACAAAATGATATAAATATTATAATGAATAACAAATTGTGACTTTCGAAAGCTGATTAATATATGTTTAATATACTTTTTATAGTAATATTGATTGGAGTTTGATGCTGTTATATTTAATTCAAAAATAGTAAAGACATAGTACTGATCACTAAAATATGAAGGCAGGAAATTTGAAAAAAAAAAAAAAAAAAAAAAAAAATGAAAAAATGTATGCAGAGACTAATTACTTTAGTAACAAATATATCGTTATAAGCAATATACAATGTACAATATAAGCAATACAATATATCTATCTAAATAATGAGTATCTGAAACTTATACGCATATACAAATCACGTATTTTATCATTAAGACATGAATTTGAATCAGTGATAGACAGTTAGTAGTTTGAATATTTAAAAATTATTTTAACTTCACATTCAAAAAATTTTATTTATGTTTCGTTTTCGATGTATGTTTATAATATATAGTTGACACAAACATACTCGTTGAAGAAAGATCACCTTCAATATTATGTTAGATATTTCAATATATGCATGACGTAATAATAAACGTAATTAGCTGAAGTCATGAAATGTAAGTCAAAGCAAGATTGTGCTAGATAATCTTAAACAAGACTTGTACTATGAATTGAAATAAGATTGCTTTTAACATAAGTTCTTTATTGGTTTATGCCTCGGGCCATGAAACTCATATGATGTTTGCAACAGAGTAATCGATAAAGGAGTTGCTACTTCATTAGCATTGTTCTAGCATATGACTAGAAGGTACGAAGTTGTATTAATGATATAGGATTAACACTTTTTTGGATAAATAAATTCATGCCTCGCAGAAAAAAAGTAGAAAAATTTACATGGTCACAAAAACGTGCCTATTGTTTGAAAGAAAAATAATAAAAATGACAGTATGTGATCGATTTTTCTGCTAAATAAATTTTAATTTTTGAAAATGTGAGTAAATTCTAAATCAGTAAGTGATATTATTATTTGTAATAAATAAACAACAAGATGCGCTTTTCGAAAGCTGAATGACATATCTTATATAAATGTTTCTATGGTAATAATAATTGCATTCACATTTTGATATCATGATTTTAAATTCAAAAATATTAAAGGCATAGTACTGATCACTAAAATATGAAAATAGGAAATATTAAAACAACTTGAAAAGAAGTGTGCAGAGACTAATAATTTTAGTAAACAAGTTGGAAATTGCATGTCAGACGTATCAAATGAAATGCGTTCTTACTATAACGAACTCTTTTCAATATACAGTATTTTGGATATAGTACAGTATCTGAAATCTTTTGTGTATCACTGTAAATACTAAATGCTTTCTATTACAAAGGAATTAATTTGTAGTAATCCTCAAATATATATTTCAATTTCATTAAATGTGAAATAGTTTAACATAGTTAACACGCACTCCAAACAATGTTTCCTGCTATGCCATTATGTAATAGAATACTTTTGTGTGGCCCTGTATATTAATAAAAAATAGTCGTTGCACCGCAGATTGTACAGAATGTATGTTTTAGTACATAGCAGTAGTATTATTTAGTAGTAGTATTTAGTGTTTCATAGATGCATATGAATTGCATTATGGTCGAAAGAGTTAACATCATAATGCGCTTGAAGTTATTTTATTCCGTTCAACGTAATGTAACGGAATACTTTTGATTGGTCTAGAACTAAATAATGCATCCGATTTTCATAAAATCTAAAATGACTCGACAAAATTGTGTAAAAATTATATTTTTTAAATTTCAAACGATTCCCTTGGACAGTTATTGTGTTGTAATATGCGGGCAGACGGACAGATTAAACGACTACTATAAGTGCTACTTATTTGCATAATTACGAACGCACCTAAAAAGCCGTCGTTATATGACGTATTCCATACTGATGCAAGTAATCTGTGCAAGTTAAGCTCATATTCAAATCATGTGTGTTATCATTAATACATGATTTAAATAAGTAACAAAGTATTAGCAATTCGGATATTTAAAACTTCTTTTAAATTCCACATTCAAAAACGTTAATTTGTGATCCTTTTTGACATATGTTAGTAATAAATAATTAATACAAATATATTCGTTAAAGAAATACTATCTTCAATATTATGCTAGATACTTGAATTTGGGTTTGCTTAGTAATAAATATAATTAGCTGAATTCACGAAATGTTAGTCAAAGTAAGATACATAAACTTATACAAGACTTGTTTTACGAATTGAAATAAGATGACTTTAAACGTAAGTTCTTTATTGATTTATGCCTCGGGCCATGAAACTCAGATGCTGTTTGCAACAAAGCAATCGTTAAAAGAGTTGCCACTTTATTAGTACTGTATTAGCATATGACTGGAAGGTACGAATTTGCATTAATGATAAAGAATTAGCACTTTCTTCGGATAAATAAATTCATGCCTTGCAGAAAACAGCAGTCAAATTTATATGATCACAAAAACGTGTTTATTACTTGTAACAAAAATAATAAAAATAACATGTGATTGATTTTTCTGCCAATTAAAATTCAATGTTTGAAAATTGCACTAAGTTCTATATTAAAAGAAAATAATAATAATAAAAATAACCCAACTAGTACCTTTCAAAAATAGCTTCAATGTATGGTTTTTTTTAAACAATATTAATGATTGCATTTACATTCTGGCATTATGTGTTTTAGTTCAAAATGTATGATAACGGTAACAAATGTTGCACTATAAAATACGTAAGTGGAAAAAAAAAAAAAAAAAAAAAAAAAAAAAACCGCCCAGAGACTAACTAATAAGATAGCAACGCAATCTTTACAGTATCTATTATACCTTAATACAGGTTATGTCTATCGTATAAGTTGTGTGTATTATTATTATATCATGAATTTGAATTAATGATGAAAATTTAACACATTCAATGTGTAAATAATTAACATATGAAATGAAAATCCTGATTTATTTTACGAAAAAAGATGCTGAAATACATAAAAAAGATCTTAATAATATAAAAACTGTCAAATGATGTTAAAATACAGGTGTTTTCAACTGTTATAATATCAGGGCAATCAACAGGAGAAAATAAAAAGTGCCTCTGAATTTCTCCCTGATGATGACTCTATTATAACAATTGAAAGCACTTAAGTTTTTAACACCTTTTGACGGTTGTTACGTTGTAAAAACCTTTTTTATGTATTTTATCGTCTGTTTTAATAAAATAAATCAAAAGTTTTATTTCGTATATTTTTCGTTTAATAGTTAAGGTGAAGTGACACCCGAAAATTATACTTTAAACTATGTTTTATGAATAATTGTTTTAAACAGATTAATAGACATATTTACATGTTTACAAATAACTTGCTTGTTATTTTTGTTAGCAACAGAGAAATAGGAAGATAAAAGAAAAAAATAATAACACATAATACACAAACTTGATAAGTGCAATTTAACTACAGAAGAGACTAGTTAAATTTGACATAACAAATAAAATACAGGCGAACAGTGATATTCTCACACTTATAATTATAGACTTGTTTCATTGCGGCACCAAACTATTTAATGTTTATATAGCAAGTATTCATCTCGAATTTAATCAAATAAAAAAAATTGAGCATTATATTGGTATGATTTTATAAATGAATAGTGAATATCATCTGATTTTGCAGATCCGACTCCAATTAGAAGTTATACTAAACATATATGTTGTGTGGTTATAATATAAATATCATTATTTGCAGCTGTCTATAGTTTGTAAGAATAACTCTAATGAAATCAAAATCAGTGCACTCATTATTCGTGAAGGGGGAAGAGCAATACAGCAATAAGGAATATTAGCAATAACAGATGGCGTTGCGGGTATTATCGATGCAAACGGCGTTGTAATCATCAGCAAATCCAGAAGCTTTCATTTTTGCCAGTAGCTTTGTAAAAAGCCTCCCAGTTTTATAGATTGCGCTTTAATTTTAAAAATATTCTATGTTATTCGAAAAATTACCAACGAAAACGATCGCTTCTTGATTTTGCACGTGATTTCAACGGCATTTCCACTGACATGAATCGTAGGTCTATCTTTTGGTGGTTATTGACACATTTCTTTTTGTTAGTATTCATTCATTCATTATATTATATACACATGAAAAACAATCATACTACTGTAATTTGGATTACCGTTTAATCTGTATGAACCTAAAACTACATTAATAATAATGCTATATAATTACATAAAAATTTATTTTGAATATGCAATATTAATTGAGCCAATTTTATATTCGGAATTATACCAAAGATATTCCACATTATCACAAATTTATCGTTTAAAGGCAAATAGAAAACTTCTTGGCAGAAGACCTTTGCGTGATAACAATCCATTATGTACTGGATATAAAAAAAAAACTTACTCGTGAGTTATACTTATTTTGTTCGACATATTTGTTTACTATAAGCTATTTGATTTTTTCCCTCTCTTTCTTTCGCTAAAACTGCATACGTTGTTTCTTGCATTTGCCAAAAGATTAAATGAAGAAGAATTATTAGTTGTTTAATTTATTAAAAACGAAAGAATTATTTCACACGGTGAAAAGAAGTCGGAAATTGTACATCAAATATCGTAAATGAGGGGCATTCAACTATAATTAATTTTTTAAATATTTAGATCTTGATGCAAAGCTAGTGAACTTTTATGCAGAATTGCATGAATGTAAAATTTGTTAGATTATATATATTAAGTTCAATAATAGGTAAATAATGACTCCATGTAAAATAAAATGCATTCACCATGGCATGGTAACCTAGAATAATTAACGATCATGGAGTATCATTAAATTAAATTCGTAAGATAGGATTTTAAAGAATGAAGAAAGCTTTTATAAATAACTTTTTAAATTTCGATTGGATTTTTATTAACTTTAAACTGACTCAACAAAATTCTGCAACGATTGAACTATATTAAATTTTAAACCATTCGATTGGGCAGTTTTTGTGCTGTGTATGCGGATAGATGGACAGACAGACCGATGGACAAAAGGGCAACTATAAGTGCTACGTATTTATGTACGAATGCATATAAAAAGGCAAATGTTTCGTATTCTATGAATACATAATACAATCATTGCAGATGAAAGTTTACAATAACTTTTTCTGAGATACCCACAATTCTAAAAAACATTCTTCGTCTTTACAAATCCAAAAACGGCATTTTCATTGTCATGATTATCTTGTAATTACTCTGGATTCTGATCTAAGATGAGTATGATTTAAATTGGAAAATGTTTATAAGAAAATGTGTCTTGTTTCTGTAACATATGTTTTAAATTGCATTTTTAAAATTTTGATTAAATAAATTTTCAAGTTGAAAACATTTTCGCCTTGGATCATACTACGGAATAATTAAGAGGCATTGGCATATATGTAAATTTTCAAGATTTAAAGGAGAATTTATAAATAGATGCATGAAAAAAAAAAAAAAATACAGATGCTGCTTTTCAAAAAGAATTCTAGGTTTTTTTTCTTTTTGTGAGATAATTAATTTAATATCAAACAGTCATCCAGTAGTAAAGATTATTAGTTGATGTAATTCTCAGAGGTATTGTTGTACAATGGATTGTTTATTTCCGCTAATTAACCATTAAGAACTGCAGTATTTGATACTACTCAACAGAAATGGAATAAAACTTTATTTTATATTTATTAATTACTAATTAGGAGGAAAAAAGCTATGGATATTTTTAAATTTTTTACGTGAGATATAATATGTTGTAAAAATGTCAGTAGAATTCATCTGAAACTTTACAATATGAAAATCTTTCAAACACTTACATTTTAGAGGTACATTACATTTACTACACACAGATATATGGTTAGCTACTACAATATCAATTTCTTGAATTACTGAATCTTATTTCATTTTTTATAGTGCATCTATGAACATGATCCAAACTTTATCTTTAAGATATTCTAAAAATATTCCGCGCTTCATTCATATTTCTAATTTTTTTGCTTAAAAATCCTAATTTTTTTTTTTTTTTTTTTTTTTTTTTTACTTAAAAATAAAAGTCATACATAGAATATGTAAAAATAAATTTTCTGATTCAAAAAGCACAAACATAATATGGAGAAAAGCAACATCAGTCTTAAATGAATGTTCAACAAATTATATATAGTACTATAGTATTAACATATTACAAAAAGGCCAGTAAAATATATACAGGGTGTCCGAAAAGTCTGGAAACGGCCAAATAACTCGAGAAATACATATCAGATTGAAAAACGTAAATATACGTGTTAAAAATTTTAAAATAAGCTACTCAGTGATACCAAATTTGACCTTCGCAACCGATCCCCTGGGGGTCAGAGGGGGTCCAACTTTGAAATCTTAAATTATAACCCCCATTTTTTATTGCAGATTCGGATTCTACGGACAAAAATACGTAACTTTTGTATTTGATGTTTATTTCAAATTCTCGTTTATCACGGTGTATTTGAGCATATTAAATCGATACATATTTCGGCTTTTCCAACGGGATTTTCCCTAATCGAAACTGATTGGGCAGAATTTTTGACGTCAAATTCCCCGTCTTTTGCAGAAATAGCGTTTCCTGAAAATCACCCGTGGCGATTATTTCAATAGTGCTACTCTGTTAAAAATTTGATCCATTTGCTGCAGCGTCACTCCACAGCTATTATAGAATATCTCTTTTGTGACCAATGAGAGTGCTCCATAACACAGTAAAGTAATCGTTTTCTATAAAAGTGGTGGAGTGACGATGCAGCAAAAGTGTCAATTTTTTACAGTGTACTTTACTGTGTTATGGAACATTCTCATTGGTCATGAAACAGATATTCTGTAAAAGCTGTGGAGTGACGCTACAGCAAATGGGTCAAATTTTTAACTGTGTGTAGTACTATCGAAATAATCGGCATGGGTGATTTTCAGGAAACGCTATTCTTGCAAAAGACGAGGAATTTGATGTCATAAATTCTTCCCAATTATTTTCGATTAGGGAAAATCCCGTTGGAAAAGCCGAAAAATGTATCGATTTAATATGCTTGAATACATCTTGATAAACGAGGATTCGAAATAAACATCAAATACAAAAGTTGCGTATTTTTGTCCGTAGAATCCGAATCTGCAATAAAAAATGGCGGTTATAATTTAAGATTTCAAAGTTGGACCCCCCTCTGACCCCCATGGGGTCGGTTACGAAGGTCAAATTTAATATCACTGAGTAGCTTATTTAAAAATGTTTAACACGTATATTTACGTTTTTCAATCTCATATGTATTTCTCGAGTTATTCGACCGTTTCCAGACTTTTCGGACACTCTGTATATAGCTCATGAAATCAAATGAAGAAATTTGTTGCAAATGTCCAGTTTATTTTAATACATTATTCCATTTTAATTCATATAACACATTTTTTTTTTAACATAATTGCGTAAAAATGATTTTATTGTTTTGATATTTTTTTTTCACCAACTCGAAAACAGAAACCATTCAAAGCACAAAATATCTTTTGTAGAAAAAAAGAAATGTCTGCATCCAAAATTAAAAATTTTTATGCAAAAAGCAATATATTTTTTTCTACATTTGCCAAAAAATAATATTTGTTTTAATATGCAATTATCGTAATTCACATTCCATTTATATCGCAAACCCGTTTTCAAAATTGTTCTAACTTGATATAATCTTCCTTTCCCAAAATAAAAGATTTAACCTTTCGGTTTTGTGTACTCTTAATAGCATATACATGTCTTTTCATCGAGTATATATTTGTCTTAACAATTACTCAAATATTTTCTACATACATAAATGATAGTATATAGCTATGCTTTTCTTATTATGAATTTATTTATTTTTTGACATTTAGTAATAATAATAATAATAATAATAATAATAATAATAATAATAATAATAATAATAATAATAATAATAATAATAATAATAATAAAAGATTATTTAATTCTCTTTCTAGTCTTATTTCATGCATATATTTCACTCTTTAAATTAAAACGGAAGTTAATTTTCTGAACCAATTATGTGTGATAAAACACAAAAACCATTAGAAAGTTGTAATACCCTCTCAATCCTGTTGTAATATTTCCTTTTTCATACGTCTTCAAAAACACTTCCTTAGCCTGGTATCATATAAATATGAATTGAATAATACACAAAATAAGTAAATTCGTAAGATTTCAGACAATGAGATAATACTTAAACTTCAGTAAGTTTATTTGAATAGCTACGATTAACGTTATTAAGGTAAAGTAATTTTGTTCTCAAAACGAAAAAAAAAAAAAAAAAAGAAAACTCGGACTAGAAACGTTTTCAAATACAAATGTAATTCAAATGCAAAACACCGGGTTCCCACTCAGCTAGTGTATTACTTAAAATAAGTAACTTGGGAAAGAGAAAAACGCATTTCCCATAAATTATTTTAGAATGCACACAATCTTATCACCGTATCCACTCAAGTTGTCTAATCTACTCGTTTATAAAGTATAGTTTCTGTATGCTGAAAACTAAATCAGACAAATCCAGTTATAAAGTTTCATTAGAAGAAAATAATAATTTATTTATTAAAATTATGTTAGCAAATTATAATCCACAAGCGTACAATCGCGATTAAGATTCAAATATCCACCTCATAAATTATTATAATATTTACAACGAGAGAAATAGGATTTAAACGCAGAATTTCTTTTCTTTTAAATATGTGTAAAAAAAATAGTGTTTTGCATTATTATATAAATAACATAGCAATAATTTGTCTAATAGATTAAAATCATGCATAAAAATAATTTTCAGAGAAAGCACATCGATTTCATGCCTAAGGTATTTTTGTTCTTTTACTTGCTTGATCATTTATTTATATGAGCAAATGTGTTGCAAAAAAGTTACCGAATTTAAAATTTATATCATAAAGCTGAACAAAATAATTTCTAGCAGAAATCCCTGCGTGATGCAAACCATTACCGTCTGGTTATAAATAAAACATTTGTAAATTAGCACTGGCATCTTACTTATTTTATATGTGTTATTTCCTCGTAGGCAGAGATTTGGTGGATGGTATACTCTCAAGATGTTTTGAAAAGTCACGTATACTCTTTGTTTCTCCAATTAAATTGTAGTGTATATTCTCTGAATGTATACATTTTGTCAGCATATGTCCCTTGGTTTTTTTTACGACTACAGCACTGTTCGTAAAAATATTATTTCACTAATTTTAAGTGTTATTTTTTCTATTTTTTTTTTATTTGAATTTGAATGGTAATTTTTGATAATTGATTATTTTTCGTATTATTGATAAAAAATAAAATTAATGACAAATTTTGTGTAATTTGAATTATTTTTTGTGTTTGAATGTTCAAATGTATCGCTTTGAATCTCAATAATCGTTAGAGCCAACATAAACGATACACATTATTACAGTGACATTACAAACGATGTATTTAATTTTTTGATATGGCCTAGTTTAAGTAAGGATTTACGATTAAAAAAAGCTCAATTTTTGAAGTAAATTTAATATCATCATTACTGTAATATCTGGTGTACAATCCGCAGATCAAACAATTCTGTTTGGATCCATAAATTTTATTCAGGATATAAAGAAAATATTTACCGCAATCTAAAAAGCTACACTAAAAAAAATTCTGGTCCTAGGCATGATTGCTGGATTCATGGTTTATACACTAGAAATTACGATACTTTAAAATAAAAAGGTGATATTCATTTCAAAAGCTATGCGGCTAGAAAGTATGTTATATTGCTTCGCTATTATAGATATCACTAAACGAGATACCTATTAACAGAATGTCAAAAGATGAGATTTATAGTCTGTTTTGAATGCTGTATGGTTAATAATACCATATAGCCTACGTCCTGAAGAGCACTCTACAAAAAACTTGTTTACGAAAACTGAATAAATGTACTACTATTACAGATTTAATCTCAATCATAATATCAATGATAAAGCCCCAAGTCCTGAATATCTTTAAAGAAATGACTACGATATGCTTGAAGTAAAATGCTCTATTTTACACAATTAAATTTACAAAAGGTTAATTTAGCAACAGTGATTGTCATTTCAGTCTTATATCCAAACATTTACACAACAGCGTGCCTGTAGGACTATTAAATTACTATTAAATTATTATTTATCTTGTGCCTAACGATATAAGGGGCTAAAGTGACACATTATATTGAGTTTATGTATTCCTAAAGTTTTTGTAGCTTGTACGCTTATATTTCATTATTTAAAATTTATATTTATTTGTTTTTACCTTCTTTAAAAAGAAATACGGGTGGTTTACAAATGCCATAAAAGAATCATAGGTTGGTAACCTCACTCGATCTATCTCTCTTAGCCAGAGTTTCTTTACAAGTGCAAAACAAACCGGGAATGATTAAAAATTCTCAGGTTGATTATAAATGACATGACAAAAGTGCACTGCGATTTTCAAGTGCGATTCCCTAATGTCTCTATTGAAATAGTTGAATTTCTTCCTCTGTGGAAAATCGTACTTAAGCTCCTGAGAATGAAGACAGCCAGATTTAAATCGGGGTAGCTTTGAGATCATCTCTTGTGAGTTCTAATTACTTTGAGAATTTGTTATTTGTAGTTCAAATTGAGATTGTCTGTATATGGTATGTCTTATTTATAGATTAGTTAATATGGAGACTTAAAACTAATTAATATTTTCACCGCTTATGTACTATATGCAGCTCTCAATAAATTCAAATACAGGTATAAAAATTAATGATATTATATAATATAAATTATATATGAGGACCCCAGAAGCCAAGGGGTATAAGTGACAAAATTGAAAAAATTGAGTTAAGTGCACAGGGTATCTGGAAATATGCTTTTTTCATTTCAGGTAAAGAAATATAGGTCATTTTCTGATTATTTGGGGAGTTATAGAGATAAACCACTTTTTTCGAAAAACAAACAATATTGATTAATTATACATTTAAAGAAAATTGTACTCTATTTTTTTAACAGTTATTGAAATGAGAGTTCAAAGATTAAAATGCAACAAGCAGATGTTTCCTATTTCAATTTAGTCAATTGTTATTAATGTTCCAATTTAACATCAATTATCTTTAAACTCAATTTACTCCAAATCGACATTTTGTCACTTGTACCCCTTGGCTTCTGGGCTCCTCATATATTACACAAATATTTATTATAACATTGAATTATTGTGTATTTTCAAGAGATCACCACTGTTCAAAATATTCCGTTAAATCTGTCATTTGGATCCTTGTCAGCCTATTTGAATGCTTAGTTATTTCATAAATAAAGAAGCGTTAAAATGCAGCGATAAATGTCCTTCCTTAATTATTGGATAAACTCAGCATAATTAAATATAAAAATTTTTTTTTTGAGTAGGAATTTAGTTTATCATTAATTAAATCATTTTCTTCCATTTATTCAAATACTACAAAATAAAAAATGAAATGTTACCCATTTACTGCAGTTTACCAATAAATGACATTTATTGCATCATTATACTGTATATATTTGCAATATGAACATTGTTTGTCATCTGGAGTAATAGGATGTATTAGATGATATCAATACATTTACTTGATGGTGTCATATGTTAAGTATCATACATATCATTTGAAAAAAAAAAAAAACCCACAGAAATATAAGTAGTAATAATGTGATTAGTGAATTATCAATGGTGATATTTCATCATTTTTAGTTTTTTTTAATGAATAACGAAAGACAGAATAATTTTTGGTAAACCATGGACTTTCATTATTTAGTGTGGAATTCATACAATGTATGCCATTGCCTCAAATTAACAAACTACATTTTATGAGCCAGTTACATCTCGAACAATAAAATACAAAATTGGAAAACTTAGGCAATGTTAAAAATATAGTTTTACAAGATTGTTATTATCAAATTTTTTTCTTCATAGAAATAGAAAATACGATACAAAAAGAGGTTAAAGAAGAGCTCTTGATTTAAAAATTTGTATCTGTAGGAAATCTTTTATTTAATTTTTATCCGATCCCCAATCAAGTACTCGCGTGAAGTGCGGACTGGAGCGAATCAATAGCACTTGTTCAATCAAAAAGCACAGAGCGTCGAGCCATTATGGCGGCCTCTCCGTTTCGCCTCCTCCGCAATTTAATACCTATTCATCTCCTCTTCTCCCCTACACCTCAACTCTACTCCGGTGAATATCTGCATGACTTCAAGGGTTACCGCATCAAGATGGTCGCCAAAACAGTTGGGAGATTTTTAATAAATGTAAGGCAGATTTAGTGGATGGATGAAGTAGTGGTTTGCCAGCTAATGGTGTATTTTAATGAAATTTGCTCGATTTGCGATGTGTAGCAGTAATTTCAGATTTTGTATTACGTTGATGAGGCCTAGCAAATGCTTTTCACCCATAAAACAATAAAAAAAGAGTGGTTTTATAATGACTATTTGTTTAATGTTGTTGCTAAAGGTTTAGTCTATTACGCCGTTCTTTTTGTGTTTTCGTGAGTTTTTATTTTTAGATGGGAAGGGAAAGAAATTTTAGCTCGTTAATTTTCTAAGTAGTTGAAATTAGAAGGCTGTGATTAATCGTTTGCATTTCGCGTGGAATTAATGAAGCTAAAGAATGCCATGTTTTCTTAAATATGATTTATTTCTCTTGAACGTTATTTTTTAAAAACTCACAAAATAACTACGCGGATGAAAATTTATTTTAAAAATGAATTTTTTTTTTTGTTTATGCATTTTAATTAACACATATTTTTTAAACACCTAAAGTTAATGAAATATATTTACATGATAGTTACGGTGTATAGCAGTGATTTTATTGTTAGTAATCTAAATTTAATGGCTTATATTTAAATTACAGTTAAAAGAGTCTAAAAAGTCTAAATAGTTGGTAGTAAAATTTTAATTAATTATATTTATGTTATACGGACGATATGCAGTAACAATTTCAGAGTCTTATTTTCAGCAATTTAAAAATAATTGTGAAGCAGTACATTAATATTATTCAGATTCTAATTTTCAGTAATATAAAATTAATTAATTATACAAGACTTTATACTTAGGATGTGTAGCGGTAATTTTAGTTTATGCTTCAAACTCTTCGCAAATAGCAATAAATAGAATTTTTAGTCTTTTTTCACCGATTGTTTAAAATAGAAACTCTAATTTGTCTAATTTCAGTGCAAAAATATTTTGATTAAATAAGATAAAATTCGGTACTTCAAGGTTATCCCGTCGACCAAAAAATTATCGCCAAATTTTAAGATTAAATGCCAATAATGGGTGATCGTGAATGTCACATTCAATGACATTAAATACGACTCACGTGTTTAAAATGTCATTAAGTGAGTTTTATTTCGACTTTTTATTTGTACTTTTATTAATACTCTACTAATTATTTGTTTTTTCGTTATTTAAAATAAAAATTATGTCAACATGTATAATTTGGCTATTAGTTTGGCGATTTGTATAATTTGGCGAAATTGGTCGACGGGATAACAGAGTAGTATCTAAAATTCTTTATAAAAAAAATTACTGGTAGGAATATTCAAGGTTTCTGAAGTCACGCATACGTGACGCTCGTCGCAAAGAGAGTCACCAGTTTACAGATCGAAAAATGTTATACATTGGATTTTTTTTTTTAATTTGGGGAGGGGGGGTGTTAATAACAACACAAGCAATTGACAATCTTCGCAATATATTAAATTATATACGGAGAGTGTTTCTGATTTTTTTTTTATCAAAAAAGTCCATACTTTGTCCTTGGTATCTATTTAAGAAAGACCGTTCAGAAAATGTGCGTCAACTGTCACTTGCACACAGCATTTTTTAAACATATAAAAATACATAAATAAAAAAGAAACTTATTGCAATTAATTTTCAGCGTCTCGGATAAAGTGTAGAGTAGGATTTTTCCAAAATTTAAATATTTCTGACAGTATTAAAAATATATATCAATTTGCCTCACAAAACTAGTTCATTGATTCAAATAAATTAACAAAGAAACTAATATAAAATAAAATAAAACTGAATAAATGAAAAATTTAATAATAAAATAGTAAAAAATAGATTAATAAATAAAAAAATAAAAAGAAAGAAAGAAAGAAAAAAGAAATTAAATAAATAAATAAAATGAAATAAAAAATTATTGGGACAAAACTCTACATGGCTCTATACATAATCCTATCTTGAACTTTTGTATTAAAATTTAGAGGAATTGGCTCGAGCATTTTTCGAACAATCATCAATTCCGTTACATTATGGTGTGTGGAGGTAAAATCGTCTCCCATACATTTTTCAGATATTACAATACTGAAAAAATAATAAAGTTGCATCTCAGAAAATAAAATAAAATTTGCTTTCTCAGAATTATAGATTTAGTAGCATTCGATATATTTCTCACTCTATTTTTTTTTTGCAATGAGTAAAATGAAAATAAAAAAAGCTTTTAGTTGTATAAAATGATTGTCTTGCTTTTAACACTTTCCAACATAGTATAAAAGTGTTTATGATTTCGTTTTATCTATCTGCCTGTCTGCCTTCTCTATTTTAAATATACTCTGATTGCCTTGTGATTTTTATATGTGATTTATGTTTATGGGGTTGGGGGGGGGGGGGGACCAAAACATGCTTTTCCTGTAATATTGAATAAATAGCATTTAAATTCGTTCACAAAAAAGTTCAAATGAAATCGGTTAGAGGACCACTATGATCAATTTCATTTTATTAAAACATAAAAATTCTTAGAGATATGTGTATTATAAAGGTCAAACGTATCTGTGCGTAACGAATACGTCATTTTGCGAATGGCAACACTTTCCCCTCTAATTTCGGTTTTGCGATTTCCGCTACTGCAAATTTTACATTTCTAAACATTGCGCATTTTAAATTTTTACACCGTCGTATAGAGAAAAAAAATGTACTTTTAAATGCAATTTCTTTGAAAGCTGCATCTATTTTTTTTTTTTTATATATATATATACGATAATTTTTAGTACCAATTTTGTAATTGTGACAGCAGAATCACTCCATTTTCTCTTAAAATTGGAAAAAATAAATAGAAATTAAAATACGAATTGAATAATTTCCAACTGAGCGAAAAATTGCCCAGGCCGGGAGTCGAACCCGGATACTTGGCTTACAATCTATGAATTTCGCCTACGATGAGGCGATCAAATGTCAAATATTGCCAGAAGCAACAAGCACATGCTCGACTATTTTTGTTCACCGTGGGGATTTATAGAGACGAGGATGAGATCGCGCAGGATAGTAATTGGGCAGTTGCAGACTGGAAGGCAAAGTCACTTCTGGAGATGTCACTTCCCTAAATACAGGACCGGAAAATAGGAAAACTCCTCCTGTTCATTTTCGGAGAGAGAGCTTGATGAGTCAAATGTAAACAACCGCGAATTGAGTACATCCTGAGAGAAACTGTTACATGAATGGAGAACATAATCTTAAGGATGTTATCTTTTTTATCTATCTTGAGACGTAGTTATTGAATTTTGTGCTATAAAACGTTTATCTTTAGGAGAGTTATAATATTACGTAAAACTTAATTCAGTATCTGATTAAATTAAAATCCTTCGACTTAATACTAAAGAGATTCTATTTTATCGCTGCATTTTGTAGCAAAATACAGACTTAGTAATAAAATATAAATATAAAATAGGTTAACAAATAAAGCACATCACCCCTATAAATATAATCTACGATGAGCCGATTAAATGCTAAATATTGCCAGAAGCAACAAGCACGTGCTCGACTATTTTTATTAACCTGAGGGATTTATAGAGACGAGGATGAGATCGCGCAGGATGGGCAGTAGCAGACTGGAAGGCAAAACGTAATCACTACTGGAGATGCCACTTCCCTAAACACAGGACCGGAAAATAGGAAAACTCCTCCTGTTCCTTTTCGGAGAGAGAGCTTGATGAGTCAAATGTAAACAACCGTGAATGGAGTACATCCTGAGCGAAATTGTTATATGAATAGATTAATCTTAAGGACGTTATCTTTTATATCTGTCTTAAGCGGTAGTTTTTGAATTTTGTGCTGTAGAAATTTGACGTTCATATACATCTTTGAGGATCATTGGATAAATATTATATGATTAAAGTGAATTTTTTTGACTTAATATTAAGTGATTGTATTTTAGAAAAGTACAACAATTGCCACGTTGTGGAACTGCAACTTTCCTAAGTGCACCAAAAATTAGAAAACTCTTTCCGTTCTTTTTAAGAGAAAAAGCTAAATGAGTGAATGTAAACAACTGCAATTGAAGTACATTCTGAGTGGAATTGTTACTTGAATGAGTTTAATTTTATAGTTTCTAGCTTTTATAATTCTATTGAAAAGCAACTTTTGAATTTTAGACTACCGAAAGTTTATGTTTGGAGACATCGTTAAAAATTTTTATTTTGGGAAAATGTTAGTTCATTATACGACTAAATTAAAAAAAAAAAACTTTGAAATAGCACTAAAGTGACTATTTTAAAAACGCAAAATACTATCATAATGTAGAGCTATAACTTACCTACGCATAAGAAAAACAGTAGGAAAACCCCTTCTGTAATATATTGGAGAGTGAGCTAGTTGAGAAAAATCTAAAGAACTACGACTGGAGTACATACTAAGGGAAATTTTACATGAATGGATTTAATCAAAAAGATGTTATCTTTTATATTTATCTCGAGAGGTAATTTTAGAATTTTGTGTTGTAGAAAATTTATGTTTAGAAACATCTTTAAGAGTTATAATATTTCTTAAATCTTAATTCATTATCTGATTAAATTAAAATCCTTTGACTTAATGCTAAAGTGATTCTATTTTATCGCTGCATTTTGTAGCAAAATACAGATTTAGTATAATAAAATAGATAAAGAAATAAAGCACATCACCCCTATAAATATAAACTACTATGAGGCGATTAAATGCCAAATATTGCCAGAAGCAACAAGCACGTGCTCGACTATTTTTGTTCACCGTAGGGATTTATAGAGACGAGGATGAGATCGCGCAGGATGGGCAGTAGCAGACTGGAAGGCAAAACATAATCACTACTGGAGATGCCACTTCCCTAAACACAGGACCGGAAAATAGGAAAACTCCTCCTGTTCCTTTTCGGAGAGAGAGCTTGATGAGTCAAATGTAAACAACCGTGAATGGAGTGCATCCTGAGCGAAATTGTTATATGAATAGATTAATCTTAAGGACGTTATCTTTTATATCTGTCTTAAGCGGTAGTTTTTGAATTTTGTGCTGTAGAAATTTGACGTTCATATACATCTTTGAGGATCATTGGATAAATATTATATGATTAAAGTGAATTTTTTGACTTAATATTAAGTGATTGTATTTTAGAAAAGCACAACAATTGCCACATTGTGGAACTGCAACTTTCCTAAGTGCACCAAAAATTAGAAAACTCTTTCCGTTCTTTTTAAGAGAAAAAGCTAAATGAGTGAATGTAAACAACTGCAATTGAAGTACATTCTGAGTGGAATTGTTACTTGAATGAGTTTAATTTTATAGTTTCTAGCTTTTATAATTCTATTGAAAAGCAACTTTTGAATTTTAGATTACCGAAAGTTTATGTTTGGAGACATCGTTAAAAGTTTTTATTTTGGGAAAATGTTAGTTCATTATACGACTAAATTAAAAAAAAAAAACTTTGAAATAACACTAAAGTGACTATTTTAAAAACGCAAAACACTATCATAATGTAGAGCTATAACTTACCTACGCATAAGAATAACAGTAGGAAAACACCTTCTGTTCTATATTGGAGAGTGAGCTAGTTGAGAAAAATCTAAGAACTATGACTGGAGTACATACTAAGGGAAATTTTACATGAATGGATTTAATCAAAAAGATGTTATCTTTTATATTTATCTCGAGAGGTAATTTTAGAATTTTGTGTTGTAGAAAATTTATGTTTAGAAACATCTTTAAGAGTTATAATATTTCTTAAATCTTAATTCATTATCTGATTAAATTAAAATCCTTTGACTTAATGCTAAAGTGATTCTATTTTATCGCTGCATTTTGTAGCAAAATACAGACTTAGTATAATAAAATAGATAAACAAATAAAGCACATCACCCCTATAAATATAAACTACGATGAGGCGATTAAATGCCAAATATTGCCAGAAGCAACAAGCACGTGCTCGAATATTTTTGTTCACCGTAGGGATTTATAGAGAAGAGGATGAGATCGCGCAGGATGGTAATTGGGCAGTAGCAGACTTTAAGGCAAAACGTAATCACTTCTGGAGATGCCACTTCCCTAAACGTAAGACCGGAAAATAGGAAAACTCCCCCTGTTCATTTTCGGAGAGAGAGCTTGATGAGTCAAATGTAAACAACCATGAATGGAATACATCCTGAACGAAATTGTTACATGAATGGATTTAATCTCAAGGATCTCTTTTATATCTGTAAGGTTATCTTTTATATTTGTCTTAAGTTGTATTTTTTGAATTTTGTGCTGTAGAAAGTTAACGTTTATAGACATCTTTGAGGATTAATGAATAAATATTATATGATTAAAGTGAAATTCTTTGACTTAATACTAAAATATTTTTTTCTAGAAAAGTAGAAACCTGCCATACTGTGGAGTTGCAAGTTTCCTAAGTGGACCAAAAATTAGAAAATTCTTTCTGTTCTTTTTAGGAGAAAGAGCTAGATGAGTCATTGTAAACAACCGCACATCCTGGAGTACATCCTGAGCGAAATTATTACATGAATGGGTTTAATTTTAAGGATGTTATAATTTTGTTGAAAAGCAACTTTTGAATTTTATGTTATCGAAAGTTTGTTTGGAGGCATCTTTAAAAGTTATAAATTGGGAAAATCTTAGCTTGTTATATTACCAAATCAAAAACGTTTGAAACAACACTAAGTGATTACTTTAGAAAATCAAAACACGGCCATATTGTGGAACTGTAATTTTTCTACGAGCAGGATTAAAGATTAGGAAAACTCCTTCTGTTCTTTATCAGAAAGAGAGCTAGATAAGTCAAATGTAAACAATCGCAACTGGAGTACATCCTGAGTGAACTTGTTGCATGAATAAATGTTAATTATACGAATGTTATCTTTTACAACCGTGATTAACAACCGTGAATGGAGTATATCCTGAACGAAATTGTTACAGGAATGGATTTAATCTTAAGGATGTTATCTTTTATATCTGTCTTAAGAGGTAGTTTTTGAATTCTCTGTGTGTAGAAAGTTAACGTTTATAGACATCTTTGAGAATTATTGGATAAATATTATATGATTAAAGTAAAAATTTTTGACTTAATTCCAAAGTGATTGTATTTTAGAAAAGCAAAAACCAACCATACTGTGGAGCTGTAACTTCCTAAACGAACGAAATATTAGAAAACGCCTTCTGTTCTTTTTAGGAGAAAGAGCTAGAGAGTTAATGTAAACAACCGCAATTGAATCCTTAACAAAAATGTTACATAAATGGATTAAATTTTAAGGATGTTAGCTTTTATAATTCTGTTGAAAAGCAGCTTTTGAATTTTTTGCTATCAAAAGTTTATTTTTATAGGCATCTTTATTAAGTTATAATGTTTGGTAAATCTTACCTCATTATATGACTAAATTAAAAACCTTGAAATAATACTAAAGTGATTATTTTAGAAAAGCAAAACATTGCCAGATTATGGAGCTGTAATTTTCTTACGCGTAGGACTAAACATTAGAAAAACTTCTTCTGTTTTTTATAGGAGAGAGAGTTAGATGAGACAAATCTAAACAGCCGCGACTGGAGTATATCCTGAGTGAAATTGTTAAACGGATGGATTTAATCATAAAGATGTTATCCTTTATATTTATCTCCAAAGGTAGTTTTTGAATTTTGTACCATAGAAAGTTTATGTTTAGAAACATCTTTAAGAGTTATAATATTTGTTAAATATCAATTCATTATATGATTTAATTAAAATCTAATAGCAGATTGGAAGGCAAAATGTAATGACTACTGGAGATGCCACTTCCCTAAACATAGGACCGGAAAGTAGGAAAACTCAAAAGTTCGGCCCGGGCCCGGCCTGTTTAAATTTTTATATTTTAGTCTCGGCCCATACAGAAATCAGTGAAAACAGGCCCGGCCCGTTTTGGCCCGTTACAATTTCTACGATTTCTAAAACATTCAGATTTTTATCATATATTTAAGATTCCTTTACAGAATACTGCATACATATCTATGGAATGATTTTACAGTATATATTACAGGAAATACACATTAACAACATTAATGATTACTTAGATTCTTAGGTTTTCGACATTCGAATAAAGATTTATTAAAAGATTAATATGGCTTAGAATAAAAGAAGAAAAAAGAAAGCTAAAACATCCTTACTTTTGAAGCTGTTTAATAAAAGAAGATTTATAAAAATAATATTTCTATATCATTTTATTAAAAATTTCAAATAAAATTCATTCTTAAATTCAAAGAAGCTCCTTTCTGATACATTTCTAAATACATTTTTTTTTCCACAGAAACGCATAAAATTAGAAGGTATCTTTATTCAGAAACTATATAATCGAATGGCGTTATCCATTTTTTGATACAAGCAATTTAAGAATACTGCAAGAAAATAAAATATTGTCATAATTAGCGTTTTGAATAGAATTTCAGGAAGTGATGGCATGGGACAGCACTGTAAAACATTTGTGGTAACGTTACTCCATAAAATTGGTGGCAGCTACGATTTACACTTCATTGTGTAATTTTTCACTTACATAATGGTGTAATAAAAACATGCATTACTGGTGTAACATTGCAATGTTACACCGATTATATCGGTTAAAATACTCCACCAAATTAGAGGCAGCAAGGCTGCCACCAGTTTTATAGAGTAACGTTACACAAATGTTTTACAGTGAGGAGAAAAACCTGCAATCATTTGAGAAACTATTATATCTCAACAAGGTTATACAAGAATTTCCTTTATCAAAAATGAAAAACGCTTTTCGATTCCAAATCCCTTCAATAGTTAGGTTTATCTCTTTTATACTTTTACAATTTTAAATTAATCAGAAAATGTGTCAAACTTTCACATTATTGTGAAATTAATTTAAAATCCATCAAGAAGTATATATCCAAAGATTAATCTAACATAAGTTCTTTATCGCTGTTACTAATTTTATAAATCATGTTTTCTGCCCTATAGATCTTGAGAACAATTAAGTCTAGTTCCGGTCCGGCCAGTCTATATATAGAAAAATAATGCAAGCTAGATCTCGGCCCGGCAAGAGTCAGCTAAACAAATATTAACACTAGTATGGCTAATATGTCATATAAAACTAATATGTCAAACTAGTGTGGCTCGTGATGCACGTTTATACTTATTCTCGTTAAAACCATTTTCGTTGAAAATAGCTCATATTTTATCGTTTCTGCACAAATGTTCAGAACGAGCCGGCAGGCCCGAAAATTCTTTTTATCGGCCCGGCCCGTCTGGCCCGTTCAATTATTTGCCGGCCCGGCCCGTTGAAAAAACTACTGTAAATCTGGCCCGGGTACGGGGCACGGGCCAAGCCCCGGCCCGTGAAGACCTCTAGTTTACCGACATCTTTAAAAGTAATAGTATTTGGTAAATCTTAGCTCCTTACATGACTAAATTAAAAATCTTTGAAATAATACTAAAATGATTACTTTATAAAAGTAAAACGCTACCCTATTATGGAGCTGAAAAATTTTTAAGCATAGATCTAAAATTAGGAAAATTCCTCCTGTTCTTCTTTCGGAGAAAGAACTAGATGAGTCAAATGTAAACAACCTCGAATGAAGTATATCCCGAGCAAAATAGTTACATGAATGGATTTAATCTTAAGGATGTTACCTTTTTATAATTCTGTTAATAAATATCTTTAAAATTTTATAATACAGAATGGTTACGTTTAGAGACATCTTTGACAGCAATATTGATAGAATATTGGATAAATCTTAGCTCTTTATATGATTAAATTAAAAACCTTCGATCCAATACTAGAGAGATTGTGTTTTAGAAGCAAAAAACAGTATTTGAATTGTAAACGGGCTTAGAAAGGAGAGTGAAAGCCCATGTAGAATGGTAATTGAATAGTAGCAGACATAAAGATGAAACTTACCCTAATAGCATGCATGGTCACAGTGACGTCACTGTGAGTCACTTTGGTCACATAACATCTGTGACCAAAATGCCACCTCTCAGTGACGTCACATTGTGACTGAGATGTGACTTTCTTAAAAATCTTTAGAAATTTATAACCCGTAAGACATGTTGACATCACCGCAACGTCATTTTGAAGTCACATTGTGACTTTGTGACCATCGATTGTCGATGTAACGTCACGTGACGTCGATGTGAAGTCACAGTGACTAAAATGTGAAGTCGCTATGGCCGTTTTAGAGCTTTTTTGTGACGTCACATTGTGACCACTTTGTGACGTCACAATGTGACCAATTTGTGATGAGTGTGTCATTTGTGACTACTTTGACATTAACATTGTGACTAAACTGCGACAAAAGCGACGATATTTTAATTGCCAGAAACATCTTTTCTAAAGTAAATAACATGTTTTAAAGAATATTTGTAATTTTCTAAAAAATTTTAAGAAAATCACATCTCAGTCACAATGTGACGTCACTGAAAAGTGGCATTTTCGTCACAGATGTGATGTGACCAAAGTGACTCACAGTGACGTCATTGTGACGTCACTGTGACCATGCATGCTATGAGGGAAATATCCTTCAAAACATGTTATTTACTTTAAAAAACATGTTTCTGACAATTTAAATATCGTCGCTTTTGTCACAGTTTCGTCACAATGTTAATGTCAAATTAGTCACAAATGACACATTTTTCACAAATATGTTACATTGTGACCACTTTATGAAACGTCACAAAAGAGCTCTAAAACGGCCATAACGACTTCACATTTTAGTCACTGTGACTTCACATCGACGTCACGTGACGTCACATCGACAATCGATGGTCACAAAGTCACAGTGTGACTTCACAACGACGTTGCAGTGACGTCACTATGCATGAAATATCCTTCAAAACATGTTATTTACTTTAAAAAACATGTTTCTGACAATTTAAATATCGTCGCTTTTGTCACAGTTTCGTCACAATGTTAATGTCAAATTAGTCACAAATGACACATTTTTCACAAATATGTTACATTGTGACCACTTTATGAAACGTCACAAAAGAGCTCTAAAACGGCCATAACGACTTCACATTTTAGTCACTGTGACTTCACATCGACGTCACGTGACGTCACATCGACAATCGATGGTCACAAAGTCACAGTGTGACTTCACAACGACGTTGCAGTGACGTCACTATGCATGAAATATCCTTCAAAACATGTTATTTACTTTAAAAAACATGTTTCTGACAATTTAAATATCGTCGCTTTTGTCACAGTTTCGTCACAATGTTAATGTCAAATTAGTCACAAATGACACATTTTTCACAAATATGTTACATTGTGACCACTTTATGAAACGTCACAAAAGAGCTCTAAAACGGCCATAACGACTTCACATTTTAGTCACTGTGACTTCACATCGACGTCACGTGACGTCACATCGACAATCGATGGTCACAAAGTCACAGTGTGACTTCACAACGACGTTGCAGTGACGTCACCATGCTTTACGGATAATCACTGTGGAGATGCAATTTTCCTTATCATAAAATTGGAAAAATAGGAAAAAAAATCTCCGTTTTTTCACCTAGTTAGATAAATAAAATGTAAACAACCGCTGCTAGAGTACATCCCGAGAAAAATTGTTACATGAATGGATTTGATCTTAAGAATGTTATATTTCATATTTAGATCTTTTGAAACATCTTTTGAATTCATTGCTACGATTTGTTTCTGATTAGAGGTTTCTTTGAGAACAATACTGATAAATCTTAGCTCATTATAGGATTAAATTAAAAATCTTTGATCTAAAAATATGGTGATTGTATTTTAGAAAAGAAAAAAACCGCAGTCAGATATAGATGGGCTTAGGGAGAAGATAATAAGATAATGTAGAAGGTTATTTGGTAAATTATGAGTGGATTATTATAAATTATAAGTGGATTATTATAAATTATAAGTGGTAAACCGAAAAGAAACACTTAATCACTGTGCTCACGCAATTTCTCTAAACATCAGAACAAAAAAAAAAAAAAAAAAAAAAAAGAGAAAACTCTTGTTATCCTTTTCGTAAAGGGATCTGGAGAAGTTTAACATTTATATGATGTAAGAAACATTTTATATGATGATATTTTATATAATTCAGAAAACTTGGAAAAAAAATTTACTTTTGAAAACATGATTATTTTTTTATTTAAAAGTTACATCATTTTTTTTTCAATTTTTTCTTTTAATATTTAAATTTTTTTAAGTTAATGCTTTTAAAAATGCTGAATCAAAATTAAAATTTAGATATTTCTGTTTATTTAAATGTAAAAAAATTAAATTCTACGAATAATATTTCGAGTTAATAACGATTTTAAATTGCACCACTTTTTTAATAAATTTTAAATAAAAAAATATAAGTTTTATGATGTGATTTTGTTTACAGATAATATGGTTAATCACCACCAAAAATTCAAAATCGTAACTCAATAAGTAAAAATTACTTTAAAACGTGTCTTGAACCGCCTTAAATTTAAGTATATATGCACGTTTTAAATTAAAATAGAGTTGTTGCATTACTGTATGGAAGTGTTATTTGTAGGTACATCTCTGACATTAATACGCCTTATATAAATATTGTTCAACAAGTTAAAGTTTTAACGTTTTACAGACATTTAGATGAATAGTATGTGATGACACAGAGAGAAAACTTGTTTGAAGCAGAATCAAGAGTAAAATCTAATTAATGGGAAAAATACAAATAATGTTTTTATTAGTAAAATATTTCGATTAAAACGAAACTGATATGCCATAAAATATCAATACTATTTTTGCTATATTTGTTTCATATTATGTAGAACGGAAATCCCTAACGGATAGCTTCCAACTTTTTCCCTGTTTTATTACTATTGTTTCTGAATAGTAATTTTCATTTTGTTTAATCGTACAATTTATAAGAAGAAAATGACAGTTCGGAAATAGTATTAATGGAACTAAGTAAAAGTTATCAGTATTCATCATAGTTTTCCCGAAAATTCCCATTTTTACCCTTTTGTGACTAATTAATACCGATTTCAAAAATATTTTTGAAAAGTAAAATTCAGGTATTACAATACGTTATTTTAAGCATGAAAAACACAAAACAAAACAAAATAAATAAATAAATAAATAAAATGCAAATAAAAATAAAATAGCGTTGATTAAAAAATATTTTCCTCACATCTGCAATAAACATATTACATGTATCTCATAAATATTATAAATTTTCCAATACAGAATTTTAAAGCATACAAAGATACTTTTGCAAAAAATCGCTTTTGGGGCTATTCTATCCTTCTTAAATTTGCAAATTTGGAGAGTTTTTTTTTAAGCATTAACGATCCAAAACTGCTCCAAATATAAATAACACATTGGCATGAAAAATTAGCTCAGTATCGTCATCTGTTGAAAGTTCCCAATATGCTCAATTTATATAATCCGATATACATCAGATGAAATAAATTGAGAGGTAGCAGTAGCAAATAAAATCATTTTTTGTAACTAACTATATAAATAATAGCGACTTTTTGGCATACTACAGATATGCAAAGGATTACTTTAAAGACATTATTTCCGCAATGTTACTTATAAAATTGAAATATCATCATCGTAAAAATTTATAAATATTAATAGATTTTGTGAGGAATCCTAACGTCAAATGACGCACGAAATATGTTAAAGACATCAGTTCTCTACCTGTCTTTCCCTTTCATCTTCAAAACCCGGATTTAAAGATTACGATGAGATAATCCTTTTATGGATGACTAAAGAGATGTCTAATTCTTTTTAGGAAATATTATCACGAGTTAATATTTCGGAATCCATAGAATATCATGACGTCAGCATAAAATAGCGTCAAAAATGACACGAAGTATTATATAGCTACTTGAATGATTCGTACATAATCTTATTAGCTTGAAAAGCAAGAACTTAAAATTCCACAGGGAAAGTTGCATGAATTATGGTATGGTATGATATTAAATATGTATTTTTATCATAGCCTTTTTTTAGTCGTTATTACCATCTTTAATCTGAAAGATTATACATTAAATAACTCAAAATAGGAATAAGCAAATAGGCAATTGCAATTAGGCAATTTTAGCTCTTCTTAGTGAATTACAAATGCATTTACTTTATAACAATCGTATTTAACTTGAACTTTGCAAACATAATTTTGCAAAATAGTCACGTCTTTACTATTTTTTCAATGTTAATGTTTTTTTGCGGTGGGTTGAATTGAGGTTAAACATTGCGGTAGCTACAAACATAAGTGAAAACTTGCTCAAACATTTAAAGCATACTTTTAAAAGATAGCTTAAAATGTTGGAACAAGAACTCTTCAACATATGGTTGCAGTTACAGTAGCACTGAGAATTGGTTAAACACTACTAAGTTTTTAATAGAGTAGAAAATTAATTTTGTCAAAAGATTTAATAAAAATTTAATGGTGAGTAAAAAATAATATTTTTAAATATTTGTACATGACATGTACTGAATAGCTTTTAGTTGCTGTCCGTAGATTAATTATTGCATCAGGGCATAAAATATCTACTTGTGTTTTTAAGCTATTGCATAGCTTTTATCGCGGGCTTTGAGTGCGGTGACCGAATGTAGAAATTCCGTAACGAGAAAAAACCTTCCGAAACGAGAGAAACCCTGACACTCCGGCTAAAGTCATTTGCATATAACTCGCGCATATAATGCATATAAGTCGCGCATATAATGCATATAAGTCGCGCATATAATGCATATAACTCGCGCATATAATGCATATAACTCGCGATATAATTTCCGTAGCGCGGACAAATTTTGTTTGTAATTTATTATAAGACAGTGTTACTTTTGGTGACCGGAGACCTCCCCATGGTGAAGATCGAAAAAATTAAAATGCTTATAACTCGCGATCTAATTTTCGTAGCGCGGACAAAATTTGTTTGGTAATTTATTATGAGACAGTGTTAATTTTTGGTGACAGGAGACCCCCCACCCCCCACGGTGAGGGTAAAAAAATTTAAAATGCTTATAACTCACGATCTAATTTTCGTAGCGCGGCCAAATTTTGTTTGGTAATTTATTATGAGACAGTGTTAATAAATCGTGACAGGAGATCCCCCACGGTGAGGGTCGAAAATTTTAAAATGCTTATAACTCGCGATCTAATTTTCGTAGCGCGGCCAAATTAGCGTTTGGTAATTTATTATGAGACAGTTTTAATTTTATTACAGGAACCTCCCCCCCCACGATGAGGGTCCAAAAATTTAAAATGCTTATAACTCGCGATCTAATTTTCATAGCGCGGCTAAATTTTGTTCGGTAATTTATTATGAGACAGTATTATTTTTGGTGACAGGAGATCCCCCACGGTGAGGGTCGAAAAATTTAAAATGCTATAACTCGCGATCTAATTTTCATAGCGCGGCCAAATTTTGTTTTGTAATTTATTATGAGATAGTGTTAATTTTGGTACAGGAGACTCCCACGGTGAGGGTCAAAAAATTTTAAATGCTTATAACTCGCGATCTAATTTTTGTAGCGCGGCCAAATTTTGTTTGGCAATTTATTATGAGACAGTGTTAAGTTTGTTACAGGAGACCCCATATGGTGAGGGTCCAAAAATTTAAAATGCTTATAACTCGCGATCTAATTTTCATAACGCGGCCAAATTTTGTTTGGTAATTTATTATGAGACAGTGATAATTTTGGTACAGGAGACCCCCCCCCCCCACGATGAGGGTCGAAAATTTTAAAATGCTTATAACTCGCGATCTATCTTTCGTAGCGCGACCAAATTTTGTTTGGTAATTTATTTTTAGACAGTGTTAATTTTTGGTGACAGGAGACCCCCCCCCCCCACAGTGAGGGTCAAAAAATTTAAAATGCTCATAACTCGCGATCTAATTTTCGTAGCACGTTAAATTTTGTATGGTAATTTATTATGAGACAGTGTTAATTTTTGGTGACAGGTGATCCCCCACGGTGAGGGTAAAAAAAAGTTAAAATGCTTATAACTCGCAATCTAATTTTCACAGCGCGGCCAAATTTTGATTGGTAATTTATTATGAGACTTTGTTGTTTTTTGGTGACAGGAGATACCCCACTTTCAGGGTCGAAAAATTTAAAATGCTTATTACTCTCGATGTAATTTTCGTAGCGCGGCCAAATTTTGTTTGGTAATTTAGTATGAGACAGTGTTGTTTTTTGCTGATAAGAGACACCCCACGGTGAGGGTCGAAAAAGTTAAAATGCTTATAACTCGCGATCTAATTTTCGTAACACCGCCAAATTTTGTTTGGTAATTTATTATGAGATAGTGTTGATTTTTGCTGATAAGAGGCACCCCACGGTGAGGGTCGAAAGAGTTAAAATGCTTATAACTCGCGATATAATTTTCGTAACGCTTCCAAATTTTGTTTGGTAATTTTTTGAGAGACAGTGTTAATTTTTGGTGACAGGAGACCCCCCCTCGGTGAAGGTCGAAAATTTTGAAATGCTTATAACTCGCCATCTAATTTTGGTAGCGTTTCCAAATTTTGTTTGCTAATTTATTACGTTATTGCATAGCTTTTATCGTGGGGGGTTTGAGCGCGGCGATCAAATCTAGAAATTTCGTAACTAGAAAAAACCTAACACTTCGGCTAACGTGATTTCAGTTCGTCAGACTTGGGCACGGTATACTTCGGTAGGCTTCGGCAGACATTGGCGCGGTATTTTTCAGATATTCAGAGGATATCAAGTCTCAAACTTATGTTTCTTATTTCAGTTACCATAAACCTATAATTTCAATGATAAAAATTCCTGATTAACCTACATTTATTGTGAGATAATAAAAATATTTTAAACGATATAAACTTCTTATTTATTCAATAAAAGAAAAAAAAATTTTCTTATCGGTCATCACGCTCAAAAAGTGTATATATATATGTATATATATATATATATATGTATATATATATATATATATATATATATATATATATATATATATATAATTATTATTGCATAAGTTGATAAAAAATGCTATGCAATAGCTTTACCGTGGCAGTCCTCGAGTGCCACACGTATTTTTTTAAATTGTGTTTGTCTTGCTATTTTATATTTTATAATTATCAACTCTAAATACGGAAATTGAATGCAGTAAACAATGCGACTCGTCAATATTTAAAATATATCTGTTAATATTGAAGTATAGCATTAAGTTGCCAATAAGCAGAATGTAAGTTGCCACAAGAACAGCCAAGAAAAAATTATGTCAACAAATGATAGCTTTGACTGATGCACAATAAATTTAAAAAACATTCTGTTGGCTGTTAATTACGATAATATTCATAAAAATTTTTCGTTCGACATTTTGACATTTAGAAAATGTTTTAAGACCTTTCATTTGCTGCAATTATTGCCTTAAAATATATCTATTGACATAATCCTAGAAAATGCAAACTTCTATCATTTTTTTTTTTTAAATATATACTTCTTTATAGTTATTTTTCCAAAATACCGACAGTTTTTTTTTTTACAAATTTTCCACAGAAAGACACAAATAGAGTTAGAAACTGCATACTTTTTTTTTTTTTTTTTTACTGAAGTTTATAATATATGCATAGTATTAAATTTAAAAAATAAAGCAATGCATCATTTAGTAAAAAATTACGAAATTGTCACCGAGTGATGTGGCAGGTAGTATTTTACTGATAATTTGTTTAGCTTTCCAAATATAAATGGGATTTAGAAATATGGGCCGTCTATATATTAGCACTCTTAGAAAATATGAATTTTAAATAGTAATAAATCTTTTCGGCACAATATGTGAACATCTAGGGTAAAAGCAGGTCCCAAGCTGTAATTTAAGTGTTTTCCATAGAACTATAACAGAAAATTCCTAAATTGGCACTTCTGAAAAAAAGTTTGCAGTACTACGCCGATCAAGAACCTTAGAACTCCAAATCATCTCCAGTTGAAAATTTTACCTATTTATTTATATCTATCTCTATCTATATATATCACTTTTGTATGGATATAATAACTTCAATAATTTTGCACAAATCTCTTCCAAATTGATTCATATAAGAGGAACAGAATCTCGATCAAATTCGTTAATGGAAAAAAATGTACAAAGAATTGGAAAACGGTAAAATTTTTGAGAAAATAGAAAAACTTTCAAAACTTCTTGATTACAATACATATCAAATTATATTATTCATTTATCTATGATCATTTATCTATGATAAATTTTTGATATAATTTAAAATGGACTTAAGAAGCGCAAAAATAAAGCTTTAAGAAGAAAAAAAAAATGTATAGTTTTAACGATTCAGAAAATGTCAAATCCTCTCTCTCTCTCTCTTTTTTTAATTTTCTTAATATTATATATAATTTTTGTATTGAGAAGATTTTAGTTAGATCAACTCCCACAGGAAAAAAAAAAGATAAAAAAAAAGAAACTAAATAAAAGGGAGAGGAGGTAGAGCACAAAAAAGCCCTCCAGCGTTTGAGAGGTTATGTTCTTGCAGTTGGTAGACACGAGGTGCTGGATTCAAACCCAATCGCGCCCGTTAGCCTAACCATTCGGAGTTTTCTGTGGTTTTCTTCGACCCTAGGTAACTTGCGTAAATACAGGTTAGAATCGATTAGAAGGACCTTTGCGGAGGGAATTCTCCCTCGATTCTATATCCCTAGTGCAGATAATTGGCCGTTATATGTAACACCAACAACATGTACATGACGAAACTTCGAAGTCTTCCTGTGGTCCTTAGAACTAGCCAATAGCAAGTTTTTGAAAAAATTAAATCTTTAAAAAAAGTGCCTACAACACACAATTAGTCAGTGTAAAAATTATGGAGAAATTTTAATATTAAATAAACTCACATTTTATGAAAGAAATTTCCATAATATTTTTTAATATATTTTTTCCCTTGAATGCTTTGATAACTGGAGGCGGTCCGCTAGACTGCCAAAACTTAAACTTCATACATAGCTCGAAAACTGTTGATTGGAATCAGCTGCAACCTTTCATGCCCCGATTTTTTTTTATTGTGATTTGTTTTATGTAAAAATTAATGTAAGTCTTGATTCATATAAATATTTAATGTGAATTTATTAATAATTTTTATTGTAAATATTATGGTTTTAAATCGAAAACTGACAGAAATATGTTGTATCTCATTAAAAAACATCATTTTAATCAAGTTATTTTTTGGGATAATGTACATTAAAGTTTATTGTGTGGATTTAACATTAGTGTCCCTAACTTTAACCTTTTTCATGGAGATTTCAGAAAAATTGTATAAATAATAAACTGTTTCTTGCTTCCTTGATTCACGAAATTGGAATTTAATTTTACAATTTAAAGTTATTAGATACTTTTATTAATACAATTGACCTTTATTAATACAAAGGTCCTTATTTTGAAAAGAATGTACGATTCTCAGCCAAATGACATTTTTTATATATATCAATGATAATTAGATGATAAAACAGATAAAAACCTAAGCTAATGCATTAAATAACTTACAACTGATATATAAGTAAATTTATAATTAATAAACCTTTTATGTATAAATAGATAACTTCCAAATATAATTCCAGAAGTATTACATAAAATTTCCTTTAGTTTAAAAAAGTTATTCTTTGATCATAGTATTTTTTTTTTTAAATCATAGCTTACTTTTATTAAAAAAATTGTTTAATAGTCTTGTATTATAGCATGAAATAAAAGCATAATTTTAAATTTTATAATGAAGAACCGTCTCTTTTTTAACATTAAATAACATTTTAATCACAGATAAAATATACCTGTGAAAAAAGAAACTGTGCTTGTTTATGAATTATAATGACTGATAATTAAGTTTATGAAATTCTCATGTAAAATTTCGTTGAATTTAATTATATATATTCATTGATTAAAGTAAACATTTAATTAATAACGTATTGACGTTTATTTAATGTGTTTCACACATTAAAAGAAACTTGAAACTTTTTTTTTTCGTCGGAAATATTTTACCTGTTTTTTCTAAAATATTTTTCAGTGTTCAGTTGCATTTTATGCGGTGAAAAATGATAGATAATGTATTATTAATTTATAAAAAACAATAATAAGGTTGTTTTTAATTTTTTTAAATTTTATGAAATATGCATCATTTTCAGTTAAATTTTATTATGTTTTTTTTTTTTTTTTTTTTCAAATTCAAAAGAGATGTTTAAAAATATTATGAAATAGACGAAAATTAAAAACTAATTTGTTTTACATAGGCGAAAATTTTTTTTTACTGTGAAACGACCTAAAATTTTTAACTTTAAATTTAAATCATAATAATTAAAAATTAGTAAGACTGCTTTTAAAGATTTTTTTTTTATTCTAAGAAATATAAATGATTTTTAGTAACAATTTGATAATTATATGCTAATGTTATAAAAAAAAAAAACCGATTTAAAAATCTCATGAAGTAGATAAAAATCGAAGACTAATTTTCTGTTTACATTGGCGAACATTTTCTTTTATACTGTAAAAAGACTTTTTAAAAATAATTAATTATTTAAATTTTAGTTTTAATTCAATTAATAAATTAAATCTGATAAATAATAATGCAAAAAAGAACGTTTTTAGATATTGATTTTTTTTTTTTAATTCTAAGATCACCATTTTAATTCATCATTTTTAGTAAAATTTTATTAATCATGTCTAAATTTTATTTAAAAGAACTATTTAAAAAGCCCTTAAAACAATCTAAAATTGAAGGTTAATTTTTTGTTTTATATTGACAAATGTTTTTTTCTTTTACTTTAAAACGACTTAAAAAAATCAAGTTTTTGCATTTTAAATTAATTAATTAATTTAAAAAATAATAATTAAAAAGGTGGTAAGAACGTTTTTAATGATTTTTTAATTTTAAGAAATGTACATGATTTTTAGTAAAATTTTATTTATTTCGTTTTAAATTTATTTAAAAGAACTATTTAAAAGTTTCATGAAATACAGGAAAATGGAAGTGTTTTATATTGGCGAACGTTTTTTTCCTTTACTGTAAAACGACTTTCTCATTTTAGATACACTTGATGGGGTGAAAAAAATACTATGGTGATTCATCAATCGTTCCGGCCGTAAATTAATTTTAGGAAACTCCAAATAAAATTTCGTTTAATCTTAACAATAACTTTCGTGTCTGGTATTTTTTAAATTTCACACACAGAAATGAACTTATAGCGTGATAATTTGCATTCCGTGATGCAAACGTTTGTTTTGAAACTATGCTAAAGCAAATCACTGAAGTGTGTACGTAGACTGATATTTAAACTTCAATGAATATAGTTTGAGAACTAAATTTTAAATTTAATGAGATCCACATTTAAATAGCGAAACAAAGATAGGTCGAAAGAGGTTTCTGAGACCAAAACTGAAACTGAAACAGAATTTCGATAATCCCTTTTTTTCGGCTGAAAACAAGAACGAAAATATTCAAATTTTAAAAAAAGTAATTAATACATGTATATATACAAATAATTATTAATTAGTTATACGCTTTTATTAAAGATACGTAATCATTAGTAATTACGTAATAAATACCGCCTCTTCATTTTAACATTGAATATTATATAATAATTAAATGGCAATCTAGGTTTATTTATGAGGATTATAACATGGAGAAACGGACAGAGTGACTAACCAAATTCACAAACTTTTTCCTGTTAATTTGAATTCTGAAATTTTATTTATGTATTTAAAAAATGAAATAAACAATAATATATATGCTTAGGTATATCAATACTCGCAAATGTATAGTTGAAAAAATAAGAGAGATTGTAAGCAAATTTTATTAGTCTAGGGAATGTTAAAAAGTACTTTATTTTGTGTGTTCCTATTTCTAAGCTATAAATGCTGTTTTCTCCATTTAAACACAGGACATTCTATAATGAACTTCAGAAATATATAAAAATTAAATCGGAATCTGAATACAGTTGAGAGGATTAGAATACGGAAAGACAGATAGATGGACAGACAGACTGACAAATCAAATTCATAAACTTTTTAAAACTATTTTGGAAAGATTTAAAAAAAAATCCCAGTCTTGAAGTAAATAGTAATATATAGGTTTAGACAAATAAATACTCGTTCAACGTACAGTTGAAAAAATAAGAGAGATTTTAAGCTGCTTTTAGGAGTCTAAACAAACTCTAGAATTCAAAATGGATTAAGAAAAAAACCAAAGTTTTTCATCTTTAAAATTTCTTTAATACCTGTATTAACAACTTTATATCCGCATATTTACCAATTATATCAGATATTATCGTAAGTTCAAAATGGGGGAGTTTTCTACGTCCACCTGCTAAAAAATTCAAAATTCTTTTTCAAAAAATAGTATATAAACACATAATACTCTATGTATATTTCAACAGGTTTATTTATATTATAGCAGTTATTAATATAGTATTCTGTACAATTTATTACATACAATAAATCCAATTCACAAATCCTTTTTAAATAAGTAAGTATATTGCATCGAGTCTTTTAAAATGTTTAAAAAATGATGATAATGATAGTTCAAAGTTAAAGTTAAAAACATATAAATTTGTCCATAAAAATTGGTCCAGAGAGTCCCAGTGTTCAAATATATAAATTCATATAAGTTGCATTACCTTTTTAATTTTCATTCACAGTTCAACGTATTTCATTTTCCTCCATTTTTTCACACGCAACTATCGATAATAGATGGCGCCAGCTGATCTCTCAAACAAAGAGAAAAGGAGGGAAATTTCGAAAATCTCTGCCGAAAAAATTTGATTGATTATTCTTGACTGAAATGAGTTGATTATTCTTGACTGAAGATGCCTTAGAAATAGGCGAAAGCGTTTTCAAGTGAAAAAATGGAGGAAATGAAATACTTTGAACTGTGAATGAAAATTAAAAAGGTAATGAAACTTATATGAATTTATATATTTGAACATTGGGACTCTCTGGACCAATTTTTATGGACAAATTTATATGTTTTTAACTTGAACTTTGAACTATCATTATCATCATTTTTAAAACATTTTAAAAGACTCGATGCAATATACTTACTTTTTTAAAAAGGATTTGTGAATTGGATTTATTGTATGTAATAAATTGTACAGAATACTATATTAATAATTGCTATAATATAAATAAACCTGTTGAAATATACATAGAGTATTATGTGTTTATATACTATTTTTTGAAAAAGAATTTTGAATTTTTTAAACTAGTAGAAAACTCCCCCATTTTGAAATTACGATAATACGTGATATAATTGGTAAATATGCGGATATAAAACTCTAGAATGTCTGAGACACTCGAGGGACACAATTTTCCTTCTCCGGCCAAGTTCATTATACTGAATAAGTACTATATTTTGTGTATTGTCTTCTAATAAGCTATAAATGTTGCCCTCTTCATTTTAAGATCAAACATTGTATAAAAAAGATTCGGTGACATATAAAAATTAAATGACAATCTGCACTGAGAAAAAAATATAGTTCTAGCATCTAGAATCTAAATTTTGGCTCTAGGAAAAATAGTTCCATGTCATCCTTATAAATTCTAGCTTCCTTTGTTCGACAGTTCTAGAGTCTCTTACTAGAATTCAAGAGCGTTTTCCTATATTCTCATTGCAAAATATATTTTAAAATCTCCGTAAATTGATGCGAACACAGGAGGTTTGATTTAGTAACTATAATTCTAGTTTATTGAACCATACCCGAAATCAAGCGATAACTTCCTGTTACTAAAGCAATTCAATATCGTTTCGTCACCTAGAAAACAAGACACTAGATATGTTAGGTCATTTTGTCTATTCAGCTTTGTTGTTTTAAATATTCGCATAGTTCGATCATCTATAGTTCTAGTTTAAGTATTCAGAAAGTGACTAATTATTCATTCTAGGTGAAGGCGGTATATATTTTTTCTCAGTGTGGGTATATTTTCGAGGGATGGAACACGGACAGACGGACAGATGGATAGACCGTCTGACAAACAAAATTCCTAAACTGTTTTTTATCAACTTTGGAAAGATGTTTAAAAAAATTCCCTACTTTGGAGTAAATAGTAACATACAGGCTTAGACACATAAAACACTCGTGCAATGTATAGCTAGAAAAATAAGAGAGATTGTAAGTAGCTTTTAGGAGTCTAATGCGACAAAAGACAATCCCTAGAGTGTCTGAGAATACAAGAAAATGTTATCAGACTAAAAGAGACGCAAAACTAAAGTGATAAGACAGAGTCCGACATTGATTGCAATCGATTTTCACCCTCTTTGTTAAAGAGAAAAGCACATTGGCGAAAGAAGTGAGACGATAAGCTGAGGGTTCAGGAGAAAACAGTAAAAAGCAAAAAATACTGTTTACATGTCTGTATCTTGAAAAACGTAAAAATAAAATGGCTAAAATAGATTTAGGTTTTTTGAAATTGCATTAATACAAAATGTCTTTAAAACCTAACAATTACATTTCAATTTAGCAATTTTTCTTAGTGAAAAAGTATGTGCTTTTCGATTCTTCACTTTATTCATTAAATTAGTTGCGCGCATTAAAAGTAATTTGAAGTAGAGAGATTATTTGTATACAATATGACTTACTGTATTTTTTTTTCATTTTTAGTTTCTACTGATTTTTAAATATTTTTATTAGAAATACTAAAACAAGGATCAAAGAACATGTTGCAGATATCTAATACAAGAAAACTACAGATTTGACCAAACTATAGAACAAAGAATCATTATAAATGATTTAAAAATTAGTAGAACAATTTATCCATCAATATTTTATTTGCCATCTATTATCCAAGAATTAATAAAGACCTTTTTAAGTAGTGAGAAGATATGCAATGATTCAGTTTCCAAGGAGTTACCTAAAAATGGAAATGAGATGCTTTACAGAATAAAAAAGTTAGATATTGCACGTCAAGCGTAGCAAGTGCAGTACGTACATATTATAAGGACACTTTTTAAAACTATTCGGACTTTGGTGTAATAGTATACAGCTCTTCGGATACAATAGAGAAATTTAAACATTTTGTGTACCTTTGTAAATACTGTCTGTTTTCTATTATGCAGGAAGTTACTTGTAGTAAACCCCAGCAGCGCTTCCATAAAAAATGTGAAATAGTTTAAATGTTATTAAAATGCGCCCCAAACAAAGTTCCTACTAAAACCATTATGCAATGGAATACAATTGTGTAGCCCTGTATATTTATAACAAATATTCTTTGCGCCCCAGATTGTACAGAATGTATGTTTGAGTATATACATTATAGATGCATATCAATTTTATTATGTTCGAAAGAGTATGACATCATTAAAATGCACAAGAAATTATTTTTTCCCATTGGACATAATGTAACGGAATATTTTTCATTGTTCCTGTAATTAAACTATACATCCGATTTTCACAAACTTTGAAATGACTCGACAAAATTACGCAACAAATATATATTTTGAATTTCAAATGATTCGGGGGGGGGGGTAGATTTTGCATTCTTATATGCAAATAGACTGACGGACAGACGAACGGAGTGAGTGACGACTATAGGAGCTACGTATTTACATAATTACGAACACACCTAAGAAGAATAACATAAAATAATTAACTTTCCCAAATATCTATTTTTATTACAGCATTTCATTTCATTGTAGATGAGCTCTCATGATATTTGTTAACCTGTTTTTTAATTTTTTTCTTTGAAAAATAATTGCATCAATACTGATCTTGTGAATGTCGCCCTTTGAGTGAAGAAGACACGTTGATCTGAATTAATTAATTTATTTGCCTTGTAAATATATTTTTATCACTTTTGGTAAGTATTTACTTATAAATTTTAACAGATTAATTCCAGTAGCAGTTACCTTTTACAATGCAAAGAATAACGGACACTTTCTCAATTATATAGGCGAGAAGCCGATCAAAATGTGAAATTCACTGACCAATAAGAAGACAAGAAAGTACAGTTACCAGCTAATAGGAGAATAGTACAGGAAATGCAACCAAACGTATGAAAATAGTGGTAGTGATTAAGAGAAAAAAAGATTTTATGTAATATTTACAAGAATCTGATAAAGGAGTTGTAGCAAATTCACAAAATTTTCATGGAAATGAAAAGCTCCAACAAAATTAAGTTCATGTATGTGCGTTTAGAGATGATTTTAGCTGAATTAAAATCAAAAGAGTGGTTCATCTGAAAAGTGTTCCTTTACCGTTTTGAAGGATTAGAAAACAATTCATTTTTTAAATTTAAAGAAGAATTTTACCCTACAAAAGCTTTCAATTATTGGAACTACTTGGTTATCCCGTCGACCAATTTCACTAAATCATACAAATCGCCAAACTAATAGCAAAATTGTACTTATTGATATAATTTTTATTTTAAATAATGAAAAAATAAATATATAGTAGAAAATTAATTAATAAAAGTACAAATTAAAAGACGAAATAAAAGTCAATGACGTTTTAAACACATGTATCGTATTTAATGTCATTGAATGTGACATTCACGATCATTCATTATTGGCATTAAATCTTAGTTTGACGACAATTTTTGGTTGACGGGATAATAAAGTAGAATCAAGTTGCTATAGAACATCTCCTAAGATGCATCAGTCTATATATTGATGCTTATAATATGCAGACATTTATTTAAAAAGTGTAGATATAATTTTAGAAGCATTTAAATTAAATTAAAAGATGTTTTTTAGCGACGTCTTCAGGCGACATGTTGATTGAGGAGGTTAAAATTGTCTGTCATTTTTTACAGTGTACATATGTTATCTGAAAAAAGATATTCTGACAAAAAAGATACATTAGTTTACTACATTTAATAACATTTTTTTCATGATTTAATTTCTCTTTTTATTGAAAGTTGCAAGTGAAAAAAAAAACAAATAAATTCATTATTTTAGGTTATTTATATCGGAAATTTAACTGCAAATGTGGCTGCATTTAAAATGAATTACATCCTATGTTATCGGAAACTGGAAGCATTATGAGGAACTAAAAAAGGTACTTTCAGGAAATGATAGTATTAAAGCTGCGAAAATGTTTGCGATCGATTTTTACTTCCTTTTCTAAAAAGAAAATATTTTATGTCCCAAAGTGCAGACAATAAACAACGGTTTAAAAATCTTTGTAAAGAAAGGAGGGTGTATTTTGACCACCTTTAAAAGTTTAAAGAAAAGAACACGATGTTACTCTTGTAATCTTTCAGGACATAAAGAATTAAAAATATGTGAAAGGTTTATTGAAGCCCATTTAAAGAATATCTATAGTGTAAAATAAAAAAGAAAAATCATGTGTACAGCATAGATTATGGAATTATTTCCAATATATTGAGAGCACAGTAACAAAAATTCATAATCTACTAAGTTGGAAGATAATATCTAAATGAACAATTTCAAAAACCTATAACCTATTTTAATATCCAATTTTGCTATTACCATGAGTTTTCGTTAAATTATACGAATTTTGCGCAAACCTGTATGTGATCAACAGATATGTTTGGGTAATACATAGTATGCTAAATTCAGTTAAAATCATTGCACAGTTAAGAACTTCCACTGAAAATTTTCTACCAATAAATAGATGTTGTTAAGAACTTTTGTAACGACTTTAAGAATGACTCTGTATATGATCCATAGAACTTATACACTCCAAATAATATTTAAAACACATTTAAATTTTAAAACGTACAAATGAAAACATATATCTAGCAATCGCTGTTTGTAGGCTTCAATAGTTCAATTACTGCTCATTTTTTTTCTTTAACTAAGCCCTTTTGTGAGTTCTTACAAACAAATTATAAGTTCTATCCATACCATATTCTATAGTAAGAACATTATAGTACATTCCAATAATGTGTATAAATTTCAATATGTTTAAAATACTATAAAATCATTAAAATATACCATTAATGATTTTTCCTCATAGACCGTAATGTAACGATATTTTTTTGAGTGGCAATGTAAAGGAATAAAAAAGGTTATACATTTAATTTTCAATACAAGTATTTTCTAGTAACATTTAACGAACACATCCCCCATTATTAATAGCATATATCAACAACCTTTTTTTCAACCAGAAACCTATGATTTTCGGGCGTTATTAATTCACAAGTAGGCCTTTTGATGTTCAACAACCATGTTTTACAGACAAAAAAAAAGTTAAGTTGACAGCATTAACATTATCATTAAAATTAATACTATTTATTTCACTCGTGTTATCTATAAATTGATTTATACGTATGAAAAAGTTTTTATTTGAACACTGATAGCATCCTAAAACCGATATTTTGAACAGTATAAATATTACTCCAAAATGTTTCGGAAAATTAGTAACAGAAAAAAAAAAACTTTTTTTTTATATAAATACTTTTTTAAATCTCAAAAAATATTGTTTTCTGAGGTTTCCGAAGATAAAGAACATTTTTTGGAATCATATGTAACTCGGAAGCGTATACTGTATTTTGTACATGATTACATTACATTTTTAGTTTCAGAAATAGTTGATTTTTTTTCAGAATCCATGATATTATTTAATTAAAAAAATTAGTAAAGAAAAGAACTGCTTAATAGAGTTATTGTTCAAAATGACCCTTATTTTATTGATACGATTGTTCGTGAACAATTTGCAAGTAGAAAAAACATTTAGATTTTTTCAGGTGTAAATATTTGTAGATGTGGATTTTTTAAAATGGAAAATTTTCTTTGTCATAGTAAAATGTAAAATGAATAAAAACAACCTACAAAATTTGGAATGTGTCATGCTTTTTTAGGTTTTGATAATTGATTCTTAAGTACTTCTTGGCGCTAAATACGAAAATTGACCTACATTTTTTGCCACCACGTAAAGATTTTTTGCAAATCATAAATTTCAAATTTAAAAAGTAAAAAATTCCGAAAACCTGGTATTATAAAACAAATGCGGTTGTTGAGTTCTTTAACTTTTCGCAATTAATTTTATTTATGTATTTTTTAACGGACTTCAAAGAGGAGGTTATGATTTCGACCTGTATGTATTTGTTGTTCACGCATAACTTTTGCAAATATGAACCAAATTTGATAATTTTTTTTGTTTGAAAGCGTATGAGGCCCATGTGGTCCCATTTGAATTTCATAAAAATCTGATAATTAGAACTTTTTTAAAAATAAAAACTTTAAATTTCAAATTCATTTTGAAGCAATCGACCAATTAAGTGTTCTTTTTACATTCATTTATGTTGCACTTACATAGACATACCATCTTTTCACTGTTAAAAGTTTTTTAATTGCTGAATTCGAAAACGATTTCGAGATTTAACCATTAATATCTTTGACTGGTAAATTCAAAGTGGAATCCATCTTTTTCCCTTTATCAGATATCCGAGCTTTTTAGCTGTAAGAATACCCAGTATAATCCAAAAATAAATAAATAAATAAATAAATTATTGAATTAATTAAAATTAAATTGAATAAAACAAGTTTGCATCTATTTTATTGCATTGGATTTTTGCTAGTTTTTAACTTTGAAATTTGTGATTTGTGAAATATTCTGCGTGATGGCTAAAATTTATGGTCATTTTCAGATTCAGTGTCAAAAAATACATACAAATAAATTGCCAAAACTTAAAAAACACAGTTATCTTTTCTATTTTTTGTATCAGATTATTGCTATTTTTTGACTTTTAACTATTGAAATTTACAATTTGCGAAAGCTATGTCGAGCTGGTTAAAATTGAAGATTCGGCATTAAAAAATACATAATTTTAATTGCTATATATGAAATGACAAAAACGCATAAGACGTATCGAATGTGTAATCAATATTAAAAGAATTTTTTATTTATGTTGAGATACGTTTAAAAGAAAAAAAACTAATATCAGATAAATTTAATACTTTAGCTTATTTATCTCGAAATTTTAGCTGCAAAGTTAGCTGTATTTAAAAGGTATTACATCCTATGTTATCGGAAGTTGGAAGCATTATCAGGAACTAAAAAAGATACATTTAGGAAATGACATTATTAAAGCCACGAAAATGATTGCAATCGATTTTCATTTCCTCTTTTAAAGATAAAATCTTTTGTGTACCAAAACGGAGACAAAAGAAAAGCTTTAAAAGTTTTTCTTACCAAAAAAAAAGAATTTATTTTGAACACTTAAAAATTTAAAGAAAAGGTATCATGTTATTTTTCTTACCATTCGAAGAATAAATAAATAGAAAAAAAAAACTTTTTATTTAGTAATGTTTGTTGAAAATGAAATTTTTAAAGTAATCTCGTTATTATAAAATCAAGGATTTTATTACATGTAAATTTCGTCTTCATTTTACAAATTAGTGAAAAGTCTAATACAAGTATATTAAATCTCTTGATATCATTTTAATGGATTTGCACTTCGCTTTTAAAGAGAAAATCTTTTTGAACCAAAATGGTGACAATAAACAAAACGTTTAAAAATATTTCATTGCTAAGAAAGGAGAATTTACTTTGACCACTATTCAATGATTAAAGAAAAGATATCATGTTATTCTTGTAAACTTTCAAGAAATAATTTATTTAATAAAAGGTGACAAGTTTATTGAACCCCACTTAAGAAAAATTCCTTTAATTAATAATATTTGTAGACAGTGAAAATTTTTAATAATCTCGTTATCGTAAAATCAAAGATTTTTGTTGCACGGAAATTTTGTCTTCATTTTACAAATGAGTGAAAAATCTATAAGTATATTAAATCTCTGGGTATGATTGTAATCGATTTTTACTTCTGCTTTTAAAGAGAAAATATTTTTGAAGCAAAATGGCAACATTAAACAATGTTTTAAAAAATTTTATTGCTAATCAAAGACAGTTTTCTTTGACCACTATTAAATGAGTTAAAAAAAGAAAATCATGTTATTCTTGTAACTTTCAAGAAGTAAATAATTTATAAAAGGTGAAAAGTTTATTGAATTCCACTTAAGACAAAGCCTTTTATTTAATAATATTTGTAGACAATGGATTTTTTTAACAGTCTCGTAATCGTAAAATCAAGGATTTTTATTGCATAAAAAATTTATCTTTGATTTTACAAATTAGTGAAAAGTCTAATACTAGTATATTAAATCTCTGGATATGATTGCAATCGATTTTTACTTCCACTTTTAAAGAGAAAATCTTTTTTGAACCAAAATGGAAATAATAAACAATTTTTTAAAAGGTTTCATTGTTAAGAAAGAAGAGTTTACTTTGACCATTATTGAATGATTAAAGAAAGAACATTTGTTATTCTTGCAATCTTTCAAGAAGTAAATAATTTATAAAAGATGAATTTTTTTTTAATTCCACTTAAGAAAAAATCTTTTATTTAATGATATTTGTAGGCAATGAAAATTTTTAATAATCTCGTTAACGTAACATCAAAGATTTTTATTACAGGAGAATTTTGTCTTCATTTTACAAATAAACAAAAAATCAAATACTAATACTAAGGATATGATTGTAATCGATTTCATTTCCGCTTTAAGAGAAAATATTCTATGTATTGAAATACGGACAATAACAAAAGCTTTAAAAGGTTTCATTGTGAAGAAAGATGAATTTATTTTGACTATTTTTAAAAGTTTAAAGAAAGAACATCATGTTATTCTTGTAGCCTTTCAAACAGTAAATAATTTTAAAAAGGTTAAACGTTTATTGAGCATCTCGTAAAAAAAATCGTTTTGTTCCATAATATTTGTAGTGAATATTTTTTTAAAATAATTCCCATTATTGTAAAATCAAAGACTTTTATCGCACGGAAATTATGTCTTCATTTTACAAATTAGTGAAAAGTCTAATATTAGTGTATTAAATCTCTGGATATTATTGCAACTGATTTTTACTTCTGCTGTTAAAGAAAAAAGATTTCGATACCAAAATAAGGAAAAAAAAAAACCCTTTAAAATATTTTATTGTGAAGAAATAAAGGTTTACTTTGACCACTATTAAGTGATTAAAGAAAAGTTATCATGTTATACTTGTAATCAGTCAAGAAGTAAATAATTTAATAAAAATGAAAAGTTTATTGAACTCCATTAAAAAAAGCCTTTAATTGAATAACATTTTAAGGGAATGCTTTTTTTTAATCATCTCGTTATCGTAAAATAAAAGATTTTTATTGCATGAAAATTTTGTCTTCGTTTTACGAATTAGTCAAAAGTCAAATACTAATGTACCAAAGCTCAGTATATGATTGTAGTAGATTTCACTTCCGCTTTTAAAGAGAAAATATTTTGTGGAGACAACAAGAAAAACTTTAAAAGATTTCATTGTGACAAAAGAAGAATTTATTTTGATCACTGTTAAAAGCTTAAAGAAAGATCATCATGTTGTCCTTGTAACCTTTTAAAAAGTAAATAATTTTATAAAGGTTAAAATTTTATTGACCTTTTGTTAAGAATTTTTTTAAATGATATTTTTAGTGAATGAATTTTTTTAAAAATAACTCTCGTTATTGTAAAATCAAAGATATTTATTGTATGAAATTTTTATCTTCATTTTACAAATTAGTGAAAGTCATGTTCAAGCATATTAAATCACTAGGTATGATTGCGACTAAATATTATTTCCGTTTTTAAACCGTTTTTCTTTAATGTACCAAAATGGAGACAATAAAAAAGCATTAAAATATTTCATTGTGACGAAAAAATAGTTTACTTTGACTACTGTTAAAAGCTTAAAGAAAGGACATCATGGTTCTTTTTTAACCTTTAAGGAAGTAAATAATTTAAAAAAAATAACAGTTTATTGAATTTTGCTTAAGAAAAATCTTTTTATCTAATAATATTTGTGGAGATTAAATTTTTTTTAATAATCTCGTTATTGTAAAATCAGAGCTTTTACGTTGGTTGATGAAGAGAAAACCTATTATATTTAAAAATGGAAACAATAAACAATGATTTAAAATACTTTTAAAAAAGTGTATTTTTTCATATTTTATTAAATCTATATAGCAATATCTAGAAAAAAAATTGGTCATTTTTTACAGTGTGGCTTGTAATTTCAACACGTTTTTAAAGTCAAACAAGCAAATCTGAGCCGGAAATTTCTTTTAAATAAGATAATAAACTGTATAGATGTATACTGTAAGATAATAAACTATTACACATTGTCAGATAACCAAACAATGTTAAATACATATTTTATTTTTAAAACATGTTTACTTTATAATGCATATAAATTGATAGCTCTGTATTCATTTATTTTAAATTCTCTTTATGTCTTAAAATCGATTTAGTAACACAGAATTATTTTGATTTTCATTAATTTTATATATCATTCAATTTAATGGTCAATGCATTTTCCCTACGAATGCATATAAGGAATGCACTTTTAAAGGATTACTTCGTCTTTTTATTTATAATGTTTTAAACTTCAAAAATTTGCTTACGGATGAAAAATGAGTTTTTGTTACATAAACGTAAAGCGTAAGAATCCTAATTTAATTTTTCATTCAAGAATTCCAATGTATATTTTGCATTTTTAAGTAAAAACATTCTCATTTAATAGAAAGTAATCTTAAAAATTCGTTAAAGGATAAAAATAAAAGTAGCGCTGATTAAAGATTTTCAAAAATGAGTACAATAGATTGCATGAAAAATAAATTATAATTAAGTTTTAAGGTATAGTAAATAAATTTGATGAAACTTAATCAAGTTGGTTCTTATTTTTTTTCTAAAAATTATTAAATAAAAATATAAAAATTATAAGTAAAAAGTACAAAAGCAAATATAAAAGTAAATTAGTCAGATGTGTCAGAATTTAAAATTTGATGAAAATCCTTACATTAGTTTCTGAGATAGGGAAATTTAGTAATCTTAAAACATTCTGCATAACAACACTATCTGTTGGAGGATGCACATCCGAAATTAGTTAGGATCGATTTTTATCAGGTACTAACTGAATCTGAAGTTTAATAAAAGTCCATGCATTAGTTCTTGAAATTACAAAATTTTGAAAAATGCAGCATAGCAGTGTAACCAAAAACTAAATAAAACTCATCTATATTAACTGAATCTGAAGTTTAATGAGAATTCGTGCATTAATTCTTGAGATAGAGCTATTGCGATAATCATGAATAATGCAGCGCCATTTTTTCACACTCTCTAGAGTATAAATTAAATTAAATTAATGGTGATCAAATAGAGAAAAACGCTACACAGGAAAACTAAACACAATAAAAATTTAAATAAAAAAAGCTTACGAAATTAATTAGCCCTATAAATATTTAGCGAAAAAAACTAATAAAAGAAGTCAAGATTTAACAAATTTCTTGATGTAGATGACAGAACGAAGCGTCCCATATCTTGTCGTTAATCATAATCAGAGAAGTTGTAGTCTAGGATTAGGAATAGAATCTGTTAAAAGAGTTTTTTTTAAATGTTTTTAACAGTTTGCAGAATATGATTGATTAATTTCAGGTTATTATGAGCATTATGATTAATTTCATATCTTTGTGAAAAACCAATTTGACCTGGCAAAACATTGTATACCATGTCCCATATTGGCGAAACATGAGTTTTATTTATTTCGAAATTATTTAAATGATAATGCCAGTTTAACAGAGGTTCCAACATAATTTGGAGGTCACATTACCAATGCAATAGAGGATCAAACGGCTAGGTTTACTCTGGCACTGCTAATTGGATACCCATGAATTTGCTGAAAGTACTTGGTCTCTCTTGGCACTTGGAGAATTGACAGAAAAATTTATTTGACAATTTAGAAAGCATTTTTCTTGAAATCCCTGCATGCGAGATTGATCGATTCTGTATTTCAACGCCTGATATTTCCTACATTATTTTAAATTAAAATTTTCTCAAGAAGATGATGCATTTTACTAAAAACAACAAAATCACAATGAAAGATAATTTATTTACACATGGTAACTATCTGTTATTTAAATTGTTACCAGTAAAACCCTAATTGGCTATTTATTATTACATTCATAATCGTAATTTGGGAATAATATTTATAACGAAACTGGAGTAAATCTTTACTCCCTAAAAAGTTGTGTAAATTCACCGAAGAAAATAAACTCTGCATGAACTAACTATTGACTTTCTCAATGCATTGCACTTAATTTGGTCTGCTTGTAAAGTAAAGCCAAAGATAACGATAGTCTTTGAAATTCATCCATAAAAGTTCTTGATTTTACAACTTAAATTCATTGAAATAAACTTTTGTTTATTTCGGTTTCTTTAATGCCTAAACAAGAATCATGTATCCAGCTTAGATTATGAATTCTTTGCAACATTATCAGAATATTGTAATAAAACATCATAGTTTATTAAAATCAAATATATTGTCTAAATAAGCAATTCGGAAGACACAAAATGCCGTCGAAAACCTACACTCTGTTATTAACATTAATAGTCGGTAAAATATCTGAATAATTTTGTGCAGTTCTGTACTACACAGTATTCTAAAAGTTAAGTTAAACACATTGCACAGTTGAAAATTTCCATTCTTCAATTTTCGTAAATCAACGGAAATGCAATTGAGAACTGTGAAAATGTATATGATCTAAAGACTTTTTACACACCAAGTATAGTTATTGTATAATAATAAGTCAATTATTGTTACTTTTTTATGTAGATACACTTTTTTGTGTGTTCCTGTAAATGAATGAGAAATTCTATGTTCGCCATATTTTACATTAAGCAGCTTTTAGTACACCTCAATCATATATTGGGTGAGTACAAAAGTTCTACCCATTTCGAGGATATGTAAATGTCAAGAGAAGTACCATCGTTATAGCTGACGTTTCGAGGACAGGAAATGATGCATAAAATAATAGAATATGCATAAGCACAACATTTTGTCACAAGAACTAATGCTGAACAGGAAACAACATGGCAGGCAAGAAAGATCACATCAGACACTCTTTGCTATAAGAGTATGATAAAGTCATTACAGCAACTGCAGCGTATGTCAAGTGTATTCAGAGGATGCCATGGACAGTAACAGTTGCTACCGCTGGTTTAGAAAATTCCGAGACGGAGACCAGAGTTTTAAAAATCTTTTCTGTCCTGTGCGCCTACCAGTGGTATCTTGACACAGACATAACGAATTCCCCTTATCCAACAGTCGAAAAATTAACGGAAACATTTTCTGAACACGGAACAACTGTAAAAAGACGGATTCATGCACTTTGTTTCATTACCGAGCTCAACCAATGGATACAACAGCAGCTTACAGTAAGGCAGTGTGAAGAGATGATCAGAATCTTATTTCTTTGCTTTCTTATAACAATAAAGAAAACCTTTTTGAATCAAATTGTAATGGATGATAAAAACTGGCAATTGTAAATTGGTTGTAAAAAATTGTAAAAAATTTATTATAAAGTGAAGCATAGAGCGATCATGTGCCGATGTTGCAGAGTGAATTACATCGACCTAAACATCCCGAAAATGTTTTGCTCGGTGTTTGGTCAGTGGTGGGGTACGAAGGGAATAATTAACTAGGAAGTGTATATACAGAACCAAACGATCAGAGCAGACCTCTACTGCCAGCAATTACACAGACTGTGAACAAAACTCACCACGAATTTAGTGGTCAGCACTCAACCATTGCACAGGGGTTTTCTTTCATCATGATGAACCCTGGTCTTACGTTGCTTTAAAAATTCGGCAAAAATTCCTAGACTTTTGTTGGGAAGTTTTACTTCACCATGCGCCGACCATGGCTACGACTTTGCACTTTTCATTTATTTCTCTTTTTTTATCAATACACAACTCCTTCGCTCACCGAAACTTCAATTATGTGGAAACTATAAAAACGACGTAACAACGGCATTGGATTCTAAAACAGAAAAGTTTTATTTTTCGATAAAAAGTACAATAAATTAAACAAAAAGTAAATTGCAATTCACTTTTTTAAATCAAAATAAAATAAATGAAAGAATTATTAAAATGTTTCTATGAGACATTATAGTCAAAAATTGCTTTTTTTAGATCTTTATTTTCTTAAAAAACTTTCAGCATTGCTCTTCTTAAAATATATTAGTTCCAAAAGTATATTTACTCATGAAAAATAGTCTTTTATTACACAGCTATAAAACATGTTAAAGTAAAACAGTTAAAACTTTTTACTTAAGAGAACTTGCGTATTTTTAGCCTTTTTAGTAAAAACTGACGTCATTTAATAGAAACTCCTTCGAAAAACTCTTAAAAGAAAACAATCTGAAAAAAAAAATAGATAAGAAGCAAAATATATTAGTTGAGAAGTAAATTGCAATTAAGTTAAAAATGTCTCTTCTTTTCAAAGTTAATTAAGTAAAAATTTAAGAATGAAAAATGATAAGATTTTAATTAGTTTCTGAAGAAAGAGCCACGGCTGAAAAAATATTGTTAGTTGCATGGATATAAAAGATATGCGTTGAAATTTAAAAATAACATTTTAGAGCACTTATATCAAAATACAAGTTTTGTATTTTAAATGGAAATATTCCGTAGTGTAATAGAAATAAATTTGAAAAAAAAAAAAAAAAATAGAAGCACGAATATTATGATAATGATCAAAAAATTTTTTTTAGTTAAGTAATATGGTAAATAAGATTAAAAAGAAACTCTAATTAAATTTTTAAATTAAAAGCAAGACAAATTACACGAAATTTTAATTAAATCTAAATTGTAAATATGAGTTTTTTCTCCATTATAATTTTGTAAAATAATCTATAAAAGTGAAAATGAAAAGCTTTTAACATTTAAAAAAAAATGTTTATTACTGAAATATTATTGTTAGTTGCTTGTTTTAGGAGTTAAATATCAGTGACAAAAGGTTTGATAAATTTAGATTTGAAGGGTGGTGGTGGTGTGTGTGTGTGTGAGGGGGGGGGGGTGTGAGATAGTATTTTAATAAAAATAATATCAAAAAATAACAACACAGAGGATAATTTAAAAAAGTGATTAAAACAAAAATATTAAAAAATGGCAAGCATTTTTAACATTAAAAACACTTCACGCATGTTTAAAAATTTGAACTTTCTGAAATTTTTGTTTTTTATTACTCCCATTGCTTCTTACTATACGAAATTCTTCTATAAGAATAAAAGCAAAATTTTGAATATGAACCAAAACATTATTAAATATTTATAAGACGCTTAAACACAAAAAGTTATTAGTTAAATTATTATAACTTTTATGAGGTGTAACGAAATCAAAATTTAAGAATAAAATATAGTTTTTATTTCATTGTTTGATTTTGATATATAACAGAGACTGGTGAAAAGATGGAAAAAAACGACAATAAATCATTTTTCATTTTCTTCTGATATATTTACCATTTTCCTGAAAAAAAAAATATATATACATTTTTCAAAACTTTTCATAAGATAAAATATTCTTCTTTAAATCGATGTAAAACTAAACGCACATTTTTTAAAAATCTCCTGTATATATTTTGTATATTAAAAAAAAAAAAAAAAAAAAAAAAACTTTAAGCTATTTAAGGGAAAACCATCAGGTAAATTGCTAAAGAAAAAATATTAAAGTAGAGATGACTGAATTATCTATATAAAGAGTAAAAGAGATTAGAAGAAAAGAAAACTATAAATAAATTGTAAGATGAAAAGAAGGATATAAGAAATAAAGATATAATTAAATTTTAGATAAAGGATGCAGGAAAATGGATGAAAGTTAACTTTAATTAAGCTCAAGTTTACTTAATTTTATTTTTATTCTTGATATTTAACTAACTCAGTAGAACTGAAAAAAAAAAAAAAAAAAAAAAAAAAAAAAAAAAAAATCTAGAATCTCTAATGAAATTGTGGCATAGTGAAGAAACTTCTAAATTGCTTATTTAGATATATCACTGTATATTTGTTTAGAATAAAATTTTACCTTGTTTAAGAAAATGTTGTCATTTAAACATTCAATAAATTAACCCTTTTGAGTCAGATTTTTTTTTTCAGTTTTTAGAAAAAATTGTTTTTACGTTAATAACATTAACCATGCATATTGACTAATTAGTGTTTAATGAATATGTCATTGTCTTAAAGACAATGAAAGTTGCTGTTTTGCGTACTATTCAATTCGTATTCATATGACAATAGGTTAAGGAACATTTGTTGGAGATGTTTAGAAAATATTGTATTACAACAAAGTTTAACTTATATTGTGACATTCTAATACTTTTTGCGTTTTATTACACAGAATTATTTCAGGAAAGTAACCTTTAAATTTAATGAGTGAAATATATGTTTGAAATAAAAGTATCGCAAATGGCGCAAAGAAAATTCATCAATAATAATACTTATTATTATTACTAAGTGCCTAAACAAAAAGGAAATGATATTGCAAATACATAGACATATACTAACATTACTATATGTAAATAACAGCTAAAATATTTCTTAAAACAAAGTAATACTCCATTTAAACACTGAGAAACATTTGTGGAAACGTTACTCCGTCAAATTGGTGGCAGCATTGCTGCCTCCAGTTTTATGGAGTATTTTAACCGTTAAAACTGGTGTAACATTGTCATGTTACACCAGTAATATATGTTTAAATTACACCTTTGCATATGTGAAAACAATTACTCCATGAAACTGGAGGCAGCATTTGCCACCATTTTTACACCAATTGTATGGAGTAACGTTTCCACAAATGTTTTACAGTGAAGACATACACTATTAATAGTACACCCAACCCGAAAGGGTCAAATCCATATCATGTCTCAATGGATGAATAAAAAATTTAATATTCGATATTTTAAAAATTAGAAGTACAGAAGAACCTCGATTAACCGAGCTTCAATTAACCGAGGTTTCTGTTAACCAATAATATCTGATTTTTTCTTTCTTTTTCCTTTTTTTTCGAATTAATCTTTAAAAAACCCACAGTTTTTAATTCCATGTCTAAAATTTTGGAGAAAAGAAGCGACATTACATCGATGAATTTTCTGTTGCTCGGAAGTTGGCGTGAGAGGTAAACAACTGACAGAAGATCAGGACTACTATAAAATGGTAACTTCATTGCATGTAAATTGTAATAGGAAATTATTTTTACTTTATTACTATAGTTCTTTAAGAATAGTCTCAAATTATATTTCTATCTAATATATTTTCATATGTAACGATTTCTCCAGTTTCCATATATTGGCCTTCGATTTATTCTGTTGGGCTGATCCGTAGTATCAGACCAGATTATGTGGTCGTTAAGATTATTTTGGTGAAATGGTCCTCCAGGGTTCTTGTCCGGGATGGCTCAGTTGGAATAGCATTGGCGGTTTCAACCAATACATCCCTGGTTCGAATACTGGCCGGCACGTTTTTCACCCACATGGAAAATTCACTTCGGTTATTATTTTTATATTCTTGTATGTATAAATTCATTTACGCAGCGGAAAATTTTTAATAGAAAAAAAATGGGAAACAATCCTACATATTTATCACAAATTAAGATAACAATAAAAAATAAAATTACCTTTCTGCACAATTAATTATGCAAAAAAAAAAAAAAAAAAAAAAAAAAAAAATTGTTACAGATTTTTCGTGATTAGCTCTGGTATATTTAATGTTCTAAATAGACCAAAAGGCAGTAGTAGAGCCAATAACCTCATCGAGTTATAGAAGTAATTAAAACTCGATTCACATATTAAAATGTAATCAGTCTGCTGAATCATACCTTGAATAAAAACACCTGAAAATCCGCGGGGTACACTCGTAGGTATGCCATGGTATTTTCCTGCTGCCAACTTTCCATGTTTGTTTAGATATGAGTTTAAGAAAATACTACGGTAAACATACGTGTCAACCACTAAATTCGGTTTTCAAGTATGTTTTACCAAGATATCACTTGGCATAACGACTGCGCTTTATATGCGAATGAATTTTTAACCAATTCTGGAATTTGAGCAGTGAACTCGATGACAGATTATCTCTGCTGTTGCCTACTGATCTATAACATATTTTAGATTTATGTGTTGATAGCAATCTATTTTTCCAGACACTAAAAATTAAGAAATATAAATGCTTCATTTTAAAGTATAAAACAATTAAAAAGTAAAATTTAATGAATATAATATTAAATCGAAGCTAAATTTAAATCAAAAGTAGTCCGAATAAATATTTGTAATCTATTTATGGTAGCTAACAACATCTAATTTGATGTAAGTTTGTGTTCCACTGGCGGCTTTTTTTCGTTTTCCTTTTTATTTATTTATTTACATTTTTTAAAATATTTTTTTCATAAATGAGTAAAATAAAAGTTAGAAAGCTTTCTTAAAAATATTGCAGAATAGAAATTACAAATATAACTATAGACTATTTTCTTTAATAGCGGAATAAATGGCAAGTATTTTTTTATTGCAATTCAAAAGTGATATTTTGAAATATTTTCAGAACACATTGAAAATAATTAAAAGATATAGCTCTAAATGAAAGCAGATTAAATATTTTTTACATAAAAGTTTTATCTCGAAATGTACCACTAAGGTGAAACAACATACATTTAATTTTTTAATTAAAATATAGATATTTTTCTTTTTCAGAAATTGTGGCATGGAACATTCTTCAAGGTGTAATAAAATCTTATCAGTATGTCTATTCTTTTCGTTATTTCAGTTAATATGTGAATTTTTTTTTTAAAGTTTTAAAAAATGAAGCTAACGAAATCAATTTCTTTTTAGTTTTATATTTCATTGGCACATTTTCCTTCTTAAATGACTTTGATAAAAATTCAAGGAAAAAAATGCTTCTGAAAAACTTAATATCGTATATATAATGTACCTTAACCTTAAAACGCTTTCTTATTTTCAGTTTCATGCTTTTTTTAAACATTTGTTAGCTAGTAAGATGAAATGATACAAGTTATATGTTTTAAAGAAATAAAAATAGTATGTTAAATGTAACATACTGTTTCACATATCTGTAATTGTAACACCGTTCTAAGAAAAAGTTTTAAAATATAAACACTGAAGGATTTTTTTAGCATTTTATTAAGAACAGAACAAAAGACATCTAAAGAGTTTTTATTGCTGCTCATAAACTATATTTTTAAGAAAAAATATCCGGGAAAATTGAAAGATATTGCTCAAAATGAAAGCAAAATATATTGAGGTATTTTCGAAATAGTTTTCTAATGGGGAAGATAACTAAACAAAAAGATGAAAAGATCAGTTGTAGTTTTCCTGGCATTTGATTGTTATAAAACTGTTGGTTGAGCAGAAATTACTTTTGATGTTGTACCTTTTTTTTTAGAAAATCTATTTTTTATTTTATTAGTGCAAAATAACTTTAGTAAAAAGGAAAGGATTGAAAGACATAGTTTCAAATTAAAACGAAATATATTGAGGTATTTTTTGAATAGGTTTCTAATGGGGAAGATAACGAAACTATAAGCTGAAAAGATCTGCAGTACTTTTCCTGGGATTTCAATGTGACAGAATTGTTATTGTATATTTGTTTGAATTATTAGAAGATAATTTGAATAGTTAGAATTATTTTTGAAGTCGTAACTTTGTTAGAAAATCTATTTTTATTTTATTAATATAGAATAACATTAGTTAAAAAAGAAGAGGACTGAAAGACTTAGTTCGAAATGAAAACAAAATATACTGATATATTTTTGGAATAGCATTCCAATTGGGGAAGATAACGAAAGAAAAAGATTGAAAGATCTGCAGTTGGTTCCCTTAATATTCCAATGTCATAGAATTGTTGGTTGTGGAGGAATTATTTTCGATGCTGTAGCTTTTTTAGCAAATCTATTTTTTTTATTAATATAAAATTTTTTTAATTAAAAATGGAAAGGATTGAAAGACATAGTTTGAAATGAAAGCAAAAAATGTTGAGGTATTTTTCAAGTATTTTCCAGTTTTCCAAGGGGGAAGATGACGAAACAATAAGCTGAAAAGATCTGGATTACTTTTCCCTGGAATATAAAATTGACAGAATCGTTCTTCGTAGATAATTTATTTTTGATATCGTTGCTTTTTAAAAAAATCTATTTTTCATTTAATTAATATAAAATAACTTAAGTTGAAAATTATTGTTTAGCAATTAATATTAAAAATAATAACTATGACAAAAGCATTACCTTTAATTTTAGGAAATCCAACAACTTTTTAAGATCAATTAGCAGTTAACAACAAACTTGAAATACCAACCTGAAAGGAAAAGAAAAATATTAGAAAATTTTATCAATATAGACGTTTAATATCAGAAAACATATTCATTTCACAGCTTGTGCTGTGAGACGCTGCCAAAGCCACAGAAACATGCCTTTATATCAAATAAACGTTTATAAAAAATTCAGCGAGTATTGAAATTATTTTAAATTATGGGAATTTAACAGGATTTTGAAGGTATTTTTCTTATATAAAAAGCTTTTAGGAGAAAGATCAACCGTAAAATCCAGCCAGCTACATTTATTTTAAATGAACAGAAACATCTTTTTCGAAATTAACAGTCGCGACCCCCTTCCTCCCCTAGAATATCTTTACCTTTTAGAAAATGTCCCATAAATCTTGGAATCGATTGTATGTTGAGATTTCTGACTGACCCTTCTCTAAATATTTTCTAAATATACGGAATTTTTTTTTTGTAAAACTGTTTAACTATAATAATGTTACATTGCATTGAACTATTATAACGTAATATAGTTTTGTATTTTGATAAATGCTCTATCTGCATCAGAAGCACTTTATGCGATGTTTCATGGCAAAATATAAAGAATATTATGACTTTAACACGCAAAAAATATCTTGATTCTATGAAATAATAATTGGTTATATGCGTGTTTTACTGTATCACAAAAGGTTATGTACAACAAAAACTTTGTACAAAGTTTAAACTTGGCATTGTACCAAGTGCATGTCTCAAAGAGGTCGCAAAGTTACAATGCCGAATGGAAAGTGCCACTCTCTTCTAGATGGAATTTTATTTTATATCTCGGCATACTACCAACATATTTTTCGAAAATTATGATCAACTATCCTTGGATAATTCCACGTCGATAGATATACCTCAAGCTCTCAACAATTCCCACACAAAGTGCCCACAAACTGCAATTTTTGTGCAATAGAAAAATGTAACTTTCTCAAAAGCTGTGTAAAATTGAGCAATAACTGTGGTTTTTATGCAAAATTTAAATAAAATCGTAATAATCCTAATTTTTAATTATGTAACATTTATATACTTTAAATTTCAAACGATTCGCTTGGGTAGTTTCTGTGTTATTATATGCGGACTTACAGATAGACGGACGGACAAAGAGACAGACAAACGAACGGACAGACGGATGGGTAAACGACGACTATAGGTACTACGTATCTACATAATTACGATCGAAACTAAAAGGGAATTCTTTTCAAGTAACTTAATTACCCCCCCCCCCTAAATTTTTACTAAAAGTATTTATGAATAGCTAATGGTCTATAAATTTGTAAGGGGCTATACCAGTAAGTTTCAAATTTTCCACGATTTATCATTTTCGCAAAAAACGGATGTGACAAACGGACTCATAGACACAAAGGTAATCTTATAATTGCTCCTTTTTTATTTTTAAGTGCAGAATCTAAAAAATCATATGATATAAGAATTTACCATTTATGCATTTCGAAAAGTAATTTTATTGTATGCATAAATTAATGCATATACGTAAGTGAAAGAAAATTCTGAAACATCATATCCATTTATAAATTAGTTTTCATTAGTTATGCCCCAATAAAAAATATATTTATCTAAAGAGCGAAAAATATCCCATTATAAAAAATATGAAGAAAAATATCATGTTCTTAAAAATAATTCAGACTTAATAAGTCTGTCATATTTCATCTTTAATATAGGTACTTAATTATTTCCTCGAATTTCTTAAGAAATTAGGTAATTTTTCCTCAGAAATAATCAATTTGAAGCATTTCAGGAATTAATTGCTTTCTTTTAATTATTAATGTCTTGATTTTCCATGAAAATTAAGTTTTTTTCCTCTGAAAACATTCTTTTATGAATAAAAAAAAAATATATTAATCATAAAAAATGCAAATATGTTTGAAGCTTGTGTTAGTGGATACTTTTTCGTATAAAAACTGAATTTACTGCAACGGAAAAAAAAAAAAGTTTTTAATCATAGAATGACGTATCCAGACATATTTTCACTTGAGTTACTCACGAGAAAAAATTGTGAATACTTATCTCAAAATAAATTGATTTTTTTTTTATTATTAATAAAAAAACTGTTTATATTAAAAAAGGAATAAGTGCTGCGCAAAAAATATTTTTTCGTGAGAAATATTTTAAAATCCTCTCAAAACACATTTAGAGTTTTTTTAATTAAAAACTCAACATAGTTTTTGAAAAAACATAATAAAAGCCATTACGTAAAAAAAAAAAAAAAAAGTTTTCTAATGAAATTTATTCATGTGGGGAAAAATCTTGTAACTATGGTACTTTCAATTTAGTTAGTTTAATCCTGTTTATAAATATTTTAAATATGAAGCTTTTTTTTTTGCATATTTTTTGTATGATAAAATATCGCAATTAAAAAATGCGTATGTTTTATTACTTTAATGCACCGTTTTTAATTATGTAACTGCATTTTATTTTATTTTATCTTTTTTTTCTTTTCAAAATATCATTTTCGTAACTCTTATAGTGCATTATTGAAACAGTTATCATGCCAAATAAATAAAAAAGCTTTAAGTAGAGGTTATCTTTATTGGAAAAATATGATATATATGTTTCCTTCTATATGTAGAAAAAATAATGATTTCGAAATGGATCAGTGAAAACCTGCGTAGATACCGTGAATCTACAGGGAGAATTTTTATCGAAAGGCCCCGGTTATGTTACGAAATATCACCAAGTTTGTTGCTAACTTGTCGGTCTGTCACCAAACTGGGAACTACAATTAATTGCCGAAATTGACGGTATTTCCAGTATTTCGCCAAACTCTCACATTTCATCCAATATTGCTTTTTTTATATTGTTTTTAATTTTTTGGCAGTAAGAGGTGGTCCTATTATAAAATTAAATCAGAAGTAATAGGTAGTTTTCCTTACGAAATCTATCTAAAATGTCAAAAGTTAAGTTACCACCATTTTTGAATAGTAATTTCATCAAACATCTTAAAGTCTTGCTTAAGATCGCCATCACCTCGAGTAATATATCTATTAATAAGTTGCTTAACAGAATTTTCAGATAGAGTTTTGTAAAGAATAGATTGCGCTGCCTACTGGTGGATATTGATATTGGATAATGTTTATGTAGTTTAACATATTTTCAGGATTTTAACATCTTTAAAATAACAAAACACATTAAATGCAATTTAAATTTTCTTTACAAAGTTTATAATTGTTTAAAACTAGAATTCACGTGGCTGAGTCAAAAAGGTAGTTGCAACTAATGTTGTACGGTCCACTGTCATAGAAAATGGGACAGCGGCTTATGAATCAGTACATGAATATACAGCAAATTCTATAGAAATAGTACCTATCTATAGTGAAAAGTATTCACAGTACCTACGGAAGAAACAGAAAATAAATAGACGTACTATGACGTAACGCATATAAAAAAAAATATATATTTCTCTAATCACCTGAAATTGCATCTTAGAACGTTTTGTAGTGTTAATTAAATCAAATAATCTTATGCAATAAAATCTGTGAAAGTGAAATCCTTAGGACAGACCATAATTTCATTTTGGAAAGATTTCTAAGTGAGTAGTTGTACAAGATTATGAAGTAAGATCTAAACAAAGCACAGTAAATATCTGCTAAAACAGACTTCGGAATCGGAAACCCATTTTGCTTTAGCAGTTAGATAAGGTATTTATTCCGACGGGACATAAAAATATTCTTCTATAGACAGATTATGGGTTCACAAGTTTTACTGTATTATATTCTATACAATAAGATTAATGAATAGTGTACAATGTACACTAATCGTTCATGATTTACACTGTACATGATGAGAAATCGGGACATTTAGAGTCCAGCGGGACAGGTCTTGGAATGCCTGGAAATTGGATCACCCCGCTTAAATCGGAACATTTGACATTCCTGATTACAATTGGAAAGTTTTTTTTTCTTTTTTTGAAAGAATTTGTTTCGGTGGTGGCCCCATATGTAGAATGATGTACAAAATAAAAGCAACATACATAAAATGCTACATTCTACTTAGTTATTTACAATATGCTAAAATCGTGAAAAGATGTTAAACGACATAAGCATTATCCAATAACAATTTCTTGGCGAGTATTTTTGCAGTATGCGGACATCATGCATGAAAGTATTTCTTGAGTGTCTTTCCACCATTAATTGACATCACCCAAAAAAACTATGGTGAAGAAATAAGCTTTCCCTCTTCCCGGATCAAGAGATAGAAATCTTGAAAGTAAAGTGTCTGTAAAAAAAAAAAAAAAGAGTTTGTATTTTATCCCTGGTGAAGGGTATGTATACAGCTGAAAGTACTCGGAAATAATTAAAATTGGATAATGTTAATTTGATCTTTTTATGATTTTTGTATTTTTTAAAGAATTAAAGCACATGAAATGTAATTTTATTTTTTCAGATTTTAAAGATGAATGTTAACGTTATACTCATTTATTTACTTATAATATTTTATTAGTATAATACCATGCGTATTTTAACCTAACTTCGAATTTAATACTGAAAACTTTAATCTCTATATGAAATCAACGGTAAATAAAAGAAATACTGCATCACAGATTTTTTTCTTTTTTTTGTGTTGGATTGAAATATCTCAGATAAATAAAGTTGCATCAGCATTGAATTCAGATATATTGGTTTTCCTTACAGCTCTGTCTACGTCTGCAAACATTGAACAGCAACTTGAAAAAAATACTTTTTAGATCCAAAAAAAGTAAGATGCCGTGTTTTGCTGAGTCAGTAAAGGATCTGGGATAACATTTCGTCTTTGAATTTTAAGTATATGTAAATTTTGTTTCATTCATTTTGAAATTTTCAGACATAGTTAAAAATGGTTATTTTTTTTTTTATTATTATTCTCTTTAAAGGGCGAATTTAACAATAGATTCATTTTAATATATTTAAGATATACCTAAGTGTAGGTTAAAGTAAACTTTATGAATTTAAAGTATAATCATTATATCAATGGAATGAATTCATAAATAAACTAAGAAGGAGCTTTTCAAAATAATAAACAAATAACTATTCCCTGTTTTAAAATTTGCAACTTAACGTTTCGTCTTTAAATGTTAAGTGTGTGTCAAGTTTGAATTATTCATTTTAAATATTCAGATTTTTTTTTCTAAAATTAGTTATTTTCTTTGAATGGCGAACTTAACAGTAAATTTATTCTAACATCTACACAATTTATCTGAACGTAGGTTAAAGTTTAAAGTGTAGTCATTCTTTCAATGGCATAAATTTATAAATAAAATAGCAAGGAGCTTTTCAAAATAATGACTATTAACTGCACTCTTTTTCCACATTTACGATCTAAAGTCTTGTTTTTGAATTTTAAATGTATGTAAACCGTAGTTTACTCTTTTAAAATATCAAACGTAGTTAATAATATTTTTTATGCTTTTTTTACATGACAAATTTAACAATAATTTCATTTTAAAATCTTCACAATTTATTTTAACGTAGATTAACGTACATTTTATAAATCTGAAGTGTAGTAATGATCGCAATGAAATAAATTTATTAATAAATTAAAAAGGAATTTTTTGTGATGAGATTAGAAGTAACAGTACTCTGTTTTTCATTTTGCCATGTAACGTTTTATATCTCAGTGTTAAGTGCATGTAAATTTTGGTTTATTGGTTTATTCATTTTGAAAATGTCAAACTTAGATAAAAATGCTTCTTTTGTTATTTTCTTGAAATGGTGTATTTAACAATAAAATCATTCTAACATCTTAACGATTTACCTAACGTAGATTAAAGGAAACTTTATTAATTAAAAGGGTTTCAATGTAATAAATTTATAAATAAATTAGCAAGAAGCTTATAAAATGAAAGTACAAATACTGAACTGTGTTATTAAAACGACAATTTAAAATAAACGTAAGTTAAATTAAACTTTATTAATTAAATGTGTGTCATAATCTCAGTAGTATAAATTTACAAATCAAATAGCAAGGTGTTTTTAAAAATAAAAGTACAATTAACTGCATTCTGTTTTCAAATTCACCATGAAACGTTTCGTCTTTGAATTTTAAGTCTGCGTAAATTTTGGTTTATTCATATTGAAAATATCAGACTTAGTTAAAAATGTTTTATTTTTATTATTACTTTCTTTAAATGGCAATTTAATAAATTCATTCTAACGCCTTCACAATTTACCTAAACGTAGGTTGCAGTAAATTTAACGTGTATACATAATCTCAATGGTATGAATTTATAAATAAAGTTACAAAAAGCTTTTAAATATGAGAAAGCCAATTACTGCGCTCTATTTTCAAATTCTCAATACAACGTTTTGCCTCTGCATTTTAAGTCTGTATAAAATTTAATTTATTCATTTGGAATATCAGACTTAATGTTTTTATTTAATTTATTTTATTCAAATGGCAAATTTAACAATAAATTCACTATAACGCCTGCCCAATTTATATGAACGTAGGTTAAAGTAAACTTTATAAATATGTAGTATAGTAATTGTATTAATGACATCCATTTATAAATAAAATAGCAAAGAGCTTTTTAAAATAAACTTTGTTTTCTAAAACACTTTGTTTTCTATTAGAGACGTAACATTTCGTCTGAGAATTTTAAGCAGGTGTAAATCTTGTTTTATTCACTTTGAAAATAGCAGAGTTAACTAAAAATGCTTAGTTTTTATTACCGTAATTTCGGGTGTATAAGCCGCGGGTCAAACAATTCTTTTTCGACCCAGAATTTTTTAAGAAATAAGTGTAACTAGTTAGACCGCCGTAAATACTTGTCTTCAATCACTAAATAAGATTTCTGGGTCCAAAAAGAATTGTTTGATCCTCGGCTTATACACCCGAAATTACGGTATTTTCTTTAAGTGTGTGCGGGACACATTTTACAATAATTTTTATTTATTGTGTTAAAATTTTGAGTTTTTTGGTGACATTTAACGATATTATTTGTAAGTGAAACTACATATTAAAACTTTTCCTAATTAAAAAAAAATTAAAATTGTTAAAAAAGTTGGGTAATTTAAAATCATTATAACACAAAAAATTATTTATATATTTTAATTTCTTTTACAAAAATGAATAAAAATATCTAAATCTTAATTTTGATTCAAAATTTTTAAAAATATTACTTAAAAATAAACATATTTAAATAAAAAATTTTGAAAAAAAATTATGTAATTTATTTTTAAAAAACATATTTTCAAAAGTATTTTTTTTTTATTTTTTCTAAATCAAAATTAAAGAAAAACAATCAAGAAAGACAGACAATGTTCAAGTTTAAAGTATTTATCTTTAACAGTTATTGAGTTATAACTATTTAAAACTGAGAAATTGTGAAAAAATCCTTCATGAAGGGAAAAAAAAAAAAAAAAAAAAAAAAACGCATAAGAATACATTTCACAGGAATTCATTTCCATCACATTGCTTGAAAGCTAGTTTTTTAAAACAAACCAAAAGGAAAAAAATAATATTTCCTCTTCTAATTATACAGAAACATGATTTAAACGTCATTATAAGTATAAAAAACAGAGAAATTTTTAATGCAATAAAATTTTTTAAAGAAAATTTTAAGACTTTTGTGTCTCGGACGCCTTTAGATGATGGATATAAAAAACAATTTATTATTACATCTTCATAATTTACCTGAACGTAGGCTAAGGGAAATTTTATAAATTTAAACTGTAATCCTTATCTCAATGGTATAAATTTATAAATAAATTAGCAAGGAGTTTTTTTCTTTTTTTTATGAGAGTACAAATAATTGCACCCTGTTTTCGATTACATGAAGTAGTGTTTACTCTGAATTTTAAGAGTATCAAAATTTTCTTCTATTCATTTTAAAATGTCAGACACATTTAAAAATGCTTTTGTTGATTTATTTATCTATTTTGCAATTTGTTTATCAGAAGATATAATAAAATATATTTCATAAATTTAAAAAGCAATCATTATCCCAAAGATGTAAATTTGTAAATAAATTTAAAAAAAGCTTTTTAAAATAAGGGCAGAAATAACAGAACTCTTTTCAAAATCGCGATGTAATCTTTCGTCACAAAATTTTGAGTCATTTGGTTCTATTCACTTTTGAAATGTCAGACATAGTTGAAACTGCTTTTGATATTATTTTTAACAATGTTGCAATTTACATAAAAGTATTTAAATGCAAACTTTCATAAATTTAAAGTGTAGTCATTAAGTCTCAAATTATAAATTTTTAAATAAATTTACAAAAATCTTTTCAAATTGGGAGCAAAAATAACAATACCCTAATTTTCAAACTTTCGAGGAAACATTTCGTTTTCAGATTTTAAATGCAGGTAAATTTTCTTTCTGTTCATTTTCGAAATGTTAGGCGTAGTTAAAAACGCGTTTGTTATTATTTTTATCAAGTTCATAACCCTCCAAGCGTCTTGCAAAAGGGTAAAATTGTAATGTTGTTTTCTCAACATTTTGTTTTAAATGTTAAGATAATACAATTTTTACAACATTATTAAAAAAAAAAAAAAAAAAAAAAAAAAAAAACTTTATTATAAGCATGAATGTAATCCTCCAGAGTATGAATCCTTCTTCGGTGTATTGGAAATTCATTAAATCTATAGAATTATAGTATTTTAAATATTGCTTATATTGCAGTGAAAACTGGAGCTTAGTATACGGAATATTACGTTCCTGACACTTAGAAGGATAAGGTACCTGAAAGTGGATTAAAGTATATTTTGAAAAACTTGAGGTTCGACAACATTATAAATTTTAAAAAGAAATCCGAAGGAATTTCTCAAAGGATACACTGTTAAAATTTTTGCTCCAGTTTGAACCAAATCTTGGTACTCAGAATTTACCACCATAAGATGGTGAAATCCCGTACCAACATTTGGAGCTCCCTATTACAACCTCGTTCCAACTATTGGAACTGTGCTTCAACAGGAGCTTCAAACATTGGTTCAAAATTTCACCATCACAAAGTGACAGCTATTGAGCACCAAAATTTGGTTGAAACTAGGACAAAATTTTTAACAGTGTAGTGCAAAGATCTGCTCTCTGTTTTAAAATTCACCATGTAGCATACTGTGTACACATCTTACCTTAGGAATGAATTCATAAGTTCAGAAAATGCTTCGCAAAGAGTAACTCATTATAAGTACCTATTTTATGTTTAAACGTTTGAAGTTAAAGATTACATTTCAACATTTGATGTTAAAGACCACGTTTAAACGGGGTATACGACATTTCGGTCCCGAGACATTTCGGTCCCTGGCCATTTCGGTCCCGAGACATTTCGGTTCCTGGCCATTTCGGTCCCGAGACAATTCGGTCCGTGGCCTTTCGGTCCCCAGCAACTTTGATCCTTTGCCATTCCTGTCCCTTGTTATTTCTTTGCTCGCTACCTTATAAGTCGGATTCTAATTGTTGTGGGGCTGCCAAATGGTATAAGTTCAACATTATTCGAGCCTTTATTTATTTATTTTTTTTTAAATTCTTCTTCCCTTCCCCCAAGTTTTATAAAAAGTTGAATATAAGAGTCAGATAAATTTAAACTTTTATAACTCGTAATAATGAAATCACAGCGAGCTGATTTTTTTTTTTTTTGATTAAACAATGTGATATAAGTTTAAGGGATTGTCTTTTGCTTTTAGTAGTATTATTATTAATCAGAATAAATATTTAAAATTTTATTATTAATTATTAATTATTAGTATCAGTATTTTATATAAACTTCTATAAACTACCATAAACTAAAAAATATTTTATATAAACTGCCATAAATATTTTTTTTGGCTGTTTATGTACATATTTAGAACCTTTAAATTAGCATTAATTAAATCATCAAAAAAACTGTGTTTACTTTTTACTTACCCATCATACGTAGTATAGGGTAAGTCTTGCAATCGTTTTGAAAATCGAAAAAATTTTTTTGACGGATTTACACGTTTTAGATAGTGGAGATTCCGAAAAACATATTTTTAGAAAATTTTTTTTGCCGTCCGTCTGTTTGTCTGTCTGTCTGTCTGTCTGTAAACGCTCTATCTCCCGAACAAATTGAGATAGAGACTTGAAATTTTGTATGTAGTTAGTATGTAAGAAGGGGACGAACCCTATTTAATATCAGCAACCTCGATTATCCGGAACTATTTTTTTCGGACACTCGAAAAATTCGTTCTGATGAAAGGTATATAAAAAATTTCGAATTGTTTTGTTCTAAGGAATGGACGTAAAAGGCAATAAAATAACACACATTTTGCATATAGAATGAAGTCGATCGGATTATTAGTTGCTGAGATATTTGTAATCTTGTTTTCCACATTCTTCGATTTTTCATGACCCTGTATTTCATTCAAATTTCAATTCGGAAGTATATTTTAATTGGAAATGAGACGCTTAATCCGACGCAGTTATTTGTTAGTTAATAGAATTATTATTTTTGGAGTTATAAGGATGTTTCTTTTACGCAGTTCGGTACTACTTGAGTAGTTTGGCGTTTTATATAATTTGTCGAAATTGGTACATCAGCAGTTCTTTAATATAGCATTACTATGTGTATTAACAATATTTAAATTTTGTTTATGAATTGCAATGCATTGTATAAATAGTTTCACATGTTTTATATTCATATACATATCCATGATGGGTAAGTATTACGGTGGCCCCCAACGACTAGTTTTCTTCCAATTAATTTAATAATAAATGTCTTTAATAATTCAATCAGACAATTATAAGTTATAATATAAATATATATATATATATATATATTTCACAAAACACCCGTCTGCACCCTTTTCTTTGATAATTCAGAAATGAGATATATTGATTGAAGAACATTTTTTTTTTTTTTTATTATTATTTTTATAATACTAAGTTGCGTCTTATAAATTTTTTTCATAAGTTACTTTCCATTATTAACATTGCGAAAGCAATAGTGATTCCATAATTAATAAGTGATTTCCTGGGTATGATATGAAAAAACTTTGTTTTTAAAAAATTGCCCCCGCCACTTTATTATTATTTTTTTTAAATTTAAATTATAGTATTTATTGATTGCATTTTTTAACAGTCTTCTCAAGCCATGAAGACAATTTTTGTGAGTTAATTTTATTAAAACTGGGAATATTTTATTCTAATAAGATGATTTTTTTTAAATTTTTATTTACACAAAATTGATGCAATAATATTTAAAAATATAATAATATAAATATTATGCATAAATATCATAATATAAATATAATATACAAAATATAATATATAATTTATAATAAAATATATTAAAATGTAATATAATAATATTTTAAATAATTTTATTTTCAATTTTTAAGTGACAAAAGTAAGCTTTTATTTATTTATTCATTTATTTGTACTACCTTTTCGTTTCTACTTTCACAGAAAAAAAAAAATACTAATTCTAATTTTAGTTATTTCTTTAACTACACTAATTGTTTCAAATTTCTGTAGTTTGAAATAAACAATAAGTAAACAAGTAAAGGATAAATTTCAGTTTAGAACTACTAGAAAATATAATGATGTATTGAATATAAAATGGATTATGTATTGAGTTTATTTTAAAGTAAAATTCATTATGTAAATTAATAATGTTATTAATTAATAAGTATATTCAATAAAATATTAATTTGATTTTTATATTAAAATTACTAACTGTTTTGATAATTAGGATTAACAATTATGATTAGGATTACCATACAAAATTTGTGTGAATTATAATATTTTGGATAAGAGTTATACGTGTGGTATTGATTTGTGGTATGTTATACGTGGTTTTCCGGCACTAATAATCTCATTATACTAAAATTTTATGACCTTCAGTTTAAAAACTCTGCAATTTTCCCTATAAAATTATGCCTTATTTCACAAAATTCCAGTTTACAGGAGAAGGGACTGAAATGACTTGGGACCGAAATGTCTTGGGACCGAAATGGCTAGGGACTGAAATGTCTAGGGACCGAAATGTCTTGGGTTCGAAGTGTCTCGGGATCGAAATGTCTTGGGACCGAAGTGTCTCGGGACCGAAATGTCTTGGGACCGAAGTGTTTCGGGACCGAAATGTCTTGGGACCGAAACGGCGGGACCGAAATGGCAGGACCGAAATGGCGGGACCGAAACGTCCTGCTACCGTTAAAACGTTTGATTAAATCTAGGTGAATATAATTAGGTAGTATGTAAACGAAACCGTCATTAACGAAAGCGAAACCTAGTACAAAAATATTTATAATTTCTTTTTTAAGTTTTTGACAAAATATACAGACTACATATAAATGTTTCATTAAATTAAATTTTAATTTTTAAATTTAAATTTAAATTTTTTTGGATGAAAATTAAAGAAAAACAATCAAGAAAGCCAGACAATGTTCAAGTTTAAAGTATTTATCTTTAACAGTTATTGAGTTATAACTATTTAAAACTGAGAAATTGTGAAAAAATCCGATTATTCATAATAGGCATGCATCTAACGAAACCATAGTATATAACGATACCATCTTTAGTTATATTGAGCAGTTTTCATTCATGATATCTTTTTCTATTTTATTTTTTTTTTAATTCATAAGTCATTTTTATGTCATCCATTTTTTAAAAGGTTATGAGATTTAAAAGTTGGATAAGCTTCAACTAGATAAAATTCGATATTCGATTTTTAAAATGCTGGAAAATTATTCGGGTTGTACTATGCAAAATTAAAAAAAAAAAAAAAAAAAAAAAAAAAAAAAAAAAAAAAAAAAAAAAAAAAACAGCGTTAAATAGTGCAGTTTTTCTCTATTAAATTGGTTTTTTTTTTTATTCGTAATAATGTATATTTAAATATATTAATAGTAATATTATAAAACTGTGTAGCGCGAGTCAGTATGATCTCAATTTCTTTTGAGTAATGTTTAGCCTATGAGGATGGAATGCGTTCTTATTTTAAAATATCTCAAAAGAAATTAACATTCTTTACTTCTTTTTACTATGCATCTTCTTAAGAGCTACATCCTTTATTTTTAGTTGTTAAATATTTCCAAAGGATATATATTGCTTTACCTGAAGTCTTAAAATCTTAATCACCTCTCGTATATTTAACATAACACAAACATAAAATAATATAAGCATGCATTTTAGAAATATTTTGACACCGAAAAAAGAAGTATACCACGCTAATTTCAGAGCGAATTCGGAAGTATACAGCGCTAATCTTTGGAGTAAAAAAAAAAAAAAAAAAAAAAAAAAAAAATTAATACATATTACTCCCATAGGTTAAACATTAGTGAGAAGCATGTGAGCCTATCAAAAAATTTCAAATTAACTGACATGTTAGGACTTCATTTTTCCAACACGATTTCCTTGATCGGGGGTCTTAAAGCTTTATACAGAATATCTTCTGCCTAGATGATCAACCTAGCTCGGGATACTTAATATTTAGTTCTCAAGAAAGTCTAGCCCTCATTTTATTAAATCAGTTAGGATTAAATGTCGAATAAACCCTGAACAAGTACGGTGTCAAACTATCTTCCTGTACAATGGCTGCGCGTTGAGTTGATCACTAAACTGCCGGACTACAATATTATCCTAACCAGCGTGTTAGTCAGGAGCGAACTCATTGAGCGAAAACACACAAGTTTAGCTCATTTTCTGGGAGGGTTGAGCTGATCTTGACTAATTTTTTGATAAACGAGAGTAAGATAAATAAAAGTAAAAAAAAAAAAAAAATGTGAATTAGATCAAAATTTACAGCATAAGCTGAACTTTTTTAAAAATAATTTATTTAAAATTTTTCCAGCTCTTACGATCACATTTTTCCCATTTTAGTGCCATTTAGAGGCCTAAAAAGACTGGGGATAGGAAGAATCTGATTATCCTTTTTTCTAGACCGTGCCCAGGTACTACTTTCTCTGCAGGTCCGGACAGGACGGAACCGGACTTATTTTTGGCCTGGTCTTTAGTCTCTTTACATGTCTACCGGAATTTTCCGATCCTGTCACGACCCTACAGGTATGAGAATCATGTTTAAAACATCTACTTAACTGGATAGGCAAAAATCGATTCTTTACGATGATTTTCATATTAGCTGGGTTTGAAATGGCACTGAAAATTTCGGCCTGTTTAGTCCTAAATATATAGTGTCCAATCCCGACTTGGGCCGGCCCCACCAGTGGCCGAGAGGGTCTGACCTCTCAACTGGTAGACGGCAGGTGCTGGGTTCGAACCCAATCGCGGCCGTCGGCCTAACCGTTCGGAGTTTTCGTGGTTTTCTTCTAACCTTGCGTAAATACGGGTTAGGTTCCCTTAGAAAGTCCCCCACGATCCCTCCCCCTGGGCCTATGTCCCTAGCGTAGATAATCGGCCGTCACAAAATACACACACACATACACACCCGACTTGGGCCGGAAAAAGAATCCAGTCCCAGCCTATCTCGGTCCTCCAGGAAAAGGTTACCCGGAATGTCTGGAACGAATGTTGGGAAGTAAAATTGGGCGGACTTATGAAGACCTTTGTATTGAATAACCAAAAGATCAGTTAACAAAATTTTGTAAATTTAAACGATAAAATTCTTTAAAACTAGTCGTTGGGGGCCACCGTAATACTCACCCATCATGTATATGAAAATTAAACATGTGAAAACCATTTATATAATGCATTGCAATTTATAAACAAAATTTAAATATTGTTAATATACATAGTAATGCTACATTAAAGAACTGCTGATGTACCAATTTCGACAAATTATATAAAACGCCAAACTACTCTAGTAGTACCGAACTGCGTAAAAGAAACATCCTTATAACTCCAAAAATAATAATTCTATTAACTAACAAATAACTGCGTCGGATTAAGCGTCTCATTTCCAATTAAAATATACTTCCGAATTGAAATTTGAATGAAATACAGGATCATGAAAAATCGAAGAATGTGGAAAACAAGATTACAAATATCTCAGCAACTAATAATCCGATCGACTTCATTCTATATGCAAAATGTGTGTTATTTTATTGCCTTTTACATCCATTTCTTAGAACAAAAAAATTCGAAAATTTTTATATACCTTTCATCAGAACGAATTTTTCGAGAGTCCGAAAAAAATAGTTTCGGATAATCGAGGTTGCTGATATTAAATAGGGTTCGTCCCATTCTTACATACTAACTACATACAAAATTTCAAGTCTCTATCTCAATTTATTCGGGAGATAGAGCGTTTACAGACAGACAGACAGACAGACGGACGGCAAAAATTTTTTTCTAAAAATATGTTTTTCGGAATCTCCACTATCTAAAACGTGTAAATCCGTCAAAATTTTTTTTTCGATTTTCAAAACGATTGCAAGATTTACCCTATACTACGTATGATGGGTCAGTAAAAAGAAAAAAATAGTTTTTAGTGAACTTTGCTTGTTCCCTAAATGAGTTTGAATTGAACAGATTCGTTTGAAAAAATTTGAATTTGAGCGTGAACTTGACTCATTTTTGAGAAATTGAGAGTGAATTTGAATTTGTTAGAATTTTTTGTGAGCGTGCTCCGGTATATATGAATGAATATTGTCTTGACTGGGATATTTTCCAGATTGCTGAGTTAAAAGAGCATTCGAAAGTGAAGCCAAAAATTCTGTCGTCGCATTCCAGCGTGGAAAGATCTCTGTTCAGATGGATAAATTATTACTCTTAATCAGCATTTATTTGTAAATATTTTGAATAGTTATCAATACCTTCCCTTATTGTGTGCTATATTTACCAATGACTTCCGGATTGAGAAGTGCAATTTATGTCTCACATCTGTTTTTATTCACTTAATAAAAGATATCCCAAAAATTAAAATCACATTCAGCTTTTGCGAGTAGCAAGTATAAATATATCTTACTGTTTTTGAGTCCATAAAAACAGCACCCTTTAAAAAAGAAATACGTATCTGTGTCTGGTAAAGAAGGAAAAGCGAGTTGCATCAAATATTGAAGAGAATGTCTTGGAGAAAAACATGTTATTTGTAGGTCATTTGTATTCTAGCAGAAGCGATGCTTTTTCTACTTTGCGGTTTGGCTTTGAAATATAGTGCTTTCCACTAGCAAATATATTTTTCTTTCTTACTTGATTGTTCTGCTGTGAAATTGTGAAAAGGTATGGGTACTTTTTTCCATATTGTTTGCCAAGATTCTAGAAAGTTTTTAGACGATGTAATGTCATAGAATAAAAAGGATATGCTTCATCTCATATAATTCTGGAAGGAAGACATTGTATAAAACTAATACTGTTAATAAACAAGTCATTAATGCCTACTATTTTATGTTATGCATGAATAACAATTTGGACCATTGTACTAACTAAAATTTGTTAGGCGTATATGGGTAATAATGCTAGAGTGGGTAATTACGCCAAGTGCTAATTTTACGCGTAGTTATATGGGAATCCGAAAAAATGGTACTACGAGTTCCGCGCTCAGAGGCTCTGACTCATCAGAATCATACATAACTGGTACAAGTTACTTTTCTACATTTGTAGAATGCATTGCTGGAATAAGCACTTAAGAGTCAACGCCAGATCTAAAATTTGCTAGGTGAGTTCTGTGATGTGAAGATTTGTAGTCATAAGTAGTTGTAGTTAAGTCATAGATTTGTAGTGTATTTAATATATTTTCAAAATGTTGTGGGAAATTATAAATGTGTTCGCGAGTTAGCTTGTAGATTGAAGTATACTGCGAAAAATGTATACCGGGGTAATAAAGCCATCCACTGACATTTTTATCCTTGATCATTATTGTCATTGTTAAAAACTAAAAAAAATAGAGAGAGAGAGAGAGAGAGAGAGAGAGAGAGAAATTTGTATTTCCTAAATGCTGCTTATTTTTTCAAGTCAGAAGAAAAAATTATCAAATGATTTTTACAGCATCCTGATATCGCAATTAATAGTAAGAAAAAGCAATTTGCCAATTTTTAAGAATTTAGTGTTTGTATCTTTAGAATTGGACAATTTACATATCATTATTCTATATTATTTTATAGTTTTTTCCATGGCGTTCCATGGCATTATTACCCATATAATAATGAGTAATAACGCCACAAAGCATTGGTCAAAAAATCACGCCTCTACATTTTATGAAAACATAGCTGCTAAAATATTCTTTCTTGTATACATAATCAATAAATCGTGTATCAAATCCTATATTTGTTTGGGAAAAAAATTTAAAACTAAGCCATGAAAATTTATAGAACCTTAACGCTGACATTATTATCACTAGGCAACTAATCTGCTTTATTTTCGAAATTGTAACACCCGTTTATGACATTTCATTTGACTCATTTATTTCAAAGCATCACAGAAACGAATATGATTTATCCATTTTTGGTAAATTTCCACAAAATTATATTTATAAAAAAAAAAGGTCTATGTATAAAATTAGAAAAATAAATTTAAAATATTATGGAGAAAAACTAAGGGATCATTCATTTTGCGATCTGAAAAAATAATCCTAAGGTAAAAAATTAAAACAAACCTTAAATGAATATACAAGAAAAAAATGAAACAATATTTCTGGTAGCTCAACTTTTACATTAAAATGACTTTTGAGAAGAAAGAAACATCTTGCATCATGCATATATTATTGCAAGACAACAAATTCAAAATAATGTGTTAAAACTTCACTGTTTAATATTGTGAAGAATGATGTCCAAATAAAGGTATTATAAATTACATAACATAATTTCAAACTTAGTTTTAAGGATTCCCGTCTACAGCTGTGAATTATAAGAAATCTTTTGTAGAAGCCTATATATGAGCTATAGAATTGTATATGCAATTGTACACAGTATGCAAAAATTTAGTTGAGTTATGAAACTCATAAACAACTTGAAAATTTCCTTTCGGTAATTTCCGGCAATAAGCAGAAATGTACTGGAATTCTTTTGTACCGCCGTGTCGTGTATATGATATACGGTATTTATCTTTAGAGTTAAATGCAAAATATTATTTAAATTTAAAAACGCATTAAAAATTTGTAAACGTATTATTTCTTGCATGCAATTTTTGATTAAATTAAATGAGAAAAGTACAGAAAATTTAAAAGTATGTTATATGTATACATTGAAGAAATTAAAATACATAAAAGAATTATGTAATTCGCATTGATTGAAACCGGTAAAAAGGAAAATCAATTTGTTAATAGGCAATAGTCATAGCTAATTAATATGACATTCAGTATTTACATTTTATACACATAAACATTTACGTTTTATACACACATCGTTAAAATTGCATCAGTGTTATTTTTTTTTACCACGAATAAATTTAATTTTTTTTAAATATATTTAGAAAAACAAACTTTTTCATAAAAACTAACACGTACATTAGTTTGTCTCCCTCCACCCCAAAAAAGAAGAAGTTGCATCAAAAATTGAAGAGAATGCCTTGGAGAAAAATTTCCTATTTCAGAATCATTTGTATTCTTAGAGAAGATACGCATTTTTTGCACCTTGTGGCATAGTAACGTTTTCCATGATTTTGAATGTTTCTTTCTTTTATCAAATATATTTTCCGCTCTTACTTAGCTGTTCTGATGTAAAATGGTAGAAAATGCATAGTATTTTTTTTTTTTTTTTTTTTTTTTTTTTTTTTTTTTTTTTTTTTTAGCATGATTCTAGAGCTGTTCTAGGAAATATATGACTCTATTAAAAAGCATGATTGTCCCTCTTCGTTCACTTTGTTGATACAATGGTAATTTGACAATTTTGACAATTACCTTTTAAATATTTAGGTACATTTTATTTTTAATATTATTAATATATTTGTAATAAAGCAAAATCATTAAAATATACAGTAAGCGATTTTTCCTGATGAACCATACTGTAATGAAATTCTTTTGAGTGGCCTTCCACTTATTTCATTTTTAATACTGAACATGGCATGGTAAATCTCAGTAACATATATCAATTACATGACTGTGCTATAATAAGATTAGAGTTAGAGCGCGATGAAATAGACAGGCACACAGACAGACAAACGAAATCAGTTTAAAAAAAATCGATTTGCTAATATGCATTAGACATAACTAATTAATGGCATTCAACATTTACGTTTTACACATATAAATAAACATATCAGTAAAGTTATACCAATACTACTTTCTTTTACAATCAACAATTTAAAGCTATTGTAATTTTCCTTTTAAAAAAACAAACTTTGTCAAAAAAAAAAGTATATTAGGATGGTGATACTAAAAAGAAAAAACGAGGAGTAAGTTACATAAAAAATTCAAAAGGAGTCCTTGGAGAAAAATGTGCTATTTCAGAATCATTTGTATTCTTGGAAAAAGTGAGCTTTTTCGCACCTTGTGTATAATAACATTTCCCATGGTTTTGAAACGTGTTTTTTTCTTTTAACAAACATATTTTCCGTCTTTACTGATGTTCTAATGTGAAATGGTCAAAAATACATATTACTTTTGCGCTTTTTTTTTTTATTTTAGTAAGATTCTAAAAATCTTCTAAAGATCTTCTAATCTTCTATGAGTATCTTAAGAGCTTTAAGATACACATACATTTTAATATTTGAATTAAAATATTTAAAGTAATTATGAACCACTAGACGGACTTGAGTACAATAAAAAAGAAATTAAACAAAAAATATACGTAAAAACATTTAGTTAAATTGCATTATACTCATTTAATTAAATTGCACACATTTAATTTAATTGCATCAAAAGCTGAAGACGACGTTTTAGCAAACAATTACGTTACTTCTGTTTTGTTTTATCCCATAAAAAACATGCTTCTTTATTTTAGGTAGATTTCATATGAAATACTTACCTGTTGCGGTCGTTCCTATGCTGAAATTTCTGAAAAATGCTCGCAGATCTACACCGATCATGATCCCTAGACACCAAAATTGCAACCAGAAAAGTTTATATATATCGAGAGAGAGAGATCTACTTATCTATCAATCTATATATATATAAATATATATCACTTTTTATGGATACAATAACTTCTATAATTCTGCTCAAGTCTCTTCTAAACTGATACATAAAATCAAGGCACATAAAATCTCTTTCAAGTTCATTAATGGTCAAAATAGGACCAAGAGGGTAATAAGCAGAGGTTTTATGAAAACCGAAAAAACACGATAACTTCTTAACTGAAATTGACATCGAATTATTTTAAAGTTGATCTTACTTCTAAAAAATGGACTAAAAATGTATACATTATAGATTTCGGGTAAAATTAAAAATGGGCTCAAAGGGCGAAAAAAAAAGAGTTTTGGGGAAAAAAATTCATAACTTCGCCAATTCTCAATATATCAAATCGAATTAAATTTATTATAAATTTTCTTAAACGCTTTTGATAGGAGCAAAAACATTAAAAAGAAATAAAATAAAAACAAGAATGAAAAGATGAGACAAAGAAGAAAAAATACATAACTTCGCCAATACTTACGACACCAAATCCAATTAAATTTATTATACATCTTCTTAATAATATCTGCCACTTTTATACAGAAAAGTTTTTGATAACACCAATCCTTATATAAAAAATATATTAAACAAAAATACGAGTTGAAGAAAAAATCTAAAATCCAAACTGCTTATATTCTGACTCATTTTTAAGTACATTTTGCTTTCAAACACATCTATTTGACAGGTTCTCTTATTTAGAAACTATATAATGTGGTGCGTTGGCCAGTTTTTAGATAAAGGTAGAATATAATTTGAAAAATGGAGTCAAACAGGGGATTTTGACAGAATTTTTCGAAGCAGTCGTGTCTGAAAAATTGCGGAAGTATTCAAATACAAAATGCTTATTTTCTGACTCATTTTTAAATTCATTTTTGCTTTCAAACAATTTCATTTGACAGGTTCTCTTATTTAGGAGCTGTATAACACGCCGTATTGTTCCGTTATATATATATATATATATATATATATATATATATATATATATATATATATATATGTATGTATATGCATACATACATACATATACACTGGTGTCCAAAAGTTAAGCATAATTGGTAATTAAATAATTATTTTTAAGTAATGAAATAAATATGAATCGGAATGTGCTGAAACTCCAGGTGTGTAAACAAAATAGTACGCGTCAAATATTTTCGCGAATAGTTTTCCCCGAAATCGGACAGGGGACCGTCAACAAATTGAAAAAGAACGAAGATCTTTTGGATAACCCTGTCAAAACTAATGTAGCAAAAGCGTTCAAACTGCACATTATGATTAATTGGCTTATTGTAATGTACTGTGTTAATTTTTACAAGGATAGCATGTATACTCGTAGAGAAATTAAGGTTTTTATAAAAACAGTCTTAAATTTTTCCAAGTTTTTTGCTTATAATTTGCAGAGTTCTTATTATAAAATAATGTTCTTTTCTGAAAATATGACAAACATCATTGTACACAGTACCCTGTCATCAGAATTTAAAAATAATAAAAATTGTATGAAAAATGAGTATGTTTAGTAAATAATTTTTCATTGCGCATGCGTCAACGATATCAAAATGTCATTTGCATATTGTGTTAGCTAAATGTATAGAGCAACTTCTGTAAAAGTTTCAAAAACATAGCTTGAAAATTCTGAAAATGGGAGCCTATAGAATCAACTCAAAATCCTTTATTCCCTAAATGAAGCAAAAAGATGAGGGGCTGTATCCATATTCCATTGTTTAGTGCCTACACAATATTGCACGTACAACTATATTTAGGTAAAACCCCTGATTTTTTTGCTTCCTTTAGGAATAATGGATTTTGAGTTGATTCTATAGGCTCCCATTTTCAGAATTTTCAAGCTATGTTTTTGAAACTTTTACAGAAGTTGCTCTATACATTTAGCTAACACAATATGCAAATGACATTTTGATATCGTTGACGCATGCGCAATGAAAAATTATTTACTAAACATACTCATTTTTCATACAATTTTTATTATTTTTAAATTCTGATGACAGGGTATTGTGTACAATGATGTTTGTCATATTTTCAGAAAAGAACATTATTTTATAATAAGAACTCTGCAAATTATAAGCAAAAAACTTGGAAAAATTTAGGACTGTTTTTATAAAAACCTTAATTTCTCTACGAGTATACATGCTATCCTTGTAAAAATTAACACAGTACATTACAATAAGCCAATTAATCATAATGTGCAGTTTGAACGCTTTTGCTACATTAGTTTTGACAGGGTTATCCAAAAGATCTTCGTTCGTTTTCAATTTGTTGACGGTCCCCTGTTCGATTTCGGGGAAAACTCTTCGCGAAAATATGTGACGCGTACTATTTTGTTTACACACCTGGAGTTTCAGCACATTCCGATTCATATTTCTTTCATTACTTAAAAATAATTACTTAATTACCAATTATGCTTAACTTTTGGACACCAGTGTATATACAGGGTGTCCAGCAAATAACACACTGATTTCAAAATTAAATTTCTCAAAAACAAAGATCGATAGAATTATGCGGTAAACGGTTTGTTTATTAGGTGAGTTGTAAAAATCTTACACAGAAGTTGCAAACGGTCAATATTTTGAGAAGATAGTGTTCTGGTTGCAAATAATAGTTAGCTTGACGTTTTTCTTGCTTTAGATTGCTTGCAGAAAACGGGTTTTTCAGCGTCCAGTGCCATATTTTAATGATTTTTCGAGCTAAATTTCTTGGAATTTTGAAATTTCAAAAATTTAATCCAAAAAATCATTAAAATTTGGCACTACAAGGCAAAAACCTCGTTCACTACAAGCAATCTAAAACAAGAAAGATGTCAAGTCAAGTATTCTTTGCAATCAGAACACTATCTTCTCAAAATAATCACCGTTCGAAACTTCTGTGTAAGATTTTTACAGCTCACCTAAGAAACAAACCGTTTACCGCATGATTCTATCGATCTTTGTTTTTGAGAAATTTAACTTTGAAATCAGGGTGTTATTTGCTGGACACACTGTATATATATACAGTGCGTGTCGAAAGTTTAAGCACAATAGCAATTTTAAGATAAAACTTTAAATATTCACTTTATTTCAATATATGTCTTGTATACGTTAATAATATCTATTTTAACGCCATATTCATTGAAATCAAGTTTTAAATTTTATTTCAAACCATGGAGTCTAAGAACAGAACAAAAATAACCGTGTCAAAAGTTTAAGCACAAAATCGGTTTTATGCAAGTTTTACAGTCTGACGTAAGCGGTTGCGCACGCAAGCAATTTCTGGGTGTATAAGAAGCAGTCAGTTGTTGTTTTTGAGTTAGTACTAAATGTCTAGGTTGAAAGAATTTTCAGAGGAGGTGGCGATAAAAATCTGGAGTGTGAGATCAAAATGTAAGTCTGTATCTGAAATTGCAAGTGCATTAAAAAGATCAAAACGAGGTATTCATTAAATTTTAGCTCATGGTAATGATTTCAAACAAAAATTTCGTTCAGGAAGGCCACGAGTGACTAGTTTGCGCGAAGATAGCTGCATCAAAAATTCGGCTTCAACTGGTAATCCTTTCGAAAATAAAACATGCAATTGGAGGATAAATATCGAAAAAAAAAACTGTTCATAGAAGAGTTTTGAAATTCAGATACATCAAATACCGTAAAATGGCTCGTTTACCGTGTCTCAAACGATACCATAAAGAAGCTAGATTGCAATGGGTCAAAGAGCCTATGTCATTTGGTGAAAAATGGCTGAATGTGGTATTCATAGTGATGAAAAAAATGAAAACTCGATGGCTCTGATAGGTATAAGTACTATTGGCGTTATCTCTGCAAAGAACCTGGGAGTATATTTAGCCGACAACATTATGGTGGTTCTGTTATGGTATGGGGGCTTTTTCTTTCGATGGTCAGACATGTCTAGTATTCATCAGTGGGCGTGAAAACTCTCAAAACTATCAAGAGACACTTGCCAATCATTTGATTCCTGTTACCGGAGTTTTGAGCGAGAAAAATGGTTATTTCAACATGATAATGCTGCGATCCATAAATCAAACTCAGCTTCATCGTGGCTTAAGTCGAAAAAAGTGTCTGTTTTGAAATGGCCGCCACTTAGTCCCGATTAAAACCCTATAGAAAATATGTGGGGGTATTCTCACTCATGCAGTTTATCCAAATGAAAAGCAGTATTCTTCAGTTAAAGATTTGTAAGATGCCACTGAGAGCGCTTGGAATAAAACTGAACCTTAAACAATACAGAACCTCATTTTATCGATGGAAGACCGTATATTTAAAGTAATTCAGCAGAAAGGAGCAATAATCAAGTATTAATTTTTTTATTTTTGTTCTGCTAAAGAATAAAAAAATACTGTGCTTAAACTTTTGATACGCACTGTATATATTTATATATATATATATACAGGGTGAGCAAAAAGTCCGTAAAAACTTTAAAAATTCATAAAAACCGAAAAAATAACCGAAATGAAAAACGGTTTGCAGGGTTAGTATCTATAGGTCACGGGGATTTTTTTAAGACATGAAAAAAAATTCAAAAAACAGCCAATAGGTGGCGCTGACGTACCCAAATCAAAGAAAAGATACCCAAATAAAGAACAGAATGTTTCCAAATCGTTTATTTGACCTGTATGTGTTCCACATGACCACCACCACAGGGGATGATACATTGGAGTCGAGTGTGGATTAGGAGCGCAAGCTCTTATAACCGGTTCATTTGCATATTTCCGCGGAAATCGCAAGTACCAGCGCCATCTGTCGGCTGTTTTTTGAATTATTTTTTATTTCTGTCTTAAAAAAATCCCCGTGACCTATGGATGCTAACCCTGCAAACCGTTTTTCATTTCGGTTATTTTTTCGGTTTTTATGAATTTTTAAAGTTTTTACGGACTTTTTGCTCACCCTGTATATATATATATAAAGGCAGAATATATATTTTTAAATAAGCTGTCAAAGTGGGCATTTCGATCAAAATTTCCCGAAACGATCGTGATTGAAAAATTGAGAGTGTATTCAAATAACAAATTGCTTATTTTACGACTCATTTTAAAATTCAATTTTGCTCTCAAACATATTCATTTGGTAGTTTTTCTTATTTAGGAACTATATAATGTGCCATATTGGTAGTTTTTTCATAAAGTCAAAATATATTTCAAAAAATTCTGTCAAAGTGGGCATTTGAGCCGAGTTTCGCTTAAGATGATTCTGATAAAATTAGTTCTTACAGAAAAATAAAATTAAAAATTCTTCAAAAGCGACCAAATAAATTTGTTAAAGGTTTAAAAACATGTTTCCAAATAATGTTATCTCTAATCACATTTATTTTTTGTTGTTGAAATGAGCAATTAACTTCGAAATCTACCTCCGCCTGGAGGCCACAGGGTTTTTTTTTTTATTAATTTGGAATAAAAAAATTCTATGGCATTAAAATATAGTCCAACTTCTATATAAAATACTTTTCTGCTTAGTTTAGCTGCTTTGCTTCAAAAAATAGGAGAAGTATAGACGATTTTTTTGTTGTTTAACAAGATTATATATTTTTCAGAATATTTCTAAATTAGTAAAAAAAAAAAAATAGTTAAGATTTTTACTGTTTTTGAAAGCGAAAATGATGTTTTTTTCATAATATCTTGCTACATATTGTTTAAAATTTCCCTTTAATCCTTAAAACTGCAAATATTTATTTTTCTTAAAAAAGTAAATGATGAAAAAAAATTGCTAATTATGAACATAATTCACGCCTTCATATTTTTGATGGTTTTAATTTAAATTTTTGTTTATTAATAAGAAAATATGTTTATATTTAAAAAGCTTGTAACTTTTTCTTGGTTCTAATGTTTAAGAATTATGTTTATAGTGTAAAAACGAATGAATGCATAAATAAATGACAAATATTTATTCTAAAATATTTGAGGTTTATATCAAAAATAATATTTTTATTATTTCTTTATTATTATATTTTTTCTTATTATTCATTTTATTATCTTCATTTAAAGAAGGACATTTAATTCTTTTTATTTTACTTAGTATAATCATTAAAAGGGATAAACACACATTACAACTAATTACATTTTTTTTGTAACTGTTATTTATAAAATTTAATATCTATTAAATATTTTTATACAAAATGCTTTTTTGGCTAATTTCTTCTATTTGTTTGTATTTGATATTCTTGCATTTTTTTTTTTCTGGGAACATAGAGCTTTTATTTAGTTTTTTTTAAAGAAAAAAGAATACAGTGCTATCTTGCGGATTTCAAGTATATTCACGGAATACTTTATTGTCTTTCCAAAACAGACATATTTCTTACTTTTATTTCAAGACAACGATCAGATTCCTTTGAGAGAGGAGGAGAAATATCAGGAGATACTTGATTCGATTTATTCTTGTTCTGTTTTTGACAGAATAACTTTTGTTCTATTCAAGTAACCTGGATATTGCTAAATGCACATTGGAAAAATATAAAATATTTAATCTTATATAATTGCAACATTCTGATAGAAATGACAAGAAATTTTCAGTATGCTTTGTAGAATTTTACGTTAAGAAACCATTTCATTTTTTAGAACAAAAGGATAATGATTTAATTTCAAAATAAATGTAAAAACGCAGACGATATCGCAATAAATGATTTTTAATATGCAGTGTTATACGCAGTGTTGCCAGATTGGGGATTTTGTCCCCATCTTGGGGAATTTTGAGCCTCCAGGGGAATTTTTTGGGGACAAGTAAATCTTGGGGACATGATTGGTGACTAAGAACATATTTGGGGAAAAACTTGGGGAATTGTTTTCAGAATTTCAATTTTTTACTTCCAGGCATTTGCCAACACCGGATCTATCTCGAATTCGATTTTGGTTTGGAGAACGAAGATAAAATACAGAAATAATTTATATAAATCATTATTCTCATGGTCGTGCTCACAGTTTACATGTACTACAGATTCATCATGATCTGCATTGGGCTGTCCCCCATCTGAATTTTTAGACAAGTGATTCAGATTTTCCTTTTATCGCGGAGAGAAACACAAACACAGAAATACATTTCATTTAATAGTATAGATTTATATCACAAAAAATAAAAACAATTTTAGAACTTTTGTTGTTGTTGTTGTTGTTTTTAACCTTCGAATATAGATACAAAATTCTGTTAGAATAATTTTTTTTTTCTTTTTTTATAAATGGGGGAATTTTTTTCAAAAAAATGCTTGATTTGGGGGAAAAATTAAGTTTAAATTTGTTAAAAAAAATTTTATAACGAAAAATTGAAAATTGAGAACTGGCTTTTTTGAGTCGATATTGCGTTGGGAATTTTTTCTGAAAAAAGCCCTGATTTGGGAAAATTTCAGAAATTTTGGGGAAATTGGCTTTCGACAATCTGGCAACACCACGTGGCAACGTATAAAAAGTTCATTATGTCTTTCTTTTTATTTAGAACATAGAAAAAAAATTCCCTTATAAATATCTGACTTTATCATATGTTATTTACAAAAGAATACAACGCCATCTTGTGGATTTCAAAGGATATTCGTAGAATATTTTATCATCTTTCCAAGAGAGACATATTTCTTTCTTTTATTTCAAGACAACGATCAGATTCCCTTTGAGAGAGTAGGAATATCATAAGATATTCAATTCGATTTATTCTTCTTCTATTTTCGTCAGAATAACTTTACTTCTTTTAAACGAGTTGGATGTTGTTAAATCTACACTAAAAATATATGAAATATTTAATCTTAATTAACTGTTATTGTTTTGACAGAAAATAAATGAAACTTTTCAAATACACCGGGAGATTACACTATAGATAATCACTTCATTGAGTTCACGGCTGAAATTTCACAACTAGTAAAAACTTTATTCGCGTATTAAAATGCAACCGATCTTCCAAGTCATATCTTGGTAGAAAACACTTGAAAACGTGATTTTAGCGGTTCACTCGCTGGTTTACAATTATGTTTTTTTGAACTCAGAAGTATAAAAACACAAATGACTGGGAGCAGGAAAACACAATGGTAAATTTATGAGCTACCGATAAAATAGGGTTTTTAAGTGTTTTCCACCAAGATATGTCTTGACAGACCGATTGTGTTTTAAAACGAGAACCAAGTTTTTAATTAATTCTTCGATCTCGATGAAGTGATTATATGCCAACCGTCCTAAACGCTTCATAGTATTTTTGTCTCACACGAGTCCACATTTTTGAGAATAAGAGACTAATAGTCGAAGAGCCAACAGAAGAAAACCAAAAGGTATCAAGCACACGCAAAAAAAAAAAAAAAAAAAAAAAAAAAAAAAAAAAAAACTGTCTATTTTTTAAAAGAGTAGAAAAAGGGGAATGTAATGATCCAAGTCTGCCGAAAGTGAAGTGATGCATAAGTCAACAATTAATGCCATCAGTGGTTGAGTGGTAGGTTTATATTGAGTTTTCCTGCTCTCAAGTTCTGTGCTTACGTACTTTTGATTTTAGGACAAACACTGTGATAAACCAGAGCTACACTAGATACCGGGCTTGCTCATTCCTTATCACGACGTCACAAAAGGTGGCTGGCCACTATCTGTGATTGGTAAAAACAGGGCTCAAAGTGACGAGCCCATCGTTTTGTACCAATCGCTGGACGTCATTCAGCCACCTTTTGTGACGTCATGAAAGGAATGACCAAGCCCGGTATCTAGTGTTGCCTTGGATAAACCTACAAGGCAACCATTACGCTGTTAAAAATTTGAAACTTTTGCTACATCGTCACTCTACTGCATTTTATAGAAAACTATTACTTCACTGTATTATGCAGCATTCTCATTGGTTAAAATAGAGGTATCATATAAAAGTAGTGGAGTGGTGATGAAGCAAAAGTTTAAAATTTTTAACAGTGTAATGGTATTAATTTTTGACTTAAGCACCACTTCACTTCCGGCATACATAAATCATTCGATTTCCTTATTTCTACTCTTCCATAAAATAAAGGTTTTTTTTCTTTTTTTCCTTGTGCTGGTCACCTTAAGGTTTTGTGATGTTGGTTCTTGGACTATTATGATTACATTTCAAAGCAAAGGGGGAAACGCAGACGATGTTGTAATAAATTATTTTTAATATATACAGTGCTACATTTGAGGCAACGATTAAAAAAAATCGGAAAAACTCAAATTTTGTTTTGCATTTATATATATATATAGATATGTATATATAAAGCCCATTTGTGGATATTAACTATATTGAAGTAATGCTTCATCATATTTCTAAAATTTCAATCCCATGCACCATCAAACTGATCTGAAATATATTAGTCCAAGAGCCGACCGCACAAAACCCTAAGTCTCGAGCACAAGAAAAGTTTCTTTATTTTATGGAAGAGTAGCAATAGGGGAATCTAATCATCGATGTCTGCCGGAAGCGAAGTGGTGCATAAACCAAAAATGAATACTACTAGTGGTTGACTCGTAGACTTAGCAGTATGTTTTCCTGCACCCAATTTCGCATGTTTTCATAATTTTACTTGTACGGCAAATACAATGTTAAACGTACAAGTGAACCACTAGTGGTATTAATTTTTGGCTTATGCACCACTTCACTTCCGGCAGACATGGATGATTAGATTCCCCTATTAATACTCTTCTATGAAATAAAGAAATTTTTCTTGTGCTCGATGACATAGGGTTTTGTGCGGTCGGCTCTTGGACTATATGCTATTGTCTCTCTTTTCCTCCGACGACTTATTCGCGATGTGAGTAGGTCTATTTAGAAGACTGAATAGAATATACTAATGCAAACAACAAACAGGATATTTGGCGACTACGTAGCTTCTAACTGTTTCTAAGTTGTCTTAAGTTACAGTATCATAAAATTGGTTTAAAGTATTGATTTTTTTTTTTTATTAAACTAAAAGCTTCTTTAATTATGAATATTTTGACTCCTCATTTTCCCCATATTACAGTTATAACGCGAGATATTGTAAATTTTGTTAACAGATCCAGCGTAATTACCCATACTAATGAAACATTTAAATTGATTTTTCTCCCTTTTCATATTTTTATAACATGCTTTTTCGATAAACACTAAGGCTTTTTTTGCTAATTTAAATGGAGGTTTGAATTTTTTTACTTTTTCTCCTTGGGGTATTTAATATTTTTATGAAAAGGTTAACATTCAAGTTTAAAGTTTCTTTTTTAAAAAATATTTAAATAGATAATTTGTTGAATTTCTTTCATTTTTGAAAAAAAAAAAAATCATATTAAATGTGAAAAAGCATGCATTTAAAAATCCATATACAGTTTCATGTAGTATATTTTAATGAATGTGAAAGAAAAAATTGAATCCAAAATATTCATATATTTATAAAAGTATTTGGGATTTAAAAAAAAATTAGTTAAAAAAATTATATATTATTTAAATAGGCTGTTTTACAAAATTTTCTTTTTATAATTTTATTTAAATTTTAGTATTGAGTATTGTGCCACCGCATTTATTACAATATTATTTAAAATTGAAGAGATGGCTTCAAAGGTACTGTGTCACCTTAACCCTTTCCGGCACACTGTGCCCGGTCCCCCTCCCCCCTGGGATACCTAATTTTAATTCCAAACTTGCAAACGGCACCAGTAATATTTTAGTAAAATTTTACTTTTACAATAAAAGCTTAAATTAAGAAATTTAAAAAATTCGTTTGTGAATTCCGGTGTCAGTCGATAATTTCTCATTTCAGTACAGATTTTGCCCGTGCCGGAAAGGGTTAAGTAAGGACTTAAGTTTTCTCAAAGTTTTCTCAAGTTTTCTTAAGTCCAAAAACAGTAAATGGTTATTTTTTAAAGTAGTCTAATTGGTGAAATTAGAGCTGATATCTATTGTAGGAAACACAAATAATGATAAGATCATCATTGAGAATTTACTAAGCTGATACGATTCAGTTTTCCTGCACTTTTGACAGAAAAGATTTACCCCAAATTAAAAGAATTGGATGTTGTTAAATTGAATGTATTACACTAAAATACACTGGACTATTGAAGGGGACACACACAACTGTTCGCCTTGCATAGAGACCTGCATTATGAAAGCGTCTTCACACCGTAGTAGCGGAGATTCTTCTCCCTGATGGTGCAAAGTGGTCTGCAATGAGTTGTGGCACAGTAGTGCGTCTTCTTATGCGGGCGTAAAGAGCTAGAAACCGGTCTTCTGCTGGTGTTGTAACACGTGGGTGGGCTGGAACATCTCTTCTGAACAAAGAATCTTGGGACTCATATTGATCCCATAGTCGTTGGACTACTCTACGAGACACATTGAGCCGTCTAGCAATATCGGCCAGTGACAACTCCATTTCCATCCATCCTACGTTCCGCCACCTTAATTAATCAAGCAAACGACTCCTTTTAGATATTTCTAGACTTTACTAGTTATTGTAAATAAAACTGACAACAGTCGTTCAAATACAACAAAACTTACACGCGAAGTTACGAAAGCTTCGTAATTCATATTTTTCTCTCACTCACAAATATCTATTCTTTTCCATAAAATAAAAGTGGTAGCTGTAATTTTTGCGTAAGTTTTTTTAAAGCTTATGATTGTCATTCATATAAACTATAAAGTTTGATCTGTTGTTGAAATATGCATATTGCATATGCAGTGCATTATACTCTAAAATGTATTGGAGGAATAGCAGAAACCCGCATAACTTTGTGCATTTTTTTAAATGAGGTGTCATTCTAAGTGACTGCTTATCGATTTTCTATTTACAAGAGTTCAAACTTTCTTTAACGCTTTCACGACTATGGAAAACATTTTCTCCCATCTTAAAATTGGTGGTTGTCGTATTCAATTATAAACTTATTTGCATTTTTTATACAGAATATTAAAATTGAACGTATGCCTAACGCAATTACGTAAACGGGAACGTTTACAAATAGGATCGCACAGAAAACTGGATGCATAATACATGTACTGTATGTGCACTGTCATCTTTGCTTCACAAATAAGAGAAATTGCCTCGCAGAATACCATAAGTAGCACATTATTTTGTATAGAAATTTTATTTCATAATTGTATATTACTTTTGTAAACATTTTGCTATAGTAAAACAATAAATAAAAAACATTGCATATTAAACTTAACCATAATTTTTGTTACTTTATAGTCCATTTTAAAAGAAAAACTACACATTTTTACGTATTTTTTTTTAATTTATCATTTATTTCTAAACAAACTAAAATAAACAATTAAATGCTAATATTTACTCTTAGAAATGTTATAGTGCGATATCATAGTCTTATAAGGAAAAACATATCTAATCATTGTGAATCTATATATTATTAAGAAGGAGAGAATATACTTATGTAATTTGTGAGTATTTATTGTAATCTATAATATTTTTTAACGAATACATTTGAGAATATGAATTAAGAATAAAGTAACAATATCATGAATAATTGATATTAGCGAGTTATAGTATAATTTATGAATACAATATTTAAAAATTGCCGTATATTATCCTCTACGGATTATTTTTAAATAACATATGCAGAATTTAATATTCCATTTTACTTTCTAAACAAAATTATACGAATTATATTTTAATACATTATTTATTGAGCTATAAATTCAATTCTTCAAGCACAAATATATCCTCCCATATGCTGTTTTCGTAAAAAGTCTACAGCGCCATCTCTGAAATTTTAGAACATCCGCAGAATATTTTACTCTCTCTCCAGAGACATCTATATTTTCCTTTATTTTCAGACAACCGATCAGATTCTTTTGGAGAGGAAAGGAAAAAGAATGTATCGAATATATTCTATTCAACTCCCAAAAGAGCTGCATTTGACAGTACATTTTTATCCGGTTACACTTGAATGTATTTCTGGATGAACAATTAAGTTTGACTGGCAGACGATTCTGAAAACATTTATTTTTGATGAAGAGAAAATTATTTCGATATAGATTTTTTAGATATTTTTGGATATAATACATGCATATAAAAATTCTTTTTTATTCCTTAAAAAAAAAGAAAAAATAAGGAAAATTGATTTTTAATGTCTCCAAAACATATAGGCTGTAGAGAATTGATTAACCAACAAGGTAATATAGCACGATAAGACCCAACAATAATTCGGTATTCAGACTCTGATTACCGAATAATCATGAAAAACTTATACTTCCCTTAGAAAATTTTAAGGAGCGTGAATTTGAAAAAAAAAGGTACTTCAAATTTTATATTTATATGCAATTGAAATAGTACAAATAATTCAACACTTGTGTTCGACTCACATTCCTTTATAAAATGACAGTTTTGCTATAAGTTAACTGCAACAACAATAATAAAAACTCTTTTTAAAAAAAGTTAAGTTTAACTGATGTATAATCGCGCCTAAACACTGATATATTTAAAAGAAAAAAAGTTGCTTTAAATTGAGGATTCCTCATCGATATCTTTTGCTTAAAACTTGTGACATGCAGCTAATACAAAAGCAATATCGTTTTAGTAAATGAAGATTAATGAAGATAGGAAATTAGTTTATAATATGAATATATATTTAATAATCTTTATATATAATTCATTTTTGTCTAATTAGCTGTTAATCTAAAAAAATTGTATTCTATATGAAAAATATATTAAAGACTCCAAATGAAAATTATTTTTACCTATATTTTGTAATCTGGAATTTCAGATTTTGTCTACTGATTAACTGTTGCACAGTATCAATTCTAAATACAGGGTGATTATAAATAAACTTCCCCGATATATGAATCCCTAAGGGCCTAACCACTCAATCAATCGAAAAGAAATTTTAGATATACTTGTATGAATGAATGCGATCGAGATTGTTATAATTTAAAACACGAGAGCTCTCATGGTTACGGTTATTGTGAAAAAATTTCAAATAGCAACACCATTTTTTTCATGCGCAAATTCATCATCAGTCTGAACAAACATAAATGCCGTAGGAATGATACACATACGAGGAAAATTGCCGGTGAAAAACACTTGCAAAAAAGACCATAGTAAAAGACCAACAACAATGTTTTCCAATAATCGATTTTTATGATTTCACTTATGAACTGAGTAATTTTATAAGATTTGGTTTAAAATGTATTTTTGTATTGTGAAAATTAAACATAGTGAAAATCAAAAGGTAATCATTTGTTTTAGAGTGCTAAATATTACATCACATGGGAAATGATTAGAATAGAGTTTCACGATAATGCATCGGCAATTTTAGCCCAACAGTATCTTTTCAGCGCTATTTATGATTTTTCAATGTGATGAGAAATATGCGCAGGAAAAAAGAGGGTGTTTCTATTTGAAAATTTCGAAATTTTTTCACTGTAACCGTAACCGTGAAAGCTCTATTGTTTTAAAATCATCACGCTCTCGAGCGCATATCTTCAAATATCGAAATCTAAAATTTCTTTTCGATTAGCTGAGCAGCTTGGTCTTTAGGGGTACACATATTGGGAAAGTTTTTTTCATTATCACTCTGTATCTAAAAATATACATGTTCTAAAAATCGTACTTATGTATGTGCATTACAATTATGATCTTTTTAAAAACTTGCACAGTGAATTAAATTGGCGTATAGAGCAAGATGGTACAGATGATTTTTCCAAGCGCAAAATTTTTAAAAGAATACAAAATATTTTGCATTAAAATATGTAGTATAAACACATCTAATAGCCACTAAGCAGAGGCGCAATCTCTCTCTCTCTCTCTCTCTCTCTCTCTCTCTCTCTTTTTTTATATATATATAACCAGTTTTAAACGGAAATTTTTGAAAGATTTATTCGGGAAAATGTCATGATTAAATAGGCAAAATTTAGACTAAAAAAATAGCTGGTAAGAATAATCAAAGAATATGAGCACCTTACTGCAGCAGTATATGTACATGTATACTCGTCTATAAGGGTTTAATTGGTCAGTGCTCCCAGGGGTCACACCTTAGTATTTGAACTAGTCAATTCAACCAAGTTCAATTGAACTTAGTATAGCAATGATGTGTATACACAAACTCGTCTTCAATGTTATGTATCAAGTGAAGACAACTTAATCGGAATTAAAGCACCCATAAAATAGTAATATTTTATAAAAATGTACTCTAAATTATTACGTTCTATAATTCAAATAGAAAAAGTTACTATTGATATTATTAACAAAGTATTATGAATTTTGCAAAAAAGCATTTGTAATGGTAAGAAGAACTCTTTGGTCATGCTTTGTGCATTTGTAATGCGAGAAATGAAGATATATCAAAAGAGTAAAATATCTAAGATATGGGTCAGGTAGGTATAATCAGGGACTAAAATCATATCAAACGCGATAAAGTTTGGTATAATATGTTTAAGAAATGGAAAATGCAAATGTCTTTTTGAAATTTCTGGTGATCCAGTTGACGTACGACAGTGATTTTTTTTTCAAAAGATTGAACTGGACGAGACGAATAAAATGATAGCATTAAAAAAAATATCGTAGTTTAATGTAGTTTTTTTATTTAACTTTTAACGAAAAATGAATACGTAAAATTCAACAAACGATAGCTAACGATACTGGGGAACTCTATTTTTGGTTTATTTTGATCCTTTTGGTAAAACTTAAAATAGATTTTTTTTCATCTTTGTAAGTTTGGCGATCTCTGAGATAATCGAATTTGTGTCTTAAATCTCCAGTTGAACATTGTTTCTTGTTGTTGCTGTTGTAGTTTTTTTTATTCATTGCCCCCAAGTTTACATATATATATATATATTTATGTATGTAACATAATTTATTCAAATTAAATAAATCACGTGATGAACATGGTTATTTGTTTTAATTACGAAACATTTAGTTTCAGTTCTTTGAATAAAGTAGTGAGCGCACTGTAATTTTTTTCTTTCAACTCTTTGGTTTATTTTTCAGACATCATGCATTTTATGTGTCAATGCAATAACTTTCTTAATTATTCTAATATAAGAATAAAATTTTGACAGCAGCAAATATTTTGCTTTTCCAAATATAAAAAAATCTTCAGTTTTTATCAAAAAATTTTAATGACAAGTATTAAAAAATGCTCTGTTTTATCTCTGACATTTTTCCCTTACGGACACATATTGTTTAAGCTGTTGACGAGCTGTTATTGTTTTATCTCGAAATGCGTTCCTCCTTTGTTTTTCATTTTATGGTAATTTTTGCAAAATGTATTATTTTAACTTTTATATATAATTCATAGTAAAAATACATGTAATAAAAATTGCGCCTTTTGTGATAATGCTTTTTTTACATTCATTATTTTCATAAAAAATCACAATTTCAAATTTTCAATTTTTTTAGACAAACTTATAATGTTATAAGCATAACAGTATTTTTTTTTTCATAAGCTGCACACCTTATTCATTAATCCTAAATTATTTGAAGATAATTTGTTGAATAGATATCTCAATATATTTATATTTAGAACATGCTACATAAGAAAACCGAGGAGACAAAAATTCCGAATAAAGGCAGTTTTTCAAAATGTTGATATTTTTTTTTCTCAGAAACCATTTTACCAATGAGTTAAAAAAGTTGCTGGTGATCATATCTTAGTAATAAGAAGAAACACATGCAGTTTCATTAAAATCTGTGATGATGGGTTACATGCCTGCCTGAACCAACATGGAATGACTCATATCACATATATTGATATGTATCGCATTTTATTAGTTTTCCCGCGTTATCACTAGCGATGCTAGTATAGCTCCTGCAACAGATTTTGTTGGAATTGTCGCATCTTGTTGGTTAATTGTACGGTTCACATGCTGCGAAGACATCTTCTACTCATAATAGACATGAACGGTATCACGAGTGTATTTTGAGGGCTCGCGAACATTGAAGTCCGAAATATGATTGGTACCTATCGGTATTGAAATCCGATTGTCAATGACCGGACTATTTTCTATGCAGAATGCTGAATTTTAAAATTAGAATATAATTAAATTTAAGGACACATCGTCGCCTCACAGCAATAGTAGAACAACGAATAATAATCGAAAGCGATATATCTGACTTATAACTATGAAAAATTATGTCTGCATCTATTGAAACAGTAGGGAATTTTCATCGAACAGATCTGAGATATAGAATTAAACATGAGTTTGTGTTTCAGAAATTGTTGCACCTAGATGCAAACAGAGCTTCTGATAGCAGTAAATCAGATGTTTCAATTTTTATTGTTAATAGATGTCCTACTGTTCAGCTCTAAAGCAACGGTATATTTTATATACATGAATTATTGCTCTTTAAAAACCAGAAAACAATTCAAAAGATTATTTTTAAAGCGAAACTAAAAGTGATCCATATTTAGAAAGTATAACAAATGCTTTGCTTTTAAAATACTTGTAAATAATAATAATAATTTGTAATTTTTATATTTATAGAGTAATAACTTCTAATTCAACTTAACGCTTTAGAAAATCTAATTCACATGTCTAACAAACATTTTTAAATTTTATTTTATTTACCTGTAAAAATCAATACCTTATTAAGAGTTTTCAGATATTTTTAAAATGCATAATACTTATATTATTTTTTTTAAATGAGTGATAATCAATTAACCATAGATCTACATATTAAGAAGCAGAAAATATGTTAAAAATGGATTATCGGACTTTTTCGATATAGATAGAGATTCGGATTTTTTTAAACAAGAACAGGAACAACAGAAGCGCGTTGCTTATTATAAACTGCGTTACTTATTAAAAGCAATTTTCACTATAAATATGATTATTTATAAAAGAAAAAACATACTACCTTTATGCAACATCATATTAATCCATCTGTGCATAATATTTTAGATATTTCAAATCGCATTTCAAATATTTGATTTAAATCTTCATTTTACCTGCAAGAGAAACATATCTTTTATAAATTATTGCTAAAAAAATGCTTGAGAATTCAAAATACAAAAATAAACAAATCAACTAATAGAAATAGAAATTTATAAAATAATCAATTCATAAAAATATGCATTATTACCAGGAAAAAAATTTAAACGAGCTTATGAAGAGAATGATGTTAGTTGAATAGCAAAACTCTGTTACTAATAGCGAAAAACAAGGTTTATATTAAATAAAAACAATTATAGACTTTCTCAGAAATATTATACTAACAACAATATTCATAAATTTTGCATTTCAGAAATCTGTCTATTCCAGATTTTACAAACAAGTATCTCTTATAATAACCTTCTCCTTTTTTAATTGCGGGATTTTAAGTGCAAATATAACCATTTGAAAAACTGGTTATAAAAATCTGGAAAAAGAATCACGGCTGAAGTTAAAATTGAAATTGCTAATTTAATAATTTAATAATTAATTAAAATACAATACCAATCAATATATTAAAACTTTATAAACACTAATAATTGTTATTAGAAGATCTGAAAATTCTATTCTAAGAATAGAAATTGAAAAATATAAATTGAAAAATTGAAACTGTGAATCATTTAAAGGCAAATGAATATAGTGATAAGTCTTTTTCATCTAAATATAATTATTGAAACTTTATATAATTTTGCCATAAATATGCTACTCATTAACTACATACCATGAACTTTCAAAAGTCCACCGTTTACTTAAAATGTCACAAATAATTATAACACAGATGTTAAAAACTTAAAAATATTTATTTAATTTAAATGTTCGATTGCGTTCGATCTGCATTGTAATACCAACCGTCTCAGAATATTTTCATTAATTACGGCTCCATTCATTCAAATACTTCACTTCGTTTGAAATGGGAGAGCCTATAATTTTAGTTTAGCTGGTAGTAGAAATAGTAGAGCTTCTGATTAAACTTGTGTAGAAGAAAATATTTATCTGTCGCTCCATTCATTTTTAATGTCTCACTTTGTGTTAAATGCGTAGTTGGAAAAAAAAGCTGTAGCTCTTCAGGTTAAATTTGTTCAGAGGAAAATATTTAATTGCCGTTTCATTCAATATTCATACGTCATTTTGTTCACTTATGTCATTTCGTTTTAAATGGGTAATTTGAAAGCAGTAGAAATAGTAGATGCTTCGGATTAAATCTCTGCAGAAGAAATTTACTAATTTATTTAAGTTTTTACTTAAATTACTATTAGTTTACGTTTTCAGGATATTTATCCATATATTGGCAAGGGGGGGGGGAGGGTATTATATCACAGTGCGTTGTTATGTACTTGATTGAGTTTACTCAGAATTTCTGTGGATTCTGTGATAACGGACGAGTAATAATTAGATGTTTGGTACATAATTTTTTTCTTAATCAATTCTTGACGTATTTGAATAAATGAGACTATTATTAATAAAAATATTCCCTGAAGATGGGTGCGGGATTGCAGGCCGAAAGTATTTGGACATTTAAATAAAATGTATACTTTTAAACTTGTAACATTACTATTATTATTATTTGTTCTTTTTTAAGTAAACAGAGAACTTGTAAAGTTTAGGTAGTTTATGCATTCCATCTTTTGATTTTATTTATGCTACTAATGTTTAAATTTATATATTATATATATATATATATATATAAAAGAAAAAAAAGAAAACCTTTTTTTTAATCATTTCTTAACAAATTAAGAATAACAAGTACTCTAAGTAACTTAAAGCTACTTAGTATTTATTATGGACTTAACTTTAATGATTACTGAACGAAATCAGAGTAGTTAAATAAACACAATTGACAGAAAACACATAAAATTAAAAACACGACGTCTAGACGTGTCTGCATCACAAGACAATAAAAATTCTAGAGAGAACTGCAAATTGACATTTAGTTTAAAAAGATCTCCAGAAGCATTATTCTGTTTATTTTAAGTCACTGAGACATCGAGATTACACTAGAAAATTTACGAATCAGGAGCCTAACTATTAGTTGCGCAAGTTATTTTTATTTCACTTTACTTATCACTCTCACTTTACTTAATATAATGCTTCAATGCAGAATTTTTAATTGTACACATTATTAACATATACGATTTTCAGGAGATTAAGGATATATAAATTTAAATAATAGTTATATTAAACATGATTTTATGCAACGATAGTATTTAACTGGTTATTCTTTATATTTTTCGTATGAAATTACTGTTGTTTTTATTAATTAACTAAATAAGTTCATAATCATGTAAATATGTAGCCCCTATAGTAATTGTCTGGTACATCCGTCTGTCCGCATGTAACAGCGCAAAAAACTACATAGTCGGAAGGTTGGAAATTTAATGTATGCAATCGGTACAGGATTTTGATACTTAAACTTTTATGAAATTTGAACCAAAATTTTAAAAAGTACTAATTAATTTTTTTTTCATTTTATTAAATTTTATCATATTTAATTAATTTCATGATGTCCGATGGTATGTAATGATTATGGGTTGCCATGGTAATTATGTCATATTTAAGATAGATTCATGCTATTTCGGTGTTACTAGATTTAATATGTGTATAATAGTAATAAGTTTTATATTCATGCATGTTTGCAAAGTATTGCAACAACTATTTCACCGAGAACTGAATATTTACAAAACTTTTGTATTACGAAAGCACTTAATTTACAACGAATCAACGTTTCTTTTAGTGTATGATAAAGTTTTAAGATTGTCTGAATACTCGTAAGAAAGTATTGCGGAAATGTTCTATATTTTTCCAACTAATTAAAAATAATAAACCAAAAAATACACAGCTAATTCATAATACCTCACCAACATGGCTACAATATTCACCACATCATCAGGCATTCTGTAAATTTGAAAGCGATAGAAACTTTATATGTACAGGGAAAAAAAACATTGGCCAGTATTTTCGAATAGTAATAATAATTTTTAATTCAGAATTTCTGTCATAAATAAGAATAAATATCATGACTATATCACTTATTTATTTATTTATTGTTGTTGTTGCTCTATTAAGAGGCTTAATTTTGTAATTGGCGAAAAGAAAAGCAAACGAAAAATTGCGTCATTTGGCGGATTTTTAGTAATTTCTTTAGTTTTCAGAATACTACACCTGTTCGCCTTCAGAAAAAAAGCTTTGCCGTGCTGTTATAGCCGGATTTTCCTATGCATAAATAAAGAAAAAACTCTTTTAAAAATATTTATATTCAAATTTAAGAGACCGTGCAAATTCTAAAATAAATACCCCTATGAGAGCCAACATTTTTCTGTCAATCATAGGTCTGCAATTTAGAAAGCTGTAGTAACTCCTTTTAGCTTGATGAAAGAAATTGTATATTAATGATGTCATTTCTTACTAGCGAAATCATTCTTTCGTTTATATGTTTAAAGGCCCTGATTTCTAAAAAAAAATTCTAAATTTTATATTAATGTATCAAACACAAATTTAATACATCCATAATTTATGTTAAATAGCAGCATGAAATTAATATGAGCAACTTACAACTTTCTTTAAACCACACTAATGAATGCTATGCAATTGAGAAATATTTTCAGAATGTAATTTAACTTTTTAGGATCTGGAGTACTGTTAATAGTAGGGGGAACTGGGGTACATTGATACAGTTTTTTTCTAAGATTTTTTTTGGTGTCAAGAAAGTAGAAAATTCAAGTTTTTTTTCCATGAGGTGACAGCAAAACTTGTGTAGTATATTATAAAAATGTACAATCATTGTTTTATGTAGTATTTTTGCATGTAATTTTTAAAAAATCAAAAAAAGTCATTTGTATCAATGTGCCCCATCCCCGGGGCAGATTGATACGTTTAAGAAAAATGACGACAAAATAATACCAATGCATATTTTTCATAAAAAATGAGTTAGAAAACCATTTTATATTTATTTATAAAAATTCAAATCACCCACAATTTATTTTTAAGCAATATTAAAGCAATCAAAATTAAATATATTATGACTTGATGTTCTGTCTGTTTCTTGTCTGATTGTTGGCTATGGTAACTTTGTCATATCTAGCACTTCAACCCCAGCATTATCTTCTTTCTTATGAAAGATGAAAAAATTACCAGTTTTTCTGTTTATAAATAGGTTCATAAACAGAAAATAAAGGATAATTATATTAAAAATTCTGTTTATAATATAAGTATCATTTTCTGTTCTGCAGTTTGTTTCTCTTACTTAACATTTCTAATGTCGAAAATACTTTTTTCTCTGGAGAATCGATATAAATTCGAGATTTGCCAGAATGCCGTCCTTTTCTTTTATTAGTTCTACTAGCACTAGATGCTGGGTAAGTTCCTACGTCTTCTGTTTTCAAAAATACTATAAAATGCTCTAATATAAAGAAATTAGAGCTATTTCACTTCAATAAAAACTAATATTAGAAATTTTTCGTGAAAAAAAGGTTGGATTAAGGAGTGTATGGTACAAAAAATAATAAAAGATAATGAAAATATGAACTATTAAAGAATTTAGGCTGTATCAATGTGCCCCGTCATAAACTGTATCAATGTGCCCCATACAGCGATTTTGAATAAAATGAGTCTCAAATCCAACACTTCACAATATATCTAACAATAAATAATGAGGAACTGATAAAGAGTAGCAGTACTTACCAGGGAGAGTATTCATTTTGGTTGAAAATACTGGAACAGTTGTATAATAGCATTTCAATTGTACAACTCAAATTTACTTTTGAACAACAAAAACAATAAATCACCCGTCCCATTTCATCAAACTGCTGAATCATTCCAAGATTTTCTGTATGTAGTTGAATACACTAGCATCACCTTTTGGAGCTGTTGTGAAACTTCCTGTAATGACCCTGTGAGCGGTAGAGGGGGTGTATCAATGTGCCCCATTTATCAATGTACCCCAGTTCCCCCTATATGCCTTTAATTGGAGTATTATTTTGTTTTAAGAAATACTTTTGCTACAATTTACATGTAGTAATGTTAGTACATGTCTATGTATTTACTATAAGATTTCATTTATGTTTAGGCATTTAGTAATAATAATAATAATATATATATATATATATTCTCTTTGTGCTGTTTCCGATTCTTTTTATTTTAAACATATATTTCACCCTTTAAATATAAAATAAATGTTACTTTCCTAAAAGAATCATGTGTAATAAAGCACAAAACGTATTAGAAAGTTATAATATAAGTTAAATATTATTTTAATACAATGTTTTCTAAAAATCTCCAAAAATTCTTCCTTAGCATATAGTCATATGAATACGAATTTATTAGTATCAAAACAACAACATTCGTTATTTTTCAGACAATGAAATATTCGTTAATCACTAATTAATCTATTTGGAAAGCTAGTGTAAATGTTATATACATAAAAGAAATTTTTTCTAAAAATTAAAAAAATGGACTCGAAACGGTTAATGCGTCTGGGTATTTATAACCGTCTTAGCTTTACCAAATTCTTAAAGAAGTCGATACTTTAATGTGAATGGAAATGATGGAAAACACATAAAATCAAAAACACGACGTCTGGCTGTATCTTATTTCACAACTGATTAAAAATTCTCATGGGAGGATTACGAAACAATCTTTAATTGAGAAATATCTTTCGAGATACTTTCATGTTTGTTTTACTTAAGTCAGTTAGATTATCGACACTAGATAAACATATTGTTACTAATTTTATATACTAAAAAAGTTTCTAAAATTATTATTGTATATATACTTCTCACAAGGGGGTCATTAAGATTGCGCTAAATTATTATAATATCAAAAAATAAAAATACATGTTATAAACAAGTGGGTAAATGCGATCAGATATCCCAAAAAGGGTTCCATTTAAATTAACGTTTAAAAATTGTCTTGATGTTTTTAACATTTAACGTTTAAAAATTGTCTGAATACTCGTAGAAAAGCACTGCGAAAATATTCTGTGTTTTTCCAGCAAATCAAAAATAATAAACCAAAAAGTACACAGCTAATTCATAATACCTCACGAACATAATTACAATATTCACCACATGAACAGGCATATCTATAAATTCGAACGAGATAGAAACTTTCTCAGACAGAAATAATCATTTTAACGCAGAATTACACAGATTCCCCTAAGAATAAATAAATGCGAAAAATAGTTGCGTTCATTTCAAGGAACCGCGCGAGCGCTGAAAAAAAAAATTCATTTACGAGAGCCAATATTTTAGTGTCAATCGTAGACCTACTATTTAGTGGCAACTTCTTTCAGTTTGATGAAAGAAACTGTATGGTGATGACATAATTTATTGCTAGTGAAATAATTCCGTCGTTATGTATCAAAAGGCCTTGATTTCTAAAAAAAGTCTAAGTTTTATATTAATCTATCAAATACAAATGTATGCATAATTTATGTTATAGACATGAGCAACTTACCACTATCATAAAACCACACGAATAGATGCTGCACTTTTGAGAATTATTTTCAGAATTTAATTTAAAATGCTTCTAGATGTTTATTACCGTCTTAACTTTACTGAACTCTTAAAGAAGTTGATGCTTTAATGTAAATGCAAATGATAAAAAACACATAAAATTAAAAACACGACGTCTAGTTGTATCTTATTTCACAATAGAGTAAAAATTCTCAAGAGAGGATTACGAAACAATCTTTAGTTGCGAAATATCTTTCGAGACATTTTCATATTGTTTTTCATAGGTCAGTTAGAATATGGAGATTAAATAAACACTTTATTATTAATATTATTAAAGACATTTCTAAAATTGTTGTTGTGTATATACTTCTCACAAGTGTTTCATTAAGATTTTGTATGTGCTAAATGATTATAATATAGAAAAATAAATAATATATCGTTATGTGTTTAAAGGACCTGATTTCTAAAAAAAATACCAAATTTTATATTAATGTATCAAATACAAATTGAATATCGCCATAATTTATGTTAAATAACCCTATGGTATAGGCATGAGCAGCATTAATCTTTCATAAAACCACACGAATAGATGCTGCACTTTTGAGAATTATTTTCAGAATTTTATTTAAAATGCTTCTGGATGTTTATTACTGTCTTCGCTTTATTAAACTCTTAAAGATGTTGATGCTTTAATGTAAATGCAAATGATAAAAAACACATAAAATTAAAAACACGACGTCTAGTCGTGTCTTATTTCACAATAGAGTAAAAATTCTCAAAAGAGGATTACGAAACAATCTTTAATTGAAAAATATATTTCGAGACACTTTCATGTATGTTTTTCATAGGTCAGTTAGAATATCGAGATTAAATAAACACTTTATTATTAATATTATTAAAGACATTTCTAAAATTATTGTTGTGTATATACTTTCTCACAAGGGTTTTATTAAGATTGTGTATGTGCTAAATGATTATAATACAGAAAAATAAATAATGTATCGTTATCTGTTTAAAGACCCTGATTTCTAAAAAAAATTCCAAAGTTTATATTAATATATCAAATACAAATTGCATATATCCATAATTTATGTTAAATAACCCTATGGTATAGGCATGAGCAACTAACTACTTTCGTAAAATCAAACAAATAGATGCTGCACATTTGTGAAACATTTTCAGAATTTAATTTAAAATGCTTCTGGATGTTTATTACCGTTTTAGCTTTACTAAACTCTTAAAGAAGTCGAAGCTTTAATGTAAATGCAAATGATGAAAAAACACATAAAATTAAAAACACGACGTCTAGTCGTATATTATTTCACAATACAGTAAAAATTCTCAAGAGAGGATTACGAAACAAACTTTAAATGAGAAATGCTTTTATGTTTGTTTAAGTCAGTTAGATTATCGACACTATATAAACACTTTGCTATTAATTTTATATGCTAAAGAAGTTTTTAAAATTATTATTGTGTATATACTCCTCACAAGAGTTTCACCAAGATTGCGTTTGTGCTAAATTATTATAATATGGAAAAATAAATACATGTTATAAACAAGTGGGTAAGTGTGATGAGAGATCTCTCAGAGGATTTCCTTTAGTATTCTTTTCAAAACAGTTTATCCTTTAATTAATAAATTCAAATCGTTAATTTGTAATTATTAAATGCATAAATTTTTCAGTTTACCTTTTCAGTAAAACAAAGAATAGATTTAACTTAACAGGAAAGAACTGTAATTTATTGGATGAGTTGTTTTTTTAAGCATTTTACTCACTTGTATTTAAATTATTTATTTTAATTACTCATCATCTTAATTTAAATTGTTTAATAATAACTCGTTCACTGAAGTTGTTTTAACCTTTGGGAGAAGCTGACGTTCAAATCGAGAAATGAGAGGATTTTGGCTCAAATTGAGTTATTTTTCGGCTAAGAGAGTAAGAAGATCGATCGCAGCATCAATTTTAATTTTAAAATTATTCTAGAACTGCTTTTACGGCAATTGTAACAGCATATGTTTGTGTGCCTCAGAATCACATTTAATTACATGGCTTTTAGCTAAAAAACAACAATAACAGAAAAAAATACCCTTAAAAAAGAAAAAAAAAAGAAAAAAAGAATAGAAAAGAAAGAAAGAATTTTTTTGAAAAATAAATTCACCAAACTTTGAAATATAGTCAACCTAAAATTTCGCAATACCCCCCCCCCCCCCCGAAAAAAATGAATTAAGGAAAAAAAAATTAAATATTTTACCACTTTTGGCTTAAAACAGAATAAAATTAAAATCTATGGAATTAGATTAACAACGAATTAAATTAGACAACGAAATCTATGCTCGGAGGAAATTTTCAGACACCGAAGTCGAACTTTAAACTAGCGAATTTTCGATTAATAGGCAACTAAGGAGTTATCGCGCTTACACAAAAAAGACTGAAATAAAGTTTCTGCTTTAAAATCTAAATTGTAGAAATAAACGGATTTCTTAAATTAATTCATTTAATTAAAGTTACATAAGATTTTTTTAGAATTTTAATTATTTGTCGTATGTTCTGGGATATTCAGATATAGTATATAAATATGCAAAACTTCAGATCTCTAACTTACACAGTTTCTGAAAACAAATACTGTAACAGATAGAGGAGGGAGACGAATACAGTTTTTTGTCTTAGTATTTTTTCATTGATAAATAACTGACTCTTAAGAAATTTTGCAATAGGCTTTAAAATGTGGTTTATTACCGCATAATTGTTTTTTGGTAATTACTTGTAGGAAATACAATTTTGGATTTAATGAAATTTATAGGTTAAATGTGAGCTCATTATGTATAACAAGATTATGAACCTATATATGTAGGTTTAAAAAAATCCAAAATTATCTTTCATACAGGTAATTACCAGGAAGCAATTGCAAGGAAATTCCTTGAAATATTTTCCAATGAAGATATAGTATGCAACGATGCATTGTCATATAACATCCATGGAGTCAAGAGGGAATTGATGCATAGTAAAAAGCTTGTTTTGTTAAACATTTGAATTTCTTTTAGTCTCAATTTATCTTCTATGCTAGCGTTAAATTACAATGGTCTCTCTTTGACGAATAAACGCAAAAAAATAACTAACTTTTTAACAAACACTGACGATGGCCGTGTTAATTTGGTCGAAAACATTTTAGGATTTTAAGTTGATTATTATTGCATTTTAAATTATTTTTTTATTAAACATATGCACCCAAAAACAATTTTATTAAGTTTCATTTATGTCTTATTCAAATTCGAACAAAATTACTAGTTTTTTTAATGCTGTCCTTTTTCAACTAAACATTTTCATGTTCCACAAGGCCCCCCCAGTGGCCGATAGGTTCCGACCTCAAACTGGTAGACATAAGCCATTAGGCCGTCGGCCTAACCGTTCGGAGTTTTCCGTGGTTTTCTTCGAACCTTGCGTAAATACGGGTTAGGCTCTCTTAGAAAGACCCCCACGGAGGGCAACCCACCTCTTAGAACCTATATCCCACAGCGTAGATAATTGGCCGACATACATACAAACAAACATGCTCCACAAATTTTGCTTCAGCGTAAACAGGGTTGACTTGACTGGTCAATCGAAAATCTTGAATATTTGTTTTAATGAATAAATTATATATTGCTTTATTTCGAAACAATTCGGAAATAGCACGTCAGACGTAACAAATAAAGTGCGTTCGTACTATAACAAAATTTTAAAATACACAATACTTAGGATACAATACAGTATCCAAAATGCTAAACTAAATGCTTTCTATTATGCAGGAATTAGTATGTAGCAAACCTCAGCAAGGTAAATCAATTTCATAAAATGTGAAAAATTTTAATATAAGTAAAATGAACGCCAAAAATGTTTCCCCACTGTACTATTATGTAATAGAATACTTTTGTGTGGTTCTGGACATTAATAAGAATTACTATTTACATCAGAGATTATACAGAATGTACATTTTAGTACATATTTTATAGATGTATATGAATTGTATTATCTTCAAAAGAGTGTAACCTCATTAAAATGCACTTGAAACTATCTATTTACATTGACGGTAATGTAACGGAATACTTTTGTTTATCCCTGCAATTGAACTATACATCCAATTTTCATAAAATTTGAAATGACTCGACAAAAAAATGTAATAATTAAACATTTTTAAATTTCATACTATTCAGTTGGGTAGTTTTTGCGTTATTATATGTAGATAGACAAACGGACAGACTGACGGACGAACGGTCAGACGTACGGACTGAACGACGACTATAGGTAATACATATTTGGAAAATTACGAATTAACTAAAAATGGGTAAAATTAAAATATAATTAAAATTTGAAAAAGTATAATAGCGATGTAATTGTAGATTACCTTTAGATATTTGTATTAAAATTCAGATTAACTTTCTTTTATTGCGGCTCAGTTCGGTTTCGGGTTCTAATATTTAGAATTCTTGTCGATATCGGGTTCAGGTCATGTTTGGGTTGAAGAGTTTTTGTCGGATGCATGTATGTAGGATGTATGTATGTCGGCCAATTATCTACACTATGGGATATAGGACCTAAGGGGTGGGATGCCCTCCGTGGGGGTCTTTCTAAGGGAACCTAACCCGTATTTAAGCAAGGTTCGAAGAAAACCACGGAAAACTCCGAACGGTTAGGCCGACGGTCGCGATTGGGTGAGTTTTTGTCGGGCTCGGGTTAATTTAAAACAGAATTTTTGGGTTCGGGTAGGATTATACACAGTCATAAAATTCTCTCAATTCTTTCATTTTGCAAACCGTTACAAAATTTATTCGAAATATTGAGATGGAAATACAAAAAAGGGGTTTTAAGAAACAAACAAATAAAACTTCAAAACTACCAAATAATAGAAATCTTTTATTTTGATGTTTGCGAAAAATAAATTAATAAACACAAAAACGAAAAGATTTGTTTTCGAAAATGGCAACCGAAAGAGCATTTCTTTCAAATTGCAACTGAAATTTTTTTTTTTTTTTGCTGTTATTGTTCAAGCATAAAAGGCATCAGCGTTTTCATCATGCCGTTTTATTTTATTTTTGTATATTTGAAGATTGTTTTTCCTGTCTTAGAGGCACTTTCAGAAGCAATCAGTTTCTTTCATGGTTATAGTTATACAAAAAGCTATTTCCTTTGACAGTTTTTCTTTGATTTATCTTTATGCTTACAAATATGAATAAAAAAACAGAATATACTTCAATATTTAATGATATTGACTAATAAAACATTTTTTATCATAGTTACAATATAGTTATATCATTTTGTTGAAATTGCATTCTATAGTTTCTATATAGTCATCTATAATATATAGTATAGTCATTTCAAGAAATATAGATATTCAGTTTAACCCTTTGATGGGCACATAACTGTGTTTTTGTAATGTTGTAATTGCACAAGAGTTTCAGAAAAAAAATATTTTTGAAATTAAGAAATGGCTGTTTTAAAATTGCCAAAGTTGTAAAGTTTTATAAAATAATTTTGGTATAAATCCTGAGTATAATTAAGTCGTATAAAATATATCTGACCACACTTAAATTTGTAAAAGATTTTTGGATTTTACAAAGTAATAAAAGCAATTTCGTATCTGTATGTTTGTCTTTAATGAATAATTCAAGAAATGTGAGCATCTGTACTAATAATTTTTAATTTCAGAAAAACAATTCACAATATGGTATGGTTTTAGAAATTAATGGATGGGTTGGTTATATCTCCATTTGCTAGCGATAAATACACTGCAAAAATCTAAACACTTTGAACACTTTTTGTCAGCAAATTGATAACACATTAATGTGTTGTGAATTAGAAAATTTCGGATACAAAACACTTTTTGTGTTGTGGTTGTGTTCTTAATATGTTTTAGCTAGAAATGTATTCTTAATATGTTGTAAAAGTGTTGCTATCTAGACATTTGTTCAAAAAATAGTGTTGTTAATTGTGTTGTAAATAGTGTTGATGAAAATATGTTCTTACAATAGTGCTATGCTGAACAACACTTTGCCATCAAATTAACATTACATTGTTAACACTACAAAATTTAGAATACTACAAAACAACACTACGCAAGTTAGATCACTGTAAAAAAAACATATGTGAAACACTTACAAAACACTTTATACATGGTGACTTTAAAATTGCACTATTTTAAAGATGCATGTTTTGAAATATTACCTTTGACAATAAAGTTCGGTGAATAGTTCTATAACATTAATGTACATGAAATATTATGGAAAGTTATCGTACCATCCTTCAAAATAGCTATCCCCCATTAATATCCACCATTGAGATCTATACATGTCCTGGGAAATTCGCTAGAAGTCTTTTTTTAGGATGGAGTTCAAAAGCTTCGTCACGTTTCGTTGGATGTTAGCAATATAGTCCAATTTCTTTCAAAGAGAGGTTGAGCCGTGAAAATAGGAAGAAGTCTGGAGGATTGTGATCTGGAGAGTATGGTGGATGTTCAATTCGGACCATACCTCATGAATTTCTTTTGGTATCTTGCAAAGCTTAAAACCAAACTTTAAATTGATCTTTTATTCGTTCATTTTCCTGTTCTCAATTAAGAACCAACACACTGAAGAAGCACTTAGTAAAACACGTCGTACGCAGAACATAAACGACGCTCAATTGAACAACGGTGTGAGAAGATGGTCAACACTTGCCTCTATGCAGGTGCAGCGTTCTGTTTCCCAAGTGTTGCTAGATCAGTCGTTCTGTATTCATTCACCGAACTTTATTGTCAGAGGTAGTATGTTTTAAAAACACATTTAATCCTTTTGTAAGTTTTATCAACACTTTTTGCACTTTTATCTTTTTCTTTGGCATAACACATTAGCAACACATTCACAGCACAATCGAAATAGATTTTACTTAGAAGTGTTAATTATTATGTTCAGTTAATGTTGCAAAAGCGTTTCACGAATCTGCAGTGTAACTGTTAATGGGTAATATTTTCTATATATTTTGAGTTAATAAATATTCTAATATTAGTTCAATATGGTAAATAACTGGAACGATATTGTCTGTAGGTGTAGTATTTTTTTTATAATAATTTTAGATATGTCTGTCCATCAATTTAGAACATAATTTAAGAAATGTAGGCATTTAATTTCAAGAACTTTTAATTTGAGAAACGCAATTCGCAATATTGCCGTTGTATTGAAAATAATGGATGGATTGTTTTTTTTTTATCTCCATTTGTCAGCATTAGACATTTATTGGTGAGTAATATTTTCTATATATTTTGAGTATGCAAATATATTGCTATTAGTTTAACATTACAAATAAATGTCCAGATATTTTTCTATAGATTTAGTTTTTTTTAAAATAATTTTATAACTGTTCACCCATCTGTTTGCAATTGTAAAAATAAATTAAAAACATTATGCATACTGGTATGTTTCCATTGACAATAAAACATTCTTATAGTTTTAAAACTTGAAATAACGAATAAATGAATAAGTAAATTTTAAAGCATTTTTTTCATTAACCGGTGGCATGTGATAATTTGCCCATTAATTTTTATGGCTACAACTATTTATAAGAAAAGTGAAGCTCTTTTTATGTGCCAAAATAGTCCAATGGCTGTGAAATTTCAACACCGAATCAATTTAAACATTAAAAAATCATAGGATGTGAATAAAAAATGACAAGTGTAATGCATACACTGTTAAAACTAATGGTGACACATTGCACCTTTTAGGGGTGAAATGCTTGTCTCACTGGTGACACCCCTAGGAGAGCCAGAATGACACCTTTAATTAGGGTGAAAAGATGGCACCCTTAATCTAGAGTGCCCTATAATAAAAAAATAAAAATTATATAAACCGACTTTTGGCCCTCGAAGGATTCGAACCCACAACGTCTGATTATAAGCTTACCGCTCTAACCGCTCGGCCATCGAGCTCACCTCCAAAGTGTCCCTGAAATGTTCAAATGTCTTGAAATTCAAAGGTTGCTTTATATAAAAAAGCTCGCCAAAAGTTAGCCATCCGAAGTTCTAAATGAAATTGGGATAGCGCAAAGCGATGATAGTCATCATAGGGAAAAATTGCTGTAGTTGAAGGGGAAGTGTAAAAGTAACAGAGCATGCGCAATTGACTAAGGGGTGAAAATCTTCCAACGGTATGTATTGCGCGGCACATTAATTAGCGTCAATCACCCAGTGAGAGATCTAACGGCACCCCAAACACATTTTCAAGCCCGCGGGTGTCAAATGATAACTCCTTTTCACCCCTAGGCGCCAAATGCAGCCGGTTTGTCACCTTTGTTTTTAACAGTGTATAGATAATTTTAAATTACACTTATTAATTAAATATTTTGTATACTTCGTCTTTATATATTGATATCAGACAGTCAAATATTGTGCCATCCAGTTATAAATTACAGGACGTTATATTTATTTTGTTTTATCTTATTTTATTTTTGTTTTATTTTTCTTATTGAGAACCTTTGATCAAACATTCACACTTATAAAAATTTAGTTAAAATTTCAGGATGAAAGTATTTAAAATTGTAAATACAAATAAAACTAGTAAATAACTAAAGAATAAAAATATATTGTCTCAATTTTTAAAAGAAGAAAATTAATAAGCACAAAAAAAGAGAAGCATCCGCTTCCAAAAACGGTAACCAAAAGCGAACTTTCTTCCAAAATTGCAATTGAAATTGTTTTACTTATATTGTTCTGATATGAACGAAGTCAGCGCTTTTACTCCGCCGTTCCTCCTTGTTTTGTTTATTTGTAGATTGTTTTTCCTGTCTTAGGGGCACTTTCAGAGAAATCATTTTCATTCATAGTTATTACTATAAAAAAGACTATTTCCTCTGACAGTTTTTTCTGTCATTTGCCTTTATGCTTACTAATATTAGTAAAAGAAAGATTATTCTTCGATTTTGAATGACATTCATGGAATAATGAAACTTTTAAGATTACTCTAATATGGTTTCAAAATATTTAAAATCTTGCTTTGAAAGTGTGTAACCATAACTGCCCGCCTTTTTCATCTGTAATATTATTCGAGAAATTATGTCCAACATTTTTAATTTTTTTTTCTTTTTTCTACTTTTTAACAGTTTATTTTATGAATTTTGAAATATTCCGTGAGAAGGGAGCATTGTAATAGCACTTTTTGTATCATTATCTCGATTCTTCGTAGCTCTATTGTCCATCGGCTCGTACAGAGACTGGGACTCGCGTTTTATTAAGCCAGCTGTGTGAAAGTAGCTTCTGATAACAGAATAATAGAAAACTGTTTATTTTAATAAATATCATGATACACATTAACTTGTTTTTACTCCGATTAATAGACTGAAACAGAAATTTAATATAAAAATGAAAGTTGGTGTAGTATTAATTTAATAACATGATAATATTAGCAAGTGTAACTACTTTTTTGGATATTAAAATGTACGTATCATACAGAAGAAAGTTTTGGGATTGGCACATCCAGATCATTACTTTTATTATTATTTAAAAAGAAATATTTTAAAACTCTTACAATGCATTGGAAATAACTTATAGATTAGGATTTTCTCCCTTTTACCGTCGGTTGGTGAAAATTGATACACGCTATTTAACTTATATTTTCGGTGCTATTAATATAATATAGGTTCAACATTGTCCGGATATTGATCAAAAGGTTTACGGAATATAGTAAAAATATTGGTTTCATAATATGGCTTGTTTTGAAAATTTTTAAATCTATTTTTAAATTTATGCAACTACAAATATTTGACACTTTGCCAAACCTTAATAGGTACTCTTGACCGCTATAAAAAATTGAAATGTTAAAAGAACTGAAAATAAAAAATATCAAAATAAATTTATATATAAAAATAACAAAACAAACAAACAAAATTTACAAATAACCAAATAATAAAACCATTTTGTCTTGAAGTTTGAGAGAAAAAAAAATAATAAGTACAAAAGAAGAAAGATTTAGTTTCGAAAATGATAACCCAAAACGCATTTCGTTCAAAACGCAACTGAAAAATTTTACTTATATTGTTCTGATATAAAAGACATCAGCATTTTTACAGAGGCCTTCTTTACCCCTTTTTTCTTTATTTGCAGATTGCTTTTCCTGTCTTGGAGGCTCTTTCGCTAGCAACCATTTTCATTTATAGTTATGACTGTAAGAAAAGCTATTTCCTCTAACAGTTTCTTTTCTTATTTCTCTTTATACTTACTAATATTAACAAGTTGGAAATTCTACGTCAAACGTAGCAAATAAGGTGCGTTCGCAATATAACGACGTTTTTAAAATATTCAGATCTTGTACAAGTGTATACAGCACTTTGGATATAGTATAGTAGACGAAACCTTTTGCGTGTGTCCCTGTGTAAAAGTTTTGCATTATACGGGAAGTATATTATACGAAACCTTAGCAAGATATATCAATTTCATAAAATGTGAAATAGTTTAATATAGTTAAAACTCGCTCGAAACAACGTTTCTCTCTTTACTATTATGTAATAGAGTACTTTTGTATGACTCTGTAAGTTAATAACAAACATTCCTTCCATCACAGATTGTATAGAAGGTATATTTTAGTACATACAGCATACATGCATATCAGTTTTATTATGTTCGACCAAGAGTAGCATCATTAAAATGCACTTGTAACTATTTTTTCCCATTAGACATAATGTAACGGGATATTTTTGATTGTCCCTGTAATTAAACTATGCATCTAATTTTCATAAAATTTAAAATGCCTCGGCAAAATTATGTACAGATTTTATTCCAGTTTAACAACATTACATATTAACAGATGAACAATCATACTACAATTTTTTTTTAATTTATAGTGCAAACGTGTGTCTGTTACATGATTTTTGTTTGCTGTTGTTTCCATTACACAAAAAGTTCTAGACATCCCAGTTTTTTAGAAAATTCTTAGTAACCTTGCAATTTTTTTGATTTACAGATAAACGTGTATCTGTTACATGATTTTTTTTTCGTTTGTAACCATTTTATAAAAAGTTCTAGGCATCCCAATTTCTTAAAAAAAATTTTGTCACCTTTCAGATTATTTGATTTACAATGCAAATGCGTATCTGTTACATTATTGTTTTTGTTGTTGTTGCCATTACATAAAAAATTCTAGGTATCACAGTAATTCTTATTTTTTTTTTTTTTTTTTTTTTTTTTTTTTTTTTTTTTTTTTTACAGTGTAGTTTTAAAATATCGTAGATCGCAATGTGTGCAATTAATTAAAAAAAAAGGAAAATTTATTTAAGGAAACATGGTTTATGGTTAACATTTAATGGTTAGAAGAAACCAGTTTTTCTTCTTCTTCTTTTTTTAATGCAACTCAAGACATTGTCTATTATTTTTATTGCTAAGACATAAAAGGCATCGGATCTTTCATGAAGACATCCTTTTTTTTTTCCTGTCTTGTTTGTTTATAGGTTGTTTTTTCTTTCTTAAGGGCACTTTCAGAAGCAATTACTTACTTTCATGGTTTCAGCTGCACAAAGATTTTTACTTTGATAATTTCTTTTCCTTATCTTTAATTTTACCAACATCAATAATATATATATACATACTTCATTATTAAATAACATTTAGAGTCCCCAGTCTGTTAATATCAAAGTTTTATTTTAATACACATATAATAGTAATAAAAAAAATCTGAGTGGAAACTGGATGTATTTTAGCATTGTTACCGCATGAAGCCATTCGAATTTTGTGTGTGGAAACATTACTTCATATAGTGCATATAAATATTTTATCTAATCCGGAATGACGAAGTTTAAAGTCCATGTGTGTAACTGTTCCACGGAAAAGATTTAAAATTATTTTGCTTATTTTCGGAATCCAAATTAATAAGTGGAAAATAGAATGTTAAATTTATTTTCTCTAATCCGAAATGACAAAATTTAAATCCGGGATGAGTAATTGCTTCATGGAAAATTATCTAAAATTATCTTACTTATTTTCGAAATCCAAATTAGTACTTCAAAAATAGAATGATAAGTTTCTGAGAAAAAATAAAAATAGTTGGAAATTGTACATCAAGCACAGCAAATGATTTGTTGTGTTCACACTATAAGGAAGTTTTAAAAATATTCAGATCTTGATACAAGTGTATACAATACTTTGGATACAGTAGACCATCCGAAACCTTTTATGCATGCCTGTAAATACTAGCTGCTTTCTATTATAAAGAAAGTAACTTGTAGTAACCCTTAGCAACATATGTCAATTTCATAAAATGTAAAATAGTTTACTATTATTAAAACGCGCCCCAAACTATGTTTTCCCTATACCATTATGTAATGGATTACTTTTGTGTAGCCCTGTAAATTAATAACAAATATTCTTTGCTTCACAGATTGTACAGAATGTATATTTTAGTATAAACTTCATAGATGTATATTAATTATATTAGGTACGAAAGAGTGTAACACCAATAAAATACACTTGAAACTATTTGTTCCCATTGGCCGTAATGTAACGACATAATTTCGACTCTATCTGTAATTGAACTATGCATCCGATTTTTATAAAATTTGAAATTACTCGACAAAATTATGTGACAATTATATAATTTAAAATTCAAATGGTTCGGTTTGGTAGTTTTTGCTCGTTAAATACGGACAGAACGACGACTGTAGGTGCTATGCATTTAAATAATTACGAACGCACCTAAAAAATAGTGCATTTTTTAACGAAACTGAACATTTCTCTCTCTCTCTCTCTCTCTTTTTCTTTCTTTCTTTTTTTTTTTTTTTTTTTTTTTTTTTTTCGGATGTAAAGTATATATACATAACAGTTCTTCTATAGAGCCGATTTTTCATTTCTTTGGAGATTTTATTTTTGTCTTTGAAGAACTTTCGAAACCAATTACTTTTATTCATAGTTATGGTTTTATAAAAGCTATTTTTTGACAGTTTATTTTCCGAGTTATATTTCTACTTACTTAAAGATACCGCTAAAGAGGCTGAGCAAATATAACGTTAGTTTTTAATTTATAACACGATTAATAAATAATATAATTTCGTATGAAGCCTTTTTTTTTTAAATTGCATATATTAATCTTGGATTTATTCTGTTGAGTTGATCCAGAGTAACAGACCAAATTATGCGATTGTTCAGGTTGGTTGGGTGAAATAGTTCTCTAATATTCGTCTGGGATATCTCAGTTAGAAGGGCATTGGCGGTTTCAGTCAATACATCCCTGGTTCGAATCCTGGCTTGGACTTTTTCATCCACTTGGAAAATTTACATCTGTTATAACATAACAGATTATCATTTTAGAGGGGAGAGGTGGGTCATTATCGTATGTTATCGTAAGATATATCTAGGAGGAGGGGGTTGTCTATTGATATCGATATTATTTTTGATCTAATCAAAGTTTTCTTTTTTTCATTTGTAAAATGTTTTTGATACAAAATAACATGTTACCTATTTTAGCCTGTTATCTATTGTCATACATTTATTATAATACTAGCAGGCTATGTCCGCTGCGCTGGTCAATATTTTAAAATCAACCGTGGATGAAACGAACTGGTGAATTTAAATTTGTATTTTAAACAATTTGGACCTCCAGCAGCACCTTGCTCATTGCTGAAAACGACTTAGACACCATTGTGATATTAAATTATCTTAAACGTTGCGCAAAAACCAGCTATTTAAAAGTAACTATTTTAGTTTATTACTAACAGTGCACATTTGGAAGCGAAATGAGACCATTATGGCAACAGGATTTAAAATTTTCCCTTATCTGAAAAAATATTAATTATTACAGTCGTTACCATCGTACAACTTCTGAAAAATTTCCTCCCAACTTTTAATTATGTGAAGCCAGGAACCCAAAGCTACTCCCACCTAAAAAGTTTATATATATATATTAAATTTTGTCCGCGCGATAAAAGACACAATTATACAAGAATCATCTTCGAACTCGTCAAGTACATTGAGATGGTTAATATCTCAGTGGGAATTGCAAATGAGCAAAATCGGCCCAAGGGGGTGGTAATTGGGAAGGGTTCAAAAATTTGAATACCATCTTAACATGGCTTTCACAAAACCAGCTCTTACAAAACAATAGCAGGAAAAAAAATTCGTTACAGCAAGTTGCCAACGATAAAAAGAAAAACACACATTAAAATTCTCACTACAACAATTACTTTATTATTGCAAAATTTCCTCCTGAAAAATGGAAAACAAAATTATTTACTCTTTCGCATTTAAGCTTTTTCTCTTTATTTATTTAAGATAAAATTATGTAAATTTGTATAATTTGGCGAAATTGGTTAACGTGATAATCGAGTAGTAGCCAATTTACACTTTTCATATTTCACAAAAGATTCCTACACAGACATCATATACGCAATAGGTTTAGCACGATTATCTTGCAACTACAATTTGGCAAAATCCTCGTTTTAGAATACCAAAGAAATTTATGTATATTTTATTATTTTCTATCATTTTAAACAGCAATTAACAATAAATAAAAAGTAACTGTAGAACAAAACAACAAATATCATTTCAAGAAAGAAAAAAATGAAAGTAAATGAACAACTTATAATCAGATAAACAACTATAGCTGGGTTACCATATGAGGCAAATAATGCCATTTTGGCGCCAGTGAGATACCTCGATGAGTATATGACCAAATCCGTGACAAAACTTCCATTTGGAAAAAACTTTAATCGGTATTTATACTGCATTTTCCCTACTTATGTATAAGAAAAAACTTCGACCCAGATGTCATGTATGCACCACATTGGCGCAATTTTTTTCTGGCGCCAATTTGGAGAACGTGATTTTTAATTACCGATTTCATAAATATTTTTTAATTATTTTGTATTATTTGAAAAAAAAAAAATAATAAATAAAAAAGTTTAATGAATAGTTATAGAACAAAATGATTTATATTATTTTAAAAAACAAAATGAAAGTTAATAAATAATTTATTAATAAATAAACAACCATAGTCGGTTACCATGTGTGGCATAAAATCGCCATTTTGTTGCAATCGTGCGAATGTGGTGCGTATATGACATCTGCGCCAAAACTTTAAAAAGTTGCAATTAAATTATTTTACAGTTTGGATGAAGAAGACATTTATACTAAAATTTAAACATTATACGCATTTTTTTTTTTTTTTTTTTTTTTTTTTTTTTTTTTTTTTTTTGCTATAACTGTTATTTATATATTTACAATTAAACATAAAAAAAAAAAAAAATCCTAAAAATGCTCTCACACATTTAAAAGAGAGTGAGAGAATTTAGTAATTGTGAACATCGCTCCGGCTTATGCCTTCTTGGTATAAAATCGCATTGTTTGATCATAAGTAAATTCAAACACCCAAATAAACAAATAGCATACAATTAACAGATAAAACCATTTTTTAAAGTAATTCTGCTATTTTGTCCTGTAAGACACATAATGGTAGAATTAGATTTTAAAAATATTTTTTTAAAGATAGAAAAATGTTATTTACGTTTTATCTAATAAAATATTTAAAATATTTTTTGTTAGCCTGCGCGAAAGAGAATAGCGAAAGTTTGATTGTAGAAATATAGAAGAAGAAATGGTCAATTAAAAAAGACTTGTAAATTTTATTCAGCGGGAATTTTTCATTTCAAAATGTTGAATTTATCTATAGTAATAACGCATAAATGTATAAATTTACTTTGAATTGCAAAATTTTTCCTTCAGTATTACTTGTTTATACCGTCGACCAATTTCGCCAAATTATACAAATCGCCAAACTATTAGCCAGATTATATAGATTAGCATAAATTTTCATTTAAAAAACGAAAAACAAATTAGCAGAACATATATAAAAGTAGAAATAAAATGTCGAATTAAAAATCACTTGATGACATAATTGCTTAATGTCAAGTGAATGTGAAATTTACGATCATCCATTATTGACATTTAATCTTGGGATTTGGGGGTAAATTTTTAATCGATGGGGTAATCTTTCCTTCTTCAGGTTTTAAATTTTAAAACTGAAATTTTTCCTGTAAGTGAAATTGGCGAAATGGCGCAAGAAAAATTAAATTAACAATGAAAACATTTGCAGAAAGAAATAAAAGAGTTATACTCATATCTATATAATTTACGATAGAATATTAAAATATACTCTAAAAATTATCTTCACTTGAAAACAAAAAACAACATTATTGCGACCATTAAGAACCTAAATCAGGCATTAAGTCAGTAGTGCATTTTCAGCTTAAAAACTCATTTTTTGGCGACAAAAGCAAGATGAAAATGGTATAGAAACGAATAGTAACTCACAACTTACAGTGTCATTTACAATCAGATCTGCTATTTCTGCTGTAAGTTATATTATACGGAAATTCTTTAAAAAAGAGAAAGAAAATAATAAAAAGGGAAATAACTATCATTCAAAATTCATTTAATCAATTTCTGAAATTCATGTTTTTATTCTAACGCCAGGGATAAGTCGCCAAAAGTTGAACCAATTGTTATATTTCGCGTTAATTTATTTTTTAAGCATTACAAATATTTTTTTCATTTTCAAGATAAATATATTTTTATAATATTACGCTTTATTTAAGCAGTCCTTATTTATTATTATTAATATTATCAGTAGTTATTTTCTGCTATTATTTGCAAGATATTTGTAATATTTCTAATAGATATAGCCATTTTAATTCTTTTAGCAATTATAATTTTCGCCAAAAACAGCTACTGGCAACCTTTTTGTCAAAAATAATCGAAAAATACGAAATTTACTACGAAAAATCAGAGTTATCACTGTAAATCTGAATCATAAACCTTCGGAAAAATATTTCCTATCGAATGATACAATCGGCAAAAAAATCCATCGGGTAGTTTTTGAAAACACTCGTTTGGAAGTTTCAGAACTTCTGCTTTATAATATATATGATACAAACTTATTATTATAATCACTAAATTATAATAAAATTATTTTATTATAAATTGTTGAATGCCCCCAACATTTAACATTTCTATTTGTTTTCATATGTGTAGTCACATATTATCACGGTTCGAGAAACCATAGGTGATATATATTTGAAATGAAGCTTCTGAGAAAAAGAAGATATGTTGCCCATTTGTTTTGCTGATTAGATTTTATATCTACTTCACACCAATCCTCTGTTCGAGACAACTGCAATAGGATTTTATTACTGTTGAATGCATTATGTAGCACAAAGCTAACTATTAATAAGTAACTATTTCTTTAAGTGTTATTTGATCTAATTTTTTTTCATATGCAATGTGATATTTTATTGACTTCTCTTCAATTGAATCATAAAAGTATGCGAAAAATAAATGTAACAAGTTTTGTATAGTATTTCTAACAAAGGAAATAAATTGTAGAAACAAACAAACAAACAAAAAATATACTTTGATAACGATATCTTTACAGAGACGGGGGGGGGGGGCGTCGAGGGATAATAAAATTTGATATCGGAAGGGGGAAGAAGGTCCAAAATCGCCAAAGATTTCTTAACGTTGCATTTGCACAGTCTCCAAAAAAGACAACATATTTCTATACTGTATACTAATTATTATTTCTAATTTGAATTTTTTAATTGTTGATATTTTTTTCTTTGAGTTTAATTAATTTTACAGTATCTTTTCGCTTAATAAATTAACAAAGGAAAAAATATATACTTCAATGCAGAATAGCAACTTGTATATAGACTGAATTTGCGAATATTAGTATTTCATTTTACAATTTTGATAACAGAAAGTATAAAATAAACAAGAACGAGGAATCATGGCTCCAACACTGATAATTAGCCACCTTTGAATACATTCAGAATACTGTACACCAATAGTTGAAAAAATGAATAGTTGAAATATTTTGTTTATCCTTGTATATGATCTATAGATTTGTATTTATATATGCTAAAACTTAGTTCAATTAAATGCATAAAACAAATTAACATTTTATTCAGAAATTTTCATCAATAAACGGAAATGTACGACATGACTTTTGAATATTCCTGTATATGATCCATGAACTTTAAATACCATCAAATAATATAAAAAAGGGTTAACTTTTAAAACGCGTACTACAATTTAAGATTCTTAATCTGTATTTCCCGACAATAAACAGAAATGTATTCTACATCTTTTGTCCATCCTGTACATGATCTATAAAATTTATACACACCACAAAATATTGTAGCGTATATTGGGTTCTTTTGATCTTATGGTTAGACAACTTCAAACTCTTGCTTATAGAAAAGTAGAAAATAATTTATTTACAGAACTTCAGAACAACAGAGTCTTCGAAACTCACAAATATTACAAGATATTCCAAAATAACTGTTTAAATCTATCGAACAAGTACAAATATAGGTCGCAGAGACTCTTTATACAATGTCTCAACACTATATCACATTCAAAACAACGTAGATAAAACTCAATACATCAAGCAAACTTGCTTGGACAATCTCTAGTAGCTCACTCAATGACTGACTGGTAAATAATAACAACAGCTCGCATCGCTTCTCTTCTTATATAGGTTCGGAGCATGTGCTAGAAATTTCTAGAACCTACTCGAAAAAATCCACGGAACAACAAACAATGTATCAGTATATCTAAGGGGGGTTACCAGAGAGGAAAGGGTTACCATCGCCAACAATCGCCAAGTTTGTCGCCAACTTGGCGATATATCGCCAAATTTGGCGACCAAAATTAGTCGCCAAAAGTGACGCCAACTTGGCGATATCTTCATTATTTCGCCAATCTGCCGTAGACATACACTGAAAATAATGGACAAGTTTGCTTGATAACAGAGACAATGTAACAAAAACTAATATAAGTAAAGGAATGGAGCTTAATAAGATTATTTACATTATTTTACAGTACAAACACTAACTATTTACAAAATTCGTAACACTACCCCCTCCTCAAAGACTGCACGTCCCGGGCAGTGCAATCCTTGAGTTAGAGGAGAACACTTAAAATAAATAAACAAATAAATAAATAATAACAATAAAATTTACATAAATAAGAACTAATTACTATTTACATATTTACAAAAAGTGACTTTCATGACCATGGTCTAAAATTCTAGTTTTGAATTTCTAATCACTTTGGCCAAAATAAGGGGCTAGCCGGTTATAGTGTACGACCTTGGGTTTGGCGTGTGGCGATTTTCGTATGCGTACGACGACGTCATTCAGCCTGTTGACGACTATGTAAGGACCGTCCCAGTTTCTTTGTAATTTTGGCGACAGTCCCTTACGACGTATCGGATTCCACAACCAAACTTTGTCACCTTCGTTGAACTCATGTCCTGTTGCCTTTGTGTCGTACCGTGTCTTCATCTTTTCCGTTGCCAGTCCGATTCGGTTCCTCGCTAGACGATGAATCTCCTCAATCCGCGCCTGGAGTTTATCGACATATTCCTCAGGCGATGAAGGAGCATCAGGAGGACGGCCAAACAAAAGATCAGCAGGCAGACGAAGATCACGACCAAAGAGCATTTGAGAAGGGGAGTAACTAGTGGCCTCATGAGTGGCACTCCTGTAGGCAAGCAGGAAAAGAGGCAATTTCTTGTCCCAGTCCTGTTGGTCTCTAGACACCAGGAGAGAGAGGCTATTTAGGATGGTACGATTGAACCGCTCCACCATGCCGTCCGATTGAGGGTGTAGAGGTGTTGTTCGGGTTTTGTCCATGCCGAGTAGTTCACACATTTCCTTGAACACAGCCGAATCAAAATTTCTTCCTTGATCGGAATGGATTTGAAGAGGAACTCCGTATCTCGAAACCCAGTGTTGAATCAGTATGTCTGCTACGGTTACCGCCTCTTGATTAGGAATGGCGTAGGCTTCAGGCCACTTAGTGAAGTAGTCCATGACAACGAGGATGTACTTATTGCCATCAGATGTTCTAGGAAGAGGACCCAGGATGTCTAGTGCAATTCGTTCGAAAGGAGCTCCTACATTATAACGCTGCAGTCGCCCACGGGTGCGCCTCTTTGGACCTTTACGTGCTACACAGGTGTCACAAGTTCGACACCATTTCTCTACATCACTGCGAACATTATTCCAGTAGAAACGCTCTCGAACCTTTTGCAGGGTCTTCATTACACCAAAATGACCTCCTGTGGGACTACCATGCAGTTCTTGAAGGACTATAGAAATTCTCGACTTAGGGAGTAGTAGTTGCCATCTACATGTCTTTCCATCGTCAGACTCCCATTTTCGGTACAAGATGCCGTTCTTCAAATGTAAGGAATCCCAGAGAGCCCAATAACGTTTAGTCGTAGGATGGTAATGGGCCATGTCTTGCCAGCTGGGCTTCCTGTTGGACTCCTCTTTCAGCTCTAGAATTGGCTTAATTTCAGGATCAGCAAGTTGATCTTTACGCAGGCTCTCGTCACTCCACGGATCTTGCGATGATGTAGACCCAGTTGTAACTTGTCTTACTATAGGACCTTTGACATTAAATTTCTTCTCAGCCCGGTCGCAGTATCTACAATTCTCTGAGCAGGGTCTTCTTGAGAGAGCATCTGCATTTCCATGTGATGAGCCTTTTCGATGGCGTATCTCCATATCGTACTCTTGAAGCTTTTGTATCCACCTGGCTATCTGGCCTTCAGGGTTCTTAAAATTCAATAGCCAAGTTAGAGAAGCATGATCAGTTCGGATCAGGAACTTTCGACCGTAAAGATAGTGATGAAAGTGGTCTATGGCTTTCACTGCAGCAAGAAGCTCTTTTCTTGTTACGCAGTAGTTTCGCTCGGCCTTTGACAAGCACTTGCTGAAATAGGCGATAACACGCTCCTGGCCGTCGATTTCCTGGGACAGTACAGCGCCAATGCTTTCGTTGCTTGCATCCGTATCAAGTATAAACTGTTTATCGATTTGAGGATACGACAGAATTGGAGTGGATGTCAAGGCCTCCTTAAGCTTTTCGAAAGCAGCGTCACATTCCTGTGTCCACATAAATTTTTGATTGGCTTCTGTTAATTTATGAAGTGGTCTTGCAATCATCGAGAAGCCTTTGACGAATTTTCTGTAATAGGTGCATAATCCTAGAAAACTTCGAAGCTGGTGAACATCTGCTGGACGACTCCAATTTTTCACGGCCGATATCTTCTCCGGATCAGTCCTAACTCCTTCCGCCGAAATGATGTGTCCAAGGTAGGCGACTTCATTGCGAAACAAACTGCATTTCGAAGGGCTTAACTTCAAATTAGCTTCCTTTAATTTTTGTAGCACCCGCCTGAGGTTGTTCAGATGTTCATCAAAAGATTTTCCTATGATTATGATGTCATCTAAATAAACAAGACATGCTTCATACGACAGCCCCCGGAGAACCGTTTCCATAAGCCGTTCGAAAGTTGCAGGTGCGTTACATAGACCAAAAGGCATTACCTTGAATTGCCATAATCCTTGTCCCGTTGTGAAGGCAGTCTTCTCGCGGTCGTCGGGATGGATCTCTACCTGCCAGTAACCACTCTTCAGATCCAGAGTCGAGAACCAAGTGTTGCCCGCAAGTGTGTCGAGAGTGTCGTCGATCCTTGGTAGAGGGTAACTATCCTTTTTAGTGACGTCATTCAGTCGGCGGTAGTCTACACAAAATCTTGTTGAACCATCCTTCTTTCTTACTAATACAATGGGAGACGCCCATGGACTTGTCGATGGTTCGATGACGTCATTTTCTTCCATATCGTTAATTAAATTCTGCACCTCTTCTTGCTTGGCAAAAGGTAATCGTCTAGGGTGCTGTTTAATAGGAGAGTGATCTCCCGTGTCAGTTCGGTGTTGTGCCATTTTAGTTCGTCCAAAGTCTTCAGATGTTTGGGAAAATAAACTTTGTAATTCTCTAATTAAACTTTCAGCAACATCTCTCTGGTTTGGATCTAAGTCCGTATTTTGTAACAAATCCTTGGCTAAATTATCTGAAGATTTCTGAGAGTGATTGGAATTTTGACTTACGCACGTCACAGGAGCACATGATGCTATCACCTCTCCTTTCTTGATAGTCCTCGTCTTATCACTGATGTTAGCAATTCTGACTGGAATGGTCTTTTTCGAGAGGTCTACTACAGAAGAAGCCACCAATACTCCTGCTTGTGTACTATTGTCTACTGGATAATCTATATGGCCAAATCGGTAATTAGTTTCATTTTTAATTTCAGCTGGAACTAAAAATTATGTTCTTGGATCTAGATTAATGTCTTCTTTGGCTATTACTATTTGTTTACATTCAATTTCGCTATTTAATCCAAAAAGACTTATTTCTTCGAATTTTGAGATCATTTTGTTATTTTTGAAATCAAGTCTGAAGTCAAACTTCTTCAGAAAATCTAGTCCGATTAAGCAAGGATCTGTTATGTCAGCCACATATGCCGTATGGTAATATTTCGTTCCTCCAAAGTTGATAGTTAAATTGGCCTTTCCATATATGCCAATCTTGTCGCCCGTCACAGTTTGCAGGGTAACGCAGGGTGGAATCCAGATGAGTTTAGATTTCAATTTTCGAGCCAAATCTTCTCTGATTATTGTCACATTGGCTCCTGTATCGACAATCATACGGCATTGAATTCCGTTAATAAAGCCTATCACATATAATTCATTATCACCGCCACTCATTTTTGATATCTGGATGATCTTCAGGTGGGGCTTTTCATTCTCTGGCAACCTCCGCCCCAAAATTTAGTTTCCCTGCTGACTGTTTGAATTTATCTCACGTTCGTGGATTTTGGGGCAATTTCTTCGGAGATGTCCTGTATCACCGCATCCCCAGCACGTGAGATTCTGTCTTCTTGAGCTTGTTCTTCCGTATTTCAAAGCTTCAAGCTCTTGATTTATTTTCCTAATTTCTTTCAAGATGTCGATTTCATTGTCTGAGCTTTTGTTCACCGTTGCCCCTCGGACTGAATGACGATCTCTTCGGCTGGCTTGTGTAGCTGCTTCCAACTTTAAGGCATATAGTAGTGCAGCCTTTAAATCCTGTACATCTGCCATTCGTACCGCTCTTTGCACTTCTGGATCTTTTATTCCGTCTACAAAATATTGCAGTGAGAGCATTTCCCGTACATTTGTTGGACAGTCACTGAATGCTAAATTTGCAAGTCGTTCAATTTCCGAGGCAAACTCTTGAAGGGTTTCACTCGATTTTTGATGGCGGCTCTTCATTTGTATTCTCGTATAATCCTTGAAGAATTTTTCGCCGAATCTCATTTCAAGTGCACAACTTAAAGTCTCAAAATTGAGTTGCGTCATATCGGGCAATGTTTGCAGCACGTCGCCGGCTTCTCCTCTTAAAGATGCTGCCAGTTGACAAGCTTTCACCTCGTCACTCCATTTGTTCGCTTCGGCTACAATGGTGAATTGGGTCTTGTAAACTTGCCAGGAACTCTTTCCGTCATATGTCGACAGCTTGATGTGCACGGGAGAAGCAGGCGGATTCCTAAATTCTTCATAATTACCACTGGACGCTGAAAGCTTCTTCTCGAGATCTTGTACTCTTTTATTTAGCTTTTCATCTATTTCAACTATTTTTCCTTCCATTTTCTCTTCAACATTTTTAACATCATTCTGAATTTTCTCTTCTACTTCCTCTATTTTCCTTTCCATTTTCTCTTCTACATTACTAACTTCTTTCTGAATTTTCTCTTCTACTTCCTTTATTCGTCTCTCTACCGACGAGAACTTTTCTTCTAAAGTTTTCTTCATTTCTTCTTGGCCTATATTAATCTTTTCGGTCACTTCTTCTTGGCATTTGTCAATTTTGTTTGTCAACTGTTCCATTCTTTCTTCGTTTTTATTCATTTTATCCGCCCACTCTTCTTGGCCTTTATTCATTTTATTCGCCAACTCTTCCTGGCCTTTATTCATCTTTTCCGCCAACTCTTCTTGGCCTTTATCAATTTTATTTGTCAACTGTTCCATTCTTTCTTCGTTTTTATTCATTTTGTCCGCCAACTCTTCTTGGCCTTTATTCATTTTATCCGCCAACTCTTCTTGGCCTTTATCAATTTTATTGGTCAGCTCTGTTCTTAATCCGTTAATAGCTTCTAACAGTTCTTTCAGTTGTACGTCCATTGTTCGTGTTTTCGCCATAAGACCTCACTCCTGACACCAAAAATTGTAGCGTATATTGGGTTCTTTTGATCTTATGGTTAGACAACTTCAAACTCTTGCTTATAGAAAAGTAGAAAATAATTTATTTACAGAACTTCAGAACAACAGAGTCTTCGAAACTCACAAATATTACAAGATATTCCAAAATAACTGTTTAAATCTATCGAACAAGTACAAATATAGGTCGCAGAGACTCTTTATACAATGTCTCAACACTATATCACATTCAAAACAACGTAGATAAAACTCAATACATCAAGCAAACTTGCTTGGACAATCTCTAGTAGCTCACTCAATGACTGACTGGTAAATAATAACAACAGCTCGCATCGCTTCTCTTCTTATATAGGTTCGGAGCATGTGCTAGAAATTTCTAGAACCTACTCGAAAAAATCCACGGAACAACAAACAATGTATCAGTATATCTAAGGGGGGTTACCAGAGAGGAAAGGGTTACCATCGCCAACAATCGCCAAGTTTGTCGCCAACTTGGCGATATATCGCCAAATTTGGCGACCAAAATTAGTCGCCAAAAGTGACGCCAACTTGGCGATATCTTCATTATTTCGCCAATCTGCCGTAGACATACACTGAAAATAATGGACAAGTTTGCTTGATAACAGAGACAATGTAACAAAAACTAATATAAGTAAAGGAATGGAGCTTAATAAGATTATTTACATTATTTTACAGTACAAACACTAACTATTTACAAAATTCGTAACAATATGCAAAAAAGGGGTTTAGATTTTAAAACGCGTATCACAAATAAAACGCAATGCCGGTAATTATTCTTCATACGCTATTATGTTGCCAAACACTTTTATATGTCCCTGTAAATGAACGATAAATTATATTCACACCTGATTCTACAATAATAACTTTGAAGTTTACTTCGGTGCTATATACATAAATTTCAATGTGTTTAAAATATTGTAATATCTTTAAAATACACCGCAAATAATTTTTCTTCATAGGTCGTAATCTAACAGAATTTTTTAGAGTGTCCCTGTAAATGAACCACCTCACTTTTAATAATGAACATAACATCTTATAAAACCGAATAACATATTAATTTCAGGATAGTAACACTATATTTATACTAGTTTCTGCACGGACTAGACAAACTGTAAAACTCAATTCAACAATCAAAAACTTTTTGCCTTGACTTTTCAACATTGTTAGAATAAAAAATATTTTAGTCATTTTCTTAACGACCCATTTATTAGATATGTATCACAGAATCAATTAATTATAACTGAAAACGAAAATTTATTAATTTTTTATAATAAAAAAGGGCAAATAATAATTAATATACTATCTTATATTTATGATACTGTTATTTATTATTAAACACTAGCTGACCCGCCCGGCGTTGCCCGGGTCCGTATTAACAATATTAAACGAACTTGAAATTTGTATGATTTTATCGTTAACTCGTTATATGCAGAAATGCATTGTCTGAAATACGTAGCCACTGACTGTGTGAAAAATCGGTTTTAAAAACAACTAATATTAAGCTCTAAAAATACTCAAAATGAGCAATGAAAAACGCGGGAGGGTATATGTATCCAACGATTGCATGATTTTCGTGTAAAAAAGTTGATATTTACCCGTAAAAATCACTGTTAAGTCACGTAACTAATTATTATTTTCACATACAAATCCCAAGTGAAATATTTTGAATTTCAAACTAATTATATCACTCTTAAATCCGATTATACCATGAATGAAATCGATACACAATGGTAGCTAAAAGGTTGGTATATAGTACTATAATTTCAGAGCTATTTAACAAAAGTAAGTGCTATTTTAAATCAAATCTTGCGTATAGGTTCACTCTGTGTATAAATTCCTAACCTTAAACTTTTATACCGTAACCAGAACCTGTCTGTAACCAAACAGCGACTTAACAGTACCCTACCGTAAATTAAATATAACAGAAATGTAACCTAGCCTAAATGTATTCACCTTATTGTAACATATCCTTATTCTAACCATAACATAAATGCAATTTAACTTTAACCTAATTTTAACCTAAATAATATAATAGAAAAAAAAAAAACATTTTAAAAAATTACTATTTCTTCGTAAAATATGCTTCAGCTGTAATTCGTTTCTTTCAATTCGTTTTATTAATACAAAATTCCTTCCTCGTGCTTTTGTTTGAGACATTAAAATTTCAGCGATAAATGGTTTAATATTGCAAACCACGGAGTAAGACACTTCTTACTCCGTGTTGCAAACCTTTTATCGGTTTACTTCGACTCCACCTATTTTTTTCTCCATGGTGTACAGCAGCTGTGATTTAAAAAAACAAATCCTCATTTAAACTGGCAGTTTGCCAGTCTATGAATTTTAAAGGTCTGTCCCAGCTTTTTCAATTATTTCTGCGAAAATTTTATGCAACCAATCAACCATAAGAAAATGAAATGGAAAAAAAAGCGAAAAAAGGCGATTTTTTATGAGAGTGAGCTTTGGAATTTAATTAATTACTCAGTTAATAAATAGAATTTTGAAATTCTGAGCCTCAGGTGCATCAGGAGAGACATTGGGCTACTCTCAAAAACATTTTGAGCTTCGTACGTGCTGTAGATTTTGCTAGCCATCGCAGACACACAGATACACACACACACACAGACACAAACACACACAGACAGACAGAGCGTTTTGTTCTTTTATTAGTATAGATAGCTATGTTATATTTACGAGTTTAGAATTTAGCAGTTGGAATATGTTCTAAAAACTTTTTTTCCATGTTTCTAAAAAGAAAATTGTTAAATACAGGAATATAAAATATATATTTCTCAGAATGATTTTCTAAAAAAGTATATCTTCAAAAATTGAAAGAACCTTCATAAGTTCTTTTCATAATTTTTAATATCGTTTCTAAAAAACTTTTTTTTTTTTTTTCTTTATGTAAGAAATTTTCAAGATTAATTTCATTGCATAACTAATTTCGAATAATTTGCGTTAAATTTATGCCATTAAATGTAAAAAATTGAAAGTCTAAATTTTTATTTAAGCTTTCGACTTATACGTTTTTAGAAAAAAAAGAAAAAACTTCATGAATTACTACTTAAATTGAATATAGATATCTACATATATATAGATATATATGTATATAAAGATTTCATTAATTTACTGTTAGTAGTTTCAAGATAATTAAGTGTCCTTATGATAAGAGGAAGTTATCAAAATATGAGAGCTATTCAATTTAAGAAAGTTAAAACTTAATTAACTTTAAAAGTTTGTTTATACATACTTATGAATAGTTAATAAAGTAACTGAGTTGCAAAGAACTAGCTTAAAATTTCACCTACTATTATTAATTTTTATTTTTTTTAAGAAGAAGATTTTACATAATTTTACAATTATTAGTCTTACATTTAATAGTAAAAATTGTTATAAATATTTTCCAAAGCTTATATTTGTATACGAATTTTTTTTAATAATAAAGTTTTTTAGTGTTTTTAGCTGCTGGTAAAACACCGCGATCTACTATCTATTATATATAATATATACACTACCGAACAATAGCTATTTGGACATCTATGCAAATGCTGATATCTGCGGTCCTGATATACGTCACGTGCTCCACCGGTAAATATATTGTTGAAAACAATATAGACATCAGTGACATGCAGGATGCCACTAAGTACAGAGCTATCTGATTTCGAAAAAGGTATAGTCACCGGGTACCACAGAAATGGCCGGTCCTTAAGGAACATATTTTGAGAGCTGAATCATCCCAAATCAACTGTGGGCTATGTGATTCAGATATGCTAGGCGAGCAGTGATATTCGGAATACGTCCAGTATAAGTAGATTCATGAAACTGGGAAATAGAGAGCAACGGGTGTTTTCTAGAGAAATTCGGAAGAACTACACACAAACAATTTCCCACCTCTGCCAAGAGTTGCATCAGACATACGTCCCTGTAAATGATTTGGTAGTTTCAATGAATTCCATCCATAAGAAAGCTCATCTACTTAGTTTTTATGGTAGTACTGCCGCCCATAAGACTTTGATCATTAATTCCATCCATGCCTCTCGGTTAATGATGTACAAAGCACGTCAACAGTTGACCGAACGGCAATGGAAACGTATCTTCTGGAGTGATGAATCAAGCTCTGGGTCTAGCTTCAGCTTTTGCCTCTTGCTAGAATGCACTGAGCCCAAATTAAATAAGATGGATGAAGAATTATGCTCTAAGGATGTTTCTTCCTGGTTTGGTCTGGGAACCTAGATCTTGATTCATGATAAGCTCAGTACTGATGTCTTTTACACTATTCTGGATGACAAAATATTTCCTATTTTACGGCAGTTCTAAGGGTTGGACCCATGTTACTTCCAGGATGACGACTGGAGGATGTTTCTTCCTGGTTTGGTCTGGGAACCTAGATCTTGATTCATGATAAGCTCAGTACTGATGTCTTTTACACTATTGTGGATGACAAAATACTTCCTATTTTACGGCAGTTCTAAGGGTTGGACCCATGTTACTTCCAGGATGACGACTGGATAACAACTGGATTTCAGCTGTCATGTTGTGAGGTCCACCATGAATATTTATGATGACAATGGGGTTAATAATAGTCTGGACAGGACTGCCCAGAGCCCATCCCTGAACACAATTAAAAACCTCTGGGGCGAGTTGGATTTCCGAATTATGGAGTGCGACAATCGTCCAAAACCAGTGAAGAACTTACCTGCCTTCCCCAAGCCAAATAGAAAAAAAAATACTACTAGGTGTCATGCAAGAATTTGTAGAAAGCATGCTCAGGAAGTTTGTGGTTACAATTCCTTCTCGTGGAGTCTCTATTAACAATTGAACATTAATAAATGTTCTTTTCCTTTTCAATCATAGGTGTCCAAATACTTATTGGTAGATAGTGCACAGTGAAAAATAGGATTTTCGTTTCTGGTTATTATAACTTGAGTTCTGCTCAAGTAGCTGAGTTAAATTTACTGACTTCTGCTCAGTGGATTTTGATGGGATTTACATTGTTAGTTAGATAATTTTTCAGAAGAGTTTTGAGTATATAATATAATGATCTACGTTTTTTTAGGGGGGGGGGGGATACAGAACCGGGAAATTTCATTCGTTTCGATTAGGATCAAAATTGTGGTGAGCTTTGAGGTTGAGCTAGACAAGGTAGTATTAGTATCAATAATATTTATTCTGAAAACTCTGGCGTTTAAATACAATTCGTTAGGATTTTTCAATTTCATTCCGTTATTAATTAAAGCTTTAAAACAAATGTACTTCAAAACAGTAAAAAATGATTTCTACACATTGAAAAATTTATTGCTATGTCCAGTTACTCTAAACTGTTTCCAGTTTTTCCGCTAATATATTTCCTTCGGGCAAATCAGAAGACAAGCTGTCAAATAAAACCTTCCTTTCTTTTGCCATAACTCCAAAAGAAAGTGATTGTTTTGGAAATAGCCCTAAGACAGCTGAAACAGTCTTCAGATAAATAAAAAGCCGCTTCTGAATGAAAGCTCTGACAATCGAACAGGTTGTCTATTGTGAAAAAGAAAATAGAAATAAAATCTGTTCAGAACGAGAGGCTTTGAAGAGAAATTGTTTTTATAGTTTGCTCCTAGGCGGTCTTTTATTTTATTTTATTTTCAGAGTTGACTCCGTCACAAATGATGAAAATGTCATCGATCATTTTACTCGAGATAATTGTGTTAAAGAAGAAATTGTTAAAGAGAATGCAAAAACAATATCGTAGTTAATTATTTGTATAAAATATTTTTTTTTTGGTTACAGACACACAGACACACATATATGTATTTAACATATTCCTTATATTGAAAAAACATAACATAAAGGGTGTATTTCGATTCTAATTGCTTTTTCTTATTTATTTATTTAGTTAGTTTTTGCTCTCAAATACATCAAACTGGCAAATTGTCTTTTTTAGAAAATACATAAGGTGCTGTGATTATCCATTTTTCGGTAAATGCAGAAAATATTGCAAAAAATGCAATCAAAGTTGGCTTTTTGAACCAATTTTTCTGAAGCGGGAGATCTGGGAAGGAGAAAAAGGGTCATACTGAAAAAGTAATTATTCATAAATCTAATTCTAATGAATTAAGCGCAAAATAACATCACACGGCACCTTATACATCACTTCAAAAATTAATTCATTAAGTTTCATGTTTTTAGTTATAAAAATGAGTCTGAAATTGTATCAGAAAATTTTAAGCTGTTGAAGATGTAAAAGCATTTTTTTCGAATGCACCCTTAAGCAAAATAATAATGTACTAATAATGGATCTTGATTTGAGTACCATTAGAACAAATAAATGTACAAAAAAAGATGTTTCTAGGTCCCTCTCTATTTTTCTCTCTCTATTTTATTTCTTTTTTACATATCTCTCTAATGCTTATATTTACAATCATGCATATTAGTAAATTTCCAATATTTTATAATCAAATTATCTCACACTTGGCATCTCCTCAGAGTGGGTGGAACAATGTATAGTTAGTTTTTTCAAAAGTTTTAAACTTCATTTTATGTGAGAAAAAATTGTACAGTGTTCCAAGTTGAAAGCATGGCAGACTTATATTTTTCTTTACCATTTCTCACTGTTTTTTTTATACATATCCATTTCTTCATTTTCTGTATTATATATTTGTTTATTTATTATTTATTTTTAAAAATAACGATTTTAAAAAAAATACATGTTAAAAGAAGAAAAAAGATAAACTTTGAAGTAAAAACATTACATTAAGCAAAGTAATAATGTTCCAATCATGGATCTTTATATATATACCATTACAACTAACAAGTTAATTTAAAAAGTATTTCTCAGTCTTCTCCTCTCTTTTTTATCTCTCCAGTTTATTTTTTCTGTTTTACATATGCGTCTTTGATTTACATTTACAATCATCCATATTGTTAAATCTTCAGTATTTTATTAATAAAATGTTTTCTCAATAGGTTCTGCTTCAAAATATCTCCCCACAGTCGGCCAGCGAATAAAGATACTTTGAGTTTCTTTTAAAAAATTAAACTTGATTTTAAGAAAAAGGAAATATTTTAGTGCCTAAATTTAAAGTAAGGTAGACGTCTTTTTCTCTTTATCATATCTCTCTGTGACCTTTAATGTATTTTTTAGTATATGCATCACAGATGTATATCAATCCTATTATGTTCAAAGCAGTATAGCATTATTAAATTCACTTCAAACTATTTTTCCCATTGACACTAGTATAGCGAAATCTTTTTGAAATTCCTTGTAATTGAACTATACATCCGATTTTTATTAAATTTAAGAAGACTCGACAAAATTATGCAAAAATTACATATTTTTTTTAAAATTTAAAATGGTTCGGTAGGGTAGTTTTTTTTCTCAATTTATATGCGGACGGATGGACAGACTGAAGAACTGAACGACTGCTATCGGTGCTACGTATTTATATAATTAAGAACGCACCTATGAATAATGACAAAGCTTTGACTATTTTTTTCCTACATTATCAGTTGATATATCCTTCTCCCTCACATATACTCAAAATGTAAATTTTCAACAACATGTACAATATGCATGCTTTATATCAACATTTTTACCTAAATAATTGCAAAAATTTTGCTTACTTTCTTTAGTATATGCTATGAATCATAATTCTTATTGTAAATTTTTGTCATAAAAATCCATTTTTTTTCCATTTATTTCATTTTCAATTTTTATATTCTTTTTTAAACACAAAATTAAAGGTTTCGACATTTTTGAATCACTTAAATTTAGATCCCATTTCTTCATTTTTAAAATCCTAACATTAAAATCCATTTATTTCTCTTTTACGCATTGTATACATACAATTTTCTGAAAATCGAAAACACATAGAAATTCTTTCCACTATTTGAATAATCTTAAGCTTTGCTAGTTAAACATCTTTTTAAAAACATTATAAAGAGAGAATAAATACAAAGCAAGTAGAGTAAATCGTTCCTATTTTTAATTTTACCTTTAAAAGTCTCTTAAAATGAAAAATATTTTTAAAAATAATAAATTTAAAATGGTGTTTGAGAACGCATGTTTTTTTATTACATTTCTTTTCCTCTGTGTTTATTTATATCTGTTTCTATTTTTTTCCACTACTTTATTTATTTTTGACTTGCCATTATACATTATCAGTAATATAATCTGAGATAATGATATTTATTTGATTAACAAAAATTCTGTGATTAATTTAATCCCATTTATCTTAAGGTAAATGAAAAACTTTTAATATATACTTTTTTTTACATTCAATAAATATTTAAAACTTAGTACGATAAATATTTACTTTATTTTATTATGAAAATTAAGTGTATTGCATTTATTAATATTAACTATCGAACTTATTTCATGAATTGGATATATTTTTGAAAACTATAGAAATTTCTTATAGATTAGAAATATTACCTGCTTTTTATGCAAATATATATATATATATATATATGAAAGAATTTAATTTTAAAGTTAATACCTTTACTAATTTTAAATCATGTCTTCATAATTCTGTATATCGTAATATAATACCTAACCATTTATATAGAATAACATGTCTATGTTCTTCCCATTTAATTAATACTAATATTAAAAAGCTTGTATATGATGCTATAAATAATGGTTATCCTAAAAAATTCATATATTCTTTAATTTATAATTAGATATTACATGATCTTATAATTAATTCTTTGCGTAAAAAATGTATAAAAAAATTATAAAACATAAAAATAATATAAAAATTTAAAAATGTTAAAAAGTAATTAAAAAAAATATAAATATAGGTTGGTTGGGTGGGTAGATGTTAGAGTACGGAAGAGGGTGGTGTTGTCTGGATAAAAACGCAAAGGTTAATTATTTATAAAAAAAAATTGAGAGTGGGTTATTTATTTTAACATAATTTTTAAACTGTTTAATTTACACCAATATATGGATATTTGTCTAGTTATATCTATAGTTAAATAGCTATATTTTAATTATCAAATTATTTTTAATGTTATTGATATAATTTTTGGTATTATTATTAATAATATTATTAATATTATTAATTTTTATTTTATTTTATTTTTTTAATTTTTATTCTTTAATTTTTATTTTATTTTATTTTATTTTTTAATTTTTATTATCCTATATTAAGATAATGAGTTTTAACCATGTAAAGTCACAATAAATGTTACTGATTAAAGTAACAATAATGTATTTTAAGTTATATGTTAATATGAATGTTATCTCTTAATTCTAATTTTAATCATTTTATTAATTTAATTTTATGTTAATATCGTTTATTAATTATTTTCTCCGGTTCAATTATATTTCCATTCAGCTTTATCTTTTTTGTTTGTTATGGATAACTATTATTTTTACTTACTTTCAACTCCTTTTTGTAAATATCTTTGTTCCTTGTTTAATAATTTAGTTTTTGTGTGATGGTAGTCCCAAATTCGTATTGTTTTGCTTTTTCATGGCAAATACGAAGATGAAACCACACACTCCATTTGTAGTTCTAAAGTATTTGGGACCTGAAGATTCTGCTTTGGTTCTACAAATTTCATTTATATTCATATTATTCTTTTTTCCTTCCATGTTCAATGTGCTATAAGTTATTAAATTCAATGGTTAATTTCAAATGGTTAATATTGTTTACTATAATTCAATTTAATTCTTCGTTTTGGTTTATTGTTTTATTGATAAAATCCATTGGTGAATCTTGTCTACTTTTAATGGTATTATATATGTATATATATATATATATATATATATATATATATATTAATACCTTTTTTATGTGGGAGCTATAAAATAATTTTATTTTTAAGTTGTCTTAATTTACATCTTTTTTACATTTAATGTGTGATAAAAATATAAAAAATCTATTGATATATATGTAATGTCTATTGAAATATGTAAATATTTGCATGCGTGCGATTAAAATATATATTTGTTAGTATATACATTTATTTCTAAATCTTTATTCCTTATGTCATTGAAATACTTTAAATGAACTTCACTTTAAATTTTGAAAAAAATTTCAGCCACTTTTTCTTAAATGGTAAATTATTTACTGCTAAAAGTCTCAACTGCGAAATCTACTTATTTCCCTTATTTATGCATATGACTCAGTCACATTAAATTTGCACACTTTTTCTAATCATAAAGTTTGCCCAATAAACGTCTTTTTAACATACCTCTATGCAGTGGATGAATGAAAAGCTTAGAAAATGTTTTCTGATTTTATTGCTTAAACTTTACTTTCGAAAATCTCATAAACTGAAATGAAAAAATGTTTTGATACTCGAAAAAAAATTCGAGCTGGTATTTCCCTTTGCTTTTTTCAAGAAAAGCTGTAATTTACATATTAAGGTAGATGCTAAGATTCTATATGCTATTTGTTATCATGCTTGTTCGCATTTATAATTTAATGTATTTTGCCTTTTAAGAAAATGCGTTAAGTCACATTTATTTTACACTACTTTTCAAAGTTTTTGACGTTCTCAGACGGAATATTTCTGGATGCTGAATTATTTACTAAAAGAAACCCCAGTAGCAAAAATAGCTTTTATTTTTTAAATTATACGCTTATTTTTCCATATTCCTAAGACACATTAAAATGCCACCATTTTCATAATCATAGGCTTGGCTCAATAAACTCCTTTTAAAATGTCTTGTCATTTAAAATCAATGAATGGCGAATGGTAAAAGAAAAGCTTTTGATATTTTTACTTATATTTTTTTTTTAAATGAGTTTTAAAGTGAAAAAAAATATACACTTACATTTGGAATAATATTTACGCTCTTATATACCTTTGACATTTACCTCTGTATTTTTTATTTATATTTGTTTCATAACTTTCTTATCTTTATTTTATGTTGTACCATTTGATAAAAAATATTGCAAGAAATTTAATTAATTTTCTTAAGAAAAATATTATTTCACACTTCAGTAAAATTCATTTATACCCACTGTAAAAAATGTCAGATGTTTCTGAATATATAAAAATGTACTGTAATCAAAAACGAAAATGTACAGTAACCTCTTCTAACTCACCTAAGGTTTCGAAAACCGTTCCTTTACCTTTAAAAATCCCAGAAAACTATTTGTTTTCGAAATTTAAAGAAGAATTTATAAAAATTAATTTTTATTAGCTGCCCGTCCTTTTCGTAAACGTTTCTAAGTAGCTTTTACAGAACAATAATCACTTTTCTCAAATAAAACTATCACTTTTTTGGATGTTACCAATTTATACGAAAATATTTTTATATTCAGAGAACATGTTTAATAGACAAACATACAATATTAACAGTATTAACATTATATGAAAATTAACATTATTTTGCTACAATTGCATGCACAAAATCAGTTATGCAGCTGAAAATGTTTACTTGAGAATTGATAGAATCCTAAAAAGTATTATTTTGATTTGAGAAAAGTGATTATTGTACTGTAAAAGCTACTTAGAAACGTTTCCGAAAAGGATGGGCAGCTAATAAAAATTAATTTTTATAAATTCTTTAAATTTCGAAAACAAATAGTTTTCTGGGATTTTTAAAGGTAAAGGAACGGTTTTAGAAACCTTAGGTGAGTTAGAAGAGATCACTGTACATTTTCGTTTTTGATTACAGTACATTTTTATAAATTCAGAAACATTTGACATTTTTTACAGTGCCGATATAAGAAGTTAAAAAAACTAACTATTTTATATTTTCTCATATTTTCTATTAATCAATATATTTGTTCAAATGTATTTTCATTGCATTTTTTTCATAATTATTAAGCCCTACTACATTTCCATCCTGTTCATAAACATAAACGTTACTTACTAAACGTACTTTTAACATGTCCCTTTGCGGTGGGTAAATGAAAAGCAGGGAAAAAGTGTTCTAATTTTACTGAAACTTTACAAAATCTGCTAAACGGGGGAAAAAATAAACTAACATAAAATAATACTTTGAAATTTGAATTCGAAAAGAGATTCGAACTCGTATCGCTCTTTGTTCATTTTAAGAATCATTATTATTTACATATTAATGGCATAATTCTATATAATTGTCAGAATTCTTGTTTGCTTCAAAAAATTAATGTATCTTGCCTTCAATTAAAATATGTTAATTCCTATTGATTTTACAATTAGAAGTTTTTGACTCATACGGTTTGTTTAATATTAGATTATTTTATTTTTGAGACACTAATTCCGAAATTTACCTATTTCTTATGTTCATGCCTATGACCAGAGTTCTCGTTGCTGCTCGCAATTGCGAAAAATTGCGACATAAGGTTTCATTTGGCAAATAAATGAACAATCAGACTCACCAAACTGTGAGTGTTCAATTTTCGCTTTTTTTTGTGCGTGGTTACAGTTGAGATTTTTATCCACGTTATTGTACGATTTATTTCTCTTTTCATCTTCAGTCGCATCGTGCCATTTACATTATTATATTATTTATAGAGATACTGACCCAACATTAATTCAATTTAGCTATGACAAAGACACAGAAAGGATTATACGATAACTATTTTTCTATTGTTAGTTCATCAAAATCTATGCGTTGGTAAAATCACAATCAAAATTACTCACATCAATCGCCAAAACGAGAAAATTTTTGCTGAAATTCGGCGTTGAATTTTCCATTTAAAGAACTGTTTATTAGTTGTATACAAAGTATCATTAGTACTATGACCAATCACCAATTTTTTCCATTGGTTATAGACAAGATCTCATAGCAATTTACCGCCAAAAGAATTTTTGAAATATTTACACATTTAGGAGACATTTAGAATGTATTTATTTTTAATAGTTTTTGTAGCGTATAGTAGAATTTATATTTTCTAAGCAACGACAAAAAATTAAAATAATTTAGAACATACTGAAAAAAAAATGTGTGCAATAAAAGTTAGAAAAAGAATTCTATCTGATATGAAATTATTATATTATATTAATGCCCGTATGTGATCCTACAATTTCAAATGTACCTTATTTTCAGACATTAGTTTTTATCAATACAAAAACTACAACCATAGACAAATTTTCTTATTTATACGCTTTATTTTTAAACAGTTTCACAGTTTTAATGTAGTGTCACCATTATTCCCAAAATTCAACATTTAAAAGTCAATTAAAAATCATTTTTAAACCAGTTATTTTGTAATATGGTAATTGAAAGAGACTGGTTTAAAAATGAATTTTAATTGACTTTTAAATGTTGAACTTTGGGGATAATGGTGACATTATCTTAAAACTGTGAAACTGTTTAAAAATAAAGAGTATAAATAGGAAAATTTGTCTTTAGCTGTAGTTTTTGTATTGAGAAAAACTAATACCTGAAAATAAGGTACATTTGAAATTATATGATGTGTACAATAAATGTAGATTTTTAAGTTTTCCAATATGAATCTATTTTGCTAACGATTTTTTTCATTTGGCTGCTGTTTTTTATTTCTTAGTTCCAAATTGGTAATGTTGGTCTAAAGCCAGCGGAACCCAGCATATAACCCAATATTAAATTTGTACCATTTTTCTAATCATAAACTTTTCTCACTTAACGTCATTTTACATATCTCTATGCAGTGGGTGAATGAAAAGCAAGGAAAATGTTTTCCGATTTTATTGCTTAAACTTTACTTTATAAGAACTCTTAAACTGAAAAAATATATATACTTGGATTTGAAAGGAGATTCAAGCTTGTGTATCCCTTTGCTATTTTCAAGAAAAGCTGTAATTTACATATTAAGATAGATGCTATGATTCTATATGCTATTTGTCATCATGCTTGTTCGCATTTATAAGTTAATGTATTTCGCCTTTTATGAAAATATGTTAAATCCCATTTATTTTACACCACTTTTCAAAGTTTTGGACATTCTCAGACGGAATAATTCTGAATGCTGAATTATTTACTAAAAGAAATCCTAATAGCAAACCCAGCTTTTATTTTTTAAATCATATGCATATTTTTTCCATATTCCTAAGACACATTAAAATCGTTGCACAATTTTTCTAATCATAAAATTTGCTCACTTAATGTCATTTTACATATCTCTATGCAATGAGTAATTGAAAGAAAGAAAAATTTTTTTCTGATTTTATTGCTTAAACTTTACTTTCGAAAAACTCTTAAACTGAAAAAAAAAAAAATATTTTTGAGACTTGGATTTGAAAGGAGATTCAAACTCGTATATCACTTTGCTACTTTCAAGAAAAGCTGTAATTTACATATTAAGATAGATTCTTTAATTCTATATGCTGTTTGAGATCATGCTTGTTCACATTTATAAGTTAATGTATTTTGCCTTTTATGAAAATATGTTAAATCCTTTTTCATTTACAACACTTTGCAAAGTTTTTGACATTCTCACACGGATTATTTTTGGATGCTGAATTGTTTACTTTAAGAAATCGTAATAGCAAAATCAGCTTTTATTTTTTAAATCATGCATAATTTTTTCCATATTCCTAAGACACATTCAAATCTTACCATTTTCATAATCATAGCTTGGCTCAATAAATTCCTTTTGAAATATCTCGTCACTTAGAATCAATGAATGGCGAATGATGAAAGAAAAGCTTTTGTTATTTTTATATATATTTTATTTTCAAAAGAATTTTCAAAATAAAAAAATATCTATCTACATTTGAAATGAGATTTGTGCTCTTATATATCTTTGATATTTTCTTCTGTATTTTTATTTAAATTTCTTTCATTACTTCCTCATGTTTATATTTATGTTGCACTATCTGTTAAAAATAAAATTGCAAGAAATTTAATTAATTTTCTTTAAAAAAATGTTATTTCATAATTCAATGAAATTCATTTATTCTGTTATTGGAAGCTAAAGAAAAAAAAACTATCTATTAAATATTTTTACATATTTTCTATTTGTCAATGTATTTGTTCACATGTAATTACAAAGCAAAATTTTTTTGCCTCAATAAATATGTTTGACATTTTCGTACTGCTTAATTTTAAATGATAATTTATTTTACTAAAACTTGATTTAAAAATCTGTGTATGTATTTTTAACACTTTCCAGGGAAATTGAAAAGTACTTATGCATTCGGTTTCTCATGCCGTCTGTCTTCGCTCTAACTCTCGTAAATATACTTCGATTTTCATGCAATTTATAAACCTTATTTAGTGTCACCTAGACAATTTTGGTATAGCATATGAAATAGGTTGAATTAATAATTGCAGAGCATTTTAATGGCATTATGTTATTTCAAATGTATTGAAACTGATATAAATTGTTGACTTTCACTACAAGATGATTACGATAGATTAGAGCATTCATAAAATCTTTTATGCATTTACGGGGACACACACAGACATACAAAAGAAAAAAAACAGTTGCAGTAATTCAACAATGCAGCAATTACTCAATCAGGTATTCGGTTTTGGCATGCGCTTTTAAACTTCACTATTTTTTTTTTTCATTTTCAATCTTTGTATAAAAATCCTATACTTTGTAGACAGGGCTGCACAAAAGAATTCAGTACCAATCTTCTTATAAATGGAAATTGCTGAAGGGGAATTTTCAACTAAAGTAACCGTGTACTTCTTATCTGAGTTTAATTTTATAATGCATGTAGTTAATATATACAAACAGGGTTCTCGCTGGCTTTTGACTAAAATTAGCCATTTGACGAATAAGAAATGAAAAATGCCAGACAAATGATAATAAATGTTAGCAAAATAGATTCAGTATGAAACACTGAAAAATGTATGTGTACTAACTTACTGTATCCTTTTTTTTCAAGTATTCTAATTTTTTAGTAATTGCTTTTAGAGTAGAACTTTGACTTTCTGCTATCGAAAATAGCAAAAATAAGTTCATTCTAAATATCTTTTAAATGTATAAATGTTTCAGATGGTTTATTTAGCAGTCTAAATAAAAATTAAAAAGAACTATCTTTGATATACTTTTATGAAATTATACACTAAAATTGCTATAAGGTTTCGATTCTTAACCGATAGAAGAAAAAATGATATGACAATACTTTGAATTCATTTAATAAATGGTATAATGGCTAATTTCAATATCGCATTCTAGCAAAACTTTTCTCTATTTGGCACTTGATGCGAGTAATTTTGTTTCTGTTTTTACTAGCACAGTGCCGGTGCATAGATAGTGACGATCTGAGGATAGAGAAATACCTATCATATAATCTTTTTGTCTTCGACTGTTTCCAAATCGAATTCGTTTTGAGAAAGTATCAACAAATCGAACAATGTAAATGACACGGTGGGATTGAACATGTAAAGCGACATCAATTGTTCAGCAAATCGGATAAGAATCTCAACTATACTGCCACACATACAAAAAGAGCAGAAATTGAGTTCTCGCAATTTGGTGAAACTGATTGTACCAAATGGATGATTCTAATAACATGACATAATGACATGAAATAATGACATAATGATGTTCTGATTCACCAAATGGAGGATTTTGTCGCAATTTGGCGCAATGGCGAGTGGAAGCAAGAACCCTGTATATAAGTGTACATCTCATATACAGTACTGCTCAAAGTATCCAAGATAATTTTCAAATGTTTTATGCGCTCCATAATTTTGAATTACACATAATATTTTAATTTTTTAAAAGGTGCATTTATACTACATTCTTCTGAATGTGTTGGAAAGTGTAACATAATTTATGCATGACGCATGATTTTGCTTTCTTGCTTATTCATTCTAATATTTTTCCACATTAATAAGACATTCCCAACAATAACCAGCTTTTCTCATAAAACATAATTTCAAATGCCTACCTGCTAAGCATCACTGCAAGTGGCAAAAAAGAAACGTTATGTTTTTTTTTCTAAAAGACTCTCAAAGTAAAAGAAACGAAACCTTTTGGTGTCTAAATTAAAAATGAAATTGAAGTTTGCATTTGTCTTTGACAATTTTCATTAGACATCTTATAGATATACATATTTTACCCTTTTACTTAGATTCAATAAAAGGCAAGTAATGAAAGAGATATTTCTAATATTTTTCCTTTTAAAGACCCATGTAACATAAAATGGTTCAAACGTTTGAGTTTTTAATTATCACCTTTCTAATTAGCTTATCTTAAAAATAGAGCTAAAATGTTATGGTGCTAATTGGTTATGAACCTAAAAAGATCATGGTACTTGAAGGTTTTTAAATAATATGTTTTAAGCACTGTCCGTATATTATTTTTGCCTTATTTTAAAAATGCGTTTGTTATGCTTTAGTACACTTTTCTAAAACTTAATTTTAGGTAAACAGTTAAAATTTTTCAAAATTGTGAAGCTAATTTGTTTTTTTTTAAACTATTTAACGTCAAAGGTTTGAGTAAGAAATTCTTAAAAATAATGAAAATTGTGTTAAAATCTTCAGGATTTTCAAAATTTTTAGTAAAATATTTAACTTTTTTTAAACCAAAATAAAAATCGCTTCTTATTATTTTTAAATGGTATGTTTTCTAATACCACAACAAATTTTAAGGTGATATATTCAACAGGCTTTTTTTTTTTTTTTTTTTTTTTTTTTTTTTTTTTTTTTTTTTTGGGGGGGGGGGGGTTGGGTAATTTACCAAACATACATAATGTTAAAAAAAAACTTAAAGAGTTAATTATTTTTTGAAAACTAATTTATGCATGAAATTAGCTTCTTTTGATTTATATATGTGCTATAATGTATACATTCATTGAAAAAAAAATTCTATCTCTATTTTTAAGTCAAGTATATGATGCTAAATATTTCACAAAATCTGCTTCATTTTACATATCGAAATGTATAGAATTATTCGAAAATATTAAGGGGGTCCAGGATACAAAAATCTTCAAATTTTCTAAAAAAATGTTTATTGCATTAAAATATTTTCAGTTTTTTAACTCTTAAAATGACGTTTAAATAATGTTTCTATCTGTATTAAAAGAAAGATTATTATTATTATTATTATTATTATTATTATTATTATTATTATTATTATTATTATTATTGATTTGTTTGCTTTCAAATTCATGTTCTTAAAATTGCTTAATCGAAATTAAAATTCAAATATTTCTGCTTATTTAAATGTAAAAAAAATCGAAATTTTACAAATAACATTTTGAGTTATAAAGGTTTTAAATTACCCCCTTTTTGATAAATGTTAAATTTTAATTATTTAAAAAAATATGAGAAGTTTTATCATGTGATTTTGTTTACCAATAATATGATTAACCAGTAATTTAAAAATGTGTCCCGGACGTCCTTAAAACTTTTAATACGGTGATATCTATTTTAAATGGGGTTGAGAATTCTTTATTACCTTTTTCTGTTATATTATTATTTATAGTAATCCCCTCGATTTTCCAGTATATTGTACTGGATATTTATTGATCGATTTATTTCTATGTAGTAAAATAAATATTTTAATTTGCTTCATCAAAATTGCCCAATCCTATAAAAAAAAAAAAAAAAAAGTTTCGGCAATGAGGAATGTTTTTTATTAAGTATCGGCCTATTTTGGTTATATCGCTATAGAAAAAGTGTTAGCCATTGCTATGTTGCGAATCAAGGTAAAAGAATGTTCTTTGTTAGTCAAAAATATTTTTATTGCTTAGGAAAAAAAAAACCTTTTGCATTGGTTCCTTCAAATACTAAAACTTTAAATTAAATGCTTTCATATAAAGAGCGTATCTTCCATTTTAGAAATATTTTGAGAAACAATTACATTTGCTGCGGTTAAAAAAGTATAAAAAAAAGTTTAATTTTATACTAAATGTTGGGATTTTAAAGGGACCTTATTAAAAGTCAGAAAAAATACTCAGATTTTATAAAAACAAATACCTGTTCATTTTATAAAAACAAAAACCTTATTAATTTTTTTATAACCTTTAACCTCTGGGGGATAAGGAACTCATATATCTGCCACATAAGGTGATCAGAATCATGCATTATTCTCACCAGTTTTTTTTTTTTTTTTTGGTTAAGTTTATCATTTTTAATCAGAGCATTTTTGAGATTCAATTACATTTTTTTTTTTTTTTTTTTTGAAAAACCGATGATTGAAGATTAAAAATTAAGCAAAGGACTCTCGTTGCGAAGGGGTTAACAAGGTAGCTTTTAAAAACATCCCTATTGGAAAAAAATTGCACTATTTTCCCTCCAAAAAAAATCCCATTTTCTTTAATGTTTTATATTGCAAATTGCATTGTGGTATAACTATTTATTACATTTTTCTGAATTCATGAAATACGAACAGGCATCGAGGATAATCGGTAGTTAGCTTGCTAATTTTTAAAAATGCGAGAAAATTAACCACTTATGCCTTTTTAGTTTTTCTTAAAATAGTAAAAACAAAAATATTTTAAATTTCATTACTTTATATCTTATTTCGAAAAATGAAATAATTTTCCATTTTATTTTAAAAATAAATCCATTAAAGTACTGCTTTTTTCTCGATAATATTTGCAAAATAAAATTATTGTACAATTTGTAATATAGGGGAAAATTCAGTAACTAATTTGTAACCAATATCTTTACACAAATTATAGCATTTATGTTTCGATATATGCTACTCATATAAGATACAGATATATATTATAAAGAGTGGTATGATAGCATCGTACAAATTCTACAGAACGGAAATCCCTCATCAGATTGCACCAAAATTCTCCAAAGAATCATACCTCTTTATAACACATGTTCTTTGCAAAAAATGCTACAAAAAATATGGCATCATAACCGGAGAGCCAAAAATAAGCTCTATTGAACCTCGTGGAACTGCTACAAACGTGAGAAACAGAGTTAAATAATAATAATAATAATAAATTTTAAAATATCAAAATTATATTCCTCAGGCTTTTAAAAGGGGAAAAGTTTAAAAAGTACATCGAAAAAAAATCATAAAGTTATTAAAATTTTTTATATGGCAACGACAAAAATTACTGTTTTATGTTTGCACTGTAAAAAAATAAAAATAAATGTAAAGTTGCTATTTTTTTTTTCAGGAAGCTGGAATGCCTGGAATTTTTATTATGTAACCCTTGGTTATCAATAAAATTTTAGTATAGTTACTGTAATTTTAGTAGATTATGTTGCAAAGCTACAGATTTCTGTACCTTTAAAAATACTAGTTTTGTAGATTTACTTCTTATTTGTACAGTGCGCAGGTAAAAATTTTAGTAAGCATACAGATTTCTCTAACTTTATGTTTGTAAAATTACAGTTTTTTCCAGGGTAGGCGTGTATTTAATAAAGAAAACAAACAATCACCGATCGGCTTGTTTTAATGCGGCAGCTTGAAAATATCGGTTATCTTCGTATAGTGATAATGTACTCAGTTTGTGACTATTACAATATATACCTTAACTTAAGTGGCACAGTCAATCAGGTTAATTTTGCGCCAAATCAAGGTATCAAGGTAACTTTGCTTCACTTTTACAAAACTTTGATCCTTTCTGCCATGGTAAAACCTTAATGAATTATTTCCAATGAGCATCCAAACTCACAATAGTGCTGCCATATATAATTTGAGACCAAAACTTTGCCGTTAACTCAAATAATGCAACAGATTTAATGCTTTTTTTTTTTTTTTTTTTTTTTTTTTTTTTTTTTGGAACAAAGTTACCCTGATTGACTGTAATGTATTACAAACTTTAAGGGAGTACGTGACGTCATACATTTTCCTTTTATTATTTTTTATTTATTTTGGAAAATTGTTTCGTTGAGGTAAGGTTTTTCTGTCCCTTTGTGTGATGGCATCAGAACATCCGATATTTTGAAAATATTAATGGACATTTTTAACACAGTTAAACAATTTTAAATCCCATCTTTCTAAATATTATTTAACAATTTCGACAATACCAAAAATGTTAAAATTTAAGCTGCATTGGCTGTTTAAAATTTCCTTACAGCAAAATCAGCTTTTTTCAATTTTTCTTCATACCTTTAAATTAAGTCGTCAAGGTAGTTTTTTTTTTTTTTTTTTTTTTTTTTTTTTTTTTTTTGCCCATTTGGGAGATGGTATTAGAACAAACACCCTGTATTTCGAAAATATTTATGGGAATTTTCTATACAACTAAAGAATTTTAAATCGAATCGTTCTTTCTAAATTTAATTTAAAATATTTGACATTACCATGAAATTTAATATTTATTCTGCATTAGCTGCTTAAAATTTTCTTGCAGCAAAATCAGCTTTTACCTTTTTTCTTCATAAATTTTAATCAAGGTATGATTTTTCTGTCAATTTGTGGGATGGTATTGGAACACTCAGTACTTCGGAAACTTTAATGGGCAATTTCTCTACAGCTAAAAAATTTTAGATAGATCTTTCTAAATTTTATTTAAAACTTTTGACATTACCATAAATCTTAATATTTTCTCTGCATTAGCTGTTTAAAATTTTTCTGCAGAAAAATCGGCTTCTATTTTTTCTGTTCATAAATTTAAATCGAGTCGCCGAGGTATCAGTTTTCTGCCTGTTTGCGGTATGGTATCAGAACACCCTGTATTTTGAAAACATTACTGGACATATTGGTTTCTATACAGCAAAACATTTTTAAATACAACCTTTCTAAATTTTATTTAAAACTTTTAACATTACTATAATTCTGAATATGTATTCTACATTAGCTGTTTAACTTTGCAGCAAAAATATTACAGCAAATATATTCAGGAATAATATTAAAGCAAAATCAGCTTCTTTCCTTTCTTTGCTCACCAAACGCTTATTCGAACTTCAAACTGCCACTTTAGATCAATGCTAAAATGTAAGGAATAAGAAAGAAGTCTTTTAGAGGGAAAAATATATTTGCACCATTTCTTCTATCTCTTTTCTGTTTATAATTCTTTTGCATTTATCAGTCTTTATTTATTTATTTATTTTAATGGGCTCCATATTAGTACAAAAGAGAATGCAAAATAATTTTCCTCAAATGTTTGCGATATTTTATTTTAGATTAATTTAAAATGGAGAGACTATAAAAACATTAAGCATTTTTTTTTTTTTTTTTTTTTTTTTTTTTTACAAAGGAAGAAAAAAGTATATTGTTGCTTTTGTATAATATTTTGAAAGATGTTTAATTTAAATTTATCAGTTAAAAGCTATTAAATTTTTTGAATTTCGTGATGTATTATTATTTTTATCTTTCCATTACATTGATAAATTTATATAATGAGTATTTGAATTGAAAGTTTGCTATTTTTTATAGCTATTAGTTATTTAACTATTAAATTAAGTAAATTAATAGTTATTTCAGTAAATATTTTCGCATTTTGAAAGAAATGATTATGTTTTAAAAGATTTTTTTTTTTTTTTTTTTTTTTTTTTTTTACGAATACTTTAGACTAACAAGATAAGCATGGTAAATTAAAAAAATACCCTTTAAACTGTATTGGTTTATCTTACTAAAATTCATGTAATATTTTTCTGTCAAAGAAAATATTTCAAAATCTATTACCACAAAGTCATGAAGAAATCTTATTATCATCAGATTTAAAAATTTTTACTCATTATATTTATAAAATGTTTTTTTATATAATTTTAAATTTATGGGACATTTTTTTTCTCTTATTTATGACTTAAACCCTTTGAGGCACAGAGCAAATTCATTGCTTAAGTATTGAAATCAATGACTGACACCGGAATTTGAAAACAACTTTATTTGTAAATAAGAAAACGCTAAATTTCACGAATTCAATAAATCGTAATTTTTTTAAACAAATTCCGGTGCTAATGTGGCGTTTGGGAATTAAAATTAAGTGGTATATCTATGAAACCACAGCGCCGCAGAGGGTTAAAGCTCCGAAAATACTCTTGTATACCTGTTTTGATTCATATTATTGATATAAGCTATGAACATACATTAAAATTTGAAAATTTTAAGACTTTTCCTTTCAGTTGAAATATTTTATGTCATAATTTTAGGCTGGATGGTTTTTCACTTTTAATATTATAACGAATGTTTATATTGATGCTATATTATTTATTTAAAAAGTTTTTACAGCAAAATCAGCTTTTTTAAATTCTCTTCAGATACATAAATGGATGTTATTAACGTAATAGTCACTATTTCCATAATAAAAATTTCTGCTTATTTGATGCGTTTCTTCAAGCTTTTTCACCACTTTAGGTCAATGATAAAGAAATGAAAAAAGAAGTAAAAATATATAAAATATATGACGGAATAAAAATTTCAGCTTGCGTTTAACATCAAATGTATAATATGAACTTTAAAATGTTCAGGCTTACTTAAAAGGCGATTAAATAATCAACTACAGCTGTTAAAAGTTAATTTTATTTAAAAACATCTTACTAAGGAACTGCAAGAAGTGTAAGTCACCGATTTTGACGAAAGTGGTATTGTTGAAAAGATCTCATCGAGTGCAGTAAAAAACTCAATGGAACTACCCGTCACAAAATGAACCGTTTTTGAGATATCCGACAATTTATGTCAAGTAGCTAGTGCACACTTAATGGGAACTGCAAAAAATTTTATTCTCGATTTTAACGAAAGTGGTATCGTTGAAAAGATATCATCGTGAGGATTAAAAAACTCAATGGAATCACCCGTCAGAAATTAGACGTTTTCGAGATATCCGACAATTTGTGTCACATTGCTAATGCACACTGCTGGGAAATTGCATTAAGTGACAAAAATTGTTGGATATTTCGAAAACAGCTCATTTCAGATGGTTACTTCCGTTGAGTTTTTTACTTCTCACAATAATATCTTTGCAACAACAGAATTTTCATCAAAATCGAGAAAACAATTTTTTGCGGTCCCGACAGGTAGTTCTATTGAGTTTTTTTCCCCTCATGATGATATCGTTTTAACGATAGCACTTTCGTTAAAATCAAGACTAAATTTTTTTGCGGTCCCCCATTAAGTATGCACTAATTTCGTGACATAAATTGAGGATATCTCGAAAACGGCTCGTTTGCGACGGGTAGTTCCATTGAGTCTTTTACTGTTCTCGATGAGATCTTTCCAACGATACCACTTTCGACAAAATCGGTGACTTACAATTCTTGCAGTTTTCTAGTTAGTACTTTCAAACCTTTAAACAGACCTTTTCAAATTTTTCTCTGAGGAAAACCTGTTTAAAGGTTTGAAAGTACTAAGATGTTTTTAAATAAAATTAACTTTTAACATCTATAATTGATTATTTATTCGCCTTTTAAGTAAGCCTGAATATTTTAAAGTTCATATTATACATTTTATCAAAAAGAAGTATTTTTACTTCCCTTTTTACGACTTTTAAGTGGAAAAATACATTTAAATTTCTATTGCATTTTGCTCTTTTTTTTTCTCCCTCTTTTCAGTTTGCAGCTTTTCTTTCATTTAACAGTTTTTATTTATTTATTATTTTTAATAAATTTCATATTAGTATAAAGAAGCCTAAAAAGTATTTTTTTTCCAAATGTGTGTACTATTTAATTTCGGATTATTTGATAATGGAAAGAGAACAAAAGAAAACCATTGAATAAATTTATTTCTCTATGCAATATATACTTTCATACCGACTTGTAAATTATTTTTAAAAGATGTTTAATTTATTTGTTTTTTGCAAATGGCCATTAAATTTATTATATTTTGTGGTATTTTTAATATTTACATTATTTAGATAAAACAACATAGAACTAACATGTGAATATGAAATGGCATTATTATTTATATATATAATCTTTTCTGCGGAGGATAATGTATAAAAATATACTATTATACAGTGGCTTTATTATTTCTTCGTTTTAGATTTTTAAAAATAAATACCTTAAACCAAACTTTTCTTCCTAATTGTCATAATATTCATATATTTTTGTTACTTTAAATTTACGACAATTTTTGCTCTCTAGTTCATGACTTAAAACTTAGAATATATTCTTGTATATATATTATTGATATAATCTATGTAAGGTACCCTGGGGTAATAACGCCACGTTAAGGTTCTACCAATTTTCACGGCTCAGTTTTAGATTGTATTTTTCAAACAAATATATGATTTGATACAGCAACTCATTGACTATCTATATAAAAAAAATAATTTAACAGATATGTATTCATAAAATATAATGGCGTGATTTCTTGACCAATGCTATTTGGCGTTATTACCCACCTGTATGGGTAATAACGCCATGCAAACAAAACTATAAAATAAGATGGAATAATTGCATGTAGATTGCCCAATTCTAAAAATACAAACTCTACAAACTTAGAAATTGACAAATTGCATTCTAAGCTATTTAAAATGTTCAATTTTTGGTGAAAGGTGTAAGAAAAATAAAGGTGTGGTGTGGGGGGGGGGGGGAGGCAAAAGAATATCAGACCGTGAGCTTCTTTTTGCTTAAAAAGGACAGCTTAAATAGAATTATTAGAAACATTGCACAGTTTTAACTGTGTTTATTTGAATCAGTATTTAGGATGTAGCTCGGCCACTGTAGGGAATCAACCGGGGTATTAATGCCAAAGATTGGATTTATTACCCCATTATAGTTATTGCGCTGTACATTTTAAATTACAAATTATCTCGAGAAGATATCCAAAATCTTCAACAATATTTTGAAAGTCCATGAAATGTACTACAAATTTATGTAATTAACAAAGTATTTCCGGATAAAAAAAATAGTCTTCACATCACAAAACGTATCTCGCAAATTTTAGATCAAGCATTAATTTTAGTTGCTTGTAAAAACAATAAGATCTAAAAATGAAACAAATTAACTTGAAGCTGTTTTTTGCGATTTATATGACTCAAAACCCTTCTGCGCAGAGTACATGGGTGTCATTTACCAGATTATTTCATAATTATGCAAAATATTAGCACTTGGCGTTATTACCCCGCCTGGCGTTATTACACCAGACCATCTTACTTGAATTATAGTCTGAAATTTTAAAACTTTTTCTTTTCAACTAAAATATTTGAAATCCTACTTTTTGTTTGACTATTTTTGGCTTTTAATATTATTTGGTTTTTAATATCAAAATGCACATTAACTTTAATGCTAAAGATATAGGAAAGGAGAAATATTTTTTACTTTTCTTTTAGAGTTCTTTTATTTGAAAAAATACATTTGAATTTATATTCCATTTTGCTGTTTTTCTTCTCTCTTTATTTGTTATTCTCCTTCCATGTATTATTATTATTTTTTTAACTTAATGTACTCCATACTAGCACAAAGAAGTCTATAAAACATTTTCTTCCAAATGTAAGCAATATTCTATTCAAGATTATTTGATAATGGAGATTTTTTTCTTTTCTTTTGAAGTTCATGTAGGTGGAAAAATACATTTGAATATTTAATTCATGTTGCTCTTTTTCCTTCGCTCTCTTTTCAATTTGCAACTCTTCATTCATTTATCAATCTTTATTATTTATATATTTTAACGTGCTCCTTGTTAGTACAAAAAAGTCTGCAAAATGTTTTAATCTAAATGTAAGCAATATTTTATTCAAGATCATTTGATAATGAAAATTTTTTACTTTTTTTGTTAAAGCTCATTTGGGTGTAAAAATACATTTGAATTTCTATTTCGTTTAGTCTTTTTCCTTCTCTTTCCCATTTATTTACAATTATTCTTTATTATCAGTCTTTATTATTTCTTAATTTATTTTTAAAATCCCCAATATCAGTACAAAGAAGTCTACAAATTGTTTTTCTGCAAATGTAAGCAATATTTCATTTAAATTATTTGATAATGGAGTTTTTTTTACTTTTCTTTTGAATTCCTTTTAGGTGAAAAAATACATTTGAACCTTTATTTGATTTTGCTCTTTTTCCTTCTTTCCCTTTTCTATTTACAACTCTTCTTTAATTTACCAGTCTTTATTATTTATTCCTTTATATATAATAGACTCACTATTAGTACAAAGAAGTCTACAAAATATTTTCATCCAAATGTAAGCAATATTTTATTTAGGATTATTTGATAATGGAGATTTTTTACTTTTCTTTTGAAGTTCTTTTAGATGGAAAAATACATTTGCATTTCTATTTTGTTTTGCTCCTTTTTCTTTTCTTCCATTTCTATTTACAACTGTTCTTTCATTTATGAGTCTTTATTATTTATTTATTTATTTTTAGTAGGCTCAATAAAAATGCTCAATTTTTTTTTTTTTTTTTAAATTTTTTTTTTATTTATACCATTAAATTTATTTGATTTTAAAACATATTGCCTTTTTAAATCATTCTGTTATATAAATTAACAAATCATATGATAACAGGTACTTGATGGTGGAAATTTGTTATTATTTATAGCTGTTAGATATTTAATTAATGATTAACTAAATTATTAATTATAATGTGTAAATGTTTTCACATTACAAAACAAATGACGATGCTTTGAAATATGAAACTCGCCTTTTTCAAAATATTTAGTATAAACAGTTAAAAAGTTTTAAGAAAAACTTTAACTGACGTTATTTTTTTAAAACAAATCACGATACCTTAAGATATTAAATTTGTCTTTTTCAAAAGCTTTAGTATAAACATTTAAAAAGTTAAAAAAAAATTAACTGACGACATTTTTATAATTTTATAATATGTGTATTCTTTTTTCAGAAAAAGAAAATATTTCAAAATCTCTTATCATACAATGGTTTTAATTTAAAGAACTGTAATCATTCTTAAAATAAACATTTTAAAGCAATGTCTTTTTTAAAACATTTATAAAATATTTTTTATTACTTAAAATTTATGAAAATTTTTCTCTTTAGTTCATAACTTAAATATCAGAAGACATTCTTGCATATCTTTTTTAATGTATATAATTGATATATACTTTGAACATATATATTGTTTTAAAATTTTTAAGCCTTTTCTTTTAAACTAAAATATTTTAAATCCCACATTTTAAGCGAAGTTTTGGCTTTTAATATTTATCTGCTTCTAATATTGTGATGTACGCTGAGTTAGTTATTTTAAAAATTCTTAAAGAAAAATCAGCCTCTTCCCCCCCCCCCCGTTCAGGCTTACATATAAATGCATATTGATAACCTATGTTTTATGTCATTATTTCACTAATAAAAAGCTCTGTTTCGTAAGCGCTTCTTCAAATTCTTTCGCCACTTTTCCATGAATGTTAAAGAAATAGTGAAAATGAGAGTTTTTTGCTTTTTTCTTGAAGTCCATTTAGGTGGAAAAATACATTCGAGTTTCTATTATATTTTACCCCTTTTCCTTCTCTTGTTTTTCTTTTTACAACTCTACTTTTATTTATTGATCTTTATTTTTATCCGTTTATTTTGATGGCCTCAATATCATTTCAAAGAAGTCTGTAAAATATTTTTCTTCAGATATATGTGGTATTTTATTTAATAATAGAAAAAACATAAAAGGAAAGGTCTTAAATAATTTGAATTTTTCCATTAGCAATAAATTTTTTGCTTTCACATATTTTTCAATATACATGCGATTTTATCGCGTCCATTTAATATAGCAAAACCTAATAAAGCGGAATGTCATGGGCCTGGAGAAATATTGCGTATTAGAGAGGTTTTTATAATAGCAGGTATAATTGTACGATACACTGTAAAAAAGTCCGTAAAATTTACGCCAAAAACTGCTGCCAATATTCTTGCCAGCAGTTTTTGCCGTTAAAATTGCAGTAAAATTAGATGTAATTTTTTTAATTACATGCAGTTTTACAGCAATTTTTATGGCAAAACTGCTGTCAACATTGCTTCTAGAAATTTATGCCGTAAATTTAATGGACTTTTTACCGTGTATTTTTTCATGAAACCATGGATTTTTTTATGTGCGATGCAGGATTCCATTATAAACAGGTTACATTTTCATAGTATTTACTGTGCTTTTATGTATTGATTTAGAAACCACTGTTCCATTTTATTTGTTTCTCTGTTCCGTTTTGTTGCTACGAATCTGGACACAATAGTTTGTTGTCACATTTTTACTCGTGACTCCAATATTTCTTTTGAAAATAGGTTAGGAAACAAACATAGAAAAAATCCTACAATCGCTCTTTCCCATATACAATTATGGATGGCATATATCTAATAATAGAAAATTATCGCCATTTATCTTAGTTAATTAATTTTAAATTCTTATAATCTTTTCCTCTTTCTTTTCATAATATCTTGGCATATTTATTATGTTTTAATCACCTACGTTTTATTTATGCATTTTTTATTTTCTTATTTGAAAAAAAAAAAAAAAAAAAAAAAAAAAAAAAAAAAAACCCTTAATCTGTTAACAACGCTTTCCTTAAAACGCTTTAATTTATTTTATTATTCATTTGTTTTTTAATATTATTTATTTACATTTTAAACTACCATTCCATATCCTATGATTCCGTGCAAAACGGCGCGCCCCTAAGACGGATTACCTATAAGATATATTCCTTCGATCAACTTTGAGAACTTACTTTTTTTTTTCTACCGCCCGTTTAGATTTCGCATTTGTTAGTGATATGCCCGCCATCTCAAAACTTTGTTGGTCACACTGAACTTTGTTCTCAGATTCAGTATTCATACGCTCTTTGGTGTATAACGACATTAGTTTGGCTTAGAACACGGAATCCTATATTTTTTCGTGTTGCTTCAATAATCCGCATCACCTAGATATAGCTTTTGGTCAATAGTTTTTGTTTTCTAGTATGTTAAAATTTATCCTATTTTCTCAGATGGATTAAGTCTCAGACATGAGTCCAAAATCAGTGGAGTATTTTTTATTGACTTGACAGCAAATAAAGTAATTGGACCCTCTACATTGCTTGTTTATTTAAAGGGGAAATTTCTTATCGAATTTTAAAACATTACTTTCATTCTGAAATCATGTGTTTGACTGCAAATCGGATTAATATAATCTATTAATCGCATTTCATGAGCTATTATTCTGCGGGTGACCCATCTAATTCTCTGACCTTCTCTTATGCGGAACTGATTTTTACGAAAATTCGACGCGTTTTGCATCCGCGTAGCGGAATTAATTTATGAGAGAAGCATAATAGAGGCATGTGATTCAAATCATCATATTATACATACTTGAGAAAAAGATTCAAGGAAATTTTTCCCCTGTGTTTTATTTTCAGAAAATATTTAAAGTGGAAAAAAATCTTTAGAACTCTAAATTCAAGAGGAAATTTCAATGCATATTTTTTTTTTTTCAATTTACTTTGTCTTATCTTTTACTTATGCATATTCTTTTGTTTTTAGACCTTTTCATTCAAATTTCAGTAATATTTTTTTACCGCATGAAACGATGCATGAGAACAAATAATTAAATTTTTTTTCAAAGTGCATGTCTCATTGTTGCTTCTTATTTAATTCGTAAAGCAAAAAATTAAACGAAGGCTTGGGAAATTTAAGGTGTGACAGATTTAGCAGTACAGTTTGGATTCTCTATTTTAAAACTAAGTTCACATTTAGATTTTGTTAGACGAAATTTTAAGCGTTTTCTTTTCCCAGTGTTTTTAAATTATTATTATTATTATTATTATTATTATTATTATTATTATTATTATTATTATTATTATTATTATTATTATTATTATTATTATTATTATTATTATTATTATTATTATTATTATTATTATTATTATTAATCAAGTAAATTTTATAATTTACATGAATTTAAAAATCAAATCATTCAAACATAAAAACATGCATTAATGTGCGCATATATGTTATAAAATAGCTGCAAATAGTCTTTTTATTATTATGTAAGTATATAATATATATTATAATCTGTATGAAAATGTGTACATGTATTTAATCGAATACATAAAAATATGCAATTTTGTATATTAAAAACATATGCCATAGAATGCAAACACAGTATAAAAATTAGAGTTAATAATTCTTAATTATCCTTTTCCAAAACTCATTTTTTATTTTGTAATTCAGTTTACAAAATCATAAAAGGATGCATTAGTAAGTTTGTATTGATTTTTTAAGATGATTCTAAATATTCATAATGTTGTTAGCGTGCAAGTTTGTTTGTCTTCATAAGCTATATCTTGTTTTTTTCACCTATCTATCTATCTCTCACTGTCTGTCACTGTCTCTCTCTGTATATCGGTCTATTTCTATCTGTCTATTAAAATCCGAATTTAAGGGCTTCACAAATTACAAATATTCATTCTAAGACTTACGTAAGACTTTTCATAAAATTATTATCGATATTTCTATCATTAAAATTTTATATATGTAGGGTAGATGTACATACGCTATAAAATATATCTAAAATATATATGTTTTTATATTATAAGATTACATTATGCACTAAAAAAATTAAAAGTTGAAGAACGAATACTTATTGGGTGTTTTATGATCATTTTACATCTTTTTTTTTTTTTTTTTTTTTTTTTTTTTTTTTTGTCATTACCCATAAGTGTTTTTCCTATTACAATGCCTTTTGAGACCAAAGCAATCAATGTAAAAGGATTTTTGATTCTTCAGTTTTTGCGTTTCTCCCCGTTGCTAATGGGATAAGACTATATATTTCGAATGCAGTCCTTGATTCCCTAGGGGAAATTTTTTCAACAACCGTTTGTATTTTAATGAAGAATTTGGTTTTGCGTATCTGAAAACAGGAGGTTTAATTAATTTACTTTAATTAATGCTGCCGATTTTCTGATTATATATATTTTTTCTTTTAGAAGTATCATGTATAGCTTATAAAGAAATAAAAAAATATTAGATTTATTTTATTTCTACTTACATAAAATCAGTGATGTAGTCTTTAAAAAAAACAGAGGGTAAGCTCTCTAGAGACCGTTGGCATACCCTAAAATCCATATACCATAGTTTTCTCGAGAAAAAGAGAATATACGATGGTCCCTAAAAAAAATCCAGAAGGTATACGGCGTATACTCTCGTATACCCTCCACTACATCCCTGCTAAGAATATACTCATTCAGTTGCACAAAGTTTTTAATACTTACGTATAATCCATGCCATGTGGTACAACTGGGCCAATTATTAATTACAATAACGTTTACTTTTAGACTACTGTATAGTTTATTTATTAAAATTTTCGGTTTATTTTTATAGGTTTTTTTAAATTATTTATTTATTATATTTATTTATAAAATTTCAATTATTCATTTATTTTTTGTTACTTACTATTTATTACTATTTTTAACAATGTTAAATTTCTGTTTTGAACGCAATTGGTAATAATAAACAAGAATGGTCACCCATTGTCAACTTGTCAATTACTTTTGTCGATTTATCCTCTGCCCCGGATAATATGTAAGTACTTATTCTTACTTACATAACATTTGAGATAGCAATTTTAAACTTTTTTGTAAAGAAGTATTGTTTTATATGGATTTTAGATAGAGTTGTTTTATTATTTATTTATACATGTGATTGTTGCTATATTATTTTCAATGATTTTATTTGTCAGACTAAAAAAATATTTTCAAAACATCGAATTCTTGAATTATATAAGAATTTCCGAATGGTAATTTAGTATTTTGTGATATTTAAACTAAACCATGATACTATATTTGTTTTATTTTTTATTTGTTTGCTTATAGAAAAAAATACTTTTTTTTCTGTTTTATCAGTATATATATATATATACATAGAATCAGAAGGGATAATTATGACTACTTTGTACATTTGTAACATTTTTTTTCTTTTTTTTTTATTTGGAAAAGGAATATTTTTAGTACAGAGTAAGTAACTTTGACCCTTTCGAAACGTCTGTTTAAAGTTTAAATTCTCGAATCTAGGAAAAAAAGTGACATAAACTACAAAAGCGGAAAAAGTGACACGGAAAAAAAGTTACCGGAAAAAGAGTGACAAGGAAAAAAGTTACCGGATAAAAAAGTGACAAGGAATTGATCATTGATTTTGGGGATTCATTGGTTAAGTATGAAAGGGGGATAGGGGGGGAGGCTCATAATTTAGGTAAATGGTTTTTCATGCTGAATTAACTGTATTGTTTCAATTTTTCGATATCCGTTCATACTGAAAAGACGCTTGCCTGATTAGTTTTGGGAAGGGACGATTACCCCCCCCCCTCATCCGCATAAGCATAATGGGGGGAGACCCCCCCCCTTAAATTAAATAAATGGCTTTTTACGCAGGATTATCCGATTTGCTTTAAATTTTGATGTAAGTTCATTCTGACAAAGCATATCTCTGAATAGTTATGGGGTTATTTTGCTAATTAAAAAGGAGGGCGTGGGCGATTATCCCCCCCCCCCCTAAATTAGATAAATTGTTTTTTATGCACACTTATCCGATGTATTTCAAATTTTGGATATATGTTCTTTCTAATAAAGTGAATCCCTAAATAGTTTTAAGGGTGTTCTTAAATAAAAAAAGGCAACTTTTGACACATGCTTTAACTTATTTTTGTTTGGAAATGCATGAAAGTAGCAGGTGTTGTTATTCAGAAATATCTAATTGCACTGAATATTCTGTTTTATCAAAAAGCGCAATAGAGTTTTCATAACAAGCCTTCAAAGTTGACGTTTTTGAGCAAATTTCCCGACGAAAGCAGAAAAACCGATCGAAAGCAGGAGAAAAACGGGTGATCACGTGATCGAAATAGCTTAGAACTGGATAGGTAATTTAATTATCATAAAATGAAAAAGTAAGATTAATTCAAAATCGCTTCCATAATCAGGCATTCCATTTTTATAACTTTCTGTTAAAAATGAATTTGTAAATGTGTCAAAACGGTTTGCGCTTGTTGAGCGAATCAGTAAAGAACACCCTTAAGGGTTTAATCTCTAAGTGTAGAGGGGGGACGAAGAATATAACCCTCCTTAAATTAAATAAATGGCTTTTTACGCAGAATTGTCCGATTTACTTCAAATTTTGGAAGTAAGTTCATTATGAACAGGCGAATACCTGATTAGTTGTGGGTTATCCCCGTTCCCCCCCTCCCTCTATACTTAGCTATTAAACCCTTAAAACTATTCAGGGATTCACTTTATGAGAAAGAACCTATATCCAAAATTTGAAATACATCGGATATGTGTGCATAAAAAAATCAATTTATCTAATTTATAGGATGGGGAATAGTCACCCCTCCTCTTTTTAATTAGCAAAAGAGACCCATAACTAATCAGAGATACGTCTTACCATAATGAACCCATGTCCAAAATTCGAAGCAAATCGGATAATTTTGCTTAAAAAGCCATTTATTTAATGTAAGAGAGGTTATCCCATGTCCCCCCTTTATATTTAGCCATTAAACCCTTAAAACTATTCAGGGATTCCCCTTATCAGAAAGAACCTACATCCAAAAATTGAAATACATCAGATAATGTGTTCATAAAAAAAAATCTAATTTAAAGGGGGACTATAGTCACCCGCTCCCCCTTTTTAATTTGAGGAAAAAAAAAACATAATTAATCAGAGATACGTCTTATCATAATGAACCCATGGAAAATTCCAAGCAAATCGGATAATTCTGCGTAAAAAGCTATTAATTTAATTTAAAAGAGATTATCCCCCTGTTTCCTTTCTTATCAAAAAGCATTATGAAAAGCATTATCTATATGCAAATTTCACACACGTTGGATAATTCTGCATAAAAACCCATTTATCTACTTTAGGGCGGATGGGGAGAGGGTTTAATCGTCCCTTCCCAAAAGTAATGAGGCAAGCATCTTTTCAGTATGAACGCATATCCAAAAATTCAACCAATACAGTTAATTCTGCATGAAAAACCATTCACCTAAATTATGAGCCTCCCTCCTTATCCCCCTTTCATGCTTAACCAATGAATCCCCAAAATCAATATTCAATCCCCAAAATGAATTCCTTGTCTCTTTTTTTCCTTGTCACTTTTTTTCCGGTAACTTTTTTCCGTGTCACTTTTTTCCGCTTTTGTAATTTATGTCACTTTTTTCCCGGTCACTTTTTTTCCGTTTACCTAAATTTTCATAGGTGCTGTTTTCTTTTAAGGGTGTATTTCGATTCAAACTGTTTAGTTTCCGATTTATTTTTAAATTCATTTTTGCTCTCATATGCATCAAATTGGTAAATTGTCTTTTATAGAAAGTGCACAAGGTGCCGTAATTGTCAATTCTTTGATAAATGCCAAAAATATTGCAAAAAAAGCAATCAAAAATGGCATTTCGAACCGATTTTTCCGAAGCGGTTATCTGCGAACGAAAAAAAAAAAAAATCCCTGTCGGCTGGGCCTATAGGCGGAGGTAGATTTCGAAGAGTGCTCAATTCTACAAAAAAATATATAATTAGAGATAAACCCAGTTTAATAACTTCATTTGGCCGTTTATGAAAAATTTTTAATTTCATTTTTCTTCAAAAACTGGTTTTATCAGAATCATCTTAAGAAAAATTCAGCTCAAATGCCCGTTTTGACAACATATTTTGAAATAGATTCTGAATTTATTAAAAAAATCGACCAAAACAGTACATTATACAGCTCCTAAATAACAAAAAACTGTCAGTTGAATGCATTTGAGAAAAAAATTGAATTTAAAAATGAATCATAAAATAACCTATTTGTTGTTTGAATACATACTTAATTCTTTATTCATGATTGCTCGGAAAATTTTGTGCGAAATACTCACTTTGACAGTATTTTAAAAAATATATTCTATCTTTATCAAAAAACTGGCCAATGCGTCACAAGTTCCTAAATAAGAGGATCTGTAAATTGGATGCGTTTGAGAGCGAAAATGGATTTTAAAACGAGTCATAAAAAACGCAATTTGCTATGTGAAAACTTCCTTCAATTTTCAAATCACAAAGACTTCGGGAAATTCTGTTCAAAATACCCTTTTTGGTAGCCTTTTTAAAAATATATTCTGTCTTTATCAAAAAACCGATCAATGCATCACATTATATAGTTCCTAAATAAGAGGATCTGTAAATTGGATGCATTTGAGAGCAAAAATGGATTTAAAAACGAGTCAGAAAAAAACGCAATTTCTTATTTGAACACTTCCTTAAATTTTCAGTCACAATGATTTCGGAAAATTCTGTTCAAAATACCCTTTTTGGTAGCCTTTTTTGAAATATATTCCGTCTTTATCAAAAAACTGACCAATGCATCACATTATATAGTTCCTAAATAAGAGGATCTGTAAATTGGATGCGTTTGAGAACAAAAATGGATTTAAAAACGAGTCAGAAAAAAACGCAATTTCTTATTTGAATACTTTCTTCAATTTTCAGTCCGGATGACTTTCGGAAATTCTGTTCAAAATGCTCTTTTTGGTAGCCTTTTTTGAAATATATTCTGTCTTTATCAGAAAATTGACCAATGCGTCACTTTATACAGTTTCTAAATAAGAGGATCTACCATTTGGATGCGTTTAGAATCAAAAATGAATTTAAAAATGAGTCAGAATATAAGCAGTTTGGATTTGAGGGGTTTTTTTTCCAACTCCTATTTTTGTTTAATTTCTTTTTGCTATACGAATTGATCCTATGAAAAAGTTGTCAATATAAAAGTTGTAGATATTTTTGAGAAGATGTAAAATAAATTTAATCAGATTTGATATCTTAAAAATTGACGGAGTTATGGATTTTTCTCTTTTTTCAGCGCCCTTTTTCTTTTCGTTTTTAATTTTTTTCGTCGGTAAAAGTTGGTCCTATCAAAAACTTGTAAATACAAAAGTTTTAGATAATTTTAAGACCATTTACAAAAAATTTAGTTGGACTTGATATCTTGAAAATTGACGAAGTTATGAATTTTTTTCTCTCAAAATCCCTGTTTTTTTCGCCCCTTGAGGTTCTAAATTTATCAAAAGTCTGTCATGCATATACTTTTGGCCAATTTTTAAGAAGTAATATAAACTTTAAACCGATTCGATATCTACTTTAATTAAGAAGTTATGGCGTTTTTTCGGTTTTCACAAAAACGCCCCCTATTCCGACCCCCTTGGTCCGATTTTGCCCATTAACGAACTTAGCCAAGATTTTATCCCCTTTGATTTTATGTACAAGTTTGGTGGAGATTGGTGAAAAATTATAGAAGTTATCGTGTCCATAAAAAAGTGAGATATATAGATAGATTGATAGATAGATAGATAGATATATAAACTGGTGCGATTGCAATAGGTAGTATTTCTTACGAAATCTACCTAAAAAAAGAGTCCTACTAAGAAGATAATTGCTTATAAATCAAAGTTTAATGAATGGAACGTAAAATGACATCACACGGCACCTTATACGTCTCTTCAAAAATCTCCTCAGCAAGTTTCATGTTTCTACATTTAAAATGTGTCTGAAATTGTATCAGAAAATTTGGAGCTGTTGAAGGTGAAAAAGCGTTTTTTTCGAATACAACATTAAGTTAAAAGGGTAGTTATAATTACCCAATCAAAATTTTACAGTCACAAAAGTTTGGGGAATTAAGACCACTAGTGTGGATATTATGACCACTATAATTTCTCTTTATACTTCCCTATGCACATTTTTTTAGGTTAATTGTGACCATTAGAAGTCCAAACTGACAAAACCATTTAGGAAAAAAAAAAAAAAAAATCAGTAGTCTTTGTTTCAAATTGCTATTCGGATATCAAAAAGGCTGCATACTAGTGTTAAAGAATATCTAAAATAAAAATACATTATGAGTTCAATATACAGGGTGTTTCGCTACCAGACCGACAAACTTTGAGGGATGATAGTAGACACGAAGACAAACATTATTAAATAGGAAGCCATGGGGCGCAAACGTCTTCTGTAGGAGTTAGGGGCTATTAAAATTTAAGGTCCAAAATTTCAAAAGATGATAAAAAACGGAAAAAAATCGATTCATTTGCGGTTTTCACTAAAATTATTCATTAAATAACGATTTTTTTAGAATTTTTTTTTAAAAGTTACGTTCAAAAATTGTCGATAGGGGGCGATTTAGACTTTAGAGTAATGAACAACTACTTTGATAAAAAGTTAATTAAATCCAATTGATTATTAAATCATCAGATTTTAAAATATTCACCTTTTATATACAACTACTTTTTACCGTTATTTTGTGCATGTGGTTGAAATTATTCTAAAGTTTAGACTTTAACTTAAATTTTAAGCCCATAATCGGAAACATTGGGATCGGTTAACTAGCGAAAATTTAACTGTGAACAGAGGGGGAAATTTTAAATGCTCATAAATATTGGACAAACAAATCGATTTTGTTGCGGTTTGGGTGTAAATCATTCCCTTGGTAATTATTTTATTCTAAATGACGTACAGCATTGATGTCCCCATTTTTTGATAGAGGGCGCTTTCGACACATCTCCGAAGTTTCAATGGCATTACTCCTGTATGTTTTACTACCAGACCAAGATACTTCCAGGATGTGTTAGGGAGGCAAAGATGACTCGGAATCATATTATAATGTAACGTCGAAAATGCCTTTTTTACGAGTTAGGGTTAAAAGAAGCAGAGAAAAAAGCAACTTGATAATTCTACAACACGTTCTGTCGGAACTTCTGGTAAAAGCACATGTTCCTCTTTCGTTGCACCACTCTATAGCACGATGGAGCTCCTCCACATTTTACCAATGATGTTCGCAGACACCCCAACATAACATATGGACAGCGGTGGATAGGTAGTGGTGGCCCGGTTCGTTGGCCTGCCAGATCGTCGCACCTACTTCATTATATCAATTACTTTTTTTACCTACCTTTATTTTATTAGTGTATAATTTTTCTATATTTTTTTAATGAACGTTGCTGGGTGGGGCTAGTTGAGCTCAAACCAATTGGTAGCCTTCCCCCCCCCCCCCACCTGGCTCAATCTGAATCTGAATCTGTATGGACTTCTTCTGCTGGGGTCAAATGAAAAGCTGAATGTATGAGACTCCCGTACCGTCAGTGGAAGACCTCTTTCTCAGCTCGAATTTCTGTAGCTGCCAGAAAGCTGTCCGAGATGCCAGGAATTTTTCTAAGTGAGAGGAATTGCATGCATCGCTGCTGTCAAACATGCCCGACTGCTTCTGGTCTTAATTTCGGACACCTTTTGTAGTAAAACCCTTAACTAAATTGTTTTCTTCCACATTAACGTGTTGCTGTTTCACTACCTGTTTCTGTTGCTTTTTTCTCTGCTTCTTTTAACCACAACTCGCTAAAAGTCAACGTTACATTCCTATGTGATTCCGAGTCGCTTTGCATCCCTAACACTTCCTGTTAGTATGTTGGTCTGGTAGTTAAACACCTAGGAGTAATGCCATTGAAATTTAGGAGATGTGTCGAAAGTGCCCTCTATCAAAAAATGGGGACACCAATGCTGTACGTCATTTTGAATAAAGTAATTACCAAGGGAATGACTTACATGCAAACCGCAACAAAATCGATTTGTTTGTCCAATATTTATGAGCGTTTAAAATTTCCCCCTCTTTTCACAGTTAAATTTTTGATAGTTAACCGATCCCAATGTTTCCGATTATGGGCTTAAAATTTAAGTTAAAGTCTAAACTTTAGAATAAATTCAACCACATGCACAAAATAACGGTAAAAAGTAGTTGTTCTTTACTCTAAAGTCTAAAGCGCCCTCTATCGACAATTTTTAAACGTAACTTTTAAAAAAATTTCTAAAAAAAAATCGTGATTTAAAGAATAATTTTAGTGAAAACCGCAAACGAATCGACACTTTTTTCCGTTTTCTATCATGGTTTGAAATTTTGGACCTTAAATTTTAATGACCCCTAGATCTTACAGAAGACATTTGCGCCCCATGATTTCCTATTTAATAATGTTTGTCTTCGTGTCTACTATCATCCCTCAAAGTTTGTCGGTCTGGTAGCGAAACACCCTGTATAAACACGACACAAATTTTTTTCTTTACACAGTTTTCTCAAATATGGAGTTCTTCACAATTATCTCCTGGTCATAATTACATCTTTTGACCCTACGTACAAAAATATTAACGAAAGGTAATCTCCAATTTTACTTTTTCCTTAACTTTTCTATCTCTTTTTCTATATCTCTTTACTTTACTACATGCATATTTTATAATTACTTCTTCAGATTATTCATTTTAGAGCTAAGCAAATGAGTAAAACACGCCTGCTTTGTTCAATTTATTGTACCTTTATTTTACGTTACTTTATTTATTCTTGTTTTTCATTGGAGATTATAAATCATTAAAAAAAATTATACGCAAAATTCACTTTTGAAAAATCTTTCTACCTTATTTTTACTGTTAAACAACATTTAAAAAAAGGAAAACAGAACATTTGTATGCATTATTCTAAATGAGGTTTAAATATAACTTTATCCTTAACTTTGAAGTCTCCCTTTACTGCATCTATCCCTTTACTGTTAAAAACCATTTTAAGAGAAAAGAAAAGAAAAAAAGAAAAACATTAGTATATTTTATTTTAAATGAGGCTTCAATTTTTTTTTCTTTGTAACTTTGCCATCTCTTTTCATATGTATTTTTCCTTCACGCATCTTTTACATTTTCTTTTTGGACAAATTCATTTGGTTTTAAGTAATTAAGAATAACATTTATGCTGTTATTTAGCTTAATTTTACGTTACTTTTTTCATTTTTGTTTTTCGGTGGAGATTTTGTAACATTTTTGAAAACATACTTATACCGAAAATCAACTTCTGAAAAGTCTTCCTCTATTGCTTTTACTGTCAAAAAATATTTAAAAAGGTGAAAAACCATTTGTATATTTAATTCTAAATGAATCTTCAATTTCATTTTCACCTTAACTTATTTCCATTTATTTTCACATTTCTCTTTACTGGATGCAACTTTTATGGTTTCTTCTTGTAAAACACATTTGGGAACAAAATAATTCGGGATAACATTTGTGCTGTTATTTATCTTTATTTTACCCACTTTACTTATTTTTGTCGGCCATTGGAATTTTGGTTGCAAATCAAAGGAATTTCTTAAAAAGATGCTAAATTAAGCGAAAAACACCGATGAACGTTTTAAAAAGATTATTAAGTTATTTTACTTTAGCTGTTTGGACTTTATGTAGGGAATTTTCATAGTATAATGCCATGTTTTGTTAAAAAAAAAAACCCTAAAAGTCTATTTCTTAATATTTAGCCTAGATATTAATTAAGTTATTTTTGAAGTATTTAAACCTTGTTTCAGATAGCAAAATTAATTTCATGAGCTTTTAAACAGTTTTGTTTTGCTCTTATATTTAATTATTATTTAGCACTGAATTAATACACAAATGTCTATTGGGCTTAAATATAAACTACGTTAAACAAAAGTTTATCGCAATTAAATTTAGTTTTAAATATAAAGTTTTCGAGTAAAACATAAATTTTTATAGTATTTATTTTCATTTTTTATTCTACTTTTAAATTAAATTTTGGTGTTTTGAAATGCATTAGAGGTTTTACTATCCTACGTTATACTTTGTTTTTCAATCCGTATTTCTTAAGCTAATTATGAGCAATTTCTGTTCTGGCTATTGTCTTCTTGAAGAGTTCATGATAGTGTTGAAAACAATAAAGCTAATCAACATCTTAAATTATGATCAGATATATATATAAAATTTCAAATTTTTAGCTACCTTTCTCATTTGCCTAAGTTTAGTGTTTACCATAACTTGAGCACTGATATTTTTTTACTTATATTTCTTGTTAAACTTTTAAAATTATGGTGTATTCAAAATTTTAAGGAATTATTGCCTAGTGCAAGTTACTGTGCTGGGTACTATACCAATAATATTAATAACAAATACTAATAATAAAATAAAATAAAATAAAAAATAAAAAATGGGGTGACTCTACTCGAATTTCTGAATGAATTTTACGTTTCCAGATAATATTACTTATAATAAAATCCATGAGTAGGAAAGTGCACGGAGTTGGCCATGAAAAATGTTGTTAACCATTTCGGGCAACGAATATATCATACCAGTCGGTGATAAGATGGAGGCTTGATTTCGATTCATGAAATGTATGAGAAAACTTGTCTGACTAAATACCAATGTAATATACCTCAAATGACCTCTATTCAACATATTTTGCCATGAAATATTCAAAACTAACAAAATTACTATGATGATTCGCCCATTCAACAAACCATTCAGAAATTGTATTTGAAACAAATTAAAAATAATACGTTACATAATGAGTCCTTCATTTTTTCAATTCAGTAAATAAATAATTAAAAAAAGAATTTTCGCGCATTAAATATAGTATCCACGGCTTACGTAATATGTATGAAAAAACATAGCCGGGTTCGTTCACCACAAACCGTGAGCCACAAGATTCAGTGAATAAGCAGTATCACTCTTATAAAATAATAATAATAAAAGTAATGTGATTTGCTGGAATCGACCTTTAGATATCCTGGAGACATTAGCTATGCGATAATAATGCTTTATTATACCACTACAATTTTTAAGATTCAAAATTGTAAAAACAAATTTCACAAAAATATTGATTTTTAGATTTTTATCTTATCACATATCACACACTTTCAACTACATCTTCACAAAACTTCTAACACATGCTGCATATAGAACTAGAATTAGGCGGATTTAGCAAACATCTAACATCATATTTACCCTTTAAAAGAAATCTTGTAACTCCTTTAGCTCTGTTTGTGTTTTTTCAGATTTTTTATATCTTCAAAATGTGAAGGTTTTTCTACATATGGATGAATGGACTACTTGAAAATCATACCATTTCAAAGGCATTTAATTTCTTCAGACCTCAGGTGTTTATATACTTTTTAAAATTTCAATTATGGATTTATTTTAACAAACTCATAACTAAGAAGGATCGAACAGTGATAAAAAAAATTATTTTTATTTTTATACATAATGTTTGATGATCCATGGTAATTCAAAAAGTATTTTTTGAGAATTTCTTAGGATTTTTCTATTTTATTTTATTTTATTTATTTATTTATTTTGTATTGCAAAAACACCATAAATCATAAAGTAAATATATATATTTAGTTATTTTTTATTACTAATGTACTTTACGAGTAAAATCTTAATGCACATTAACATTATTTACGTTTTGATTTTTGTACATTGTGCACATTTCTGCTGCAAGCTTTATATAACGCATAAAAAAATGCTACAATGAACAAATTGTTATTTGATGTAGTTCTGCTATTTGTTGAGCTCCATTCACACAAAATTCTTTCTTTCTTTCTTTTTCTTTTTTTAATATTATTTATATTTGTGGAATTATTTTGCAACATGCGTATTCTATAGGTTATATCAGGTCTAAAGAGGTTATGGGTCAAATGTGCAATATTTTGATAATTTTTGCTTTAAAAAATTCTATATACAAAATTAGTAATTTTCTATGTATTTTCCAGTTGTATTCTCTTATTCTCTTTAAATCTATTGCTAATAAAAAATCTGATCTTTAAATTACATCTTTGACTCACAAAGAAAAAAATGGAAGTGAAAAAAAATAATGATAGTAGCGTTTTAAAAGAAATGGTTAAATTTTAACTTAAAAAAGTAATTTAAAATATATGTAAAATTATGTGTATTTGATATTTATGTAATAATATCTAAAAATATATTTTAAAAAGCTGATATCATTTTTTGTGTGTGTCTGTATCGATTCACCTTAGGATTTTGCCTTAAATATACTTTTTAGTAACTTAAAACTATTAGAAAAAAAAGCCTTAACTTTTCTTACCAACCATATGCATAAACGGTAATTATATACTTAAAAAATTTCGTTAGGAAAAAACCCAACAAACAATGTAAAATTTAAAATGTAAAATGCAAAGTGTGAAAGCCGCTTCCACGAAAACCCACTTCCTTTCTTTTTCTTGTCAGAATCATTTTAAAAGAGGAAAACCATTTGTATACTTAATTGTGAATAAGGCTCCAATCCCTCTTTTTCCTTAATTACTCCATCTTTTGCTTGATTCTGCCCTTTGACGTCACATCTGTTTTTCCTACATGCATCTTTTTACATTTTTTCTTGGGTAAAGCCATTTGGGAACCAATTAATTAAAGAAAGCACTTGTCCTGTTAATTTGCTTTATTTTATTTTATGATTAATTTTTGTTTTTCGGGAAGATTTTGTAATTTTTTTCAAAACTATTGCAAAGAATTATGCAAAATCGAAATACAAAAAGATAAGATATATTTAACTGATGCATAAATATTTGTTTAGTTAATTTATTTGAATTTAACTTAAAGAAGTTATAAACAATACTATTAAGAATCTTTTACGATATTTGTTTTAGTGTTTAACGACGAATTAAATGAAATTACTTTTTTTACGCATTGAATTATGTTAAAGGCAACAAAATTAGTTTTATGAGATTGTAAAATAGTTTTCTTTTGTCATGGTTCTTAATTAGACAATAATACTTAAATATGTACAATAAAGCAAAAACCTCTACACTGTTAAAAATAAATCTGTGAATTCCAGGTGAAACTACCGGCAGCATTGTAGCCGAACTGTTACCGTTCCGTAAGTAGATTTTCCGTTGTGGGACATACAAGAAAGTAAAACTCCGTTTGAAGAAGCGGTAACTTTCTGTTACAAAGTCTGATTTTCAATGATAATAATTTAATATAATTTTTAAAATTAATAAATCGATTAATCGTCAAAGAATTCGAAATTACCGAGTGATTTTAAGCTGCTATGTTATTTTACTTATTATTATTATTGCAGAATTTAGTTCACGCCGTCCTCAGGATCGAACTCGGGACCTTTTGATAGCGGAATAAATCCTTACTAACCGAGCCAAAGCTGCTGATGCAGGGGTGTACAAAATATGTCTTTTATGAGTTAGTGGGAAAATCGCTTGTGCTTTTTAAAGATTTCCTTTCAAATACATTCTTTATAATATTTGTAAACGGTTTATTTTATTTTATTTTAGACTGGTGCATAATGCTTATTATTTTTTAAAATCAATTTTTATTTTTTAAACAGTTTAAATAAAAAAACCACTGTTTTTTTTTTTTTGAATGAATGAATGAATGAATGAATGAATGAATGAAAAAAAAACTTTTTATTAACAACTTTTTTTTAGAAAAATAATGTTATCAGACAATTTTTTGAAATTGTCGTATACTATTTATTTATTTATTTATTTATTGGCTAATTAATTAAAAGATTTTTTAATAAGAAATAAGAGAAAAATAAACAGAAAAAATGTAATTTAAAAGGGACTTTTTATGTTTTCATTATTTCGTGTCGCCAGTGGGATACGAACCCACAATCTGCGATCGCAGGCAATTAGCGGTACGGTGCCTTGACCACTCGGCCACGGAGCATTTTACACAACGGAGTGTCTCCGTTTTTTGTTTTTATTTCCACCCGTTTCGTTATTTTCAGGAAATATGGTGGGATTTGCTGATTTGTAACGGTTGGCTGGTTGATTTTTGTCGTCCGATTATCTACGCTAGGGATATAGGACCAGGGGGAGTGCCCTCCGTGGGGGTCTTTCTAAGGGAACCTAACCCGTATTTACGCAAGGTTCGAAGAAAACCACGGAAAACTCCGAACGGTTAGGCCGACAGCCGCGATTGGATTCGAACCCAGCACCTGCTGTCTACCAGTTGAGAGGTCCCAACCTCTCGGCCACCTGATTTGTAACGGACAATGCTCTTTTGTTGTGAAAAGGGACTTTTTCTGTGAAATTCATGAAAAAAAAATATTCGTGAATTTCAGAATTTTTTTAACAGTGTACCTGAGCTGATGTACACAGTGTTCTGTATAAGTCCAAAATTTTATTTAAAAAAAATAGGCCTACCGTAAAACTAGTTACAAAAATAGATAGAAAAACTGAAAAAAAAAATAATGACTTTAGTTAACTTCGAGACAAGATCCTTCCGTTCCACGAAGAATGTCAAGACGATATTCAATTCAAATCACAAATATTTTCGCCTGATAAATTTGACAGTAGCTACAGTTCTTCGTATATTTTGTTTCAATTCAATGAATTAATTTTTCACGGCTCCTAAAAAATGCTTCATGTACTCAATTCACACATTCTTAAATACTACTTGGGTAACCATTTTAAACAACTGAATTTTTAAATAAGCGTTTGCGAATCGTTTGCTGTAGAAAAATCTTTTCAAGTTTTTCTATCTATTGTTGTAGCTAGTTTTGCTAAAGCCCTTCTTTAAAAAAAAAAAAAAAATTAAAAATAAATAAATAAATAAATAAAATTTTAAACTTCTACAGATCTTTTTTTTTTTTATTGCCATGTTATATCGTAATGGGAAAGATTTTCATAAGGAAATAATAATAATAATCAATCAATCGAAAACGTAAAAGCCGCTTCCAAGAAATGTTTCTCTCCGTTATATTTTTTCTCAAAAATCATTTTAAAAGAGGGAAAACATTTGCGTATTTAATTCTAAGACTCCAGTCCCTTTTTCTCCTTAATTATTCCATTGACTTTACCCCCTTACATGACATTTTATTTTCCTACATGCATTCTTTATTGGGTGAAGCGATTAAAGAACTAATTAATAATAATAATAAAAAAAAAACACTTAGTATGTTACTTTAGCTTATTTTATTTTATTTTGCTTGACTTATTTTTGCTTGGAGTATTATTTTATTTAATTTTGTCAAAAGTATTTTAAAAAGCATGCGAAAAAAAATATATAAATCAAGAAGAATTTGACAAATGCTTAAATTGTTATTTAGTTAATTTAATTTGAATTTGATGCAGAGAAATTACAAACAGTGTTTTTAATTTCTATTAAAAGTTTTTTAAAATTTATATGTTGCTGATTAACTAAGAAACTAATGAAATTAATTTTTTTAACCATTTGTTATGTTAAAGGCAGCGAATATAGTTTTATGAGGCTTTAAAAAAGATTTTTTTCTGTGACAATACAGTTAATTATGCAGTAACTCTTAAATAATACAATAAAACAGAAATCTATATGCTAGCTAATGTAATATTGAAGAAGACAAAGGTCTTCTTAGACAAATAAGCAGCGAAAAACGCAAAAGTCGTTTTCACTCTCCTTCTCATAGTTCTGTTTTAAAAATTCCCTTTTAAAAATCCTTTTACAAGGGAAAAACATTTCTGTATCTAAGACTCCAGTTTTTTTCTCTTTAATTAATCATGCTCCCTTACATAACATTACTTTCCCGTACACACACTTTTTACATTTTTTGTAAGGTAAAACCATTTAGGAATTAATTAATTAAAGTAAGCACTTATTCTATTAATTTGCCTTATTTTATTTTATTTTGCTTGATTTATTTTTGTTTTGAGTTGAAATTTTTCCATTTTGTCAACAGTACTTTAAAATACGTACGAAATAAAAATACATAAATGAAGAATGATTTGACTGATGCTTAAATTGTCATTAATTAAATTAATTTGAATTCGATGCAGAAAATTTACAGACAATCTTTTAAGGTTTATTTCTTACTGTTTAGCGAAGAAATGAACAAAATTGTTATTATTTTTTAACTATTGAGTTATGTTAAAGGCAGCAAAATTAAGTTTAGGAGGTTTTAAGAAAGTGTTCTTTAGACATGAGTGTTAATTATATATTAAGATTTATATATATACACAATAAACAAAAACCTGTATGCTAGCTGATGTAATATTGAGGAAGGCAAAGATCGTCTTAGACAAATAAAGCAAATAAACAATAAAAAACATAAAAGTCGTTTCCAACCATCCTTGTTTTATTTATTTCTAAAAACCATTTTAAAATGGAAAAACGCTTATGCATATAATTCTAAGACTTAAGTTCTTTTTTCTTTTTAATTAATACTGTCCTCTTACGTCACATTTCCTTTTCCTACATGTATTGTTAACATTTTTGAGGGGTAAAGCCATAGAGATTTTTTTTTATAAAACAAAGGACTAATTTTATTATTTTGCTTTGTTTTATTTAATTTTGCTTGACTAAATTTTGTTAATTGTCGAGATTTTAATAGTCGACACAATTTTGACAAATGTGCTTCTGAAAAATAAATAAATAAATAAAAATAAACGAAGAAAATAATGACTGATGCTGAAATAGTTATTTAGTTAATTTACTTGTATTTGATGACGGAAATTCACAAACAGGGTTTTTAATTTCTATTAAGAGTTTTTTCAGATTTATTTCTTGCTATTTATCGAATAAAATAAAGATATTATTCTTTTAACCGTTGTTAAAGGAAGCAAAATCAGTTTGATGAGATTTTAAATGAGTTTTATTTTTCCTTGACGGTTAATCAAGTAGTAATGCTTAAATATATACATAAAAGAGGGAAAAAAACTAAAAATTTTCTCCCGTCTTTTTTTCTTTTCTTGTCAAATATCGTTTTAAAAGAGGCAAATCATTTGTATACTTAATCCTAAATAAAGCCCCAATCTGTCTTTCTTTTTAATTATTTCTTCCTCCCGTTGACTTTACTCACTTTACATCACAATTAACTTCTCTACATGCACTTTTTAATTTTTCTCGGGTAAAGAAATTTGGAAACTAATCAATTCAAAAAAACTATTATATTGTTAATTTGCTTTATTTTATTTTATTTTGATTGACTTATTTTGGTTTTCGCAGGGACTTTTTTAATTTTATCAAAAGTATTTCTACCAAAAAATAATAATAAAATAAAATAAAATAAAAAAGCAAAATAAAAATAAAAATATGGAGAAAACTTTGACTGATGATTAAATAGTTGTTTAATTAATTTAACTTGAATTTGATGCAAAAAATAAAAAAATAAAAAATAAAAATAAAAAATAAAAAATAAAAAATAAAAAAAAATAATAAAAATAAAATAAAAATAACAAACAGTGTTTTTAATTTTTTTTATGATTATTTCAAAGTTTATTTCTTGCTGTTTAACAAAGAAATTTAAGAAATTATATATTTTTTTAAGATTGAAGTAACTAAGGCAGAAAAATTAGTTTTATGAGGTTTTTAAAGAATTTTTTTTCTTGACATGACAGTTAATTATGTAGTAACACTTAAATATGATAAAGCAAAAACCTGTGAGCTACCCGATGTAATAAACACGAGACAGAGGTCTCCTTAGAAAAATGAAACAAATGGGTCAACAATCAAAAACCTAAAAGCCGCTTTCAAAAAATCACACCCTATTTTATTTCTTGTCAAAAACCATTTTAAAAGAGGAAAAACATTGGTGTTTTTAACTCTAAGACTCCAATCTCTCTTTCTTTTTAATTAATCCTAAAATTTACACAACATTTCTTTTTACTTCATGCATGTTTTATATTTTTAGGGGGTAAAGCCATTTGAGAAATAATTAATTAAAGAAAGCACTTTTTCTGTCCATTTGCATTCTTTTATTTCGTTTTGCTTGACTGAATTTTGTTTTTTGCAGAAATTTTTAAGTTTGAATCAGAATTTCTAAAACACATAAACGAAGAAAACTTTCACTGATGCTTAAATAGTTATTAAGTTACTTTGCTTGAGTTTCATGCAGGAAGTTAACAAACAGTGTTTCAAATTTTTATTAGGAATCGTTTAAGGTTTATTTCTTGCTGTTTTGTGAAGAATTTAATGAAATAATCTTTTTTTAACCATTAAATGTCTTTAAAGGAAGCAAATTCAAAATTATAAGATTTATTATTATTATTATTATTTTGGCCTTGACTGTTAATTAGATAGTAACATTTAAATCTATACAACAAATATAAAAGCTGCCTATGATCTGATGTACAACTGACGAAGGCAGAGATCTTAGAAAAATAAATGGAAAATGTAAGAACCACTGGCATTAAATTTTTTCTCGCCTTTTTTTTTTTTTTTTCTTGTCAAAAATCATTTTTAAAGAGGCAAATAATTCGCATACATAATCCTGAATAAAGTATGTAATTCTTAATTCGACGCAAAAAACTGTTAGTTAATATAATTATTATTTTTGGAGGTATAAGGATGTTTGTTTTAAACAATTTAGTACTACTTGAGAAGCTTGGCGTTTTATATGATTTTTTTAAACTGGTTCATCAGCAATTCCTTATAAGAGCATTACTATGTGTTAAAAATATTTAAATAATATTTAAAACGTACAAATTTTATTTTTGAATGGCGATGCAATTTATAAAATTGTCTCCACATGATTTATTTTCATATTTTATATTATGTATTTCCATGAGTAAATATAACTGTGGATCCAATGACTAGTTTTGTACTGGATAAAGCCATTTTATAACCAATTAATTAAATAAAAGCACTCGTTCTGTTAATTTGTTGTATTTTATTTTATTTTGTTTGTCTTCTTATTTTTCATAGGAATTCTGTAATTTTGGCAAAAATATTTCAAATAACAACAATAATAATAATAAGGCAATATAATAAATTAAGTAATGAATAAAAATGCATAAAGAAAGAAAAATTGCATTGATGCTTAAAATGACATTTATTTAATTAGCTAATCATTAGCTTTGGATTTAATGTAAGGAATTCGCAAACTGCGTTGCTAATTTCTTTAAAGTTTATTTTTTACTGTTTAACTGGAAAATTAATGAAATCATCTTTTATAATAACAAAGTTAGTTTTATGAGATTCAAAGGAGCTTGCTATTGCCATACCAGTTTATAAGGGGTTAATACTTTAAATATATATATAATAAAGAAAACGTGTTCGTGAGCTTTTGCATTATTGACTAGATAACTTAAATAACGTATATTGTCTTTATTGGGAATTTATTAATTTCTACATATAGGACAATTTTTACATTTAGATCGTCGAATAGAGAAAAAAAAATAGAATTTGCCCGAAAACTATAATAAATTTACGGATATTTTATGGCTTCTAAATTGTTTTTCAATCAAGTAGTTAAAAAAAATTATTTCTCCATAGAGTGAATTCCAATTACGGAGGATTAAGTCTCGCACTGAAAACGATATAAAGATCTCAGTATTTATTTTTTGGTTAATGTACCGTAAGAAATTCAGCGCTTAATAAATAAATAAAATAATACAGTAGACTCCCTCAAATCCGCAATCCTAAAATCTGCAACTTTCTAAAATCCGAACATATTTTACGGATGTAAACAATGAAACATTCAGTTCAGATGTAGGTGCAAAATTTGACTTTTTTAGTTTTATATCAATTGCATATATTTTTTAATTTGTAATTTTTGTTAAGGTTTTTGAATTCATGTTTTTTCATGAAGAAAGAATAATTTATTTCTGAAAAAATAAAGATATTGCTGATATCATTGGTAATCACAATCTTATCAAACATATTTTTGTATTAATCAAGCTTGTTTAGTTATTAAGTCTGGCTAAACCTGAAATACAGCTTCATTATTTTATGATCTTGATGTGAATTAGTAATGTACCTTTATGAGGCAAGTTTCATTGAATAAATTAGGAAAAACACATTTCATCTTTATAATGAATATTTAATTGTACATTATTGATTATTAATTTGACCTTTGCTTTTAGTATTTTTATCATTTTAAAAACTATCTAAATTTTTATTATTTTAGTTTATTACTTATTTTAATATTTTAGCATATTGCAATCATTCATTATAATTTTGATTTCATTATTAATTACATTCATATTACTTTTTTAAAAATGTAAACAAAGCAATGACCAAAAATCCGCAAAACCTCTGGTCCCAAGCTGTGCGGATTTGAAGGAGTTTATTGTATATATAAAACACAAGTTAACAAATATTTTATAGAATTACGTGCTTAAACATTGAAGTAATCATAATAAAAAAGCTAAGAGACAAATAGGATGCTAAAATTCATCCTTAAAAAGTTAAAAATTTAAACTACACAAAATGTTCTCTAATTAATATCCTGCCTGATTAAATGTCCTTTATTGTACTTTATTTTACAAAAGATAATACATATTTTTTAAGATATTAAATTACAATATATAGCTCCTAGCACTTTCTATTATAAACATAGGCATCCTCAGGGACAAAATATAAAATGTGTTGTTAGAAGTAGAGTTGCAAAAAGTCGGTTTATTCCCGGGTTTATTTCCAATAGACCAGGTTTATTCCCAGGTTTATTCCCAAAAAACCGAATTATTCCAAAAAATCCCGGGTTTTTTCCAGGTTTATTCCTAAAAACCCGGTTTATTCCCGGGTTTAAACCGGGTTTTTTCTAACCTTTGCAACGCTAGTTAGAAGGTCTTAATTTTCTACTTTCACTCTCTCGATGTTGGAAAGCAAGACCAGCGCCCAGTGAACTTGAGTGAAGAAATAGACTTTTCCTTTCCACATCAGGCGAGCGAAATATGAAAAATAAGATGTTAATAAATCAGCTCTTGTATTTTGTCACTAGGAATGACAACGTTTATACTTGAAAAGACTAAGAATTGCATAATATAATTTAACATCTTTTAATATTTTTATCATCTATTACCATAAAGCACATTTTGTTTGATTTTAACTTTAAATCCAAAAGCGGCTGTAAATAGCAAAACTTTTGCGATTTCTTATGTTATTAACCACTGTCATTAAGTTAATACGAAAGTATCACTTCCGGCAAATTCCAAATTTTACTTGGATACATAGGGTATTTTTGTATAAAATTACTTTATGGTATTGTTTGAGGAAAGAAAAAAAAAACGAATTCTAAAACACCTGTTAGAATTTTTAATAATAAAAAAAGTATTTTTCATCTATTTTCTGTATACCGTACGAAATGTTTTATAATCTGGAATATATGATTACTATAAAAGCGTTACCTTTATTTTTAAACAATCGAAATGGCTTCAGATTAATAAGCATTTATTGACAAGTCTGAAATACCAACCTAAAAGGAAAAGAAAATATGTTAAAAATGCGCTTGCGCAAGTAAATATAAATATTTATATGAATTCATATATAAACACTTGTACACATATATCACGTATAAAATGATCATCTAAATAAGTAAAAAATAAATTAAATTAAATTAAACAAGCATTTAATACATATGTAATTGAACTATGCACTTAAGTACTGAAATAACCAGAAAGAACACTGGAAACAGAAACAGTGAAATCTTTAACGATTTCTTCGGCTTACAAATGGCATGCAATTAATACGAAAGTAGTAATAAATTTGAATGAAAATATAGTTTATAATTTTCATATAAAAATGTTTTTCAATTATTGTTAGTGGGGAAAAAATGAAATGTAACAAAAACTATTAGTTTTTTCAATCAAAAATAATTTTGAGCTATGTTTTGCACAGCAGATAGTGTGTGCTCTAACCTACAAACCCATTGTTTGATTCTCTGATAATAATTTTAAAAATATTAAAAGTTAGAACATTTATCTCATTTATAGGTTAAATAATTCAAAACAATTCAAATAAGTAAACTTTTGTAAATATACTGAAGTTTTTTAGGCTTTGAGGCTTTGTACGAAATAGGCAACTCAAGTTAGCATAAAAATTAAATAAATGAATATGCTTATTAGAAATAAGATGGACTTGACCCTGCAGACGCAGTTCGACACTTCTGCAAGTTCATATAAATATTTTTGGCAAGTTTACACATTTCTAACGCATATATCTTATTTCTTATATTTTATATTGCAATTGTTCTACATATTTAAATGTTGCATAACCTGGTTTTCAAGTAATAAAATGGCATTGCTACACTTTTCAAATAGTTTAAATAAAATAAAGAATACTTTCACATTTCTGCATTTTGCTTCTCTGTTTCTCTCGGTTTTTTTTATTTCTTTCTTTACAAGAAAAGTATGGCGCAAGTTTTCTGCGGTGGAGTCATTCGGGAGAAAATTAATTAACGTAAGCGTTTGTCCTGTTATTTAGACTCCGCTCTTTTGGTTTGTTCATTTTTTACCACAGAAGACATTTTATTTACGTCAGAGATACTTCTTAAAAAAAATTAATTTAGAAAAACGTTTGAAAGTTGTACATTTTTTTTAAAAAAAAAGGACTTTCATCTTCTTAAAAAGATATTTAATTAATTAACTTTAATCATTCGTATTTAATTTAGTGAATCTTTCTGATTTGATGATTTCTTTCTGTCATTAAGGGTTTATAGTTTTCAAATTAGCAGTTGTGCCCATTAATTTTTGTGTTTAAATTTTTTATTTATTTATAGCATGATCTCGTCTTTGAAAAACGAGCGAACATTTTTCTAGAAGAGATAAAATTTACAAATTTATTTTTAAGAAAGATAAGTTAATAGTCATATTTTTTTTAGTGTTTGATATAGTTGTGCACTTGAGAATTTATATGCAATGTATAAAGAGTTTTTCTTTTTTATCGGCGACTAAATCGCAAACCATTAATTTTGAAGTGCAGTAATCCCTTAACATTTGCAAGATTTGATTATTCGCAAACTAAACAAGTCGAAAATTGCACGTCAAAAGTAAATAATGACGTGCTTTCGTACTAATGAAGTTTAAAAAGCATTCTGATCTTGGTGTAGTAGTATACAGTACTTCGGATATTGTACACGTATCCAAATTTTTTGCGTGTCCTTATAAATATTATCTGCTATCTAATATGTATGAAAACCTTTAGTAAACCTTAGCAACGTATATCGGTTTTAAAAAATGGGAAATAGTTGAATATAATTAAAACGCGTCCCAAACAATGTATTTTCTTAAACCATTATGTAATGGAATACTTTTGTGGCTACCTGTAACTTAATAATAAATATTCTTTGCATCATAAATTGTATATTTAAGTATATGATTCATAGATGCATAGCATTTTTATTTTGTTCGAAACTATGTAACATCATTAAAATGCACTTGAAACTATTTTTTCCCATTGGCCGTAATGTAACGGATTACTTCTGAATTTTCCTGTAATTAGACTATGCATCAAATTTTCCTAAAGTTTGAAATGACTTGACAAAATTGTGCAAAAGTTATATATTTTAAACTTCAAATAATTCAGTTGGGTAGTTTTTGCTCTGTTATATGCGGACAGACGGATTGAACGACGACTGTAGGTACTATGTATTTACAAAATTAAGAATGCATCTAAAAATGAAGAAAATTTCAACTTTCGTAAATACTTACCTTGGTTATCCGCTAATTTCATTTCTTAATATATATATATATATATATATATATATATATATATATATATATATATATATATATATATATATATATATATATATGTATATTTACTAACTAAACTCGCTTTCTTTCACCAAATCTATGAGCTATTTGATACTGGATAGCTGCAGCTTATATCCCACGTGTAGATAATCGGCCGACATAAAATCTGTATAACTGAACATTGCATATAAATTTCGATCGGTATTGAAGCAAAACATCGATCAATAATTCTGAAAACCCCAAAACATGCTAGAAATGAAAAAAAAAATCCTAAATTTTCTAAAATTTAAAGTTTTCATTGCAATGGAAAATTTTTAGGCAAAAATTCTATACAAAATTTAATATATCATAAAGTAAATGCTTCTTATATTTTTAAGTAAGAAAATGGCATATTTTTCAACCAATGTATTTTAAGCAAAATAAAGAATACTTTCACAATTCCACATTTTTCCTCTCTGACATTCTCGTTTTTCTGCTTCTTTCATTACTAAAAGAGTGTGACGCAAGTTTTCTGCGGTGGAGTCATTTGGGTGCAAATTAATTAATGTAAGAGTTTATCCTGTTATTTAGATTCCGCTCTTTTGGTTTGTTCATTTTTTTTACTGCAGAAGACATGTTATTTACGTCAGAGATATTCCTTAAAAAAAATTCAAATTAGAAAAACATTTGAAAGTTGCACATTTTTTTTTTTAAGGAAAAGACTTTCGTCCTCTTAAAAAGATATTTAATTAATTTGTTTAATCATTAGTATTTAATTTAGTGAATCTTTCTGATTTGCTAATTTCTTTCTGTCATTAAGGGTTTATTGCTTTCAAATTAGCAGTTGTGACCATTAATTTTTATGTTCCATTTTTTTTATTTGTTTATAGCATAATCTCGTCTTTGAAAAATGAGCGAACATTTTTCTAGAAGAGATAAAATCTACAAATTTATTTTTAGGAAAAATAAGTTAATAGTCGTATATTTTTTTTAGTGTTTGATATAGTTGAACACTTGAGAATTTATATGCAATGTATAAAGAGTTTCTTTTTATCGCCGACTAAATCGCAAACCATTAAATTTGAAGTGCAGTAATCCCTTAACATTCGCAAGCTTTGATTATTCGCGAAATAAACAAGTCGAAAATTGCGCGTCAAAATAGCAAATGAGGCGTTATCGTACTATAACGAAGTCTTAAAAATATTCAACTCTTTGTATAATAGCATACTGTACACAGTATACAATACACGTATCTGAAACTTTTTGTGTGTGCCTGTAAATACTTTCTGCTTTCTATTGTACGAAATAACCTTTATTCAGCCTCAGCAACGTAAGTCAGTGTCATAAAATGTGACATAGTTTAATATAAATAAAACGCACCCCAAACAATGTTTCTTCCAATATCATTACGTAATGGAATACTTTTGTGTGGCTCTCTAAATTAAAACAAATATTCTTTGCATCACAGATTGAACAGAATTTATATTTTAGCGTATGATTCACAGATGCATAGCAATTTTATTTTGTTTGAAACTGTGTAACATCATTAAGACATTGCACTTAAAACTATTTTTTTTTTTTTTTTTTTTTTTTTTTTTTTTTTTTTTTTACATTGGTCATAATGTAACGAAATACTTCTCCCTATAATTATACTATGCATCCTATTTTCATAAAATATTTGAAAATACTCCAAAAAATTATGCAAAAATTATATATTTTAAATTTCAAATGATTTTTTTGGGTCAATGTTTGCTCGGTTATAAGCGGACAATCTTTAATAAAGATTTTTTTTTTATTACTAAGTAAATTCGCTTTCCATTATTTACTCGTCCCATTTAAAATTCCTAAAATCTTGCCCCTTTTTATAATCAAATAGATAGCACTCAATTTTTACGGTTTTGACATGCGTGGAAGTTTCAGCGAACGTAAACCACTTAAAGGGATTATTCTATAGTTTCAATTGCAAAAAGTTATCAAACTCTGTTCTTCATTGTATAAAAATGAATTTTCTTCAAAATAGGTAATTTTTTTTTTTGGTATTTTGACATATATTAGGAAGGATACTGAAATTATCCGGCCCAATTTATCCGGCTTATTTTTCATTTCGCTTGCCACAGGAAATCTAAAAGAAAAAGACCGTTATATAGCTAAATTAGTGCATTTATAATAACAACACATATCCTTTTCTTTATTGGTGTACAGCAGTTAATAAAGATATAAGAACATTAAAATATTGAAATCTGTAGTTTCGTCGCACATTCGTTGCCATCATCAAGTTCTTTGCTATATCGGTGTACAACGTTAAATCTAGATGTCAAAAACATTAAATCATTTATATCTTCGGTAATTTTGGAGACTGGTGAAATTTTTGATATTTTTATGTTTTTATATCTATTTTAAATGCTGCACAACAATACAGCAAAGGACGGTTTTTGTCGCAATTCATTAATTTAACTATTGATTGATTTTCTATAGTGTAATGATCCAAAATTATTTGGATGGGCTAAATAGTTGGTATACTAAACAGCACTACATTTTTATGCATGTATAATTGAGTTCTAAATCTTTCTAAGCGTCGCTTATAAAGGAATTTTGGAAAATCAAATGATTTTTTAGAATGTAAATACAAAAGATATTAGGTAACATATAAAAGAATAAATTTGTAATGAAATTTTAGGAAAATAATTTTTTTTTGGCAAATCTTTTTTTAGAATGAAATAAAATAATGAAAGCGTTGGTTAAAGATATAAAATTAAAATAAATATGTTAACATATTATAAAAAGACAGGATAAAAGTTAAATATTAAAAAGAAAAATTAGAAACAATTTAGAATTAAGGTGATTTTTTTTTTTTATTTTTACATATGCAGTAGAACCACGGTTATCCGAATACCGATCATTTGAAAATCGGCTTAACCGAAAGACTTTAAAATTTCTTAAAGTCTATTTTAGATGTGAAAATTTTATTGTCAATGCTATCTTTACCAATGTCAAATGACATCTTTCAACATATATTTTGTTATATGATTATTATTTTATTTGAAATTTTTAGAACAAAACGATTCTGAATAATTTTTTATACATTGAAGTGTTGTTTTAATGCATATAAGCTTTAAAAATTAAGAAACAATTTAGAATTAAGGTGATTTTTTTTATTTTTACATATACGGTAGAACCACGGTTATCCGAATCCCGATCATTTGAAAATCGGCTTAACCGAAAGACTTTGAAATTTCTTAAAGTCTATTTTAGATGTGAAAATTTTATTGTCAATGCTATCTTTACCAATGTCAAATGACATCTTTCAACATATATTTTGTTATATGATTATTATTTTATTTGAAATTTTTAGAACAAAACGATTCTGAATAATTTTTTATACATAGAAGTGTTGTTTTAATGAATATAAGCTATAAAAATTAAGAAACAATTTAGAATTAAGGTGTTTTTTTTTTTTAACATATACAGTAGAACCACCGTTATCCGAATCCCGATCATTTGAAAATCGGCTTAACCGAAAGACTTTAAAATTTCTTAAAGTCTATTTTAGATGTGAAAATTTTATTGTCAATGCTATCTTTACCAATGTCAAATGACATCTTTCAACATATATTTTGTTATATGATTATTATTTTATTTGAAATTTTTAGAACAAAACAAGTCTGAATAATTTTTTATACATTGAAGTGTTGTTTTAATGCATATAAGCTTTAAAAATTAAGAAACAATTTAGAATTAAGGTGATTTTTTTTATTTTTACATATACAGTAGAACCAGGGTTATCCGAATCCCGATCATTTGAAAATCGGCTTAACCGAAAGACTTTAAAATTTCTTAAAGTCTATTTTAGATGTGAAAATTTTATTGTCAATGCTATCTTTACCAATGTCAAATGACATCTTTCAACATATATTTTGTTATATGATTATTATTTTATTTGAAATTTTTAGAACAAAACAAGTCTGAATAATTTTTTATACATTGAAGTGTTGTTTTAATGCATATAAGCTTTAAAAATTAAGAAAAAATTTAGAATTAAGGTGATTTTTTTTATTTTTACATATACAGTAGAACCAGGGTTATCCGAATCCCGATCATTTGAAAATCGGCTTAACCGAAAGACTTTAAAATTTCTTAAAGTCTATTTTAGATGTGAAAATTTTATTGTCAATGCTATCTTTACCAATGTCAAATGACATCTTTCAACATATATTTTGTTATATGATTATTATTTTATTTGAAATTTTTAGAACAAAACAAGTCTGAATAATTTTTTATACATTGAAGTGTTGTTTTAATGCATATAAGCTTTAAAAATTAAGAAACAATTTAGAATTAAGGTGATTTTTTTTATTTTTACATATACAGTAGAACCACCGTTATCCGAATCCCGATCATTTGAAAATTAGCTTAACCGAAAGACTTTAAAATTTCTTAAAGTCTATTTTAGATGTGAAAATTTTATTGTCAATGCTATCTTTACCAATGTCAAATGACATCTTTCAACATATATTTTGTTATATGATTATTATTTTATTTGAAATTTTTAGAACAAAATAATTCTGAATAATTTTTTATACATTGAAGTGTTTTTTTAATGCATATAAGCTTTAAAAATTAAGAAACAATTTAGAATTAAGGTGATTTTTTTTTATTTTTACATATACAGTAGAACCACGGTTATCCGAATCCAGATCATTTGAAAATCGGCTTAACCGAAGGACTTTAAAATTTCTTAAAGTCTATTTTAGATGTGAAAATTTTATTGTCAATGCTATCTTTACCAATGTCAAATGACATCTTTCAACATATATTTTGTTATATGATTATTATTTTATTTGAAATTTTTAGAACAAAACAATTCTGAATAATTTTTTATACATTGAAGTGTTGTTTTAATGCATATAAGCTTTAAAAATTAAGAAACAATTTAGAATTAAGGTGATTTTTTTTAATTTTTACATATACAGTAGAACCAGGGTTATCCGAATCCCGATCATTTGAAAATCGGCTTAACCGAAAGACTTTAAAATTTCTTAAAGTCTATTTTAGATGTGAAAATTTTATTGTCAATGCTATCTTTACCAATGTCAAATGACATCTTTCAACATATATTTTGTTATATGATTATTATTTTATTTGAAATTTTTAGAACAAAACAAGTCTGAATAATTTTTTATACATTGAAGTGTTGTTTTAATGCATATAAGCTTTAAAAATTAAGAAACAATTTAGAATTAAGGTGATTTTTTTTATTTTTACATATACAGTAGAACCAGGGTTATCCGAATCCCGATCATTTGAAAATCGGCTTAACCGAAAGACTTTAAAATTTCTTAAAGTCTATTTTAGATGTGAAAATTTTATTGTCAATGCTATCTTTACCAATGTCAAATGACATCTTTCAACATATATTTTGTTATATGATTATTATTTTATTTGAAATTTTTAGAACAAAACAAGTCTGAATAATTTTTTATACATTGAAGTGTTGTTTTAATGCATATAAGCTTTAAAAATTAAGAAACAATTTAGAATTAAGGTGATTTTTTTTATTTTTACATATACAGTAGAACCACCGTTATCCGAATCCCGATCATTTGAAAATCGGCTTAACCGAAAGACTTTAAAATTTCTTAAAGTCTATTTTAGATGTGAAAATTTTATTGTCAATGCTATCTTTACCAATGTCAAATGACATCTTTCAACATATATTTTGTTATATGATTATTATTTTATTTGAAATTTTTAGAACAAAACAAGTCTGAATAATTTTTTATACATTGAAGTGTTGTTTTAATGCATATAAGCTTTAAAAATTAAGAAACAATTTAGAATTAAGGTGATTTTTTTTATTTTTACATATACAGTAGAACCAGGGTTATCCGAATCCCGATCATTTGAAAATCGGCTTAACCGAAAGACTTTAAAATTTCTTAAAGTCTATTTTAGATGTGAAAATTTTATTGTCAATGCTATCTTTACCAATGTCAAATGACATCTTTCAACATATATTTTGTTATATGATTATTATTTTATTTGAAATTTTTAGAACAAAACAAGTCTGAATAATTTTTTATACATTGAAGTGTTGTTTTAATGCATATAAGCTTTAAAAATTAAGAAACAATTTAGAATTAAGGTGATTTTTTTTATTTTTACATATACAGTAGAACCACCGTTATCCGAATCCCGATCATTTGAAAATTAGCTTAACCGAAAGACTTTAAAATTTCTTAAAGTCTATTTTAGATGTGAAAATTTTATTGTCAATGCTATCTTTACCAATGTCAAATGACATCTTTCAACATATATTTTGTTATATGATTATTATTTTATTTGAAATTTTTAGAACAAAATAATTCTGAATAATTTTTTATACATTGAAGTGTTTTTTTAATGCATATAAGCTTTAAAAATTAAGAAACAATTTAGAATTAAGGTGATTTTTTTTTATTTTTACATATACAGTAGAACCACGGTTATCCGAATCCAGATCATTTGAAAATCGGCTTAACCGAAGGACTTTAAAATTTCTTAAAGTCTATTTTAGATGTGAAAATTTTATTGTCAATGCTATCTTTACCAATGTCAAATGACATCTTTCAACATATATTTTGTTATATGATTATTATTTTATTTGAAATTTTTAGAACAAAACAATTCTGAATATTTTTTTATACATTGAAGTGTTGTTTTAATGCATATAAGCTTTAAAAATTAAGAAACAATTTAGAATTAAGGTGATTTTTTTTTTAACATATACAGTAGAATCACGGTTATCCGAATCCCGATCATTTGAAAATCGGCTTAACCGAAAGACTTTAAAATTTCTTAAAGTCTATTTTAGATGTGAAAATTTTATTGTCAATGCTATCTTTACCAATGTCAAATGACATCTTTCAACATATTTTGTTATATGATTATTATTTTATTTGAAATTTTTAGAACAAAACAATTCTGAATAATTTTTTATACATTGAAGTGTTGTTTTACACTGAGAAAAAAAATATGCCGCCTTCACCTAGAATGAATAGTTAGTCACTTTCTAAATACCTAAACTAGAAATATAGATGTCCAAACTATGCGAGTATTGTAAACAACTAAGCTGAATAGGCGAAATGACTTGATATTTCTAGTCTCTTGTTTTCTAGGAGACGAAACGACATTGAACCGTTTCAGTAGCGATAAATTAGCGCTTAATTTTAGGAATGGTTTCTTAAGCTATAATTATAGTTACTAAATCAGATCTCTTGTGTTCGCATCTATTTGAAGAGATTTTTAGATAAATTTGATAACAAAAATATAGGAAAACGTTCTTGAATTCTAGTAAGAGACTCTGGAACTCTCTAAGAAATGGAACTAAAATTTATAGGGATGACATGGAAATATTTTTTCTAGAGCCATTACTTTAATTCTACAGGGTGAGTCATAAATATCGAAACAATAAGCTATCTCCTTAAATATTGCCCCTAGACCCATACTTCCAATTGCAAAGTTTCATAAAAGAAGGTGAAATTTTTGATAAGATAAGTTGCAACTCCATGGGGGGTCTATTTTAAAAAATACGAAAATTAAATTTTTATACGGCCCCCAGAGGATAAAACATCCAATTAGAAAAATTTTCCTTATTCATTCCTGAACTGAACAAAAAAAAATTCATCTTGATATCTTCAAAACTCAGAGAGTTATGACAATTTTAATAAATCGTGAGGTTTCAAGGGATCAGACACAAATTGAAATGCGTGTAATTGAAGAAACAATGTTGCTGTAATGGGTTTAGGAAACATTTATTTTATTTCTTTATTTATAAAGTTGGAATTTTGAATGTTTTGTGATGGTTAACCATATAATTTTAAGCATTATCACATCATAAGACTTCTTAATATTTTTTTTTTCCCAAAAAAAAAAAAAAAAAAAAAAAAAAAAAAAAAAATTGAGTAAATTAAAATTGTTATACTCAAAATATTATTTGTCGCGTTGATTTTTTTTCTTTTGATTAAATGAAAATGTCTAATTTTCAATTTTATTTCAGCATTTGAAATAATATGTATTTAAAAAAAAAATAAAAGCATTTAAAGTAGCAATATTTAAAAAAAAGTAGATTTTGTAAACAAATCATATTTTTAAAAGTAAATTTTCTGAGCTGAAAAGTTACCGTAACCGACGGTTATTGACGTATGTCAGTTTAAAAATGAGAAATACTGAAATAAAAACATTTGATGCAGTATATTGCATTTAGTTTTAAGATGGGCAAAGATGGGCTCCTAACGTTTAAATACTGTATAGTTTGGATTTGCGATTTTGTTCAAGTTTTGCCATTTTCACCTTCTTTAACTATTTTTAAATGCGTCAATTGATTTAAACTTTATTTTTTTATCACGTCGATTTCAAATTTTTTCATTGTGCTGTGACTCACAGACAGACATTTCATAAAAACATGTTTTTCGGTATAATGAGCCCTAAAACGTGTGAATCCATCGAAAACCGGAATTCAAAATTTTCATGAATCCAATACTTTCTTCTTGTAAAAATAGAAGAAAGCAAAAATAGGTTTAAAACCTTCATAAATTTTGAAACTGAATACAGTAAAACCTCTAAATAACGGACACCTCAGGAACGCAGAAATTGTCCGCTACTCGGAGGTGTCCGCTATTGGGAAAATCAAAGATATTCAAAAAGTGCTAAGAAACGTTTAACATTTTATTATATGACTTTTATGTGTCCTAAAACCTCTTTTATTTGGTTAATCAGAAAATTAAAATTATTTTTTAAGCAATGGGGCTAAATAAAACTGTACACAGCTTTACCAACTGTTCATTACAGGCTTGTGAAAAAACCCTGTTACAAAAGTTAACTTTTGCTTGCGATTACATGTAATTTGTTTTTCAAAGTGACATTATTGGACATTATAGAGTTCCGGTCGGGGAGGGGGATTGCACTTTTTGGCTGTTAAAAACATAAAATCTTAATTTTCCGAGGGGATATTTCAATGCTCTGGAAGATGTCCCTCCTTGGCAACCCCTTCAATTCAACTCTGAACGTGGGGGGGGGGGGATTTTCTGCAGCTCATTTATCACAAAATTCCCTGATAAATTTAGAGGCCGTTTTATTTTTTTTCATTTTTTTGTCCTTAAAAAATACTTTTTCATCCTTTATCTCCTTAAATAGTGGCCACTATTCGGAATGTTCGTTATTCAGAGGTTAAACATACACAAATTTAGGTTTTGAGAATGGGTATCGGAAAATAGTCCGTTAAACAGAGGTGTCACTATTCGGGAGTGTCCGTTATAGCGGTTTAACTGTAGTATAAAGTAGATTTTTAAAAATATTTCTATGTAATTTATTAAAATATATTTCTATTGATTCCGCTAATAGAAGATTAATTTTCGCTATTACTATATTTACTAAACTTATTGCCTGCGCCAATAAGTTTTTAAGACACTTTTAATGAGAGTTGAATTAATATCACTTAATTTGATAACACTTTTAATAAGTGTTTTATAAGACGGTCCGTTCAATGAGTCGTGCCAGTTACGAAGTTGGCGGCAAGGTCGAAATATTGCAGACATCTAACATATTTCATCCAAGTTTAAAGTAAAAACCTATACGCTTTTATTTTATATCTAAAAGTTTATGTGTTGTCTTGGATCGACATTTAACAATACGTAAATTTATGGTCGATCCCTCAATTGTACTTCAAATGGACTGATTTTGCTGCGCTCAGAGGCATGCTTAAGTGGTGTAAGTCAGGAATTTTAGAAAATTTTGGATATTAATATCTTTCGGGGATTTGCAGATATCGAGATGAATTTTTTTTTGTTCAATTCAGGAAGGGATAAAGAATTTTTTTCTAATTGGAAGTTTTATCCTCTGGGGGCCGTATAAAAATTTAATTTTCGTATTTTTTAAAACAGACCCCCCATTGAGTTGAAACTTATCTTATCAAAAAATTCATCTTTTTTTATGAATTTTTGCAATTGGAAGTATGGGTCTAAGGGCATTATTTAATTAGATAGCCTATTGCTTCGATATTTATGACTCACCCTGTATATGCCAGAACCATATTTTTTTCTCAGTGTAATGCATATAAGCTTTAAAAATTAAACCAAAACTAAGTAAAAAATCAAACTTTGAAAAGTATTATTGCACACTGGTGTTAAAAAGAACATTCTTTATGAAATAAACAAAATAAACCTACTTATTTGGTCCATTGCGTAATTTCGGACACTTTATTAGATAGATACATACGACACTTCATTTTTTTCTCTTTTACAAAATATGTTGTGATTTTCTTTTCTTTCTTTCTTTCTTTCTTTCTTTTTTTTTTTTTTCAACTTTAGCGTGCTTTGAATATAGGATCACAACATTTTTATTACAACTATCTTCTAAATTACGGTCAAAGCATTTCATCAAACAATTTTTCACCATAAGCCTTCCGATTATTCAAAAAAATCTATGAAATCCCGGTTATCCGAAAATTCATGTGGAACCCCGGTTAAACGAAAATACTTTGGTCCCATGCTTTTCAGATAACCGGGCTTTTACTGTATATATATATATATATATTCATATTCGGTTTAGATATATAAGAATATTTATGAAATACATAAATTTAAAGATTTTTTTCCCTTTAAAATATTTATTTTTATATAAAATGAAAAATAATCTTTATCTGATATACAAGATAATATTTTAAGAGAAAATATTTTTCTATAAAAATGTTTTTTAATGTACTTTACATAACAGAAGCATAAGATGTTAGAAATTGTTTGTACAATATGGTGTCAGAAATTTCTTGCCATTGTTAAATATTTGAAAAATATAAAATGATATAAGTGTAGTATGAACTGAATCTTCATTATTTTTGAATGAAATTTTTAAGTGAAAACGGTATTTGAATAGTAAACAAAATTTTGCATCCACTATCTCTAGCTTTTCTCTTCTCTTTTAAATTTTTTTTATTTCTACAAAAATACTCCATTATCCTACCCTCCCCCATAACGGAATCCTTTAGGAGTAAAATAATTAAAGTAAGTTTTCTGTTTTTAAGTTTCTCTCTTTGGATTCGGAGAGCTTCTGTATTTTTATTAAACACTTTCTTTTGAACATTGCAAATTAGAAATAAGCTATACGTATTGAGGATAAAAAGTTTGGCCGGCTCTTAAAAACATACTTAATTAATTTACTTTAACCATTTGGATAAAAATATAATGATCTTACAACTTTCTAATTTATTTCCGTCAATATGTATTTATTGCTTTCAAATTACCAGATTTGCATACTTTTTATTTTTTCTGATATAGCTGAAGAACAAGCGATCTTCATAAAACACTTACTTTTTGTTTGCCTTCTCCATATGTCAGCTTGAAAATTTTCTACAATATGTTTTGGCATTTTAATATTCTATTTATAATTATTTGTTTAATGATACAGTTTGTTTACAAAGTTTGTTATCAAAGTCGATTCGCAATTGTCTGTCTAAAAAAATATAGGGAATGTTTCGTTATTGTTTTTATTTCTAATCAATATTTAATGAGAAATAAATGCTTTAAAAAAAAAAAAAAAAAAAAAAAAAAAAAAAGAGAGAGAAATTATACATTTTCTCTCTTTTTCCCTTTCTCGTCTTTTTTTTCTTCATTTCTTTCTTTTCTGCACATTTTTCTCTAGAAATTTCGTTGGAAACTGAATAATTGAAGGAAGCATGCATTTTATTACTCTGATTTTTTTAATTTATTGTTTTTTATCACAGGATTTTTTTTTAATATTACACTGTAAAAAAATCCGTTAAATTTAAAGCAAGAATTGCTGGTAGCAATGTTGCCACCAGTTAATTTAATGAATTTAACAGCTTTCTAACTTTTTTCCTTCATAAGGTATTTATTGTTTTCAAATTAGCAGATGTGCTCACTTTCTATTTTGTCTGCATTACATCGCTGAAAAACTAGCGATCTTCATAAGATACCTATTTTTTGTTTGTTTTCCCCAAAATCAGCTTGAAAATTTTCTACAATATATTTTCGCATTTCAATACACTATTTATAGTTATTTCTTTAATGATACAGTTTGCTTGCAAAATACTTTACCAAAGATGATTCGCAATTGTCCGTCTAAAAAAGGGTAGGGATGTTTCGTTATTATTTTCATTTGTAATGAATATTTAAGAAAAAAAAAATGTATTTTTTTCCGAGAGGAATTTTACAAACTCTTTCTCTTTCTCCCTTTCTCGACTTCTTTTTTCTCCATTTCTTTCATTTCTATACACTTTCCTCTAAAAATTTTATTTGAATCTTAATAATTGAGGAAAGCTTGTATTTTATTAATTTGATTTTTTTTAACTTATTGTTTTCACCACAGGATTTTTTTAAAATATTAAGATAACCTCTTTGTCAAAAATTCCTTAGATAGTTTATTTTTAAAGTGCAAATTTTTAACATTATTACCTAAATGAATACGGATTATACTACCCGAATTCGGATATTTCTATAACGAAATAAAAACCTACTATATAGATTTTCCATATACTTGACATCTCTTGTATGTTTATCATAAAAGCATATTTCATTATCAAAGTATCTTGCTCAGAAAACCCTTGTCGTCGTTGGTGAATTATTTTGTAAAACAAATCTTTATTATTTTTGAAATGAAATTTTAAGGCAAAAATGTTTTATTTCAAGCAAAATTTTAAATCCTCTCTCTTTAAATTTCCCCTTCTCTTTTAAGTTCTTTTGTGTCTAAAAAAATAAGCGAGAATTTTTTCCCACACAACGGAGTAAAATAATTAAAGTAAGCGTTATTTTTATTATTTAGATTTCATTTTTTTTTAGGAGTGCTTCTATATTTTTATTAAAAACTTCTCTCTCTCTTTCTCTCTTTGTATCTCTTTCTTTCTCCCTTTCTCACCTATTTTTCTTTTCTTTCTTTTATGCACAATTTCTTTCAGAAATTTCATTTAAATGTGAATAACTAAAAAAAAAGCCATGTCTTTATATATTTTGATTGTGATTTTTTTTAAGAATTAGTAATTTTTTAATATTACGAATACATCATTTGTCAAAAATTAAATAAATAATTGATTGAGCAATCACTCATAAATAATCTAGACTGTTTCACTGAAAAATAACAGACTTTTTCACAAAATAATGTAAATTCAACAAATTAAAGTAATTTAATTTAAAAAATATTTTAAAGATTCGTTTTATTTTTGAAAATGCACCTTTCGCCGTTTAACTTAGTATAGTTTAAAAAAAAAATTTCAATTTGCTTTTAAAAATTTACTACTAGTCATTTATTTCCTTTTTAAGTATGCTAAACTACGAAACATAGATTTATATATGTTCATTTTTATCATTTAAGAAATGTCTTATTGTCTTTTATTATAATCGATGTTAAATTCGCGAAAACAACGAGTTTTTATACACAATTTCAATTAACTGAGATTTCCGATGTCCGAGGTACTAACGGTCCCATTTAGTTTCGATAATCGAATTGTATTTAGCATCTCTTTATAAGTTTTCTTCGAGTGCTTCTTTATTTTTGTCAAAGACTTTCCTTGAAATTTTTCGTATAAAAAAAAAAAAAAAAAAAAAAAAAAAAAATTAAAAATATGTTTAATTAAATTATTTTAACTATTTTGATTAAATTTAGTAAATATATCCATCTGCTGTATGACTTATTTCTGTCATTCTCTGTGTATTGCTTTCGAATCAGGAGATGTGTTCACTATTTTTTTCATTTATTTTTATTTTTACCTGAATTTACACCCATGAAGAAAAAGCGATCTTCATAAAACATCATTTTTTATTATTCTTCTCCCCAGTGAAATGGAAATTCTTAAGTAACGTAGTTTCGCATTTTTAATACGCTATTTATAATTATTTATTTAATTACAGAGCTTTTTCGCAAAATAATCTATGAAAGATGATTTACCATTGTCCGTCTGAAAAAGGGCGTGATAAAAGTTTCTTTATTATTTCATTTTTAATAAATTTTCAAAGGGAAAAAAGGAATCATACGAATTGATTATTTCCAACTGAGCGAAAAATTGCCCAGGTCGGGAATTTTTCGCTCAGCTGGAAATAATCAATTCGTATGATAACTTTACCAATCAGTTTGATTGTGTTAAAAATAATAGGAAAAAGGAACTTATTTCCTTGTTTCCCACAAGAACACACAATCTCTCTCTCTCTTTCTCGTCTTTTTTTCTTCATTTTTTTCTTTTTTCCACATTTTCTCCAAGAAATTTTCATCGTGCATTTTATTATTTTGATTTTTTAAAGCTAAGTTTTTTACCACCAGTATTCTTTTAAATATTGCGGCTATATCACTTGACAAAAAATATACAAATAGTTGATTTTTAAAGCAGAAATGATTTACATTATTAACTAAATACAAGCGGAATATAGTACTTGCCTTTTGATATTTCCATAGTTAGATAAAAATCTTCCATATATTTGGCATATATTGGTAAATTTTTCATATAAGTATACCTTATTATCAAAAAACTCTGCTCTGAAATGCCTTGTCATCATTGCTGAATTAAAGAAATAATATGAAGTCAGTATGAACCGAATTTCCCTGCACTGGTGTTTATTTAATGATTTTTTAAAGAATAAACGATATTCGTATATGCTTTGCTTCAAATAAAATTCTACATTATCTCAGTCGTTCTCTTTTTGTTCGCTTTATCGTTTTATTTTATTCTTTGTACAGAATTGAAAAATGTAACTTTTCCCCGCCAGTGGAGTCATTTAGGAGCAAAACAATTAAACAATAGAGTTCGTACGGATCCTGGAATTTCATGACTAGGAAATTCTTCCATACCAGTATTTTCTTATAGAAAATCTCTGATTAAATAAGACGAAATTTCGAGCTTTTGAAATACATTTATTTTCCTATAAAGAAATCCTGTTATTTCACCTGGAGAATAACGGTACGCGTACGAACTATGAAGAAAGTGTTATTTCTCTGATTTAGATTTCTCTCATTTTTATTCAGAGATATTCTGTATTTTTATCCAAGACTTTCTTTTAAAAAAATTGCAAATTAGAAAATTGTTACACATATTGCGAAAAAAAAAGATTGCCCATCTCTTAAAAACACATTTAATCAATTTACTTCAACCCTTTGGATTAAATTTAGTGAATCGATCTAACAGCTTTCTAACTTCTTTCCGTCATTGTGGATGTATTGCTTTTATATTCAGAGATATTCTGTATTTTTATCCAAGACTTTCTTTTAAAAAATTGCAAATTAGAAAATTGTTACCGATATTGCGAAAAAAAAGTTTGCCCACCTCTTAAAAACACATTTAATCAAGTTTGGTAGATATGCTTAGTATTTCATTGTCTTGATTACATTGTTGAAAAATAAGCAGTCGTCATAAAATACTTATTTTTTTGTTTGCCGTCTCCCCAGTGAGATGGAAATTCTTATACCACAGAAAATCCCATTTATAATTCATGATTTTTAATTATGTGTTTAATCAGGGAGTTTGTTTGCAAAATACTTGTTAGAAATGATATGCGATTATCCGTCTAAAAAAAGCGAAGTGAATGTTTTTTCATTATTTTTTGAATGATTTTTTGAAGGGAGAAAAGGTGCTTGAATTTTTTTCTTAGTTTTTAAGAGGAATTCTACAATCTATCTGTCGTTCTTGCTGTCCCTCCCCGCTCTCTCTTTTTTAACTTACTTTCTCGACTTTTTGTCCCCTCCATTTATTTCTTTTTTTATTCATGTTTTTTCCACAAATTTTACTTGAAGGTCAATTAAAAAAATGCATTTTAATATTTAAATTTTTTTTTTTTTTTTTTTTTTTTTTTTTTTTTTTTTTTTTTTTTTTTTAACCTACGGTTTTTACCGTCAGTATTTTTTGAAGTATTTTGACTACCTCATATGACAAATAGTACACAGATAATTGATTTTTAAAACGCAAATTTTTAATCTTTTTTACCTGAATACAAGTTAAATATAATTTTTGATATTTTCATAGTCAAATAAAAATCTTCCATATTGGTTTTCCATATAGTTAAAATCGCTTTATAACTTTTTATAAAAATTATACCATATTACCAAAACATTCTACTCAGAAATGCCTTGTCATCGTTGGCGAATTAAAGAAAACATTGTGAAGTCAGCATGATTTAAATGTTTCTGAATTACTGCATATTTAACGTTTTTTTTTTACGGAATAAAAATTATTCGTATGCTTTGTTTCAAGTGAAATTCTACATTTTCTTTTCATTCGCTCTCTTTTTGTTTGCTTTGGCATTTCACATTATTCTTTATACAAAAGTACAAACCTTATTTTCCCCCCTCCGTGGTGTCATTTAGGGGTAAAAAAGTTAAATAGAGTGTCATTTCTCTTATTTAGGTTTCTCTCATTTTTATTCAGAGAGCTTTCGTAACTTTATCAAAGACTCTCTTTAAAAAATTACAAATTAGAAAAACGTTACACGTATTGCAAGAAAAAAAGTTTGCAAATTTCTTATAAACATATTTTATAATTTTACTTTAACCATTTGGTTTAAATTTAATGAATCTATATAACAGATTTCTAACTTCTTTCCGTCATTAATTGCTTTCATATTAGCATATGTGCTCTGTTTTTTTTTTTTTTTTTTTTTTTTTTTTTTTTTTTTTTTTTTTTTTAATACTTATCAAGCGAAGTGAATGTTTCTTCATTAATTTTTTTAATGAATTTTGAAGCGAAAAATGATATTGTATTTACTCGTGTATAACGCGCACTTTTTTTTTCAAAAAATTAGGGTAAAACTCCTAGGTGCGTGTTATACACGGAATATTTTTTTACTAATGGATGTAATCAAACGTTATACATGTGTATCTTGAAATATATTCAAAGAAGACATAATCACTCGCAAAATCGTACTTAATTGAAGTAATACTTGCACTTTTTTATAAAACAGAGCTAGTAACATAGTTTAAACGCTACTTAGCAGTACTCACTGCCACCTTTCAGTCCTTACCCGAAGTCTAAAAATGTATTTTCGTCTTGTTTTCTGTCTGATGTAATGTTTTTTCGACTTTCTTTACTGAAATTAATTTAATTATATATTCATTTGCATATCAAATTTACGGTGCGAGTTATATACGAGATTTTAAAAATTCGCCAGTTTTCCTTGTAAAGTACGGGGTGTGCGGTATATAAGGTACCGGTATCCAGTATGGACACCCTAAGGAAATGTATTTTTTTCACCCCCATGTACAAGTCATAGGACTGCAAAAATATGTGACCACTATCCTTGGACTATTGACTATCATTATTAAAATTAGCGACCTTATAATTATTCTGGTTTAATTTAAATGATAAAAATAAAAAAAAAAATGTTTACAAGTGTCAATATAAGGAATTACCTGTCCCTATTATGGACAGATGTTTCCTTATTGACTTTCTACACAGTGTGTATATGGAAGAGCCACTTTTCCAAGGGATTTTAGAGGAGAGGGAATAAAAAAATGTATCTTAAAGTATTAGGAGAAGAAGGGGAAACAGTAAATATCTTCAGAATATGCATTTTAGAAAAGGGAGGAGGGGTCATTCTCGGTTTTTACTCTTCAAAGACCCATTCAAAGCGCTTTAGTTACTAGCAAATAGTCTGAAATGATATTGTTGCCTTTGCTTAGCTTTATTGCATCTGTCTGTGAATTTACATCTGTTATTACTCAGTCCTCACAGCATGGACAAGTAGAAACTTTTTCACCATGGGCAGTAAGTCCCACATAATCCTCATGAACAGATCTGAAACATGTGATGCATGGCCGCATGTTTGAAAAAGCATTAATACTGCAAAAGAAGCAGTACCAGCTCTCCTTTGTTGAAAAAGTCATACCATTAGTACCTACGATTTCATCAAAGATATCCTACTGCGGGAGGGGGGCTTCTTTTTATTTTTCTGCAAGGGTTTTTTGAAGGAAGGTTTTCGGGGGATTGTTCAAATGGCATCTTGTTGAACAAAGATTTTACCACTTTGATGCCTTTTCAATTTATTGCTTGGCAATAAATTCTCTTTCTTACAGTTTTTTCTTCTTTCTTACAGTTGTAGTCGATGGGGACATAAGCTGTTCATATTGGGAACCGGGCGTAGATTTATTAAATCTTGTAACAAATGAATAAGGAAAATATTTTTAAACAAAATATGCAATAGCAATCGAAAGTATGTTTTATTAGCTTTCTAAAATACTCCACTTTTTAACATTTAAATTAATTTTACCATAACTTATAAGAATTTAAGCTTAAAAGTAATTAAGATCAGCACATCTCGAAACAACAAGTTTCCTCCTAAATGGCGAACAGCACGTTTTTTTACACTTTCCAGCCTTAATTATCTTTTCAACTGCTTTTCTTTGCGAAAATGTTGAGCCATCTCTCGATCAAAATTATTACCTTTAAAAATATTAGGGGTGTCCATACTGAGAGCCCTGTCCATATAGGGTACAAATATCTTACGAGTAAATACAGTATTTGCATTATTTTGTTTGTTTGTTTCTAACAGGAAAAATATGATCTATCGGTCGTTCTTTCTCTCTTTCTCTCTCCATTTCACGTCTTTTTCTTTCTTCATTTCTTCCTTAAGCAACCCTTTTCCAAAAATTTCATTTGAACGTGAATAATTGAAAAAATCATGCATTTAATATTTTGATTTTTTTTTTATAACCTATGGTTTTTACTGTCAGTATTTTCTGTATTATTACGACCAGCTCATTTGACAAAAAATATACAAATGGTTGATTTTTAAAGCATAAATATTTAATGTTATTACCTAAGTACAAGTGGAATATATTTCCCACTTTTGGATATTTCTATAGTCAAATAAAAATATTTTATATAGATTTTCTGTATATTCGATATTTTTTTATAAGTTTTTCATAAAAATATACTTTGAAATCAAATATTATACTCAGGAATGCCTTGTCATCGTTGGTGAATTAGAGAAAAAAATTTGAAGTCAGCACAAAATGTATATTTCTGCACTGCTGAATATTTAACGATATTTTAAGGCATAAAAGGTATTCGTATGCTTTGTTTCAAGTGAAATTCTACATTATATCATTCGCTCTCTTTTTGTTTGCTTTGTTGTTTTACATTATTCTTTGTACAAAAGTACAAGATTTATTTATTTTTCACCCAGTGAAGTCATTTAGGGGTAAAATAATTAAACTAAACTTTGTTTCTGTTGTTTTAGTTTCTCTTATTTTTATTCAGAGAGTTTTTGTATTTTTTTCAAAGACTTTCTTTTAAGAATTGTAAATTGAAAAAAAATTATAGGCATTGCAAGAAAAAAGTATGCACATCCCTTAAAACACATTTAATTAATTTATTTCAACCATTTGGATTAAATTTAGTGAACCTATCGAACGTCTTTCGATCATTATGTATTTATTGCTTTCAAAATAGCAGATGTGCTACTCAGTATTCTTTTGTCTGATTTCCATTGTTTAAAAACTCGCAATCTTCATAAAATATCTTTATTTTTGTTTTGTTTTGTTAACCTTCTTTCCAGGCAGATTAAAATTCTTATACCACACATTTCATATTTTTAATTTACTATTTATAATTATTTGTTTAATTAAAGAGTTTGTTTGCAAATACTTATTAGATATGATAAGTTATTGCCATGTGAATGTTTCGTCATTATTTCTTTTTTTGAATGAATTTTTGAAGGGAAAAAAAGGTATTTGCATTTATTTTCTTTGTTTCTAACAGGAATTCTACAGTCTCTCTCTTGTTCTTACTCTCTATCTCTTTGTCTCTCTTTCTATTTTTCTTCCTTTCGCGTCATTTTTTCTTCATTTGTTTCTTTTTTACGAATCTTTTTCTAGAAATTTCATTTGATGTTGAATAAAGGAGAAATCATGGATTTTATTATTTTAGCTTTTTTTTAATCAATTAATTCGGTTTTTACACTTCAGTATTTTTTGTATCCCTACGGCTACCTCCTTATATAAAAAAAATATATATATATAATAAAAAAAAAGCTGATTTTTAAATCAGATATATTTTATGTCTTATCTATCTAAATACAGGAGGAATATTCTACACCACTTTCAATATTACCATATTTAAATAAAAATCTTCTATATAGGTTTCATATATTTGAAATATCTTAAAGAATTTTTCATATAAGTATAAAAATGTGAATTTAGCATGAACTGAATGTTTCTGCTCTGTTAAAAATTTCTGTAAAAAAAGAAAAAACAGACAAAAAAGCGAGACTCCCTGTAAATTTATACGAGTTCTCGGTTAAATGCTTTTGATCGAGTTTCTTTAACTTAATTTTACCGCTTACATTATATCTAATTCTTTGTGATGATTCCGTCTTTATTTAAAGATACTTTCACATTTGATAAAGCTTATAATTCGAAATATAATCTTAAAAAAATATTTTGTAATTTTATTAGAAATATTACAAAAGAAAATTTAGAATTATTATTATTTTGTTAAGTTAAAATAACTATAACTTTGAAAGCTAAAAATGATCTCCTCGGTATTAGTGATGAGTTTTATCGATTTTTCCCCGCTGAACCACAAAAGACATTTTTTGAACTAACTAACAAATGTATTATAACTCAGTCCCTAGGATGTTCTACTAGAGTCATGAGGTCTGAAGCTGCTATCAGATTCACTAACATTTCGTAAGGCATTTGAGCCAATACTTGATTTCCTCCAACTTTTCGCGAAATATCTTCCCAACACTTAGTGTGATAACAAACTGCAATGTCTTCCCAACTTTTTTCCACAGTTTCAAAAAAGTCTGGGCTAGCGAAGATTTTTCTTTTAACATCGAACATTTCAACGAATCAGAGATAAACGATTGATACGAATAGGAGATAAATATTAACGGCTAGTACTAGTAGGACTGGTTTTCCGGCTTTTCCTCCAACTTTTTCAAAGACAATTGTAATCTTTTTCTCTCTTTGAACGGGAAAATGCTGGGGTTAAAATCGGCTGAAATGTTTGTCTTGCCTCAAGTCCGTGAATCTGATAACAGCATGAGGTTCAAACCCCAGGATGGCTAGAAACAATTCGTGTGAAAAATATATCACACAACAGTTTCAAAAAACTCAAATTCTTTCAGGTTCACTGAAGATTGAGTGATTTTGAGAGCTAAATAAATTTCTTATCATTAAAAAAAAATTTACAAGGTCTTGTGTTTTTTTTAGCAATGTTAATTGTATAAATATAATAAGTACAAAGTTTTATTAGAAGAATTTTATAGAGAAAATTAAAATAAGTACAGAGTTTATTGTAAATCTACCAAATACCGTTTTTTCAAATCTCTTTAATATTATATAAGACTTAAGATAAAGGATTGTCCCTAGATTCTCTACATTGTGCACTGCTGCATATTTAACGATTTTTTTTAAAAAGAAAAGGTATTCGTATGCTTGTTTCAAATGAATCTCTACATTCTCCCATTCGCTCTCATTTTATTTACTTTGTAGTTTCATTTTATTCCTTGCACAAAAGTGTAAAATTTATTTTTTTCCCTCAGCGAAGTCATTTGGGAGAAAAATAATTAAAGCAGGCGAATGTTTTGCAGATTTGTTTTATTTTATTCTGAAAAGATTCTCACTTGAAATACTGTATTTTTGTCAAAGATTTTCCTTTTAAAAATTTCAAATTACAAAAAGGCATTTCAAATATACTTTGGTAAGAAAAAACTTGTCCCTTTTTTAAAAGAATGCAATTAATTTGCTTTAATTAAATTGATTAATCTTTTCAACCATTTTATAAATTTATTTTTCTCGTGATTTGTTTATTGTTTTAGAATGAGTTGAAGTGATTATTTTTACTTTTAATAAGTTTAAATAGATACTGTATCAATTAAAAAAAAAATTAAAAGGATAGGAAAATGTGCTAAAAGCAAAATTGCCTTCTATTATCCGCTTTTTTACGTAACTTTTGTTTTGTTATTCTCATGATTTCAAAATGAAAATTTGATACTTTTCCAGTATAGGGAACGTTTTTTGAAATGATTGTTGCAAATGATGTAAACATTTGTAAAAATAAATATAATGAGCTTTTATGTTTGTTTGGATATGAATTTATATATACATATGTTACAGATAAACATTTTATATGGATTTATTATTATTGTTCTTTTATGTACAATTTAACCATGTTTGTGAATAAAACACTTAGATGAGTACTATATATTAAAAGAAATATGTATAGGAACTGCTTTTGCATGTTTAAATATTGTAAAAAATTGCTTGTATATATGAAACCGTGATTAGGTTATTAAAAAATATGTTGCCAAATTTCTTTCCCTCATCAACGTCACTTTCTCTTTGCCTTCAAGGATCCTATAAAAGAAAGTATCGAAATTTTTTTGTTATTCAAAACGGTATTTTTTTGTTTTTAGAAGAAAAAAAAATGTTTCGTATAGGGTAATAATAATAATAAAAAAAATCTGAACAATGATAATAATCATATATATTTTTACGTTCACACGTAAAAGTTATTGGTATTGCATATAATTAGATCCGTTTTTTTTTTTATGATTTTCCCTTTTTTCCGTATTCGAACCTCTTTACTCGCCATTAAAGGATGAATGTTACGTCTCTAATATTGCGGTCACATTATAAGTGTTGGGTCACTTAGGTTAAGGCCCCACAATAGTCACCGAAAAAGAACCGGGTGATAATGTAAAGTGTATGAAAGTGTTCTTTTCTAATATCGCGCTCATTTTTTTTTTTTTTTTTTTTTTTTTTTTTTTTTTTTTTGCATAGGATAGCTGAGAACAATCTACAACCGGCCTAGTTTTTAATTTTGCGATTTTGCTTACATATATTTTATATTTTGATAGTTTCACTTTCAGAGCCAGTTTAAACCGCTTTTGAAATTTAAGTATTTTTTTTTTTAATCTGAAACTAAAATTGAAAAAGTAAAAACTAGGTCGGTTTGTGGATCGTCCTCAGCTATCCTATGCAAAAAAAAAAAAAAAAAAAAAAAAAAAAAATATATATATATATATATATATATATTAAAATTTGAGCGAGATGTTTGAAAAGAACGCTCCCATAGCTTTTACATTATCCCAGGGTTTTTTTCTGTGACTAGTGTTGCACTTTAATTATTTTGAATCGGACAACCTGGAATTAGGCTTTACTCTTTCACTTTACCAAGCAATTTAAGAGACTTAGTTTAACCAAACAGATGTCTGTGCGTGTCGTTAAATTTGTAACTACAACTTTTGACTATGCATATTTTATTATTTTTTTTAATCTTCGGCATGTGTAAAATAAATAAACGATTGATAAGGTCATTAACAAAAACATGGTTTATTATTTGTAGAACTCAACTCGAAATTTAAGATCAGTTTCAAATAAGAAAAGCAGTTAGAATGCAGAGTTTTACTCAATTCCTAATAAGAAGAGTAACGAAAGGTAAATGCATTTCAGAAACTTGGTGAAGTCTAACATCTTGATTCCAAGTAGAATATATATATACAGGGTGGTCATAAAAAAACTTTGCCGATATATGGATATATATATATATATATATATATATATATATATATATATGTATATATATATTGTTTACTGTTAAGTTATTGAGACTTTTTTACTGTTTAAATTTATTTTTACGAGTTGATTTGCTTTATGGTTTGGTTGTTGGTTATCCGTTGATTTCATTCTTTAAAGTTATTTTTGTTTATACCTTTTATATAAATGGAGTATGTAGGTTTGTCGTGCCGTGCAAAACCTGTGAGGATACATTAAAAAAAATTTTTTTTGATGCCTGCTACTTCCCGCACCTTCCAAGGAGCAGGGAGTTTGTTTTGTATTGTTTTTTTTATGTTGTTCTTTTCTAATTCATTGTTATTGCACCCATTTTTTTTTCATTTTTTTCATCACTATCATATTTTCATATAAAAATATATGGACTTTGTGCAAAATAGAGCTGCTTTACGCCAGTTGCATGAAGATGTTTTAACTTTTACATTCACACAAGGTATATATAAGGTACCCTGGGGTAATAACGCCACGTTAAGGTTCTACCAATTTTCACGGCTTAGTTTTAGATTGTATTTTTCAAACAAATATAGGATCTGATACAGCAACTCATTGACTATCTATATAAAATAAAATAATTTAACAGATATGTATTCATAAAATGTAATGGCGTTTTTTCTTGACCAATGCTATTTGGCGTTATTACCCACCTATATGGGTAAAAACGCCATGCAAACAAAACCATGAAATAAGATGGAATAATTGCATGTAGATAGCCCAATTCTAAAAATACAAACTCTACAAACTTAGAAATTGACAAATTGCATTCTAAACTATTGAAAATGTTCAATTTTTTGTGAAAGTGTAAGAAAAATAAAGGTGTGGTTTGGGAGGGGGGATGAGGCAAAAGAAATATCAGACCGTGAGCTTCTTTTTGCTTAAAAAGTACCGCTTAAATAGAAATATGAGAAACATTGCACAGTTTTAACTGTGTTTATTTGAATCAGTATTTAGGATGTAGCTCGGCCACTGTAGGGAATCAACCGGGGTATTAATGTAAAGGATTGGCGTTATTACCCCGGTATAGTTATTGCGCAGTGCATTTTAAATTACAAATTATCTCGAGAAGATATCCAAAATCTTCAACAACATTTTAAAAGCACATGAAATGCACTACAAATTTATGTAATTAACAAAGTATTTCCGGATAAAAAGATAGTCTTCACATCACAACACGTATCTCGCAAATTTTAGATCAAGCGTTAATTTTAGTTGTTTGTAAAAACAATAAGACCTAAAAATGAAACAAATTAACTTGAAGCTATTTTTTGCGATTTATATGACTCAAAACCCTTCTGCGCAGAGCACATGGGTGTCATTTACCTGATTATTTCATAATTATGCAAAATATAAGCACTTGGCGTTATTACCCCGCCTGGCGTTATTACCCCAGGGTACCTTATATATATACATATAAACAAATTCAGTGATTTATTTATCATCTATTAAAAAGGAATGTTTTCGTTTGTCTAATGTGGAAAGAACATTTCCATGTATATATCCATTGAGTAGGGATAGAAAGGAAATTTTCCGTTTATTCCAAGAAAACTTGCGATTTGTAATCAAAATCTGAAACCGCCGTTAAAAGATAGAAGATTAATATTAATTTACATATACATTTCTATTGCCTATAGAATGTGGATCATAAAGATGAAAAATGAGCAATCACGATTTTTGCTTTCAAAATAAGGTATATAAACTTTTTTCTTTTATTTTCTTCTTTCAGAAAATCCAGTTTTAGTTATATTCTTATGAATAATATTTTTATACAAAATTACAAATGGTTCTTTTTCGTTGTATTTTCCAAATAAAAGTAATAATAAACTAAAAAATAAAAAACAAATAAATAAAGGCTGCGGCTTAACGATTTATGAAAGAAAAGGTCTTACAAAGCACAACTCTGTTTACTAGACGCTGGGCCTCGGTGCTATGCAGCATGTGTCCCGTCCAGGTGGTCAGGCCAACGTGAAACCCACGGGCTTTAGTTCCCAAGCAAACTTGGTTCTAATTTCATCGACCGCAAAGGGATGAAAAGCTGAGTGAACCTTGCCCAATTGGGAGTCGAACTCACGACCTACAGCGTAGCAGACAGGCGTATTGACTACCATGCCATAATAATAATATTCTGCAAATTTTCTGAAAAATGACATTTTAAAATCTTTACTTGAAAGAACTATGAGAAGTTCCGGTTTAACTGCATAACATAGTTGCATACTATCATACTGTTATTTTTTTTTTTACTATTTTGGGTTATTAAAAAATAAAATGCTACGGCATCAAATGTTTTTTTTTCTTTTATAAAAAGAAACTTTTAAAGAAACTAATATTATGCATTATTTCAAGTGAATTTATATATATTCGTTCATTTTTTTTCCTTTCCCTTCTTTATTTTTTACAAAAGTGCATCCTTTTTTCTTTTCGGTGACGGAGTTATTTGAAAACAAAATAATTAAAGTGAGAATTTTCTCTGATATTTAGAATTATTTTATAAATTTGTTATATTTTTTTATCGTGTGAGATTTTGACTTTTTGCTAAAGACATTCTTTTGAAAATCTCAAATTCAAAAAAGATATCTGAAATCTCCATATATATATATATCTTACAACAAGCTTTTCTTACCTCTTAAAAAGATATTTTTAATTAATTTATTTTAATCAATATAATTAAATTCAAGAAATATTTCCTAATGCTTGGTTAATTTCTTTATATTTTTAATTATTTATAGCTTTCAAACATCGGCAATCCAAATTAATTTTATTTAATTTTATTTAATTTTTTTATTGTTAATTATATTTAAATATGTATTTATACATTACTTTTGTAAATGAATTTATTCTTTAAAAAATAAACGAAATTTGGGAAAAACACAAAAATGTTTATTTTTGTTTGTAAGAATAGTACACTGTTAATTAGCATTTTTCAGATTATTTATTGCTTTAATTTCAAGATTTTATTTGAAATGTCTAGAATTCAGCAAATATATATGCCTTTCTTTCTTTCTTTTTTTTTTCTTTTTTTTGCATCTAATTTTTTTTATTACAAAAAAAAAAAAAAAAAAAAAAAAATTATAGAAATATATAGAAAAATATAGAAAAATAGAAATATTTTTTTAAACAAAAAATTTCATAAAATATTCATTAAAAAATACATAAAAATAAAATAAAAATTCTGGTTCAACTATTGAATATATTAGTATAATACTATGTTAAAAATTTCTTGAGATTATTGGTTTTTAGGAAAAAAAATATGCGAATGTAACATGAAATAATAGTTGATTGAATGTTTTATACACTGTAAAAAAAAAGAGTCGATCTACCAAAAAAACTTTAATGATCCTTGTAATTACTAAAAAATTTTTAGTAATCTTAGTCGGTTACTAGAAAATCTGTAAGAATTACTAGAAATAAGTTAGCAATGAATAGAGTTAATAGTTTTATATTTTTAATAGCTATTACTAAAACTCACTTGGTTAGGCCTTGATAGCATAGTGGTTGTAGTAACGGACTCCAGGCTGAAAGGTCCCGGGTTCGATGCTGGACACAGCCAAATACGCCCCGAATGTATGCAGTGCGTGTACTCGTTAATAAAGTGATTATGAAAATCCTGTCGGAACAGGTAGCAATGTTTGGTGCTGCCATCTATTGCGGTTTTTCCGAAAATCTATTGTTCCAGAAGTCTGGATGCAGCTCGAAGGAAGCTCCTGCCCTTCGGGCGCACGTAAAGTTTATTAAAATTCATTTTGGAACTATTATTAAATTTTGCTTGATGGTTCATACTGAAAATTTTTAAGTTAGTTATACAAAAAATTCTTTTGTTCAGTTTACAAAAGAAATGCTTGTTTCACTTGCAAAAAAAGTTTGTAATGGTTACTAAAAAATTCTGTGGAATACAAATTTACTAAAAAACTTTTAGTAACCTCTTGAATTTTTTTTTACAGTGTATTCAAGCCCAGATTACCGAACAGGCACGAGAAGCATGTGCTTCCCTTTGCTTTCCCTAAAATTTTGAAGGGGCCTGAAATTGAGAAAACAAGGAGCTCAAAATTTTATATTGAATTTATGGAAATGTAATTGTAATTCTATATATTTATTTTAAATATTAAATTTGGATATTACTGGATTTGGCTCTTACGGCAACATAAAATATTAATAATTTAAATTACAGCTAAAATTGAGAAATATTTCAAAAAATATTGATATTTTATGTTGTGCATTCATATTGAATTACATCGTTTTATCCAAAATGTATTTTTATCATTAAATGTTTTTTGCATTTTTTTCTTGATTGTACTTAGTTTTTGTGTGCGGGGAATATAAAAGAGTAATGAATATGCAATCTCAACTGAGCTAGTTTTTGGAATAATATTTTTAGCGCTGGTGAATTTCCGGGTATGGCAATTTTGTAAAATACTTCTCAATTGAAAAGGGGCCCTCGAAAGACCCCTGCACTGTAAATAAAAAAGTGTCGATCTACTAAAAAAACTTTAGTGATCCTTGTAATTACTAAAAATTTTTTAGTAATCTTAGTCGGTTAAAAGAAAATCTCTAAGAATTACTAGAAAAAAGTTAGCAATGAATAGAGTTAATAATTTTATATTTTTAATAGCTATTACTAAAACTCACTTGTGTGGCCTTGATAGCATAGTGGTTATAGTAACTGACTCCCGGTTGAAAGGTCCCGAGTTCGATACTGCCCACTGCCAAATACGCCCCGAATGTATGCAGTGTAAGTACTCGTTAATAAAAGGATTATGAATATCCTGACGTGGCAGTAGCAATGTTTGGTGCTGCCATCTATTGCGGTTTTGCCGAAAATCTTCCGCTCCCGAAGCCTGGATGCAGCTCGAAGGAAGCTCCTGCCCTTCGAGCCCACGTAATGGTTATTAAAAAAAATTTTGGAGCTATTACTAAAATTTGCTTGGTGGCTCATACTAAAAATTTTTAAGTTAGTTATACAAAAAATTCTTTTGTTCAGTTTACAAAAGAAATGCTTGTTTCGCTTGCAAAAAAAAGTTTGTAATGGTTACTAAAAAATTCTGTGGAATACAAATTTACTAAAAATTTTTTAGTAACCTCTTGAATTTTTTTTACAGTGTGTGCACAGTAAAAAAAAATTTGCAAAGTTACTAAAAGTTTTCTAGGTTCCTAGAAATTTTTATGTAACGGCAACAGCAAAAATTCATGTAACAGATACAGATTTGCGCTGAAAATCAAAAAATCTGTAAGGAAACTGGGGAAAAAGTTCTGTAAGGAAACTTTTTTTAGGAAACTGGGATGCCAAGAATTTTTCATGTAACTGCAACCCACACTATAGATAAAATTTTAGAGAGATAACATTAAATTTAGTAGACTCGTTTGTAAAGTTACAGATAAAATTTTAGTAAACATACAGATTTCTGCAACTTTATATATATATATATATATATATATATATATATATATATATATATATATATATATATATATATATATATATATATATATATATATATATATATATATATATATATATTTTTTTTCAGTGAGCTTATGATTGCTTCATAGGTTAATATCGGGGTCTGTTTAACAAACATGATGTAAATAAAAATTATTTGCTTTTCTCCAAATTTGTGAAACTAAATTTAGCAACACTAATTTAATATAATAATTAACACTTCTAATTAAAATCGTTTTTGATTGTCTTTCGAATGTGTTGTGAATACGTTGTGCGAGGTTAAATATTGTGGAAAAACTGTTGTTAAAAGTTACATAATTTTTCCAGAAATACAGTTATTGATATTTATTGGTAAAATTAGTCAACTTAAAATTAAGCTCCTGCACTTTTTTTTCAATAAAGCAAACTGTCTTTTATTCCCTTTTTAAAATTGTGTAATTTTATCGGCACCATGTAAAAAAGTGTTTTGAAATCGGTTTACGTGTGTTGTTTTATAGTGTTCTAAATTGTGTGCTGTTTATAATTTGTTTTTATTCTTGTGACAAATTGTCGAGCAGCATAACAATATTGTAAAAAAGTATTTTCATCAACACTATTTTCCTTCTCAGTGCTACAAATGTCGCATATACATCTGCCCATTGTAGCGTAGGTAATCTGTTCTCCAGCGAGAAGTTTCCGGTTTTGTTATTTTCTATTGTTATGTGATTCCTGTTTGTTCCTATTTTATCCTACTTGCCCTCTGTCACGTTAAGTTCTTTTGCACCTGGCAGTGGCGGCCCTATTACGAGTTTTTGTATCAGACCGCCCACTGTCGAGATTTTGGCGGTTTCAGCTTTCTCTGAATTCTGTATTTTTTAAAGACATTAATAAAGGCGACCGGGAGGAACACTATGCTCTACAGATCTGGTTTCTTGTCTGAGCTGTCCCCCTTAGGCAAACAAATACTATTTCAACACAATTAACAAAACTATTTTTAAAACGTATATCTAGATAACAAAACTTTGCAACATATTAAAAACAGATTCCTAGATAGAAACACTTTTGCAACATATTGAGGAGATAACCAAAACACAAAAGTTCACAACACATGAATGTGTTGTAAACTGGATGACGAAAGGTGTTCTAAAATACGTGTAATACTCGTGTATATTTTTGTATTTTGAGAATTTGCAGTGTTTTTTTATTTTAAGTGACATTCTATATACGCTCTCTTTCTTTATATTCCATCTTCACCTGCTTTCTTTTTTTTAAATATATGGTTCTTTTTTGAAAAGTAAAATCATTTCAGCGTAGAATAATCAAAGTAAGTATTTGTTCTGTTGATTTTGTTTCTCTTAATTTATTTGTGCATTTTTATTGACGGATTCTTTATTTTTCTCAAAGGTATTCTTTTAAAAATTTTAAATTCAGTAAAAAAGTATTTCAAAGCTGCACTTTTGAATGTATTAGTTTTTCTGCCTTTTAAAAAAGAATCTAATTAATTTAGTGGATCAAAATTTATCTTTACAAATATTTTGTTACTTTGCTTTTATGGTTGAAAGCTTATCGCTTTCAAAATGTCAAAGGTTCGAATTATTTTTCTTTATTATTTTATAGCTGAATTACGATGTTAGAAAGTGAGCAATGAACTGAAACGTTATTTTTTATATGAGACATAAAAACTATTTTCTTTTGTAATTTAGCAAGATGTATTAATAGATGCCTTTTATCTGATTCACTTGTATCTGGATAATTTTGCTTTTATCTCTAATAATTTAAGTAAAAATTTAGCAATGCTATTTTTTTTAATTATATACATTATATAGCCTTTTTTATTATACTCTCCTCCCCACGCTCCATGCACAAAAAATATTTCTTTTGAGTATTCATTGTTTTTTTTTTTTTTAATCGTACAAATTCTGTATTTTTTTTTTCGAAAATTGCTACATACACCTATATCTATATCTATATCTATATCTATCTATCTATCTATCTATCTATCTATCTATCTATCTATCTATCTATATATATATATATATATATATATATATATATATGTCCTTTATTATTGAAAAAGCTTTTCTTGACTCTTAAAATAATGTTTATAAATAAATTTACTTTGATCATTCTAATTAAAGTCAATCAGTATTTCCTAATGTTTGGTTAATTTCTTTATGTTTTTAATTAAAGACTGCTTTCAAAGTATCAGAAATCCAATTTTTTCAAATCCAATTTAATTCAATCCAATTTATCTTTATCTTTATATTTAACTTTATAATTTTACATTTATTTATTTATTTTATTTCATTACCTGAATTTTTTCTATTAAGTAAGGGATTACTTTTGGCTGGCTCTGCAAATTAATAACAAATATTCTTTGCATCACAGCTTCTACCGAACGTACATTTTATAGATGCATATCAGTTTTTTTTTTTTTTTTTTTTTTTTTTAAATTCGAATGAATGTACATCATTAAAAAGCTCTTGAAACTGTTATTTCTCATTGGGTGTAATGTAACAGGATATTTTTGATTATCCCTGTAATGAATCTATACATTTAATTTTCATAAAATTTGAAAAGACACGACAGAATTGTGCAACAATTATTTATTTTAAATTTCCAACAATTCGGTTGTATATTTCTAGCTCTGTCATATGGGGACAGATTGTCAGATGGATGAATGGACTGAACGACGAGTTTAGGGGCTACTAAATTCGTCTTTCAGTCCATCCACATTTTTTGGATAATGTGTAATTCTATATATGTCAAGTTGTAGAAATCTGTATGGTTACTAAAATTTTTTCTGTAGACTGTAAAAAAAAGTTGTAAAGCTAATAAAATTGGTTTTTGTACGAATGTACTAATTGTTTACTACTAATTGATGAATCTACTTATTGTAGATTAGGGCGGAGAGTAAAAAACTTTTTTTCGAAATTCTTTTCTCCCTAGCGCGGAAAAGTTGTCTAGTGGTATCAGTAATATACTCACAAAATTTCAAAACAATCAATAAATATCTTCCGGTTCCACTTTTGGGTCGAAATACGCAATTTTAGTAAAAAATGTTGTAATTTTTCACATTTCAGTAATATTTTAAATTTTTAATTTTTTCTTCGCCCTAGTGCGGAAGAGTACATAAACTGAACGAGTACATAACCTCATAACAAGTCCAAAATATTAGGGTAATTAAAAAATATCTTCTGGTTCCACTTTGGGTTCTAAATATGTGAAATTAGTCGAAAATTACACAATTTTTCACATTTTAGTCATTTTTTTATTTTTCAATTTTATATTCCCGCTGGCATGGAAATGTTAGAAAAATATGCAAGAAACATAAGTAAAAAACTTTATAATAACAAATAAATATCTTCCGTCTTCCTTTCCGGGGTCTAAAAATATCAAAGTAGCCAAAAAGTATGTGACTTTTCACATTTCAGAGATTTTTTTTCTTATCAATTTTCTCTTCTTGCTGGAGCGGAAAGTATGGAAAATTATATGAGAAACATAGCAGAAGAGGTTATTGGTGACACTTGCTCTATATAATCGCAGCCAGGTTCTTCTACACTATATTGCCATTGATTATGGGACACTTGCGATTTTAGACATTTTACTAAATATCTAGAAAAATACATGAGGAATTATCTCGAAACTCTTAGTGTATAAATATAATAGTATACGTCATACATCTCCGTGAAGATTTTTTACCGAAACGCTATAGGGGACCATCAACAAATTAAAAAAGAATGAATATCTTTTGAATAACCCTGTCAAAACTAATGTAGCAAAAGCGCTCAAACTCTAGATTATGATTGAATGCCTTATTGTAATACACTGTGTTCATTTTTATGCAAATAGCATGCACACTCGCAGAGTAATTAAGGTTTTTATAAAAATGGTCCCAAATTTTTCCAAGTTTTTCCATTATAATTTTCAGAGTTCTTAATATAAAATAATATTTTTTTCAGAAAATATGACAAACAACATTGCACACAGTACCCTGTAATCAGAATTAAAAAATAATAAAAATTGTATGAAAAATGAGTAGGTTTACTATATAATTTTTTACTGCGCATGCGTCAAAGATATCAAAATTTCATTTGCATATTATGTTAGCTAAATGTATAGAGCAACTTTTGTAAATGTCTCAAAATCATAGCTTGAAAATTCTGAAAGTAATCGTCTATAGAAAAAGGACAAAATCCGTTGTTTCCAAAATGAAGCAAAAAAATGAGGGATTTTATCCAAATGCAGTAGTACATCCCATATTGTGTATTCTATATTGACACTAATCAATGAATATATGAATACAACCCCTCTTGTTTTCTCTTCATTTTGAGAATAACGGATTTTCGACTTATTCAATTGACGATTATTGTCAGAATTTTCAAGTTATGATTTTGTGACTTTCACAAAAGTTGCTCTATACGTTTAGCTAACATAATATGCAAATGAAATTTTGATATCGTTGACGCATGCGCAGTAAAAAATTATTTAGTAAAATAACTCATTTTTTATACAATTTTCATTATTTTTTAATTCTGATTACAGGGTACTGTGTGCAATGTTGTTTGTCATATTTTCTGAAAAAAATAATATTTTATATTAAGAACTCTGAAAATTATAAGGAAAAAACTTGGAAAAATTTGGGATCATTTTTATAAAAACCTTAATTACTCTGCGAGTATGCATGCTATTTGCATAAAAATGAACAAGGCTTATTACAATAAGGCATTCAATTACAATCTAGAGTTTGAGCTCCTTTGCTACATTAGTTTTGACAGGGTTATTCAAAAGATATTCATTTTTTTTTAATTTGTTGACGGCCCCCTTTGGAGTTTCGGGAAAAAATCTTCACGGAGTTGTATGACTTATACTATTATATTTATACACTAAGAGTTTCGAGATGATTCCTCATGTATTTTTCTAGATATTTAGTAAAATGTCTAAAATCGCAAGTGTCCCATAATCAATGGCAATATAGTGTATAAGTGTCCAGTATTCTTCAAGCACTCTTTGTTCATGGAGCGTTCCCTCAATATTCCTTTGAATTAAAGTTGGATCTTTTCGATGGTCAAAATACAATCTTTTCAAGATATTGGTGGATATGAAACTCTAATCTTGGATTTGGCATTTCATGCGATATTTATTTCGTTTTCTGCTTGTGTTATGCCTGTCTATAACTTTGGACATGTCGTCACGTGTCACAACTCGCAAGTCTTCAAGTAATGCGCCTGTTACTGATTCTGCAACTCGGTCGTACACTCCTATTATTGTGTCTCAAGTTCTGGCTAGGGCAGGACGACGGGTTGTTCGTGATATACTTATAGTATTTATATTCGAATGCAATGAAACTAAAGGTTTATCACTAAGATCGTGACACAGTTGTTCATCAACAAGACTAAAAGATTTAAATAACTCGAAGTCTTCGATGAAGCAGTAGTGATTGTTTTTTCCATTTTATACCATTTTCTGAAACTTTCTTATTCTTTTTCGAACCTGCTCATTCATTTACTAAGTTTCCGTGTTGTGGACCGTGTTTCCGAATGTATTAATTGGGTCTATCAACAATTTCCTTGACGTTCTTTGATCCTTAAAAAACTATCTTCCAATTCTAGAATTTTTATATCACATGGGCATTTACATCGTTCTAGAGATGTACTCTTGTAAGAAAAAATTTCTAACAGGTGTTGTGATTGTTTTTTCCATTTTATACCATTTTCTGAAACTTTCTTATTCTGTTTCGAGCCTGCTCATTCATTTACTAAGTTTCCGTGTTGCGGACCGTGTTTCGGAATGTATTAATTGGGTCTATCAACAATTTCCTTGACGTTCTTTGATCCTTAAAAAATTATCTTCCAATTCTAGAATATTTATATCACATGGGCATTTACATCGTTCTAGAGATGTACTCTTGTAAGAAAAAATTTCTAACAGGTGTTTTTTCCCTTCCAATAAGGAAAATTTTCAATTTTGACTTCGTCTGTTCTTTAGCGTCAAACTTCTTTATACTCTTGTATTTATCATTATATGAACCAATCATTTGGACTTATTCTTGGCCTAGAAATCGTTGGAACTGAGGAGCCTGCTAAATTGCTTAACCATTTCAGCCCATAATCCGCTATCACCCCAAAGGTGGGTCCGATTTTTAATTATATTTCGATTCATTTCTCTCCAACAAAAAAGTACATTATATGTTCATAAGTTGGTAGAACGCCAGTTCTTAATTAAGTAGGATCCCAAAAAATGGGATGAGAAAAATCCCGTGTATACTGCGCCTTAGTTGTGATATTGTAATATTTTCTTTGCACACGATGAGTTCAACACAATATTAAAAATTGAAATTTTGTAAACACTTTCAGATGTATTATTTTTCAATAACATACAGAAGCTAAAATTGAATATCTCATTAAGAACCTATGACGAGCAGAGCACTAAACCAACAGTAACACTACAGTAAACGAACAGAAAGCTGAACGTATTAGAGGAATTTCCCTCAGATCGCTTTTAATTCGGTTGTTCTATGGTTTTTGAGTACATTAATGCCATGAATTTGCCAGTTTAAGTAATAAAAATTAAATAAGACGATATTTATTAATTATTTAAAATTTTTACACTTATCTTTGTCATATGATTTTCCGAATTTTCCGCGCGAGCGAGAAGAGAAAAATGATAAGAAAAAAAATCTCTGAAATGTGAAAAGTTACGTATTTTTTGGCTATTTTGACATTTTTAGACCCCGAAAAGTAAGACGGAAGATATTTATTTATTATTCTAAAATTTTTTACTTATGTTTCTTGCATATTCTTCGAACATTTGCATGCCAGCGGAAGTGGAAAATTGAAAAATAAATAAAATGACTAAAATGTGTAAATTTGTATATTTTTCGACAAATTTCCCATATTTAGAACCCAAAGTGGAACCAGAAGGTATTTTTTAATCACTCTAATATTTTGGACTTGTGTTCCTTGTGTACTCTTTCAGTTTTTCCGCACTAGGGCGAAGAAAAAATGGAAAATTTAAAATATTACTGAAATGTGAAAAAATGCAATATTTTTGGCTAAAATTGCATATTTCGACCCAAAAGTGGAACCGGAAAATATTTATTGATTGTTTTAAAATTTTGTGAGTATATTACTGATACCACTAGACAACTTTTCCGCGCTAGGGAGAAAAGAATTTCGAAAAAAAGTTTTTTACGCTCCGCCCTATTGTAGATGTACAGATGAATTTACTAAAATTACACTAATTTTGCTAAAATTTTATCTGTAATCCGATTTACGACTATTTAAAAACTCTAGGCATCCCAGTTTCCTAAAATTACTTTGATAACCTTGCACATTTTTTGATTTACAGTGCAAAAGTGTATCTGTTTACACTAATTTTTGTTGCTGCCGTTATATAAAAATTTTTAGACATTCCAGTTTCCTAGAAAAAATTTTGTAACTTTACAAGGTTTTTTTTTTCTTTACAGTGTGAATTTGTATTATATGGGAAAGGTTTTGAGATTATAGGTTTCTCCGAAAAAAATATTATGAATGTGACATTCAACAAATTTATGTAAATAACAATTATTTGATTTTTTTATTGTAAGCGAATTTCTACATCCCTTCTCTTTTTTGTCGTCACTCCTTATTTTCTTTCTTTATATCGATAAAGATTAGATGTTTTTTGTTTCCCTCTACGGTGAAATCACTTGGGAGTAAAATAATCAGAGTAAGTAATTGTTCTGTTATTTATGTTTCTCTTATTTGTGCATTTTTACAATCGAAGATTCTGTATTTTTCTCAAAGGCATTCTTTAAAAAAAAATTGAATTTCAAAAAAAGGTATTTCAAAGCTATACTTCTAAATGAATTAATTTTCCTGCCTTTTAAAAAGAATTTAGCTACTTTACTTCTATTATCGAAATTTATTTTTCCAACTATTATGTTAATTTGCTTTTATAGTTGAAAGCTTATCACTTTCAAATTGTCAAAGGTTCACCATTTTTTTTCTTTATTTTAAAATAGCTGAATTACGATGTTAAAAATTGAGAGATTAACTAAAACATTTGATTAATTACTCTATATGTTTAATTATTCACTTTTCTCAAAATATTAGAGATCAAAATTATTATTTTTTATTTATAGTTTTATTAACTTTTAATTATATATATATACCGGGTGTCCCAAAAATGACTGATGGATTTTAAAATTCAATAACTTGCAAACAGTGACAGCTATTTAAAAATTTTTTGCAGGAGGGTTATGTATAATGTCAGGAGTTTTTTTACCGTAATTTTTTTATTTTAGTTCGCATCTCAAACAATAGGTGGCGCTGACGGCGATTGAAGGCTAGATGATCATTGATAGAACATTGTGTGCAGCATATCCATCATTTCTGAAATGGACCTGGTGACAAGAGTATCCATAACTGCTGCTATGATCTGTGAAACGCCTGGTATTTTTCGTTGTAGTTTTCGCCAATCCCTATCGCGTCGGTGCCGTGCGTGCATACTTGCAAATGACCGCAATTTCGAGCACATCCTCTGATGATTTTATGCCATACTTTTTATTTATTATTATTATTTATTTTTATTTATCTATTTATTCTGTGTAATAAATTGTTTTATACTTCATTCTGTGTCAAGGTCTTAATGTCTTTGCGACTCTTTATCCCGTTAGGGTCACATTTCCATCCATGCTTTCCTGTGCAATTATGATTCTAAGAATGTTCTCCACCTCCAACTTTGTTCACGTCATTCGGAAACACCCTGTATTTAACAGATTTGTGTAAATAAAAAATATATGTTTATTTTATTTTAAGTGAAACTATATATCGACCTTTTCTCTTTTTAATTTATCTTTATTCTTTTCTTTTTTTTTACAAAGATATCGTGCTTTTTTCCGTAGTGGAGTCATTTGGGAGTAAAAAAATCAAAGTAAGTATTTGTTACGTTATTTCTGTTTTTCTTATTTTACTTGTGAATTTTTAATGTCCGAGCTTCTGTATTTTTCTCAAAGGAATTCTTTTAAAAATTTTAAATTTACAAAATAAAATAAAATAAAATAAAAAAGAAAAGGTTTTCAAAGCTATACTTTTAAATGAATTAGTTTTCCAGCTTTTTAAAAGAGTATCTAATTAGCTTACTTTTATTATCGAAATTTATCTTTCCAACTGCTTTGTTAATTTGCTTTTATGGTTGAAAGCTTATCGCTTTCAAACCATCAAAGTTTCAAATTATTTCTTTTTATTAATTTATAGCTGAATTACGATTCTAAAAATTAATGACAAACTGAAACGTTAATATTTATATGGAGACATAAAAACTATTTTCTTCCGTTTTTTAGTAAATTGTACTATAAGTTATCTTATTTAGTTGCATTCGTAATTATATAAATACCTATATATAAATACCTATATATATACCTATATTTATAGTCTGGTCCATCCGTCTGTCTGTATGTAACAGCGCAAAATCTACGTAAACGAATGATTTGAAAATCAATAATAATTGCCAAATTTTCCCAATATCATTCCAAATTTAAAAATCAAATCAAAACGTAAAAAGAATTAAAATTCTTCTTTATTCTAATAAATCCTATCATACGTAATTAATTCAGAGCTATTCCATGATAGGCAATGATTCTAGGTTGCTATGGAGATTATGCCTCATTTAGTATGGAGTTATATCATCTGTGTATTACTGAATTTAATTTATAATCATAATAAATTTTGTATTCGTTCAAAGAAAGATGCAAATTTTTATGACGTATGTTGCAACAACACATGGGAAGGGGTCTGTTTGAGAAAATGCATTAACTAACTTTTTATACGCCTAGTAGTGGAAAATTTCCTTATAAATTCTTGAATATAACACAAAAAATTCTATTTTAATGTCTGCACAACTCTCAAAGACATGCCTGTTTAAGTATTTCGTCAGGTTTTTTTGAAGAATTAAACATCAATTGAAATGCTTTTAATTCATGAAACATTACAAAAATCTCAATTTATATTTTATTCTCCCAATATTTGTTCCATTATATCAATTTGTAACCTATTTCGACTATGTTCTGTTTACCAAACAGGTGTTATTAAATATATGCCTTTAAGTGCATTTTAATAATGCATAATTGTGTAGAATGATAGCTATCTTGCATTTCAAATCTATCCAAATGTATCAATATCACGTTGCTGAGAGATTATACTCAAGTGGTGTAACTCACGAATTTCGGCTTTGTAGATATAAAAAATTTGTCAGATTTTTAGATATAATAATGGTTCTTTTATGTTTCATTCAGAAATGGATAAGAAAAAAAAATCTAATTGAAAATTTTGCCCTACGAGAACCGTATACAATTTTAGTTTGTTAAGGAGTTCTTCCCAGGAGTTTGCAACTTATAGCATAAAATTTTGCAAAGTTTTTTGTGAAACTTCGCAATTAAAAGAATTTGTTTAGAGGTTATATTTAAGGAAATGGGTTATTGTCTCCATCTTTTTGAATCGTCCTGTATGTTAGTGCATTTTATTGTGCCACATGTCATATCTGGTACATACCTAAAAAAATTATGACTTTCATTATGCGTCATTATTTTGGGCAATATGATCTGTATTTCTGACGAAGAACAATTCCAAAGAATGGAATAACTCTTATTCTATCCATATCAGATGGCTGCGTTAGGCAAAAAATTAGGATTTGTTCTTTGGAAACAAAAGGCATTTTGATCGAGATATTAAACTAAGATTTGCTTTCATTATTTTTACTGAATACTTAAAAATATTAATATATATAAAGTTGCACTAGTGCTATAATTCTTTGGTAGTACTGTTAAGCAGATAAAATTAATTAATTTAAGCCCATTTTGTTGCAATGAAATATTTTAAAATCCCAATTGTGTACATATGATACGCAACACAAAATATAAAATTTTAGCTGAAAATTTGAAATCAGTTATTTTTACTATTTTTCCCATTATTAGACATATAAGGTAAGCTGGGACAACCGACCCACGTGGTAACTGGGCTATAGACTATTTTATAAAAAATCTTTGAAGACTAAGTTTCAGCTATTGTGAACATTTCACATCTAGCTTAAAACAACATGCTAAAGTTCTAAATTAGTTCTTAATCAGTTTTTAAATCAACATGCGTTAACTCAATCATAAACCATAGGCAAAAGAAAAAAAAAAACCGTCAATTTGAATGAATTTTTTTGCCTTTTTATTAAAATACTGTCAAGTACCCGTTTTTTCATATTTTATATCGTTTATTTTTTTTTCTCTAAAATACCCATGTAACATTTGTACTTTTTACCTGTATAAAAGTACATATGTACTCACTTAATTCTTATGTTTTTTATACAAGTAAATTAAATTTAATTTTACGTTTAGTGCTTTTTTTAGGCTCCTCAGTAACAAAAGTTTCTCTTAAAACTTACTTTAGTCGATATATAATTTAAATGGTTTACCTGGTTTAATTTTTAGGTAGATTCCGTAAGAAATACTACCTATTGCAATCGCACCAGTTTATCTATCTATCTATATATCTCACTTTTTTATGGACACGATAACTTCTATAATTCTTCACCAATCTCCACCAAACTTGTACATAAAATCAAAGGGGATAAAATCTTGGCTAAGTTCGTTAATGGGCAAAATCGGACCAAGGGGGTCGGAATAGGGGGCGTTTTTGTGAAAATCGAAAAAACGCCATAGCTTCTTAATTAAAGTAGATATCGAATCGGTTTAAAGTTTATATTACTTCTTAAAAATGGGCCAAAAGTATATGCATGACAGATTTTTGATAAATTTAGAAGTGGGTTCAAGGGGCGAAAAAAAGAGGGATTTTGAGAGAAAAAAATTCATAACTTCGTCAATTTTCAAGATATCACGTCCAACTAAATTTTTTGTAAATGTTCTTAAAATTATCTAAAACGTTTGTATTTACAAGTTTTTGATAGGACCAACTTTTACCGATGAAAAAAATTAAAAACGAAAAGAAAAAGGGCGCTGAAAAAATAGAAAAATCCATAACTCCGTCAATTTTTAAGATATCAAATATGATTAAATTTATTTTACATCTTCTCAAAAATATCTACAACTTTTATATTGACAAGTTTTTCATAGGACCAATTCGTATAGCAAAAACAAATTAAACAAAAATAGGAGTTGGAGGAAAAACCTCAAATCCAAACTGCTTATATTCTGACTCATTTTTAAATTCATTTTTGATTTTAAACGCATCCAAATGGTAGATCCTCTTATTTAGAAACTGTATAAAGTGATGCATTGGTCAATTTTCTGATAAAGACAGAACTTATTTCAAAAAAGGCTACCAAAAAGGGTATTTTAAACAGAATTTCCGAAAGTCATCGGTACTGAAAATTGAAGGAAGTATTCAAAAACTGCGTTTTTTTCTGACTCGTTTTTAAATCCATTTTTGTTCTCAAACGCATCCAATTTACAGATCCTCTTATTTAGGAACTATATACTGTGACGTATTGGCCAGTTTTTTGATAAAGATAGAATATATTTTTTAAAATGCTGTCAAAGTGAGTATTTCGCACAAAATTTTCCGAAGCAATAATGATTATAGAATTAAGGATGTATTCAAACAACAAATCGGTTATTTTATGACTCATTTTTAAATTCAATTTTCTTCTCAAATGCATTAAACTGACAGTTTTTTGTTATTTAGGAACTGTATAATGTACTGTTTTGGTCGATTTTTTTAATAAATTCAGAATCTATTTCAAAATATGTTGTCAAAATGGGCATTTGAGCTGAATTTTTCTTAAGATGATTCTGATAAAACCAGTTTTTTCAGAAAAATGAAATTAAAAATTTTTCATAAACGGCCAAATGAAGTTATTAAACTGGGTTTATCTCTAATCATATATATACATATATATATATATATATATATATATATATACACTATCTACCAAAAAGTATTTGTACACTTTCAGTTTTTGACATTTTGTCAAATATTTAAAAATATACTGGTCGGATTCTTCTGGAACTTCAGAAATATAAAGATTATGTTTCACTTTATATTTATTTACATTCATTTGTTAAGCGGGTAATTAAGGGAGCCGGCAAAAAAACAAAGAATAATAGAAATATTTGGGATCGCCCTGTACATGAAAATGCACGAAACGACTTATCGCTTTAGAATACAAATATATGAATACAGTAGAATATGTACACTAATTTTTGTGAGAATAGCATGTATATTTATGGCGATAGAGCGATTTTTTTGAAAAATTCAAAAAATTCTGGTATGTTTTTTGTTTATATCATGCTGGGTTTTTGACCAAATTTAACGCAAATTTCAGAAAAATTGGCAAAATGCAGTAGAAAAAATGTAGCGCAATTGGAATATAAATATATTAAATATTTTATGAAACATGAGTAGTTGTATAAAATAATTTTTATCTGCGCATGCGCGAACTAGAAAAACATTTTTTTTTTTTACATCATTTAATAGTCAATTCTATGGAGTGACTTATAAAAAAAATCCAATCAAATATCGTGAAAATTCAAAAAGATATCATTATTTTAGTGAGATGTTTTTACTCTGCTCTCTAAAAACGGCTGAATCTTAAGGGATTCTCCACAAATTGACATTTTTTAATAACTGACTTTAAAAAAAAACTAGTATTGAATTAATACAATATCTAATACAATATTGCTGCTAATAAGTATTTGACAATTGTGATAGAAAAGAAAAAGAGCTTTATTCACATTCAGGGCCAAAACTAAGAGAGGGTTGGGGGAAAAGGGCATGTGCCCCGGGCGCTAGGATGAAAGTGTCCCAAATGTACATTTTGTTTGGCGATTTTTTCCATGTCTATGTTTAGCATGATATTGTCAAAATCGTCCCATTCAAAGCATTTCTCCTATAGCAAAGCATAGAAGAATCTAATGATGATGGCATAAAGATCCCGCATAAAGCAGATTTTTTTTTTTCGTTTTGATTCGGTTTCACGATTTTAAGGTATCATTTTTTTTAAACAAAGCAGACTACTTTAATCAATATTACATATTTTAAGTTTTAAAATAAGTCGGCTATTAATAAATTAGAAAATTTTTCTTTGCAAATACTTTTGCAGATGCTTTGCAAAGAAGAAAAGAGAGGGGGGGGGGAGTTCACCAAAATTCATTGAAATATAAATGTATTAAATATTTTCTAAAATGTTCTATGTCATGCAATATTTTCAACCAAATATAAAGCCACATTCAGAAAAATTCGCAAAATGTAGTAGAAAGAATAAGGTGCCATTGAAATATAAATATATTAAAAGTTTTCTAAAATATGAGTATTTGTATGAAATATTTTTTAATCAGCGTATGCGTGAACGATAAAATTTATCATTTTACATAATTTAATATTCAAATCTATGGAGCTACCCATAAAAAAATCCGATCGAATTTCGTGGAAATTCAGAAAGTTATTGTGGATAGGAGTAAACTGATTTTCAATTGGTCTCTGAAAGCAGTTGAATGACGTCAGATTTTACGCAAATTGCCAAATCTCCATTTACATTTTTTACTGGTGATTTACTTCTTTTCTTAGATAATTACCAGAACGAACCTATTTCAGGATAAAAATAATTATAAAAAATCGAAGCATTTGTGTCAAATCTACCCACTGATACATAATTGATAATGGCTCTTATGCAAATGCCGATATCTGCGATCCTGAAATACGTCAAGTTCTCCACTGTTAAATGTGGTGTCGAAAACAACACTGACATCAATCGCATGCATGATGCCAAGAAGAACAGAGCTGTCTTATTTTGAGAAAGGTGTGATCATCGGGTACCACCGAAATGGCCGATCTTTAATCAACATATCTAGCAAGCTTAATTACCCCAAAACGACTGTGGCTTATGTGATTAGAAAATGGAAGCTGAATGGTGATTGTCAGAATGTGGCCAGAGTAGGCAGACCGACGAAACTGGGAGATAGAGACCGACGGGTTCTGTCTAGAGAAATTCGGAAGAACCGCAACCAATCAATGTTACACATACGCCAAGAATTTCCACAAGCTTCAGGATGTGTTGTTTCCATGAATACCATCCGTAAGGAAGCTCATCTGCTTAATTTGTATGGCCGTGCTGCCGCCCATAAGCCTTTAATCCCCAAGTCCAACCGCGCAGCTCGGTTAAGTTGGTGCAAAACACGCCAGCAATGGACTGTACAGCAATGGAAACAGGTTCTCTGGAGTGATGAATCAAGGTTCACCTTCTACCGTTCTGATGGTAGGGTCTGGGTCTGGCGTCTGCCTGGAGAACGCCTCCTACCAGAATGTATTGTGCCCACAGTTAAATTTGGCGGAGGGGGAATTATGTTCTGGGGTTGTTTTTCCTGGTTCGGACTAGGACCCTTGCTCCCAATTCCTGGTAAGCTCAATGCCGATGCCTACTGTAATATACTGGACAACAGTGTACTTCCTACGTTGAGGCAATACTATGGATTGGACCCATGTTATTTCCAGGATGACAACGCAAGCTGCCATGTAGCGAGGTCCAGCATGGATTGGTATGCTGATAATGGAGTGCATCGACTCGAGTGGCCTGCCCAGAGCCCAGACCTGAACCCAATAGAGAACCTCTGGGACGAGTTGGATCGTCGAATTAAGGCGGGTGACACACGCCCAAAATCAGTAAAAGAGCTTACCTGCCTTGTGCAAACAGAGTGGAATAAAATACCATTAAATGTAATACAAGGACTAGTTGAGAGCATGCCCAGGAGAATCGCAGCTGTAATTGCCTCTCGAGGAGGATCTACAAATTATTAAATGTAAACAGCGCCAAAACCAGTCTTTTTTTCCCGAGGTAAACGTGGATTTTGAAGGTACCCCTTTCCCCCTCCTTCGCAAAGCATATTTACAAAGAAAATTTCTCCAATTTATTAAAAGCCGACTTATTTTAAAACTTAAAATATGTAATATAAAATAACGTATTCTGCTTTATTAAAATACTCCAATTTGATACTTTAAACCGAATCAAAAAAATTCTACTTTCAACAGGATCTTTAAGGCCCTTGTCCCTGCCCGCGAAGACACTGCTGAGCTAATGCTATTCCTGTGGGGAGGCATTTTTCTAATAACTCTTTCGCATTTTGAAATTTTCATTTTTTTTTTTTTTTTTTTTTTTTTTTTTTTTTTTTTTGCATTGGATAGCGGAAGTCCCTCTCAAAATCGCTCCATGACTACTTTTTCGATTTGAGTCATAGATATTTTTTATAAAGTTAGTTTCACTTTCAGAACCGCTTTTGGAAGTGAAAGAAACATTATAAAAATATCTACGCCAAAATTGAAAAAGTAATCACGGAGCGATCTTGAAAAGGACTTCCGCTATCCAATGCAAAACATGTTATTTAAAAATGTCCAAATGCAAAAGAGTTAGAAAAATGCATCCCCATAGGAATAGCATTAGCTCGTGAGCATCTTCGCGGGTAGGGGCAGGGACCTTAAGCCATCATCATTAGATTTTTTTATGCTTTAACATAGCCCAGATATAATTATTTTAACAATATTATGCTAAAATTAGCCATGAAAAAAATCGCAAAACGAAAGATACATTTGGAACACTTTTATCCTAGCGCCCGGGGCACATGCCCTTTTCCCCCAACCCTCCCTTAGTTTTGGCCCTGAATGTGAATAAAGCTCTTTTTCTTTTCTATCACAATTGTCAAGTATTTATTAACAGCAATATTGAATTAGATATTGTATTAATTCAATACTAGTTTTTTTTTTTAAGTCAGTTATTAAAAAATGTCAATTTGTGGAGAATCCCTTAAGATTCAGCCGTTTTTAGAGAGCAGAGTAAAAACATCTCACTAAAATAATGATATCTTTTTGAATTTTCACGATATTTGATTGGATTTTTTTTATAAGTCACTCCATAGAATTGACTATTAAATGATGTAAAAAAAATGTTTTTCTAGTTCGCGCATGCGCAGATAAAAATTATTTTATACAACTACTCATATTTCATAAAATATTTAATATATTTATATTCCAATTGCGCTACATTTTTTCTACTGCATTTTGCCAATTTGTCTGAAATTTGCGTTAAATTTGGTCAAAAACCCAGCATGATATAAACAAAAAACATACCAGAATTTTTTGAATTTTTCAAAAAAATCGCTCTATCGCCATAAATATACATGCTATTCTCACAAAATTTAGTGTACATATTCTACTGTATTCATATATTTGTATTCTAAAGCGATAAGTCGTTTCGTGCATTTTCATGTACAGGGCGATCCCAAATATTTCTATTATTCTTTGTTTTTTTGCCGGCCCCCTAATTACCCGCTTAACAAATGAATGTAAATAAATATAAAGTGAAACATAATCTTTATATTTCTGAAGTTCCAGAAGAATCCGACCAGTATATTTTTAAATATTTGACAAAATGTCAAAAACTGAAAGTGTACAAATACTTTTTGGTAGATAGTGTATATATATATGTTGAAATGAGCACTCTTCGAAATCTACCTCCTCCTATAGGCCCAGCCGACAGGGATTTTTTTAAGTTATCTGCGCTTCATTAAACAGGATCTGATACCTTATATTAAAAAAAAATAAATAAAAATAAAAATGTGTAGAAACTGGACACATAAAAAAAGAGAAATGAAATATATGTAGGTATACAGGGTGAGTCATAAATATCGAAACAATAGGCTATCTCCTTAAATATTGCCTCTAGCCCCATACTTCCAATTGCAAAAATTCATAAAAAAAGGTGAAATATCTGATAAGATAAGTTTCAACTCCATGGGGGGTCTATTTGAAAAAATACGAAAATAAAATTTTTATACGGCCCCTGTAGAGCAAAATTCCCAATTAGAAAATTATTCTTTATCCATTCCTAAATTGAACAAAAAAATTTCATCTCCGTATCTGAAAATCTGACAGAGATATTAAAATCCAAAATTCTCCGAAATTCGTGATTTACACCACTTTACCATGCCTGTAAACGATGAATTGTTGACTTATTTTTAAAGGAAATGAGGGATCGTCCACAAATTGTATTAATAAATGTAGATTCAAGACCGTGCCTCTTATTTGGACATAATAAAGCAGCGTATTGATTTAAATCAAAATTCGTTTTCAAAATATGTTGATTGTTAGTTCTGGAAGTTTGCATGGATCGCTGCCCGGCATGGAAAAATTTTAAAATCATAATCCGGACACGCTTGGAAAAAAGTTTAAATCATACCTCGGCTCAGCCTAAAATTTCTACACAGTTTTTTACTTCAGTATAGTTAAAAATTGTTTCGCGGGGAAGAGTTCTGACCAAAAATACTTAGTATAGCTTTTCGTTTTTTATATTTATACTTTTTATTATTAAAGATGCGCCAAATGCTGTGATATATTTATTTTATGAATGAATCTCTGTTTATATCTAAATGTTTCGCATATACTTTAATATCGCTAATCCATATCCCGTGCATTAGAGACTTTGAAAAATGTTATACAGTAAAACCTTTTAAGACGGTATCACATACGAAAGGAAAAATACGTAATAAACAAATGCCCTTCCTAGGAGAGTTAAATGGAGTTTATTTTTTCTCAGGTATTATTGTATTCATTTTGCACAGATCAACACATTTTCCGTTTAAGACAGAATTCCGTCATAGGCAGATTTTTTTCTGGTTTTATTGGGTTTAATTTTTTAGCATTTAAATATACTATTCTTAAAAAATATATAAATTTTAAAGTTTTTATTTTTTTAAATTCATTTAATTTATTTATTTTATTTTATTTTATTTTATTTTATTTTTGTAAAATAAAAGTGATTTTAAAATCTATGTGGTTTTCGTAAAAAATTTCATTGAACCAAATTTTACTTATTTCATGTACATATTAGGTCAGTCAGAGACAGTAGTTTTAATACGGATTGTTCGAGACCGGGATTGAAAATTTCGTCCAGTGCAGACCTTATTAAAAGTTAAGAATTGTTAAAGGAAAGAAGAACAAACTTGAAACATGTCATTTTTAATTATTTTACATTAGTTTTGTTTCGGGAAAAATTGAAAAATTATTTACTTTTGAAAATAAGAATTTTTTTTTTTTTAAGTTATATAATTTTTTCAATAAATATTTTTAATAGTTCTAAAATAAATATTGAAAAACAAAAACCCCGAAAAAAAACTAAAATCAGATTTTTATCTTTAATTAAATGGAAAGAAATAGAAATCTGATAAATAATGTTTTGAATTATAACGATTTTTAACTATCCCATTTAAACCAGTACTAATTTTTAGAAATTTTACGATAAATTTTAAGATGTGATTTCCTTAGCAAATTATATAGCTAACATTCACAAAAAAGAAAAAAAAATCAAAATTCAACTCAAAAGATAGATTTTATACACGTCTCCCAGAACTGTTAAAGTAACATTGTCTTTTGAATTGTGCACATTTCAATTTGTGTCGAATCCCTTAAAACCTAATGAATTATTGAAACGGCTATAACTCTTCGAGTTTTGAAGATATGAAGATGCACCTTTTTGTGTATTATTCAGGACTGGATAAGGAAAGTTTTCCTAACTGGAATTTTTGTCCTACGGGGGCCGTATAAAGAGTTAATTTTCGTACTTTTTCAAATAGACCCCCACCCCTATGGAGTTGCAACTTATCTTATCAAAAAGTTTACCTTTTTTAATGAATTTTTGTAATTGGAAGTATGGTTCTAAGGGCAATATTTCAGGAGATAGCCTATTGTTTCGATATTTATGACTCACCCTGTATATATTTAAAGATTAACATGTAATTTTGAAAATATTGTTTTGCAAGAGTGGACCGAACTGACCACATTTACGAAGATTTAGACATTAATTAAGTTAAACTTAAGCTTTTGGAAGCTGAAATGCCAAAATACATAGAGTCACATTGTAAAATCATGGCCGTGTTGCCCCGTATAACCTTATATAGATTTCAAATAACTTTCTCCATAAAAATATTAAAATTAGTGCACCAAATGATTAAAGACTTAGTATAGGTTCCAAATTACCCAGGTCTTTCTCTGCCTGTCACAAACACTCTTTTTCTTCCCTGTTCCACATACCGAATTCTTCTCTTTATCTTTTCTACGGCGAAATCATTTGGGAGTAAAATAATTAAAGTAAGTGGTTGTCCTGTTATTTTGATCTCTCTTATCTTATTAGTATGTTTTTATTGTAAAATATGTATTTTTTTTTGTCAAAGGTATTTTTTGAAACTTTCAAATTAGGAAAAGGAATTTGAAAGCAGCATTTATTTATTTATTTTATTTATTTATTTTTTAGAAAAGTGTTTCACCAGATCGTAGAAAAGATGGTTAATTAATTTACTTTAATTATTCAAATTAAAATCAGTAAACATTTTCCTGTTCTTTTTTTCCTATATTTATACATACATATTGCGTTTAAACTATCAGTTTACAATTAGTTTAATTTTAAGTTATGATTTTATACTTATTTATATAATTTTTATAATTCAATTTTATCGTGGAAGAGCGACATTGTTTCCTATTATAAATATTATTTTTACAGAGTACACCAAACAGTTTGCTTTCGTTTTAAAGAAACGTATGCCGTTAATTATATTTGAAGCCATTTATTTTTGTGAGAAATTTTATTTTATTACAAAATGTTTTTCCGATTTCTAGAAAATTACTTATTTAATTTATTTTAATCATTAAATTTTATGAACTGTTTCGTTAATCTCTGCCTGATATTTCTAGAAAAAATTTAATGCAATTTATTTTAATTGTTACATTTAATGACTCTTTTCAACTGTTTTGTTAATTTCTTTCTACCATCAAGTATTTATTTCTATCTAATTAAAGAAGGTTCCTATTAGTTATTATTATTGTTTTTATATTTAATTTATTTAGTTTGGTAACCATTTTTTTTTTCTTTAATGAGCGAATGCTATAATTTTTCTTTATAGATGACACAGAAAAGGAGGTTACTATTATTTTCTTTCAACGAAAGAAAATACGTTTTGTGTCACATATAAAATTAATCTAATTAATTTCTTTTTTATAATATTAGATGCGGCTGGCTGGATGGTCAAGATTTTATTTGCAATATCTAGTTCTACAGAAAATGAAAATGTAAAATTTTTATTGTTGAAATTTTTTTATTTTATTTTTTGAAATAAAGGTTTTATTTTTTAAATGAGAGTTATTTGCTGTAAATAAGTTTTTAAGCTCAAAAATAAATAAATAAATAAATAAATAATGTTTGTTATGTTTTTTATGAAAATAATTTACCATGAAAATTTTATTTAATGAAATGTATATGTAATCGAAGAATAAAAAATTCTAGTTTTAACTCCCTAGTTTGTTAATATGATATTTTGTTTAGTTTGAATTGTTTATTGCTGCTAGTAAAATTAGTTTTTGTAATTTAGTTTCTCTTTGTAGGATACTAGTTATTTCTTAGAAATGAGTTACATTAAGTTTTTGCAATAAAATTAGAATCACTTTCTTTTTATTGCATTTTTTAAAATATAAGTTACCTTAAAACTTCATTTAAAAGAATTTATGTAATGAAGAATAAAAATTCTTGGTTTAACTACCGAGCATGTTCACATGATATTTCATTTCGCTTGAATTGTTAGTTACTCCTGCAGAAATGATGAACTCTAAAATTAAATCATCATTTCATTAATCTTTAAATCATTTACAATAATTTTGTCAATTTTTATGGTTGACGACATTTTTAAATGAGTATGCGTCTCAGAATAAATTATAAGTATATTTTATTTTAAGCAAAATTTTACATCTGTCTCTTCTATGTCTTCTTTTTTAAGGTGTCATTCATCTGAGGAAATCTTATTCTTCTCTGGCCTCTGTATGCCTGTCCGTCACAGAGCTCATACACTAAAACGGTACAAGTCAGAGACTTCAAATTTTGTGCACATACAACTGAAAACTTCCTGTGAAATCACAGAATTTCGAAAAAAGACTATTATTTTAATTAAATCAATTTTATCAATGTCATTCGTTCATTTTTACGATTTAAGTAAAAATACAGAACTTTAATTTCAATATTTTTCGTGTAGGCATTATAGCTTAGAGATAAAGCATTTCACAAGCAAACATAATTTTCTTATCAATGTGAAAAATAACACTAGTAAGTCTTGATTACGTCCATTAAAAACTATATCGTAATACTAATACTATAGATTCTACAATAAAAAAATAAGAATTTATATTATAAATAAATATTTTGCTTATAAGACGTTGTTGTATTAATAAAAACATATAAAATATATTAAAAAAATTTATTTACATGTTTCAACTCTTATTAATCGAGTCATCTTCAGAATGTAAAAAATGAAATTTTTTCTTAGTTCGAACTCCGGGGCTGGAGCTTAAAACTTTCATATTTAGGTGGATTTAGAAAAAAAAATTTCGTATTTTTGGCAGATTTAAGGTTATATATATATGTATATATATATATATATATATATATATATATATATATATATATATATATATATATATATATATATATATATCACTGACATTCATAACATTTTTTGGAATCCGATTTTCTTTCTATTTAAAAAACTATTGTGATTTATTAATGATCTAACATTTTAAATTTCATTTAAACAATTAGTTTTTGCTTTAAAAATTCAAAATTTTATTTATATTTTCATTATTTTTTTTATTTCGAATTTTCAAAAAGTTTGGAATTTTGGTTTTTTGAAAATAATTTAGTTTGAACTTTTCTAATTTAATTAAAAGAAATAACTTCCTTTTTGATTATTTTACAATTAAATTTATTGGTGTTACCATCTCATTAAATTTTTAAATATGGAAATAATACATATAAGAAAAAGAATTATAATTTTTTTATGCATTTATAATTGGCAATAAAAGTACAATTATTTAATCCTATTTCTAAACTCAAAGAGATTATCTTCTGAATCATTTATTCATTCAAAGCATGAAATTCGCAAATGTCATTATTTCGAAACTAATTTAATCGAGGTATGTTTTACATTTTTTAATAAACGCAAAAGATCTTTCAGAAGAGTGTGTCACAATTTGCATTTTGAATCGAATTTTCGGACACTAGACAGAAAAACAAGAGAAAAATTGATTATCATGTAATTAGAATCCTTTATACCTCAATAAATAATTTATTTATATTAAAAAAAATGAAAAACTTATTGCAATTCAAATTCGCTCTAATAATCCCCCTTGCCAATTTAGCCTTTAAGATTAAAAATTAGTCAGAAATCGTACAGAAAGTTTACATTGTTGAGAAGAGGAATCGAGAAACGCTTAAATGGGACACAGCATCTTGAAATTTGTCAAAATATCGATTTTCTTTCTTTTTTTAAATATTAGCTGAAAGCTTTTTTAATTGTGAATATTTTGACACATCAAGTCTACCTATACGACAATTATATCGCAAGATATTGTTAATTTTTTTTTAAAAAACAGAACCAGCGCATTACCCATACAAAGAAAAATTTGAAGTAATTTTTCTTCATGTTCATATTTTTATTACTTGCTTGTTCGATAAATACTTGTTTTATAGTTCCTGTTTTCCACGATGTATTTAGTATTTTCCCCCCATGTATTTAATATTCAAGGTTGTAGTTATTAAAATAAAATAAAATAGATTTTTTTTTCATTTATTTATTTACACGAGAGAGAAAGAGAAAAAATCATATTTTATATAAAATTCCACAGATCTAAAACTCCATGCACAGTATTATTTAGTATATTCTAATGAATGTGGGAAAAAATTGAAACAGAAAAACTTATATTTATAAAAAATGTAAAGATTTTGAAAAGTTAAATAAAAAAATAATAAAATGGGCTGTTTTGTATGATTTTTTTAAATTGTATTTAAAATTCAGTATTAAGTATTGTGCCACCACATATACTTTAGTATAGTATTATTCTAAACTGAGGAGATGATTTGAAAGGTAATATGTCTCCTTAATGGATTTTACATAAAATGACCGCCTTAACGAAATTTACACAAGGAGCATGCATAATCTTGATCTAATTTGTTTGTTTATTTGTATACGAATAATGCATATATTTCTGAAAAAATAATAATAGAAATAGTCATTGATATATTAATTTATTTCTAAATCAGCAATTTTAAAATGACAAATTACGTTTTTTCTACAGGTATATAATAAAAAAGATTGATGTAAAAGTTTATAGCAAGTTAACCATTAATTACTTAATATCTTAATAGGGATGGAGGAGTTAAAAAAGTGTGAGAATTGGACGAGGGGTTAAGACGATGCGATGTCACATTTAGAAAAAGACAACTGTTAGGTTATAATAAATCCACATTATCATCACCAAATCGATTCAAATATATCTTATCGTATAAGGGTTTTTTTCATTTGAATTACTATATTCTAAAATAAAAACACTAATAATTTGAACGGTTTACAGCATTTCCGTAAGTAATTAATATATTGTACGTATTTTTAAAAAATAAAATAGGCCCCAAATTGATATTTTCAAAAATATTATGTTACATTTGGGGGGGGGGATTACACGAATGTTTACGATAACAGACCTAGGATACTTTGACCTAGGATCAGAAAAGGGCTAACAATTTATAAATTATTGCGTAACTTAATTATTACATGATACATAATGTTCACTCTTCCAAAAAAAAAAAAAAAAAAAAAAAAAAAAAAAAAAAAAATCATGAAATGAAAAAAATTATGAAATGACATGACATGACAAGATATGACATCGCGGTGCTTACGAAATGCCAACACGGCATAAAAAATCATTAGAAAATTAATCTTTGGGACACAATAGTCATACGACAATGGATTTCTTTCCTTATCGATATGCTTTTATCATAAACGCCAGACAATTTTCCTGCAGCTTAAATCAGTAAGTTATCGTTTTTAATAATTTAGTATCCTAAAGTCCTCAGTACTTCATTTTTGTTTGCATAATATTGCATATATCATTTCATTACATTCATTACATTCATTTATAAAGTAAATGCTAAAGTGTGTCAATAAAAAACATACGGTGTGTGCATTACGAGTATATAGGTATACATTTTTTTCTTTCTTTTTGAATTTCAAAAGTCGCTTTACGTGGAAAAAAAAAAAAAAAAAAAAAAAAAACCGTTTGCGTGCTAAATTTCAAATGAGATTTTAGAGTATTTCTCACAGTTTTCTCCCTTTTTCACTTTTATACAGTTCATTTTATTCAACATTTTTAAATTTAGTCACATCTTCTTAGTGCAACGCCATCTGGAAAGAAAGTAATAAGGAGATATATATTTTTTAAGACTGTATGTTGTTTTAGAGTTTTATGAAAGATAGTAGATAGTAGTTATGAAGATAGTAGAATATAGTTTAAAAAAAAATAGAATTTTAAAAAGAAAAAAGTAATTTTTTTCCCTTGAAAATGTTCGTTAAGTGATATTTAGATCGTATATAAAAAATACATTTTATTTTATAAAATGAAACTTCATGAATTTTTGACTTCCTCTGTAAAGATTAATGTAAATCATTTTTTGGTATTGCTCCAAAATTAGATTTGTAAAGATTAAAATATATATTTCTTTAAAAAATATGTACAAATATAAATGTATACAAAAGCACAAAAATTTAAAAAGTATAAACTACTTAAGTAAAAATACTAAACTACTAATTAAAAAAAAAGTTTACTGTTTGCTTAAAAAGTGATATAATATTAATACAGCTGTTACAAGTTTAAAAATATATTTTTTACTTAAAGTACTAAGCACTTTCGATCTGTAGATCCACAGCCATCGTCCATGAACATTTTTAATAATTGCCATTCTATTTATTCAAATAACTTATATAACTTATTTTGTATTAGGAGAGTGTCTATCTTTACCGTTTCATCCCCCCCCCCCCACCTTTACAAAGTTTTGAGGTGCAAACACACGGACATACAAACTGTCAGCAATTGTCGGCTCTTTTATTGTGGTGACGTGGTATTTTTTATCTCTAATGTCATTTATAGTAAGGAGACTGGTGACCTGCAAAACAGAACTCTTTTCTTTACACCAGTGTTCGTCTCCCTGCTTTCTATTGTGATTAAACTGCAGAAGAGAGAAATGCTAAAGAATTCGTCGAATTCATGTGACTGAAACAAAACAAGCATGTGTCCAGAGCCTTAAAGAGTCTTCCTCAATCAATTGAATATCTCTTCTAATCTTTTGAGTCTCCGCGTCACCTCACCAAATTCAAACGAAGTGATATAAAGGAAGTTAGGAAATATTCTCTGCCAATGGTTGCGGCGCTGCAGACCGAAAGTTTTCAGAAATTTAAATGAAATGTACATTTTTAAGCTTGTGTCATTTGTATTCTTATGGGTTGTCATATTTAAGTAAACAAAGAACTTTTTAAATTTCATATTAATAGTTTATGATTGGATCAAGGACGAATGTTGCATATTGTCTTATGATTTTATTTAGTTCACCAAATTTTTAAAAATATATTTAGTTCTGGAATATTTTATGAATTTCAACTAAAAAATGAATTTTTTTATAATAATTTAATTTATATACATTGTTTAAAATATATTTTAATAATTTCTTTACAGTATTGATAAGCTTTTTTTATAAATGACAAGAAGTTTTGTCTTCAATTGAAAGCAAAGCATTAAGTAATTCTGACGATTAATAAATGTACATTAATACAGTAACCTAAATAACACAATGAAACATTCAAATTAACAAGCTACTCTTTGAAAATAAAATGGTTTACAGTCGATAAAGGAGAAACATGCAGTAAATGCATTTTGCTCTGGTCTCCCCCCCCCCCCCTCTCCACTTTGATTTTTCAAAAACTCGCTTTGCGTGCACAAGCCATTTGAGAAGAAACTCAAATTTTCTCCATTTCTCACTTTCATATTCTTCATTTTATTTAATATTTTAAAATTTAGGCACATTTCCATACTCATGCGTATGCAGTAAAGTAAGTAATCAGAAAAAAATGTAAAGATACTGTTTTGTTTTAAACTTTTATGAAAGATATTTATTTATATTTTTTTTCTTTCCTTTCTTTTTTTCTTTACAATTTTTTTTTCATATGTGTCTTTGTGTTCTGTCTGTGTGTATTACAAAGTTTGTAAATTATGGTGAAGAAACTTAATTTTAAAAAACAAACATTTAAACGTTTTAAAATATGTGATATATATATATATTTTTTTACCTATGCTGTAAGCGATAGGTGGCAAAAACTGTGCAATTAAATGAAAACCGAGTAACTCAACTGATTCAGTTTGTTCAGAAGTCTTTTAGCTATCTCTATACCAATAATTGAGTAGTTTCTGTATTAAAAAGTGTATTTTATGTTTTTTTTTTTTTTTTTTTTTTTTTTTTTTTTTTTTTTTTTTTTAATGATATCAGTTTTTAAAGCTCTTATAAATATAAACGCGTTTAAAATTATTAAAAGAGTTTTAGATTATTAAAAAATCATATTAAGCATGAATATATTTTCTATAATGAAACTTCTGACATATTCTTGATTTATAAATGTACTTTATAATTACATAAAAGATTTTCTGGAGATAAAACCGGATCTCTCACGTGGACATAGAAAGATCGATATTGTAAAACAAAAATTAAATAACCTGTAAACAACATTTATAAAACAAAGTCTAAACACTTGGACAAGAATGATTAGGAAATTCCGTACAGTGATAAAGAGGGGATTTCCTGTTCCATGATTTCTGAAGCTAAATAGGTACATTCTCGATATATTTTAGAAATTAATTTTTTCTCAAATAAACATACATACGTACACTGTAAAAAAAATTCAAGAGGTTACTAAAATTTTTTTAGTAAATTTGTATTCCACAGAATTTTTTAGTAACCATTACAAACTTTTTTTCGCAAGCGAAACAAGCATTTCTTTTGTAAACTGAACAAAAGAATTTTTTGTATAACTAACTTAAAAATTTTTAGTATGAGCCACCAAGCAAATTTTAGTAATAGCTCCAAAATTATTTTTAATAACCATTACGTGGGCTCGAAGGGCAGGAGCTTCCTTCGTGCTTCTGGTGCTGCATCGAGACTTCTGGAGCGGAAGATTTTCGGCAAAACCACAATAGATGGCAGCACCAAACATTGCTACTGCTCTGTCAGGATATTCATAATCTCTTTATTAACGAGCACTTACACTGCATACATTCGGGGCGTATTTGGCAGTGGCCAGTATCGAACCCGGGACCTTTTAGCCTGGAGTCCGTTACTATAACCACTATGCTATCAAGGCCACACCAAGTGCGTTTTAGTAATAGCTATTAAAAATATAAAATTATTAACTTTATTCGTTGCTAACTTTTTTCTAGTAATTCTTACAGATTTTCTTATAACCGACTAAGATTACTAAAAATTTTTTAGTAATTACAAGGATCACTAAAGTTTTTTTAGTAGATCGACACTTTTTTTTACAGTGTATATTATGTTATAAACGCATACATGCACACACACACACACACATATATATATTTACTTCCTAATTTAATCCACTTACTATCGGGTAATCCAAAATTTCGTTTACCATTTTCGCCGCTAATTATTTACGTTGGTTAGTTCAAGTGTATGCGTTGTACCTGCTGAGTCATTGGTAAGTGGGGAAAGGCACTTTTAGATTGCTGACTTATTCTGTCCTCTTTTTTGTCAGAGGGTAAAATATCTAAAACGATCCAACATCGCACTGCATGATAGAGGTCTGCACGGGCCGGGCCGCGGCCCGAAGCCCGAGCCCGGCCCGGCCCGCGGGCCGGGTTCGGGCCGATTTCCAATAATGGCATTCGGGCCGGGCCGGACTCGGGCCTTAATTTTTTTGCTGGACGGGCCGGGTCTAACTTTTTTTGTCCGTACGAAGCCGAGACTGATTCCATTCTTCCTAGTTTTCATGGACCAAAATAATCAGTTCCTATTGAATCTTCCTATATGAAAATCCTTTTCTCGAATTTTTATAAATCAGTAATATTTGGCTTTGTCCAAAAATGTTTGCGAAAATGGCATATTCTTTTAAGCCGTCATTATTCTACAATTAAACATTAGAATTTATTCTTTTTAAAGAATCGTAGATTACTAGGCGTTTTAAAATAGAATTAAACACACACACACATTAAAAAAAAAAAAAAAAATATGACGGAATTTTCTTTTAAACTGAAAACTGAAAGTTTCTTTTAAAATGTTCATCCATGCAAAATGAATACAACAATACGGGAGAAAAAAATATATTAAACATTTATATCTGTTAAGAAGGGAATATATATATATTTTTTTTTTCGTTCCAAAGCGATTTCGTCTTTGGAAATTTTACCATATACCGCTTTTTCGACTTTTTGTCTCCATTACAGGGAATATGGATTAATAATACTAGTGATAACTGAAACATTTACATACAACAAACAAAGATTCATTTAAAAGCGTAAATATCGCAGCCTACGGCACTTCTGCATAAATGGAGATTATAAACATGAAAAAAAAAATAATATAATTTTTTTTGGTCAGAACTCATCCATAAGATTAAAGATCAATGTTCTGTAGAAAATCACTTGAGCCGGGCCGGGTTCGGGCCGAATTTTAAACTTTTTTCCGGACCGGGCCGAGCTCGGGCCGAAATTTTAACTTTCGGGCCGGGCCAATATTTTTTTCGTTCGGGCCGGGCCGGGCTAGGGCCGAAATTTAAACTTTCGGGCCGGGCCGGGTCGGGCCAATATTTCTTTCGTTCTGGCCGGGCCGGGCCCGGGCCGAAATTTAAACTTTCGGGCCGGGCTCGGGCCTGGAAATTTCGGCCCGTGCAGACCTCTACTGCATGTGAGATACGATCGATCATCTGATTTCTAAGCGTAAGCTGAGTTATCGAAATGATTATCCCTGTCATCCCTGCGAGGAAAACCAAAGTACATAAAATTTACACATAAATTTATACGCTCAATGCGATGAGCGATTCCATGGTCAGAAAGTGGTTGCAGTACTTGAATGGACGATATAAATAAATTTTTTTTTAATCCCACACCCGTTACATTTTGGATCTCGCACCAAGATATTTTCATCTTTTCAAGTACCCACACTGATTTCTTGCTGGCAATCCGTTCAGAGACGATGAGAAGATTAGATCCGTTGTTACCGAATGGTTATACAATTGTAGGAAGCATCGGTCTTTGAGAACGACATCCGAACACTCGTGCCCCGTTACGATAAATGTCTCAACAATGGTAGTACCTATGTCGAAATTCACCCTGACCATTGTAGTTCATCAACTAATAAAATGAGGTCCAAATGATTATGTGTTGCCAAACGGAACTTACTTTTTGAATTACTCAATAAAATATTCCTTTAGGCTTTAAAATAAAATATTCCTTTAGGCTGTTCTCAACTGTTCTGCTCAACAAGCGCAAAACATTTTGACTGACTTACAAATGCATTTTTAAACAGAAATATATAAAATTGGAAGGCCTGACTAGGGAAGGAATTTTAATCACATGATCACGCGTTTTTCGACCTTTATAAAACTGTTTTTTTCTGTTTGTGTCGGGAAAAAAACTTTGACAACTTGTTCCGAAAAACTTATTGCATTTGGAAAAAAAAAAAAAAAAAAAAAAAAAAAAAAAAAAAATGTAAGATTAGTGCGGTTAGATAGTTTTTGAACAGCAAAACTTGCTACTTACGTGCATTTCCGAACATAAAAAAAAAAAAAAAAAAAAAAAAAAAAAAAAAAAAAAAAATTAAAACTTACACACGTAAGATGTTTCGTAAATCTTTATTAATCCTTAATTATTCACAATTCATTAGTTATATTTCGGTTATCAATTATAATTGTTTCACAGATAATTCTCTCAAAAAATTTAAATATTTTATATGTAATAACGATAATTAATTATAATAACATAAAAGTTATATATTTATGAATTCGCTGCCATTACATTCTAAGCAAAATTTCTTTAAATTTAATAGAAATTCACAACGATCATCTCTAAAATGACACAAATAACTATGTTATACGAACAAAATAATTAATTATTTTAATAGGAATGCAATCTTAAGAGAAATCAGGAATATAAAAGAGACATGTCTTCTCATTAAATTATAAAAGATCATAACCGGAAAAAGCGCTTTACCTTCTATACATTGACTTTGATGTATGATGCTAGTAAAATTGTCTTAATTGGTTGCATACTTTTGTAACAGATCTGTAAAATGAAATAAAGGAAATCATTCAGAATTTTCGTATATGTGGAGGAGAAAATGTATTTCATTTTCTATCTCTGCTGTGTGGAATTCGGAAATATTTAAATAAATTAATAACTGCTATAAAGGTCTTCAGAATACGATGATCACATTATACAGCTTCAAACATATAAAAAAAAATCAGAGTTTAAGTACACAATAAAAAAATAATATTTTAAATATAATATAATCATGAACAATAAAATAATAGGGCTTTTTTTAATTTCGCTGTAGAGGAAAATTATGAACAATTATAACTAGGCGATTAAAAACAGGCTACCTCAGTTGGTTTAATTAGGACAGCCCTAAGATTACATTGACATAGAAATCCTCTCCCAGTCAACTGAATTCTTAAAAGAGACTTTTGTACACTGTAAAAAAAAATCTGTAAAAATACTAAACTTTTTCTAGGAAACTGGGATTCCTAGAACTTTTCCTCTAACGTTAACAGGAAAAATTCAAGTTTCAGAATCGATTACATGAGCTTTTCCTGTTATCTTTACATGAAAAGTTCTTGGAATCCCAGTTTCCTAAAAAAATGTTTAGTACCTTTACAGAATTTTTTTTTTTTTTTTTTTTTTTTTTTTTTTTACAGTGTATAGGACCTATTGGCTATTTCTTCATAATAGAACGAAGGGGAGTGAACAAAAGAATAGGGAGGTAAGCGGATCCACCCTACTTGACGGAAAGGTCCCTCTTTTGCCGGACAACCGTCCTTTTCCTGCAAAACTCATTAAAGATCAAAAACACCGTATCGCCACAACAAACGAGCCGACAAGAAACCGCAATAAGTGGTCTTGTCTGTTTGATTTTTAAAGTGGCCATTTAATTATATATTTAGCTATAGGAAAGCGGAGGAAGAAGAAAAGCATAGCAAATTGATAAAAAGTTGATTTCTTGGTTTGCGATTTCTCAAGGTACATAGACACAGTCTTTATACTTAGTAATCCCTTAACATTCGCGAGGGTTAGGTTCCGCGAATATCAAAACTGCTAATTTTTATACTCTGTTCGCATCACTATTTTTTTAAAAAATACATCTTGTATAATACTTATCTTGCAAATATTTTCAACCCGTATGTTAAAGTTTTTCCTTTTTAAACAGTAATGCGAATATTGAAATACTTTGCATTTCCTGTTTCAAAACTCGCGAATGTTAAGAGATTACTGCACCTTATAAATTATAACTATTTGTTCTCCGCCCCCCTTAATTAAATGTATCGACCAAGTAAAATAATCTTAAACATATTTAATCAATTCGTAATTCTTTGCTATTCCGTAACTGCCCGTCATTCCTTTGTTAAACATTCAGCTACTATTCAAGAGATCATTCTTATAGAATTTGTAAATATAGTAATAATTTAAAATTTATTTACTTATGATTCCGTTACTAATTTTCTAAGTCTATTTCAAATCACATTTCTGTAAATCTCAAACAAATTGATAGATATTTTCCATAACATCACAGAAGTAACTTACGTTATGGGAGCAAAGAGTTCATTATTTCAATAGGAACGCAATGTTAAGAGAAATCATGAATTTAAAAGAGAACTATCTTCTCATCTAATTATAAAATATCAGAGCACAAAAGAAAACAAGCGCTTTGCCTTCAAGATGTTGACTTTGATGTATAATGCTAGCTATAGTTATCTTAATTGGTTACACTTTTATAGCAGACCTGTAAAATTCAGTAGAGGAAGGAAGTCCTTTTGAAATTTGCAACAAGAGGAGGAGAAAATATATTTCATTCTTTATCTCTACTTTGTGGAATTAAGGAATATTTGAATGGAGCAATAACTGTCATAAACAACTTCAAAACTTAGTGATAATGTTATACAATTTCAAGCATGTAAAAAGTATAAATCAGGTTTTAAGTGCAAGATAGAAAAAAGACAAATGTTTTTTAACTTACGGAACAAAATATAAGTACGAACGAAATAATACAGTAATCTCTTACAAAACTATTACAGTAACTTCTTATGTACTATTACAGTAATCTCTTACGTACTATTACAGTAATCCCTTACTTCTTCACGATTTCGGTAGCTTACTTCATCCTCAAAAGCTAAAAAACCAATATATTTTTAAGATTGAAAAAAATGTTTATGAAAAAAAAAGCCTCGTTTACTGCCAATTAGTTTAACTAGGTAAAATGAACAAACGATATATTCATTATTTAGGGAACTGGGTACCCCCTGAACATTTTTTTTCAATTAAAGTATTTTAAGGTACTTTAATTGAAAGTATTAATAGGTCAACTATATAATAATTTTTGCAGACTAATAAAAGAGACAATGAAGGAAATGTTTCTGTCAAGAATCTGTTCAATTCTTCTAGATAAAGGGCAAATGAAAATTTTGTTTCTCTTGGACAGAATATCCTAACTTCAACCCTGAATTACATAACAAAAATTAGTTAAAAACAAATAATTTTAAATTAAGCACTTACTTTAAAGTGTTTACACTGCATAATAATATGTGTTAAACTATATAAAAATTTTCATAATTCTTTCGATAGTCTGTAGAATTAATAATAACTATCTTATAAAGATAGAGAAAAACGCCAGTCGAGCACATTTGCAAACAGCATTTAAAAAAAAAGATATTATAATCATTATTACAAATCAGAATACAAATGACTTCACAACCTTAGGCACATGTTACCACACGTAAGAAACACACATTAGATTACTAAAAGACTAATAAAAAGCGTCAAACAACAATAAAAGATCATATAACCCCTAAGTTACATTACGCACTTAAAGATTAAACAAATTGCAAATAATAAAAATAATAAAATATTACAAAATAATGAATAAAATAAAATAAAAAATTAATTACTTCGCAACCTTATATGTTCATTGTCAATATGTTTTAGAAATTTCAATTATTACAGATATAAAAGCATATTTTTTTAACTTGCTAATTAAACTTAGACGCATTTAAAGCATTATTCAATTTCATTTTTGCCCCACCAGTGGCCGAGAGGTTCTGACCTCTCAACTGGGAGACGGCAGGTGCTGGGTTCGAACCCAATCGCGGCTGTCGGCCTAACCGTTCGGAGTTTTCGTAGGTTACTTCGAACCTTGCGTAAATACGGGTTAGGTTTCCTTAGAAAGACCCCCACGAAGGGCACTCCCCTGGGCCTATATCCCTAGTGTAGATAATCGGCCGACAAAAATAAACCAAACCATCAATCTCATTTTTCAATTTTTTGTTTTTACTTGGTTATTAGTAATTGTTATTTCAGAAAATTTAAACCTATAAATTACTTAAATTGATCTATTCCATTAGCTGAGCAGTAATTAAAATTAATATTCCAAGCATAACAACAAAACTCCCCACCTATAAAAATTTCAGGCGTATATACATTTCAAATAAAATCATATCTACCATTCGTAACCTCACGCAAATAACTGCGTTACATGAACAATGAATTTATCATGGTTAATGTTAATAGAAATCAAGAATATAACAGAAAATCAGCTTCTCATCTTATTATAACAGCTCATAAAAAATACATTATTCTTCAACCTTATATATTCGTTGTCGATATTTTTTACAACTTTCAATTATTTCAGATTTAAAAGTAATTTTTTTAATTGCTAATTAAATTTAGATGCGTTAAAAACTTCATACATTCTTATTCTTTAGTTGTTTGTTTTTACTTGGTTATTATTTATTGTTATTTCAATGTAATAACAATAAATAATAACCAAATTATTTGTTATTTTAATGTAACTCTATCAGAAAACTTAAACCTATAAATAACTTAAATTGTTCTATTTCTTTAATTGAACAAAATTACCATTCATATTCCAAGTAAAACAACAGAATCTCACCTGTAAAAATTTTAAGATTATGCACATCTCAAATAAAATTATATCTATCATCCGTAACTTCGTACAAATAGTAACATTACATGAACAAAGTATTTATTATAGTTAATGTTAATAGAAATCATGAATAGAACAAAAAATCGGCTTTTCATCTTATTATAACTGCTCATAACACAAAAGGAAATAAGCGCTCCAGCTTCTAGTTATTAACTTTGATGTATGATGCTACTAAAACCTTGTTAATTGGTGGCATGCTTATATATTAAAACCCGAAAAATGCATTAAAGGAAGTCCACCAGAAATTTGATACGTGAGGAGAAGATGCATTTCCTTTTTATCGCTATTTTGTAGAATGTGTAATTTATGAATGCAAAAGGCTGTGACAAAATATTTTAGGGCACAGTGATAAAATTATATAATTTAGAAAATGATATAAATATTATTCAGTAGCGATATTATAATATATCAATAGAAAGTAATATTCTAAATATATGTTTTAAAGAGGGTTTTTTTCACAAGCATAAAAAGCTATGCTAAACTTTAGTAAATAAAAAAATTACTTTCTTTAAAAAAATATTAAAAAATTTGCTTTCTTTAAAAAATCACTGCTCGCTAGCAAAAGTTATTAAATCAATCTAAATTAATTTCTAACTTATATTCTTAACCTATAATTTTTCGTTTCCCTCTTCCACCCATATTACGACTGAATATAAAAACATTTAAAATATTCTATATTCTGTAATTTTATATAAAATAATCTTCCACCCTCCTTATTCAATGCTCTTTACTGGCAATAAATAATAAATCATATGAAATATTCCCTGAGCCCCCAAATTTCCACTTCTGTCGTTGCTCTCACCTTTCCTGTTATAGAAATCAAAATCTTTCAAATTCTAGTTTAAAATATATAATCTGCAACGTCCATTGCTTACTAAAGTAAGTAAATACATCTATTTTTAATTTACAAATCTACACTACCCTCACCCCCCCCTCTACCCTGTATAAAAAAGAAACTTTTTATTTTTATAAGAAAATTTGTCCATCTTATTTTAAATTCATTAGTAACAATAAAAAAAAAAAACACAATAACATAAATTACCTTCCTATTCCTATAAAAAACTATAACCGAGAATCAACTTCTCATCCTATTACACAAGCTCACATGCTCACAACACACACACACACACACAAGAGAAAAAAAAAAAAAAAAAAAAAAAAAAAAAAAAAGTTCTCCAGCTTCCAGATATTAACTTTGATGTATGATGCTACTTAAATTTTGTTAATTGATTGCATGCCTTTATAATAGTCTCGAAAAATGCATTAAAGGAAGTTCTCCAGGAATTTGTTATATGAGGAGGAGAAGATGCGTTTCCTTTTTATCGCTGTTATGTAAAATGTGTAATTTATGAATGCAAAAGCCTGCGACAAAATATGTTGGAGCACAGTGATATAATTGTATAATTCAGAAAATGATAAACTTCATTAAGGTGTTAAATAATATCCATTAATGATATTATAATATATGAATAGAAAGAACGATACAAAATACATGTTTTAAAGAGGGTTTGTTTTCCAGAAACCCTCTGATATTGAAACAAGTTGGAAATTGCACGTGAAGTGTAGCAAATGAAGTGCGTTCGTACGATAACGACGTTTTAAAAATATTCAGATCTTGCTGATATAGTAGAGCGTACTAAGGATACAATATAGTGGTCGAAATCTTTGTGTTCCTGCAAATATGCAGGAAGTAATTTTTACAACACCTCAGCAACGTATATCTTAATCATAAAATGTGAATTAATTTAATATATTTAAAACACGCCCCAAACAATGTTTCCCCGTATAGGATTATGTAGTGGAATACTTTTGTGTGGCCCTGTAATTTAATAATAAATATTCTTTGCATCACAGATTGTACAAATTTAGTATATACTTCATAGGTTCATGTAGATTTTATTATGTTCGAATGAGTGTAACACCATTAAAATGCATTTGAAACTTTTTCCCCATTGACCGTAATGTAACGGAATACTTTTGATTGTCCCTGTAATTGATCTATGCATCCGATTTTCATAAAATTTGAAATGACTCGGCAAAATTATTTAATAATTATGTATTTTAAATTTCAAACGATTACAATGCATTTGAAACTTTTTTCACCATTGACCGTAATGTAACGGAATCTTTTTGATTGTCCCTGTAATTGATCTATCCATCCGATTTTCATACAATTTGAAATGACTCAACAAAATTATGTAATAATTATGTATTTTAAATTTCAAACGATTCGGCTGGATAGTTTTTGCGTTGTTATATGCGGACGGACAGACAGACAGACGGACAGACAGACGGACGTACAGACAGACAGACGGACAGACAGACGGACGGACAGACGGACGGACTGAGTGACAACAATAGGTGCTACGTATTTACATAATTACGAACGCACCTAAAAAGGCCATATTATTAAAATGCGTTCCATTGGTTTAAATGAAATCAAATCTAAACAACAGATAATTCAATGTACACGTTTTAAATTTATTAACAAAAAAATTTAAAAAACCGCCAATATGGGGCGCTGTAACACATATGAAGCACTTAATTCACTTTATAAACAATAAAGCATAGTAAAGGAGAGAAGCTGAGCATTTTGTTGTTTTGTTTCACAGTATAAAAAGCTGCGTTAAATTTTAGTAAGTAAAAAGTTTACTTTAAAAAAAATATATCAAGAAATACTACTCTTTAAAACTTTTTATTTTAAAAAACAATCATACTCACTAGCAAAAATTATTAAATCAATCTAAATTAAATCCTAACGAACAATTTTTCATTTCTCTCTTCCACCCATCTCCCGATTGCATACAAAGAAATTTATAACATTATAAATTCTTTAATCTTACGTAAAATAATCTTCCACTCTCCGTTTTAATGCTTTTTAATGGTAATAAATAATAAATCATATAAAATTGTCCCCTGAGCCCCCAAATTTTCACTTCTCTCGTTGCACTCACCTCTTCAGTTAACAGCCCACAATACTCAATGAAAAAGACTCGGATGATAATGTTAAGTCTATGGGGGCGTTCATTTCAATTATCGCGCTCAAATTTTAATATTTTTACTTTTTTTTTTATTTTGCATTGGATAGTTGGGAACGATCTACAATGAGCTAGTTTTTGATTTTTCGATTTTTGTTACATAATTTTTATATTATGATAGCTTCAATTTCAGAACCGGTTCTAACCGGTTTCGAAAGTTAAAGTAATTAAAAAAATCCGAAACCAAAATTGAAAAAGTAAAAACTAGCCCGGTTGTAGATAGTCCTCAACTATACAATGCAAAAAAAAAAAAAAAAAAAAAAAAAAAAAAAAAACTTGTAAAAATATTAAAATTTGAAAAGAACGCCCCCATAAACTTAACATTATCATCGCGGTCTTTTTCAGCCAGTAGTGTTGGCTCTTAAAGAAATTAAATTCTTTCAAACTGTAGTTTAAAACATGAGTCTACATTCGTCGCTTTCTAATATAAATCAGACAAATAACTACGTTACATGAGTAAAGATTTCATTATCGTCAGTGTTAATAGAAATCAAGACTAGTACAGAAAATCGACTTTTCATCTCATTATAACAGCTCGTAACACAAAAGAAAACAACCGCTCTAACTTCCAGATATTAACTTTGATGTATGATGCTACTAAAATCTTGTTAATTGGTTGCAGTTGCATGCTTATATAATATTCCCGAAAAATGCATTAAAGAAAGTCCTCCAGACATTTGATGTATGAAGAAGATGCATTTCTTTTTTAACTCTACTATGTAGAATTCAGCAATTTCTGAATTCAAAAGGCTGTGACAATATACAGCGCGTTTCAAAAATAATCATCCGATTTTAAAAAATCATAAATGTTCAAATTTTCATCCGTTTCAGATGAATAATGTATAGACAGAAAGAGGAGAATCATAAGTTTTATGTAGTTATCAATAGGTGGCACTAGTGCTCTTCCTTCGCTAGGGTACCTGCACCGCCCACCACTTGTGTTTGTAAGTCGTGTATCAAGACATGCTTGCAAAAATTTGCGACGAATTTGAATACCGTATAGACATATGCCGTGTATCCAAAGGTGGACATATTGAGCACCTTTAAAATGTACGCATTTCAAATCGGATGATTATTTTTGAAACACCTTGTACTGTAGAGCACTTTGATGATATTACATAATATATAAAATGGTAGACTTCATTAACCCTTAATTGCTGTGACAAAAATTGTCGCATAACTACTGCGAGCGATCTGTCAGAGCGCTTAATCTAACGATGAATAAAATGTTAAATTAACTCTCAGAATGCTATTTTTGTATTAAACTTTACATACAGGACTATTATAAATAAAATTCAGCTATTCAAGTCTCCAGAGATAGTAATAGGGCTCCAAAAGTAACAAAATTTGACCTGTATCTATAGTTAAACTCTGAAATTTGAAAAACTCAGCGGTCTGTGAGACCGCTGTGAGACCGCTAACAGCAGTTAAGTGTTAAGGCTGCTATTCCCTCAGTTTCCGAATTACCTTCCGTAATGTAAAGGCTATAGGCATTTGATGTATTTTTATATTCAAAATATCTCCGCGTTCTCTTTTTTAAGCATATCTATTTCTTTCTTAGTCTTCAAAATATCTCTAAAAGCTACGCTTAATTTCATATTAAGCATTAAAATTGTACTCCCACTTTGTCAGTTTTTAAAACATAAAATATTAAATTAAACAAAGATTTTAGAAATATTTTGAAAACTATGGTAAAAAAAGTTGGAAATTGCACGTGAAGCGTAGATAATGAGGTGCGTTTGTACGATAACAAAGTTTTAAAAATATCACACTCATATATCAATCCCATAAAATTGTAACTAGTTAATTGCAATTAAAAGGCGCACAAAACAATGTTCTCCCTATACCATTATGTAATGGAATACTTTTGTGTAGCCTTGTAAATCAACAACAAATGTTCTTTGCACCACAGATTCTGCAAAATGTATGTTATAATATGTACTTTATAGATGCACATCAATTTTATTATGTTCGAATGAGTGTAACACCATTAAAATGCATTTGAAACATTTTTCCCCATTGACCGTAATGTAACGGCATGCTTTTGATTGTCTCTGTAATTGAACTATGCACGTGATTTTGAAAAAAATTGAAATAACTCGATAAAATTAATTATGTAATAATTATGTATTTTAAATTTCAAACGATTAAAATGCATTTGAAACTTTTTCTAACCGTCATGTAATGAAATACTTTTGATTGTCCCTGTAATTGATCTATGAATCCGATTTTCATAAAATTTGAAATAGCTTGACAAAATTATGTAATAATTATAAATTTTAAATTTAAAACGATTCGGTTGGGTAGTTTTTGCGTTTTTATTTGCGGATGGACGGACTGAACGAAAACTATAGGTGCTATACGTATTTACATAATAACGAAACGCACCTAAAAAGAGATCCTTTAAGAAGATGAACGCTGTAAAAAGAAGTTAAAAAAATCAATTTCCCGAGAGTATAAAAAATATTCAAACGTCCATGGATTTAACTTTACTGGGATATGTTATAGTTTTAAAAGTTGGAGTAAGTGTCAATAGTACTTCTTTAATATAAGTAAACAAGTCGAAAAATGTACGTGAAATGTGACAAATGAGACGTTTTCGTACTGTAAATAGTTTTATAAAAATTAAGATCTTGATGTAACAGCTGTTGTACTCTTATGGAAAAATGTATGAACATAAAATTTATTACGATTATATGTAATAAACTCAATAAAGCGGTAATAATAGCAATCTATCTTAAAAAAGGACGAAATAAACCATGGCAACCTAGAATCATTGCCCAGTATGGGATATCATTGAATTAATTACACATAATAGAATTTAATACAAAGAGAAACTTTTATTAATAACTTTTTGAGTTTTAATTTGATTTTCATAAAATTTGAAAAGATACGATAAAATTCTATAACGATATTAAATTCGTAATATTAAATTCGTAGAATATGGTTTGGTAATTTTTGTACTGCTTTATGCGGATACACGGATAGACAGATGGACCAGAAACTATAAATTCTAAGTGTTTTTATAATTACTAATGCATCTAAAAAGGAATGTTTGATATTAATACTACAAAGTCTACATCTCAGATTTTTAAAACAGCAAAAACTATTACATCGGGAGGCGGCAGCGCAGACGATCTCTCTCATCAAGTTCACGGATGAAAAAATAGGATTAGTTAAGTATCGATTAAAACGCAATAGGTCTGAAAAGACATATCTTGGTGGAAAACACATAAAAATCCAATTTTAATGTTAACTCAAAGGTTTATTAGGTACTACTCTATTATCCCGTCGACCAAAATACTATCGCCAAATATTAAAATTAAATGCCAAAAATGGATGATCGTGAATGTCAATTCAATGACATTAAATACAATACACGTGTTTAAAACATCAAGTGATTTTTATTCCGACTTTTTATTTCTATTTTTATTAATATTCTACTAATTATTTGTTTTTTTTATTATTTAAAATAAAAATTACGTCAATATGTATTATTTGGCTATTAGTTTGTCGATTTGTATAATTTGGCGAAATTGGTCGACGGGATAACAGAGTAGTACCGTTTATTATTACGTTTAATGTTCCTATCCTCCATTTTTTCATACTCTTGGTTTCAGGATAGCTCAATGGTAAACCTACGAGTCAATGGCTAAAACAGGATTTTTAGGCATTTTGCACAAAGATATGTCTTGGCAGACCGATTGCGTTTCAATATGTTATTTGACATTTAACTAATATGTTATTTTTAATCCGTGAATTCGATGAGGAGATTGAGTATACTGCGGCCTACCGGTCTATATTTCCAGTTGAAATATTAGACTACTTGCAGAGAGTGTCTTAAAGTATTCGAAATTTCCATTTATAAAGGTGATAAAAATGAACATAAAAATAATAAATTTTAACAAATAGAATACTTCATTAATTATTGAGATGGAGCTTGGCGCAATGTAATAGAAATTTAAAAGTAGCAACGTTATAAACATCAATTATTTCAAATCATAAGCAATCCGGTTTCGGTAGCATATAGCTTACAATTCAAAGCACTGAATTTTTATGAAATAGCAAAAATCAATTATAGTATCATTTCTAGTTTAAATTTTTTTTATTACTCTTTCATACATCTTTGTTTTGTGTCAATTTTTATTTATAAAACTATTTAGAAATCCTTAAAATTAGGAAATAGATGTCCAGCAAACATACAGTCGCTCTAGAAAATAAAGTTTCTACTTTTCTGTAAGTGTATTACAATATCATAATAGTTTTATGTATGAAATTAGTAATTAAATGCTTTAAACTTCAAATAAATTAAAATTCTATATGAAGATGCATATATTAAGGCAATAATCTTTATTTTAATATCAACATTATTTAACATCTGCAAAATCTTTCTAGTTTATGCACTTTTATTATTATTTTACGAGACTGACTAAACTAACCTTATTAAATTTTTCTCTTAGTAAAATAATATAATCTTTATTGTCATGGACTGAATACTTTTATCACAGTTGTTTACATTTCTCATTACTTCTTGAGTTCGTTAGAGCAAACACAGAAAAGAAAATGCATATTCTCTTATTTATATAATTACGTAACTACTTACGTATTAAATTCTGACGAACTTCCTTTGCATTCTTCAGAGTTGGGTGCTTTAACAAACCAATTATAAAGATCATAGTAACATAATGCATCAAAATTAATATATGAAAGCTGGTATATTTGTTTCTTAAATATTATGAGCTTTTATAATAGGACGACAAACTTGCTTTTCAATATATACTTCTAGTTTCAATTAGTATTGTTAATAACGAATTCTTTGCGAAAATTTATTCATATAACATTATTATGTTGTTGATAATATTTATTCATGTGACATTACTAATGACAGATATGGAACTCAGGTGATTAGCTATTGTTTCAGAAAACTTTTATAAGCGAAACTGTTGATAAATCATTGAATATTCTAAATAAATAATGAAGTTTAACTTTAAGCACGAAATATGGATTTTAGATATGAGACAAGAGAATATAATCTTGTATAAAACATTAGCTTTCCTGTCGTATTTAGTTTTTAAACAATAATAAACTCAAACAGTAATAAGGAATCTGTTTTTTTTTTCGTTTTTGTTTCATTTTGACTTTTATTTTCATATACACTCAAGAGCCCAAAACATTATGATTACCTGTCTAATAACGTTTTGGCCCATCTTTGACCTGCAAAACAGCTGCAAACCACCATGGCATGGATGCTACCAGTTCTTGATAGATGACCGGAAATAAATTGCATTAGTTGTTCAAACAGCGGTCATGCATATCAGAAATATTCCAAAATGATTACTTTTGAGCTCTGTTCAGCCGTTGAAAGACACCCTAAATTTGCTCTGTCGCCAAGTTTCGCAAGCAAGAAGTTAACTTGGAATTCAGTATTATGTTCCTGGAACTACTTGTGCACAATTCGAGACATGTGACATGTGAGAGTTGTCTTGCATGAAGACTCAATTTTCATTTCGGAAGGCAGATAGCATGTAATGGAGCAAATGATCATCAATGACGTGATGGCCACGAGAACATTCCCCAAAACTTATCATCGCCACAACTAACCTGTGTATGACCTATTGTGTAAGGGAAAGTAACAGTTTGCATAGAAGTCAGTGTACCCAAACACGGCCATCGACGGGTTGAAGGATTTTTATTAATAAAATGTATTATAAATTTTTGAGATTCGTTTATGAATAACATTAGATACTACATTTAGGACAATTTTGTGAAGTTTCAACGATCAAACATTTAATACTAGCGACGATTGAGAGAATTCAAAAGCATTCAAAATTTAATCTACACCAGAAAATGAAATCAACTGTTTTGCATCTATGAATCAATTTCAGAGGCAAAACAGGCTTAATGTCATCAATGAGATGTTTAAAAAGAAAACATGTTTAATATTACTAATAATAGTTTTACTAATTTATACTATATAAAAGTAAAGCTTAAAAACTAGGAATGGCAAAACTTCCACACATGCTATGTTAAACAACCAAAGTAAAAATCAGTGTAAGGTACATTTTATAATTAAACTTTGTTTTCTTTGAAATAAATACTACTAAAACAATACTTTAAATCTAGCTAATTAGTTCTACCAGGGGTATTTTAATGAAAATTGATCAAGAATATTGCTTTATCTACAAAACTACAAAAATATTCGTTGCTAAAAGATGGGCGTAACTTTTTCAAAAGAAAAAAAATGAAGAAAACAGAAAAAAAAAAAAATCTTGCATTAACCATGTTGCAAAAGATAAGACTATATAAGAAAACAAAAATGAAACTTTGAACAAATCTTTTTAACCTGCGTTGTTCGTTGCCTAAAAAGTAATCTTAAAGTAAAGAGAGGAATAAAAGAATGTTCGTAAACTTGATGAAGAGAAAAGGAAGTGCTTTTAAAATTCAACGAAGCAATTTAAAAATGCTCTTAGTTAAAAATAAGAGAGCGTTTTTCGTTTAAAAAATGTGAACTTTAGAAATCCATTTTAAGTATAAAGCATGATTTTTCTCTTGCAACTTTTCAGACAACATGACACATCTTTTTTCAACACTTTCCAACAAAGCTGAAAAGTGCTTGTACATTCGGTTTGAAAGTCCGCCTGTCCGTCCGGCAGTCTGCAAATTCGTGTAAATATACCCGGACTTTCATGCAATTGATAAGGTTTATTTAGGGTCATCAAAGAATGTTTGTTGTTAGATATGAAGTACGTACGGTTAATGGTTCATTTACAGTGACATTAAAAAATATATACTTTATTGTACATGGAGAAAAATTACCTGGAGAATATTTTAAGGATATTACGCTATTTCAAATGTATTCAAAGTGATATAAATCACTGAATTTCATTACGATCAAGTTAAAACAACATTCATAGCACTTTTTTTTTTTTTTTTTTTTTTTTTTTTTTTTTTACACAATTAATTTACAGAGACATACAAAATAAATCGATTAGAGTTCTGTCTTTGCGTAATAGTTGTTTGGACAGTGTGCTTTAAAATTTAAAAATTCAGTATTCGTTTTTAAATTTAATTAGTTTTTTGCATATTACTCTTTATATATAAATTCTATACCTCATATACAGGGCTGCTCAAAAGTATTCGCATACCGTTTTCCTTATAAGGGAAATTGATGAAGGGGAAATTTCAACTGAAATATATATATAGCTAAAATTAACTAAATTTTGGAATGCATTTTTTTAATCGATACACATTTCTGTATCATATACAGAGCTGCTAAAAATTTCGGATGATTTTCCAATTGCAGATGGGAACAGTTGAAATTCGGTTATGAAATGTGTTAAAAATTTAATTGGTGAAATGAGACGTAATTTAAATTTTTTAAACGATGCAGTTTTGTTACCTTATTCTGAATTTGTTGGAAAGTGCTTCATAATCTATGCTTGACGCATGTTTTTTCTTTCTTGTTTTATGTATACACAAGATTCGCAGCATTCCTAAAATTTTCACACTTTGCCATCACTATTTTTAAACGAAAATCTTTATTGTAGATTTCTACTACAGCTGTTACAAAAATCTACAACAAAGATTTTTAATTTGAAATAGTTGTAAAAAATATAGAAAAATTTTGCAACACTACGAATTCTAAACATACACTGAGAGGACATAAACCATGTTATAGCAATATGCAAATATATAGACGACAGTAGTGTCGCTTACAATTTGTATAAAGGGACAGTACCTGGGTAGGACTTTCATTTGTGTTCAAATGCTTCGTGTGAGGAGGTTGATAATGTGATTATAGTGATACGACGAAAATTAACGAATTTCGAACGCGGTATGCTAGTTGGAGCTAAACGCATGGGACATTTCATTTTGGAAATCGGTACTCAGTTCAACATTCCGTGATTCACAGTGTCAAGTGTGTCCGGGAATACCTCCTATTCAGGCATAACCTCCTACCATCGACAACGCAGTGGTCGACCGCCGGCACTTAATGACCGCGACCAATGACATCTACGTAGACTTGTCTGTGTGAACAGACAAGCAACAGTGTGGGAAATAACCGCAGGAATGAATGTGAGACGTCCGACGACGTGTCCGTTAAAACTGTCCGGCGAAATTTGTCTTTAATGGGCTATACCAGCAGAAGACCGAATGGCGTGCTATTACTTAAAGCACAACACCACCAACAGTAGTGCTCCTGGGCTCGTGACCATATCAGTTGGACCATAGACGACTGTAAAAAAGTGGCATGGTCAGATTAGTCACGATTTCAATTGGTAATGCTGTTGGCTGTACTTACATGGAATGAACGGGTCCGCTGGTCAAACTGAATATCTCGTTAACCGAAAATAATAACGTTTAGCTATTAGGAGACCACTTGAAACCATTCATGGACTTCGTGTACCCAAACTAAGATGGATTTTACCAGGCTGACAATGCGCCATGTCAGCGGGCCATAGCTGTTCGCGATTGAATGAAAAAACATTCTGGACAATTCCAGTGGATGATTCAGCCACCGCAATCGCACGATATGAATCCCATCGAACATTTATGGATTTACGATGGATTTTTCTAAGCTGACAATTCGCCATGTAACCGCCATAACTGTTCGCGATTGATTGGAAAAACATTCTGGACAATTCCAGCGGAGGATTCGGCCACCGTAATCACACGACATGAATCCCATCAAACATTTATGGGGCATAATCGAAAGATCAGTTCGTGCACAAAATACTTCACAAGCAACACTTTTGAAATTATGGACCTCTATTTAGGCTGCATGGCTCCATATTTCTCCACAGGACATCCAAAAACTCTTAGAGTCCGTGCCAAGTTATATTGCTGCACTTTGCCGGGCAAACGGCGGACCGACACGCAGGGATGTAGTGAAGGGTATACGTGGGTATACGCAGTATACCGTCTGGAGTTACTGTTTTTTAAGGAACAACGTATAACCATCTGTTTCTCAAGAAATTTACAGTATATAAAATCTGGGGTATACTCTCTGCTTTGAGCGTATTCCCTCTGCTTCGAGCGAATACCTTCTGCTTTTTTTACGACTACACCACTGCCGACACGCTATTAGTAGGGTAACCCATGGCTTTTGTCACCACAGTTTATGAATCAGATAATCTTTTATAACATTTTGCAACATGGCTAAAAAGCATTAATGTTTTTAGTTTATCTGTTCGACAGGATATTTTCTTTTCTTGGAAGAATTTTAACCCTTTCGCGTCGGGAGCCTTATACGAAATTTTTAATGTTTTGTCCCTGGTTTTTAAAAACAGAAATTTGTGCATTACGGAATTGAGAAAAGGCTCCGATTCAATAAGGCAAATTTTACTGTAAAGTTTTACTGGTGGGGACAAACAGAGACTCTTAAGCCTTTTTGCGACACGCATACGTGTCGCTCATCTACAAGGCGTTAATTTTAATAGTTTTAAATTTTTATTGTTCAACTGCATCACCGATATTAAGACAAATTTTTGAATGGTGTAAATAAGATATCATCATTTTTTTTACACAGAAATATATTTTATAATTTACAGCAATTTTTCAAAATTTGCCTGTATAAAAATTTCTTCGCATATGCGATATTAATTGCTAAATTGCTTGTGTAAAATTTTTGATCAATAAATTTATAAAGAACCTAATTAAGTAGAAGTAAGAATAACCTAAATTATATTGATCAAGATAAGGAAAAAGAAAAGAAATATATAAATATATGTTTTCTTAAAATTTTATTATGTCTTTTTTATTTTTTATACTGAAAATTCCATAACTAAAAGACTACACAGCAAATAAGTTATAAAATTTTGAAAAATTATTCAACAAATCCTGAAAATATCCATATTAAAAATAAAAACAAATTGCAACATCTTCACAGAATTTTAAATTAAAAAAAATTCCGATGTAAAGTAAAATACTACAAAGCATGCATCTTGAAATTTTTTGAAGTAATTTTATGTAGGATACGAAATCCAACGAATAGCGAACTTTATTTCCTGTAAAAATAT